>CM065593.1:155846217-157046217 GCA_033119425.1 Bufotes viridis | reverse complement strand
CGATTGCCAAAATCAGATTTGCAATATGTCTTATGTTTCAAAAGTTATCAACACAGAAAATTCTAAATTTTAAAGTTCAAAGTTCTGTGTTCAGCACCAGGGACAACACAATGACCACGTCAAATAGCTGTGCATCACAGTGATTTTTCCCAGTTGTTGTTGCAACTTTCTGTGTTGATAACTTTTGAACCAGATTTGACTCACCCTCTAGATCAATGTAATTGAACATGTTGAGCCAGATATATAATTTCTATTGTCCATTGGCCCATATACAGAACTTTAACCATTGGTTTGAGGTTACATGGGCCCACCAGAGGGAAACAACTCGGAACGCCCTCTCTCCTACTATACACATCTTGTGATAATCCACTTTAAATAGTATTATCTTTATTGTTAACATTATTCATTAATAAACTCCAATTTAAGTGACTGACTCCAAAGTTAACTCCAAATGAGTTTGTTTTCTGCTGGTCAGTTTGATCCTGGCACATTAGTGTAACGTTGATCAAAACAGATGATTTCAACCAAAACAAACATTCGTTGGTCGAAATATAACAACCAACAATCGTTTTAGCAAACCGATGATAGACCATTACTGTTGGAAAAGAAGTCGCCCATAGTCAGATGAAAGATCTTTTGTTCAAAGTAAGATCATTCGTGAATGAAAGCTTTTTCTTTGAAAGGGCGCTCCTAGAAATATCTGTCACCCTCGTGTAGTTTTCTTGAACGTTTATGGGCAGTCTGAACAACTGTAGCAGCCAATAAGGTATAACATGTGTGTGGCTGTATCTGTGAAATGAATGTTTACCAGATGTTTGATTGTCTAACTGATGTTCATCCATCAACCTACCTCTCTCTGTGTATGGCCACCTTTACACTAATGTACTATATGTTTGGTGTCTAAGTTCAACCTTAACTCCAACAATCTTCTACTCTATGTTTAGTGTGTGAATCCAACCCTCACTCCAACAATCTTCTACTCTATGTTTAGTGTGTAAATCCAACCTTAACTCCAACAATCTTCTACTCTATGTTTAGTGTGTAAATCCAACCTTAACTCCAACAATCTTCTACTCTATGTTTAGTGTGTAAGTCCAACCCTGACTCCAACAATCTTCTACTCCATGTTTGATGTGTCAGTCTGACCTTGACCATAATATACTTTTACTCTATGTTTGATGTGTCAGTCTGACCTTGACCATAATATACTTCTACTCTATGTTTGATGTGTCAGTTCGACTCTGGCTCTAACAATCTTCTATTCTATGTTTCTTCTATATGCTACTTATATTAGGCTTCATCATTCCTACATCAAAAAAGAAATACTGTGCACCAAAGCAGATGACACAGTCCTGTTATGTGATACTAAAGCAAGATGGCACACATATTTGGTGATCCAATAGACTCCATTTACTAAACAGAAATGCTAATGAACTGGTGGATCTGTTATTCTCAAATAATTCTTAGTATATATATATTGTAAATGATATATTCACAGTGAGGGGGATATACTGTAAAGAGTAGAGGCATGTAATGTTAAATACGAATAAGGTTAGGTTGTGCAGATTGGTGCTATTAAATTGTTAATAGTGATCATAGACAAAGCTTTAGAACTGGCAGCAAACACCTGGGGTTCTGTCATATCAATCTGTTCCTCTGTCACGCAATCACTTTGTCACTCATCTACTATGAAAGGCGGCTCGAAAGACAGAATATTTATTACAGGTTTTTGTCCTGAGGAGCAAGCTGACATAATAACTACTAATTCTACTGGTTTATATAATCTTTTTGTTTTTACCCCAATCACCATGGCAGGTCACAATTGGTTAAGGCTTCTAGGCAAATAATTGGTTTATGACCTCTTGCCCGAGAGCAAAGGCACATTATGTGTGGAAACCTTACATCAGGTAAGAGTCAGAAGATGAATGCATATTAATAAAATCTACTCAGTCTTCCATATAGTAAAATGTCTGTATTGTTTGTTTTACAATTTAAAGGGGTTATCCAACACTAACAAATGCTCCCCCATAGGCCGGGCCCCTCACACTGAGGGTATCACGGGTGACACTAGGGAGGCTCGTTTCCGTCACCGCCTGCCATTGGCTGCCCCTTCCCCCGACACCGGATGTTTTCATCCGCGCACGGGGAGAAGCAGCAGCAGCGGTGCGAGGATCAGGAGCAGGGAGCCAGGTAAGTAGAATCAGTGTGAGGGGTCCAGCATATGGGGGGCATTTCTTAGTATCAGATAAGTACTTTTTTTCCTCCCATGTCTTCCTTCTGTAGCAGGAGAATAGTAAGTGAAGACTACTAGTAGGTGGATGCCCCTGGGACAATTGTTGAATTTGCCCTTCCTATTCACAATTGATAATTTTGTCTACCCCTTTACTTCTGGCCATGCCAACCATATATTTGCATATTAACTGGATGCACATATAGTCAATATGGAAAAGTACAATGCTGCACGTAGTGATCGGAGGTAGGAAAGGGAGTAATTGTTCTACTCGGGCACATTTGATACAAAATGACATCAGTAATATTTGGCTAAGGAGTAGTGCTGAATAGATGAGTATATGACAGAGTGCAAACCTTAGCACACCCTTGCAGCAAGAGGTATTGGCTTTCTTATCTATTGATCAACACAAATACAATAGTCAAAGGGCACAGATAAAGCTTTCCGGCTAAACGCACAGTCAAGAAGTATGTACAGGCCCTATAATAAATGCATAAACACACAATACCTCTTCTGACCTGACTTTTTTTTAGTAAATAATTATATTTCTCAGGAAATAATAATTCTGGTGCTTCTTTTCTTTCAAGTCTGTTATTTCTCTTAATAATTTCTGAATGCATTGACAACTGGGTAGTACTAGTTAGGGTGGGCGTGTCCTTACATACTTTGACACTGTCAAACGAGTACTGACAGACTGAGGAGGGACACACCTCTAGAAACAAGGGGGAATGGTAACACCCATTTGCTAATTTATTCATACAGTATAATGTACTGGCCCCCATTGAAGTGACTCAGCTTTGTATAGATACTTAATTTCAGGCAGTGCTCCATGGGAAAAAAGTATGAGAACTATGCAGAATATACCCATACACATAGGGTGTCATTTACTATTCTGAAATATGCCTAAATTAGGCGTATTTCAGACGCAGATGGAGGCGCAACTAACCGTTGCAACTAACCCTATCTGCGACTTCGTCCTGCTCACGCCAGTACTAATATTGTGGGCAGGGAAAGGCCCGTCTCATTCATCATTTTCTACTCCTGTTTTAGGTCTAAAAATGGTCTAAATGTAGGACAGCTAGAAAGCTGTCTTATATTTAGAACTGGCGCTGGATGCGCCAAAGTTATGGAGAGGCCGGCGCAAGATGACTAACCCGCTCTATTGTAGAATCAGTACAAAGCCATGCAACAGATAAATTGTAATCTAAAGTTAACAAGGAAAATATTAGAAAATGATATGGAAGATAATAGCACTTAAAGGGGTTATGAGCAGGCAAATAACCGTAGGGCTTGTAATGTTCACACTCACACTAGTTCCAGGAGCCACAGGTGACCATAAGGTCCCTCTGCCCCATATGAAGAGGCCAGTTCTATAAAAGGTGCATGATGTTTGGGAGACTGAGATTTTGCATTGGGGTCCAAGAAGTTCAGGTTTACATCTCTGCTTCATAAAATCCCTCTATGACTATTGAGGTACAAACCTAGCAAACTTTAATCTGACTTTACCTAGAGATGGTTTTTCTAAAGGTCCTTTTAGGCAGACCAATGATCTGTCAGATTATCGGGAAGAGCGTTTGTAGAAACTCTCATTCCCGCTAATCTACCAGTGTAAATGGTGTCAGCAATCACCCGATGAACAAGCAAATGTTCGGTCCGAAAATCATTGTTCCTGGGCAGGAGATTGTTCTGTCAAAACAATGATCTAATGTGCAGGAATAATGAATCCCTATATCGATCGCTTGTCCACATACAGCAGATCATCGGACAGTGATCGGGAGGGTCTGCTTCGTTCCTGATCATCTGTCAGATAATTGGTCTGTGTAAAAGGACCTTAAGGTATTTCCCTGAAGCTCAGCATTCCCCATGTCTACTCACTTTCTGTTCCACTTCACTATAATTACAATGTAATGGTAACCATTGAAAGTCCTCAGTGGAGCATATCAGCTGCAGGAACGGCCTTGCCGGTCATTGAGGAAAGTCTTTCTTGCATGCCCTCAGTTTGAACAGATGAACGTTCATGCATCTCATCTAATGCTCGCCACTATTTCTGTAAAAATATGTAATATGTGTACAAAACCTGAGGAATTTCCTGCCCAGTTTTCTACTCTTGCATTTCAAAAATTTCACATTTTATTGCAGTTCTGTGCCAAATTATCAGACTTTCTGGATTATCAAGTGTGAGATGAAAAGCATGTTACTGTACATAATTAAGACAGTAAAACATAAAGACATTGCTTACAACTCTAGTAATACAATATATTGCCATGTACTTTACAATTAGTAATAAAGTACATGTAGAGGGAGTCATGATGACATCATTTGTATGCAAGAAACACAATCACTTATCAAAGCCTTGTGAACTCCTATAAGAGGGGTCCGGTGCTGAGCTAATGTAAGAAATATGTAAGAAAAGAACATGTATCGCACATCCACATGCTTTGATCTATTGCTTCTCTGCATAATTAATAAACATGTACACAAGGCACTTTGTACACAATTTGATCAAAAATAGGCCCACTTACCACGTCAAGGAGTCCTCTTTTGACTGGGTACTCTACCTACTCTACTTTGGCACAGCGCCACATGGTGACCACCACTGCTGCAACACAGCATCTGCAGGGGTCCTGTGCTGGGCTTTAGCTGTCAACCTTTGGAGAATCTGATTGCCCAACTGTATTACTTCTATTAAATATGTCAACCATTGGAGAATCTGATTGCCCAACTGTATTACTTCTATTACATCTAGTATAGGTGCAACTCGGAAACCAGTACAACTACGGTTATACAGACTAATACAGATTGGGGAACATATATGGCGTCCAATAATTTTCTATGATTCTATACTCTATTGCTAGACTGGTTCATGGTACATACAATTTCACTACAGAACCGAGTAGCGTCTGTGTTTGAGGTCATATGGAATTCTTAGTCTCTGTCCTCAGCATGCAGCGGAAGCCGTGAAAGTCTAAATAAACTCAGGATAGTAGATAGGGGGGACAATATTACACATGAGGACTTCCTGAATGGCCGAAACACAAACAGTGAATGGATCTGGCTGCTGTGGCCTCCTGGAAAGGAAGTGGGGCTAGTGCTGATTTAGGTGGGCAGTTCCCTCTTGTCTTCCAAAATACAAGACTCTTCTGTAGCTCAGCCAGGAAAATAAAAGTGAGCTTTCCATTGTGGGGGCACGAAGCCCACACATTTCACACATCATTCCCGCACAGCTCACCAGCTGCTTCAGCATTCCCCAGCTGCAGAGAGATGCATTCCAGTCCAGACAGTGAGATGCCAGCACTAGTGAAGGAGCAGAAGGCAGCCAAGGCTCAGGACACAGGGTCATACAGCGCATACTGCGCTAGCAAAACTGCTCCATTCCTGGTGTCAGATCAGAATATAAACCTAGAGGTAATAAATACAATTATGGGTCTTGACCACAGAATGATCTTTCCATGGTATAACCCAATTCTAGGTGAACTTACATATTAGAGGAATGCTGGGCAAACTTGTCAACCATGCAATGTAAATAATGGAGACCCGAATCTCCGCCAAAGGCAGATGATGGGAGAAAGAAGGGCATGTTGAAGATGGGTCGGCATGTAATGCATAGCAAACTAAATACAGTTTTCCAAAAAGCTGTCTGTCTGGAAATCCTGATAATGTAGTAAAGTCCCAGACCAAATTATGAGGAATTTGCCTAATAATCTGGCGCTTCGAGGTACTGGGGTGAAGCTTAGGTGGCTACTATATGTGTACAGTATGTATGCATGACTTCTTGTGAATGTACAGGGAGGCAGAATAGGTTGGTCCTAATGCATTAGAAAACATGACATTATTTTCTAGTCACAACTAATGCTATGGTACAATACATCCTCATGGGAGGATTCAATCAAATAAGAAATCTCGCTTTTTAGAGTCTACAGGGTTGTCCTTTCTCAAAATAAGATGGAGGTCAAGTGATGACTTTGACCAATCACATTACTGCTGCAGAGAAGTAAATGTGACGTCATATGGCATGCCAATCAGCTCTTTAGCAAGTGACATTTATCATGTAGAGAAAGTTAATACAAGGCACTTACTAATGTACTGTGATTGTCCATATTGCCTCCTTGATTCATTTTTCTATCACATTATACACTGCTTGTATCCAGGAGTTACAACCCCCCTGCAATCCAGCAGCGATGGCCGTGCTTGCAAACTAGAGGAAAAAGTGCCAGACTACTGGTGGCCAGGACTAATGTTGAGCGCATCAAAGTTAACGAAGTGGACTTTGATCCAAATTTCATGGAAAATTTGATTCGCTGCAAAGCCAAATTTCCTTGTGCTTAGTGGTATCGAATCTATTTTCCCTGAATTAGTGGGAAAAAAAAAAAATCATACTTACCTCATCCATTTGAGCATGGCCATCTTGCTTGAAGATCCCACATGAAATATTGTGCGCAGATGACATATGACGTCACCACACCGGCTGACGTGATGATGTCATCATGCGCCATGCGAGATGCTCAAATGGATGAGGTAAGTAAAATTTTTTTTTTTATGAGTAACCCCTAAAATGCTTTAATATTGATCTCAGATGCCACAATCAGTGATGAATGCGGCATCTGAGAGGTTCAATGATGGGGGTCAGCACAATCGCCGTTCCCTGAAATTATACCTGCTATGAATTACATAGTAATTCATCACAAAGCTAATTTTTTTGTTAAATTCGGCAAAGCAAAATTTTAAGAACTTCGCTCTTTTCTAGCCAGGACCATGGGGGCACGCATAGGCACACATGTGCAGTAGATTCCGTCCTAGGCACCTCATATCTATCTATTTATATCTATTATACTGTATATGTAGTATATATATATAAATTTACCAGTGAGTTATAACAGCTAATATTTCATAGCTGTGTACTGATATTTTAGTAAATGTCTAAACTGAAACTGAGAAAATATTTTAACGGATAAAAAATGACTGTACGTTTTATAGGCTAGTTAGCAGGCTAAAGTACAAGAGTTATAAAGTTTGCTTCAGGTTTATGCCATAGTAAACTCAATGGAAATATTTCACAGTCACCTGAATCGGCAGCATTTGTAAAGTGTCATTGACTGCTTATTTTGCAAAAAAAACTGCACCATGCCAACAGGAGGACTAACACCGTTCTATACTCATGGATTCACCTAGACTAGAGTCATCTCCACCTGTAACAAAGTAATATGAAAGTGATCACGTTGAGGCCAAGGCTATAAGGATGAGGAGTGCTTATCTATAGGTAACTAATGGCCTAACAATAGAGTAGACGTATTTAGATGCATCTAATATTTATTGTCTAATATGAAGCTTGTACAGATAGGCCTAGCATTGCCAGAGATAACCACGTGTCTGGGTTCACATTTCCCTACGATCTGGAATGTGTGACACTTTCCTATCCAGCTGCAGTTTATGGACAGGTCATCAATGCTCTGAATACATCTCTTAAAAATCATTCTCAAGTTTTTACCTCTCGGTGACTCATCACTCTGTGGTTTTCTTACCTCATTGTGCTCTTCAAGCTTTAATATTGTTTTGACACATTAAAGAACATTAAAGCCATTGTTTGCCTTGTACGATTTTGCACATTATTAAAAGGGTGATCTCATGGAGGTCGACAGATGTTTTCAAAACCTTGAGTGAATGGACAATGAAGTCTCCACCAGATCTATGGTGAGAATGTAGAGGAGCACTAGTCCCCGGTATGGGAATAACCTGCGCAATGCAGCTAATTCTATGTTTGCTTACCTAATATTCAAGGTTAAACAACATGAGAATTGTGATTCTGGATGTGTGCTGCCATAAAATTGATTTTTCCTAGAAACATAAAATTACACTGCTTATAGTAAAAGAAAATTCATGGATATAGGAGCAGGAGAGGATTACATGTTGGGCCAGGTTCCCTCATCCAAGAAGTCTCTTTAGATCTAAACATAGGGGGGCATTTATCATTCATTACCCGCCAGTTTTCTTGCGGGGAAAAAAGGTTGTGCAACCTTTTAAATTTCACTTCTGCAAACAGTTTTGTTTTGTTTAACCGCTACTTTTGCCACTCTGCAAAGAGGCGTGGTGAGGGCAAGGAAGGGCCAGATACTTTTGCACCAGTTTTCTGCTTGAAAAAACATGGAGATCTATGTAAGGCAGGGGCTCGAGCAGATTTCAGTTTAGGTGCCCAGACTGCTAGGGATGCTCCTAATTAGGCAGATATCACAGACCGCTGTTATATGATAAATCCCCCACCCCCTTGTTTTTATATCCACCATCCATCCTATTTTTATTAAGGAAAATTTTATGCCATTTTATTTCTTGTGGATATTTTTGTGGTAATTGATTGTGATCAGCTGGCATCAATAAAACACCAGGTAACCAGTTTCTTGGCATAGGATGCTGGTGGCAGCTTGTGGGTTCTTAATAAAATATGTGTCCGGCACATTAGGGGTGAGCCTTGAAGAAGGGACAAAGTATTTTTAAACTTAATAGTAAACATTTTTTTCTTCAATTTTTGGCAGTTTTTCGTTTACTTTCAGCAGCACTTTACCACTAAAAAATTACTAAATATTATCCTTCTGCAGCAGCCAGCACAAGAATGATAAAACTCCTAAGCAGATATGTAATCTAATTACATATTATATAATTTAGGAAGATGTTATCTACATAGTAATCCTCATTACAGTAGTAGGTGGAGCCTGAGATAAAGTTCCCCACAGAACAGCATTGCATTGATTAGTGTCATGATCTAATTGAGTCATTACAAGGGGCTTTCTCTAAGCTGAAAGATGGTCTGAAAGAGTTAAGTGAGGCAGTGTTGTGCTAATAAATAGGAGGTTTAAGAGCCAGGTCAGGAAGTAGAATACATGGGGTGACTTAAAAAAATATATCCGGAAAACCGTCAACCTGTTTCACACAGAATATTCACACGTATACTGTTAATATGTAAGGTAAGGTTCTGCTCACTGCAGTCTATCAAAAATATGAGATGCATGCAAAGAGCTTGTCCAACATGTGAAATACTATATATAATAATATATAACCAAAATAGCTTCATAACACCATATACTGGCATTCCTTTTAACCACAGTACAGCCAGTTTGTTCAAAAAAATTAATGTAATAAAAAGTAGGCTCACATATTCCCATAGTCATAAGGCTTGTACAGTTAGTATGTCCATGCAGTTATTTAGGGAGACCCAAGACTATATCACTGTTGGGAAACTGTGTGCTCATTATGATAACTGCATATAGGCAAAAGACTAGGAGACAAAATTTTCCGAGATCTGATCGGTGGTGGTCGGACATCTGGGACACTCGCCGATCAGCTGTTTGAGAAGGCATCACGCTCGCAGTAGTGCCGCAGCCTTCACGATGCTTTACCTAGGCCAGTAATGACATGTTCATCTGTCACTTGGCCTAGGCGCAGCTCAGTCCCATTAAAGTGAATAGAGCTGAGTGTGATACCAAGTACAGCCGCTATACAATGCATGGAGAAGGCTGGGGCGCTCACAGGAGCCTTCTCAAACAGCTGATCGGCGAGGGTCCCAGGGGTCAGAACCCTACCGATCAGATACTGATGACCTATCCAGAGGATAGGTCATCAGTATAAAAATCTCAGAAAACCCTTTTAACAAGAAACCAAACTTGAAGGATAAACTAAGCTTTGTATATTAGGGTGAAGCATGTCATGTTCCTTTTAGGATACCCAGCAATGAAACGTTTGGGCTATGCCACTGTTCTGGCAGCTCCTATCTACAAATAACAATGCACATGAAGGATCCATATAAAAACAGAGAGCTCTGAAATATCAGCAGAGCTTTTCCCTGCTCCTACATGTCCCAAATGCTTTCCAGGAGGCTTCTTGCAGTCATATCCCATCTGTTTTCCCACAATCCATCAACGCTCACAGTAATGTCAGTAAACACTACCTGTAGCGCAATTAGGCTTCCTGCCTGACTTCTCCTCTGCATGCCAGGAATGTAATCTTATCCTAAAGAGAGAATAGGCTCACATCACACCTCGGATTTGGAAAGGACTACGGAATAATAAGGAAAAATGCATCGTACATTTGTATTCACCTTATTTAAACAGCCACGCTCTTATTAATTTCTATCATATTTCACACTTACACCAAATTAATAATATAGTGAATTGTAAATGGTTGCCATTACATTCATGTTACCTATTTGTAGTTTTTATGTGTATGATACTAGTGGCTAAATAAATGCTATCACGTTGTGATAGGAGGGGGTTAACCCGCTCAGACCCCACACAAGAGTAAAGCAAGGAAGCCCCTTCAGATTTTATCCTTTATGTAATGCCAATCCTGGCCCATTGGCATGCAGTTACCAATTCATTTCACTTGATGGGAAGAGATACTTTGCAGAGAGTACAGTACGTTTTGACATATTTTAGTGATAAATAACCTTTTAAAGGTTATCTGGGTTATATATATTGTAGTAAGAATTATTTAATAGGTAATTTTCAAAGTTCTACCATGCTGCTAAAAATTGCTCAAATTCGAACTTGTGGCAAAACCATGTGTAGCTAATAATGCAGGAGATAAAAATGAGGGAGCTTCTCTCCATGATGTCCATTTTCCCTAAAAATGGAAAGGAAGTGTTCTGATAGAACATGCATTTACTTTATGTAGGTTCGAAGATTAAAGTTGAAGAGGGTTTTCAATGACCTAACAATAGGTCATCAATACCAGATCTTTGGGGATCTGGCTCCTGGCACTCCTTCAGATGAGCTGTTTGAAGAAGAAGTGAATGCTGAACCCTCTCCTTCGAGCCTGTGACATGACATTGGTTAGTGATACAGCCTTTCTCTAGCTTAGTCCCATTCAAGTGAATGGGAATGAGCTGCAATACTAACCAGCGGTTTGCCTGGTATACAAAAAAGAAGCTGCAATCCTCGACACCATGGCCCCTTCAAATTGCTGACGGACAACAGTACCAAGAGTCGGACCACCATAGATGTGATATTGATAGGTCGTCAGTATTTAAACTCTGTAAACCTATTTAAAGATGCAACAAAGCTCACCTGGGCTCAAAAATGGAACTGCCGTGCCTAAAGGTCTTGTTTGATAATGCGGGGATGTGATCATTGCTCATCCACTTATAGACTTTTCATATATATGGAGCTCTATGAAGTTTCAGCAAAAATATGAATTGAAGTAGAAGAAAAAAAGCTGATTACAAAGTTTGTCTATTTCTATACTGGCACCAAATATATATGAGAATTTACGCAGTTAGTAAAATGTGCAAATGGTCAAGCTGAATATAAAAGTAATAATCATAGACCCGCTGCATGTTTTATTCATCATGTACAAAAACATTACAATTCCCTTATGGCGAAGAAGACAAGATTACGATTTGTGAAACACCTCAGATGACAGATGTGTAAACATTTCCATGACAAGAATAAGTAGACCAGAAATAGATAAAAAATGCATAAACAATAACAGCACCCAAAGCCAACATGGCATTAATATGTAATAATAATATATAGAAGGTGTAAAAACAAGTGGACACCTACTGTAGAGTGATTGAATATTTAAATTATTAAAAGGCGAATCCACAGGGGGGCATAAATGCTTGAACACTGGAGGTAAACTGGGACATGAAAAACACCCACCCAGGTTTACTAATCACTGAGACAAAAAAGTGGTATGTGCTGTCACATGCGAAGTTATGCAGGAATTCTACTGTACAAGACTACTTCTAAGCAGAAAGATTAAAACTTACATTTTCATACATTCGGCCCCCTACTGACAGTGTATTTCATTGGAGTGGCAATTATTCAATCAGGGTCTACCTCTTGTCTTGAGCTTTGAAATACACTCACTGAACACTGCTGCGCCATGTGCATGGACCTTAAAGGGATTGACCAGGATTTTGATGGCCTATTCTCAGCTCAGGCTAGTAATAGAACATCAGCGATGATCCAACACTTCGCACCCCTGCCAATTAGCTGAAACCTTTTAGCTCAAGCGCCAACTACACAGCTCTATCCATTGTGCAATGGATGGAACTGGTAACTGCAGCGTTGCTTCTACTGAAGTGAATGGGAGAAGTGATGCAGTTACCAGCTCCGTCCACTGCACAATGGATAGAACCGTGTAGTTCCAGCGCCGACTTCTGGCCCCAGAAATACAAGCTAACAGCTCACAACTTGAACCCCGCTGATCTGATACTCACTGCTTATCCTGAGAAAAAACCATCAATATCAAAAGCCAGGACAACCTCTTAAACGATTCTTTTCAGAAAAGACCCCCACGTGGTCTTCATCGATCATCGATCGGCAATGCGCATGGGCCAACCCCGCACTGTAACCGACATCTAAATGAAAGAGGATGGAGCGCTCACCACACCACGGAGTACACAAGCTTCCGTACCTAGAACGGAGGGGGAAGAGCCAACTGCATACCGATACATCAGAGTGGTGAGAGGTGCATTAACAAAACCTTCTTTCCTACTTGAAACTTATATATAATATATGGAATATTATTTATAACAATTGTGCCTAATAGCGGATCCACCTGCGGCTTTACAATAAGGACATTCAATTTTCACTCTATCTGCACATATTTTATTTTTACAAATTTATGTATGCATGCTATTTCAGGACATGTCAATGAGTTTTTAACTAATGTCGTAGAGCTAATGCTAGTCGGGGCCCCATTGTGAACAGCAGTTTTTGCGGACGGACCAAAAAAGTGTTGTAACATCCCACTGATGTAATCTTGGGAGCCATCTGTTTATTTAATATCTAGTCAATTTGTACATGATCCCTGGGGTATGGAAACCGATGAGCTTTCGGTCCACCACATATCTGGGACTATTGTGCAGTGAGAACCCAAAATTGTACATTGATAGAAAATTTGACATACTTGCAATAGGTCTCTCGGAAAATAGTAAAGCCAGGGTCATTTGCCAATGCTTTATGTCAGGTTTTGGGCGTAAAAAAGTCACAAAGGGCAAAGGTCATTTTGCACCAAAAATTTTCTACTTTTTGGACTTGGCTAGACTGGAACTTTTTGTAGTGCAACTGATTGATTTTAACTATTGAACTACAGCTGCACTCAGTTAAATGCAATCCGGAGGACTGCAGCGGTCACTCAATAGTTCAAATCAATCAGTGGTGCAACAAAAAGTCACAGTCTATCCGAGTCCAAAAGTCAAAAATGTTTGGTGTTTTCCAACACGCTGATGACTTTAAAAACAAAAGTAGCTGGAGTTTAAGTTTTTGGTGCACGGATAGCAGAAGTATGTTTTTCTTAATAAATTGGTTGGATCTTCCTTCAGCTGGATTTTTACTAAGTGTAAAACTCCTTTAGTAAATGAACCCCACTGTGTGTATGAATACCACATTATTAGTAGAGTTTGCTAAATATAACCATAGAGAAATAGAACTGGACAATATCATTATAGCTAGAGGTCATAGGTTTAGTGACATCCTGTAGTTTCTGGTATACTGGTGGATATTTAATAGGGACATCTTTTCACTTACATTGCCCTGTGTAATCCCATAAGTACTGAGGGGTTTCAATCTGAGGCAGTAATAAGTCATTTATTTATTCATTCTGTCCATCACTTGGCTTTGGATTTGTCCATATCTCAAGTTTACTATGCGTAAACGTGCTGTGGACTGCTAAAACCGTATGGGTCAAATTGAATCCCCAAAGTAGAAATATTTTCATATGTAATGAAAAGAAATGCACACTGCTTGAAAATGGGGAAGAAAAATACTTCTCAACTGAGAGGCGGTTTTGGATCGCAATCTCGATATGTCAGGAAGTTGAATCCCTTACAAAGCATAGCAAATACTGCCTTATTGCCAAAAACAGCACAGAGAAAAATACGTTTTAAACATCATGCTGTGCCTGCTCATGATTTGTTTTCCTTGTAACACTAAAGTTAAGCAGATGCGAGCCAAAGACAAAATTTGATGAGACATACGGTATATATCCACACATAGTCATTGGTGCTTAGCCATCAGTTCACTTCATTTTTTATGGTCCTCGTCTCTTACTTCCTTCTGATGCCTCAACATCGTTTCTGATTTGTAAGAAAGAGTCTCAATCTATTTGGCCCTATCCCACTGTCCCATGGATGGTTTAAACAAAAATACTCTCCCCCCACACATACGTACCAAGCCAAGATTCATGTTATTATCCTTTTCCTCAAAAGAGTTGTCCGGAGGGGTAAACATTTTTTATATAAGGGGCAAGGATGAGTGAATCGATTCTAAAATTATATTTGTCTATAATTTTTTTTATAAATTCCTGACCTGAAGAAGGTGAAGTGTGTATCTCCGAAACACAATGTTGTATGATTTCCAATAAAGACGTGATCCCTTGAGCCGTGCAGTAACTCTACAGTACAGTAAAATCCAGTCATTTTTGGATACCTCAAATGTTTAGATGGAGAAAAAAAGACAAAGTGATTAGAGTTGGAATTGACTTGTTACTGCGGACACCTTCTCCACTTTTTGTCTTCACTTTTTGAATAGTGAATAGCCTCCATGGTGGCCTATTTACATCTATGAATGCAAAGGGTTACATATAATAGACTACAATAGTTCTGTAAAATATATTTCAAAATCAGAATGCCACATAGATAAAGAGTTACTGATTTTTGCATATCTATGAGGGATGAACAAAATTTCTCAAAATTCGATTTGGCTGAACTGATCGAACGATTACATTCCGGTTGAATAAATTCGACTTGAATCAAAAGTGGTACAACTGCCCTAACAATTTGTGGATAAAAATCTAGGATCTCCTGGAACTGTATACAACTCATTTCAAGCTCTCTAACACCAAGCTCATGGCTTATGGTGGTAATAAACAGTCTCTTTAAAAAAAAAAAACTGCACTGTAAAATGTTTTCCGTAAAAAAAAAAAAGAACTTTTTTTTGCTTACTAGCAGCTTTTGCCTGCAGGTATGTATACATACACTTCACCTGCGGTCATGTGATTCTCCGTCTTCATCTTTCCGGTCTTCTGAACTGAAAATTTGCTAGTGCCATTTTGAGACATTCCTCTGCATTGAATTGCCAAAAAAATAATAAATTTATTTCTGATTATTAAGATGAACTTAAGATATATTTTTGGTTCAGAACTGTTTGCTCCAAAAATATTTTCAAATGTCCACAGAATTTACAGGCAAGTGCAATAAAATAAAAAAAATCTCAGCTGGATCTATTCTTGTTTACCTTGTGTCCAGAATCTACTGAATGTTCTGAAATGTAACATCTATATTAAATACACTCCAGGGTTTAGATTGGGTCTGCCAATTTTTAGCCCACGACATACAGATCTGTTGCCAAGGTTGTAAAAATCTGGAACACAGAAATACTGACATGGCTATATATCTGGCACAGAAGACACCAAAAGCTCAACTTCAAGATGTGATGCTTATTCACAGAATCAACCAGACAGAAGTCATCACATATATACGTATTTTCTTATTTCTTATAAAAGAAGCTTATCTTAAACTACTTATGTATCACAGTAACGTTTTTTGATAGGCAGTTTTATTGGCGATTATGCATTTGTTCTCATGGCCAGTCCAATAAAATAAATAATCTCCTAAAGTCTACAGTATGATGTCCTTCAGTGATCTTGGTCAACCTCCAGTTATGCAAACCTTACCCACTCCTTTAGCTCTGAACAGTTACTGTATCTCTCCTGATGCCACCATATAGATATACACTTGGCTTGGCCAAGTTTGTATATGTTGTCAATGGGAACGGAGTAAAAAGCTCCTGCCACACACCACCAGCAGGGGCTTGGCTCTTCAGTGAACAAAAGGATTGAATGTACAAATTGAATATGTCTGATCCTTCTTTTCCCTGTCAGCATCTGTCAGGGTAGAGTCAAGAGCTTGGCCACTCTCGCTGAAAATGGCGGGTTTAGTGACAATAGTCTAATGAGAAGCCTGTGTCCATCTATGCTTTGTTTTGACTATACTATAGCTAGACCCAATCACCTGTTCCCCGACGTCTTAATCGTAGAGATACAGGATGCTGAGATCTATGTTGGTTACTTATTCTTGGGGTCCCCACAATAGAGAACAGAATGCAAATGTAGAAAATAGGTAGTATTTTTTGTTTCCTATCTTGCCTCCTGGACCATTTTGTTAGCAAGGGAAGCAAATATACTGATGACCACACTTCCAGTATGAGAACCCTGGTAGACAGCTCCACTGAGGTCAACTTTACGTTTTAGATGGAGTTACACTTTAACAGATATTGATCTTTTCCTGAATCAATAATAGCTATACACCTGCTATACACTTTTGATAGCCGTTGGATAACAGTAATTCCTCCTGACCACCACACATTCGGTTTTACCAAGTGTGCATGTGTACTAAATGGTGAGAGAGGGCAGAAAGCATGCTGAAAACCAGCCCAATTCTTTTTTTTACTGAAATTTTCCGGTTATATAATTTTCATCCCCATACTCTCTTGCATTACGGCGCTGTGCTCTGACAAGCCGACAGTAAAATGTACTGAGAGGACTCTTTTTTTAGTCCTCTCCATTATGTGTGTGAGCTAAGGAGTCCTCTCAATGCATTTTACTGCTGGTGTGTGGGACTGAAGTGAGTATGGGGATAAAAATGACATGACCGGACTCACTTGCGTCACTTACACTATACATCGCTCGCTTTAGTTTGGGGCGTGTTTTGGAGCTGACAGATTCACTTTAAGACATGTGCAGAGAGCTCTCATGAAATAGGCTAGACAATGCATACAATTCTGGTGCCTAGTTTTTTAAAGCAATTTAAGTCCAAGCAAATGCAAACCTCTTAAATTTTAGCCGCCCCCTAAATTTTACTTTTCTACTAAGCCGTGCAACCTTAGAAACATAGAAGAGTGACAGCAAAAAGAGACCACAGGGCCCATCTAGTCTGCCCTTATATTACTACTTACTGTATGTTTATCCCAACAATAGTAAATTCCTGGTAATGGATTTGAGTGGACACTCCCCATAATAACCTAAAGTGTTGTTTGGCAACCAGTGCCTCCTAAATTATTAAGATTTAGTGCATTGTAGGCATTTTTAGCTTTTCACTGTAAACTGTATAATTTGTACCAGTCTGGCAAGGAATGTGTGCGTCTTTAACCTAAACCAGGAAAATGTACTTTAACCTGCTTTCTTTCCATTCTATTTCAACCACTAAAATCATTTAAAAAAATCCTTGTATACACTAAGCAAATGAAACTTGTAGTACCTGTGTAATATTTCTTTATTACTTTTTCTTTTAACTTAGTTTAGTTGTCCTTACTCTTTACGGTGTACAAAAATAGGATTTGTGAATTCATATTTGATCACAATCATAAACGATACTATGCAGGACACAATTATGAATTATTAAAGTACTAAATAAAATCACTGCACTAAAAGTGAAAGATCTGTCAACGACAGCTTGGTGATGGTTTCGTTTTTGCTACACGGTTTAACTGGGAGTAGGAAATGAGCATAACATCAAAATAATAAAAAAATAAAATAAAGTTTTTAGGTCAGTATTTTTTTTTTATAAAGTGGCTGTCCCTTAAAAAATATTCTACAATTTTCTACTACCACCTGGATCGGAATATTTTTGTAATTGCATATAATAAAAAATTTGTTAAAGCTACTGAGTTATTCAATGAACTCTATCTGTATAGCGCCACCTGCTGTTTGGTCTTTTTCTAATTTCTCCTAATTTCTCTGTACTGCTCACAGACACAAAAGCACATGCTCAGTTCCATCCTTCATTTGACACCTGCAGCAGCAGAAAGGACACCCCCCAGAGAAAGGAAACGCCTCCTAAGCTGACGGCTCGAAATAAATCTACTAACAATCGGAGCAATGCACGGGAAGATCTCTGGATCCATGTGTGGTACAGGGCTTGCTCTAGCTTTGTTACAAAGAGATTACCATGTACTATATGATGTATGATTTTAATTTACATTACTCATGGAATAACCCCTTTAATATGTAAAAATAATTAGGATGTGTAAATGCACCTTAGAAGCAGCATAAAGTGGTACTCACTCTTTAATGTTCTAACATCCTGCGTGAAATGGACTTACTAGTATGTATAAAAGGCACATTTTACAGGGACATATTACAATGGCAATGCGCTTATAAAAGCGTCCATATCTAATTAAATTGTCTTCTTTCATCAGCACACACAGTTGGTTTCCATGGGGTTTTTACACAATCAAGTTAGCACACGCTAAACAGTATAAAACAAAAAAACGAAACGTCTCAGGCATATTAACTCTAGCAGCAGGAGACAGCCACGGAGATGGAGTTTAGCAGAGAACAGACTGAGGCACGGTGGAGATTTCAAAAAGAAAAAAAAAGACTGAAAACAATCAAAATCCGGTTGTCAACATCACATAAT
Organism: Bufotes viridis; assembly: GCA_033119425.1. NCBI lineage: Eukaryota > Metazoa > Chordata > Amphibia > Anura > Bufonidae > Bufotes > Bufotes viridis. Next base: position 157,027,579 of record CM065593.1, on the reverse strand, counting down.
ACGCACTACCTACATTATAAGCATAATATGATGGACATTTTGGAGACTATGACCTACATACAAGCCTGCTGCCAGACAGTCTGTATTTTTCCTTACAGGAACGCTGATGGTGATAAGGAATCCTTAATATGAATCACACAGAAATATCATCTGTAGTAAAAGCTCTACCATAAAACTGTAAAAAGAAATAAAACTGTAAGAAACAGTAAAACTGTAAAACAAAGTGATATGCACTATTGACTCTGCACAGATGCCAAACGTACCAATTCTCTTGGTTTCTATCTAAATGTTGCAAGAGCCTTAGGGTATGGCTACACAGAGACGTCGCAGAAAAGTTGCGACTATTTTAGACCTGTGATTTGGTTGTGAAAACACAGTCAAGTTACATTAGGGTACGGCTATACAACGATGTGTCATGTGACACGAACGTTGTGCCACTTTTCATATACAATGGAAATAAAAAGTCTACACACCCCTGTTAAAATGTCAGGTTTCTGTGCTGTAAAAAAAATCCATGCTGTAAACTGTGCCACTAAATTGAAAAACAAACTGAAATCTTTTAGGTAGAGAGAAGAAAAAATATAAAAATAAAATAATATGGTTGCATAAGGGTCAGATTGCGAGGGCATCTCCTGTGCACAGCCCTCTTCAGATCACCCCACATATTTTCAATCGGATTCAGGTCTGGGCTCTGGCTGGGCCTTTCAAAAACTTTAATCTTCTTCTGGTGAAGCCATACTTTTGTTGATTTGGATGCATGCTTTGGGTCGTTGTTACACTGAAAGCTGAAGTTCCTCTTCATGTTCAGCTTTCTGGCAGAAGCCTGAAGGTTTTGTGCCAATATTGACTGGTATTTGGAACTGTTCATAATTCCCTCTATCTTAACTAAGGCCCCAGTTCCAGCTGAAGAAGAACAGCCCCAAAGCATAATGCTACCACCACCATGCTTCGCTGTGGGTATGGTGTTCTTTTGGCCATGTGCAGTGTTGTTTTTGCGCCAAACATATCTTGGAATTATGGCCAAAAAGTTCAACCTTGGTTTCATCAGACCATAACACCTTTTCCCACATGCTTTTGGGAGACTTCAGATGTGTTTTTGCAAAATGTAGCCTGGCTTGGATGTTTTTCTTCGTAAGAAAAGGCTTTCGTTTTGCCACTCTACCCCGTAGCCCAGACATATGAAGAATACGAGAGATTGTTGTCACATGTACCACACAGCCAGTACTTGCCAGATATTCCTGCAGCTGCTTTAATGTTGCTGTAGGCCTCTTGGTAGCCTCCCAGACCAGTTTTCTTCTCGTCTTTTCATCAGTTTTGGAGGGACGTCCAGTTCTTGGTAATGTCACTGTTGTGCCAGATTTTCTCCACTTGATGATGACTGTCTTCACTGTGTTCCATTGTATATCTAATGCCTTGGAAATTCATGTGTACCCTTCTCCTTTCCTCCTCAAGAAAGACCAACTAGAGCAGCAGAACTTTATTTGGGGTTAATCAGAGTCACTTTAAATGATGGCAGGTGTATGCTGACTCCAATTTACCATGATTTTGAATGTGATTGCTTAATTCTGAATACAGCTTCAGTGTGTACACTTATGCAACCACAATATTTTAGTTTTTTTGTTTTCTTTCCTCCACCTAAAAGATTTCAGTTTGTTTTTCAACTGAGTGGTACAATTTTTAGGTCACATTAAAGGTGGAAAAAGTTCAGATTTTTTTACAGCACAGAAACCTGACATTTTAACGGATGTGTAGACTTTTTATATCCACTGTAATGTATTTCAATGGTGTCACAATGCGACATGCTGTGATTGCGATGCGCAAAAAATCCATCTATGCCTGATATGCACATTAGGCCTTTGGTGCAATGAGGATGTCACCATTGCTCTTGTTGCATCCAAGCTCCACTCATTTCTGTGGCCAGTCCCTCCCTCACTGCTTTACCACTGCCTGGCCCTGTCAATCAACGCAGTGAGGAAGGGTCTAGTCACAGAACTGAGTGGAGCTTAGGTGCAAAAAGAGCAAAGGTGACACCCTCATTGCACTAAAGACTAATTTGGATATTAATAAAAAGTATCATAACTCAGGAAAGGAGTCTCGGATTTACAAAAGAAAAACAAGGTTTTAATCATGAGATCCACATCTATGTGTGTATGCAAACAGCTAGAGAGAAGATCGCTAGAGACAGATGCCTTTTAAATTTCTATTAGTCTGTGTTTGCCCTCTGCTTTCAAAATGCAGGCGGTGTAAATGTCAGGCTACTGTCGAACTGTAGCCAGAACTACACATTAATGGTGACTTGAAAGTGTTGGGCGGTCTGCTTTAACATACCTTCCTATGTGACTCATTTCATCTCCTAAGTGATGAACAGTTCCAGGCCTCCTTAATTACTTTCCAATCCAGTTATCTGGACGTCTTAATTTCCCTGTGTGGAAAGTGTCTTACTTTGACCCGTCCACTGACTTTACTTTCACTAAAACTTAGCACCAGGACATACTCGGCAACTGACTATGTATTTTCGTAGAGGTATTAAGAGTTATTCACATTTCAAACTGCAGCACAAATAATCTGATATGAATAATAGCATTAATGGTCTCAATCAAGTTAGATATTGGAGCAAATTTAAAGGGAACCTGTTACATTGAAAATGCATTCAATCTGCAGGCAGTATGTTATAGAGCAGGAGGAGCTGAGCAGATTGATCCATTAGGCTACATGCACATTCGGCCTCCGTTTCAGGTTTTTTTGCGGAAAGGATAGGAACCCATTCATTTTAATGGGTCAGCAAAAAAAAATGCTGACAGTTAATCCGTTTGTGTTCCGCGTCCGTTGTCCGTGTTTCCCTTCAGCAAAAAAAGTAGTACATGTCCTACTTTTTTCTCATTTGCGGACGAGGATAGACATTTATTACAAGGGATATGTGAAAACAAAGGAATCCTCCCCAAAAAAAATGATGGACCATCAGTTTTTTTTGCGGATCCCGATTTGCGGACAGCAAAAGACAGCTGTCGTGTGCATGTAGCCTTATTCTGTGGGAAAAGATCCCGTAAAACTTTTGTTTTAATCAATAAAATCTCAGCTTTTTCTGGGTTCTCGGTTACAGCAATAAAGTTCTGTACACTGCAGCCAATCACTGGCCTCAGAGGTATGTGGTATGGGACCGCTGAGGCCAGTAATTGGTTGCAGAGGTCACATGCTGTAAACAACCCCATCACCACTGCAGTTATGCAAAGCTCAGACGGAAGATCAGCAGCGCTGGAACGGAGGAAGTTTAGAATGGTCATTTTTTTGTTGTTGTGCAGTGGGTAGATATTGATTACCTACCAATCAGCTGTTTGTCTAGGAGACGGCGCTCGTGCGAGCTCTGCCTCCTCTTCCAAATGACACTGCATGTCGTCTCGCTTGTAGTGGTGGTGCAGTGTAATTACAAGCACTTGTAAAATTACACCGCCAACGAGATGAAGTGCTGTGTAATCGTGAAAAGGAATCAGTGCTCGCACAAGCGCTGCCTCCTATTCAAACAGCTGATCGGGTGTTTGATCCCCTCTGATCTGATCTGAGCCTGAGGATAAGTCATCAGTACCTACCCAATACACAACTCTGAAGCAAGTAGTAGGTATTCATATGTTAACTGATCCTTGGGATGTTACGCTGGTAAGGCTGCACAATGTAATTAGGTACAAAAGCTGTAGTATATAATATATCAAAACACTATGAGATCAGTCAACAGGAGCTTGTTAACAGTTTCTATATCACAACCATTTTTATGTTATGTCCTTTTTACTTCATTTTTAAGTTGGAAACATGAATAATTAGCAGGGATTTATTTTGAAATCAACCGTCAAGAAGCATCAACCATTGCTAAGTACCTTATATAAAGATCATAAATAATCATGAGGGGAACATTAACTATTCTCAAGCCGGGTACTTGCAAACAACAGTGGGATCTAACAGGTACTTCTTGAACTTTTGTCAGTGAGCCAGAAAAAATGAGCTTGTAGATGGTGTTCAGAAACAAAAGGTTCATTATCCTTCCCAATCCTATTCATCCACCAGCCAAGGCTTCCTTGTGCACAGTGGTAGATCCACTACAAGTTACAGAACATGCAAAAGACAATTGAAAAGTATTTGCGTTATCTTCGCCAAATGGGTGACTTCAAATAGGAGCAATGTGAACAATTAGATAATTACATAGGGTAGAGCAATTCAGTTCAATAGAAACATAACTTATAATTGCACGAATTACCGTTATTGATATCTCTCGTATTCGCTATCTTTTTTATAGTTAATCATGGAAAATTAAAAAAAAATCAGTTAAGGGGTTATTCCATAGACATAGTACATGACAATATCTTTCTAACAAAGCTAGAACCAGCCTTCACGTGGATCCAGATATCTCCCCATCGCTCCATTTGTTCTGCTACATATTATTCAAGCTGGCAATCCAGAGGGCATCGTTCGATGGGTCAAATATGGGTAAACGTGCAGAGTTTGGTACACATGCAGACAACTAGACACAGTAGGTGCCTGAAATACACCAATGTTGCCAGCCACTGGCAGGTAGAGAATAAGGTGCACGCTGTGGCCCTTTAAGAGCCAGAGGGAGTGGCCTTGCTGACAGGTCTTAATGAGGGAACGGATGCAGCGCAGTGGTGAGTATAGCAAATATAAGAACATATGAAGAGTGTCCACAGTACTTCACTATTGGTGCGGTCTTTGATACTCCACATGGCTCTTTGTGGGATGAATATCTTTGTAGAACTTTGGATGCTTTGAACTTAATAAGGTACTAACAGAAATCGCGCGGTCCACTAAAATGCATTTGACTGATTGTGAATAGAGCCCACTTCACACTTGGACCTGCGGCGCTCAAACATTGAGGCAACGTATTGAAAAAACTTTTTATTTGTAGCGCAGTGATGAGGCCCATCTGGATGAAGACTGCTGGAAGTGCGTCCGGACTACTTGCTAAGTGACACAGAACCGTGGCGGCCGCCTCTGTAGCAGTAATTTTGATATATACACCTACACATCGTAATAAATTACATTTAAAGTTATCCCCCCCTAATATATCAATATAGGACTCTGTGCTGTCACTGGTCATCATCTTCTTGTCCGGGCAGCCAGGACTGGAAATACCGAAGTCCAGTGAGTGTATGTTAGGCTCTGTTCACAAGACAGTTTGGTAGGGGCGGAATGGCCATAGACCCTACAGGAAAATGTCCCAGTGGGTCGATGACCAGGGGGCTACCCAAGCCCTCCTCATGGCCACAAGTCGGATGCATAACAACCTAATGATCTCAGGCACTTACGCACCTGGCCAGTAGCTGTAGGTGCTCTTCTTAATTCAACTGAGGATGATGATACAGTTTCATACCATGGTGCAGGCAGCAGTATTTTGTGCTGCACTGTGGTATTTGGTTCTGCTGGGGCAGTATTTTGTTATGCCTACATTGTTGTCCCTGCCTACATATATTTCCTCTGCCTTGGACACATCTACAATATGGGGCCACTTTTGGATTTTTTTACCAGTCCGCCCAGTGGCCTCTATCTGGTGTACATGCTGGGAAAAGATCTCAATGTTCATGTTAAATGGAGCCAATAAAGTGGGATCTGTGACCCATATGCTCCCAGGTTAAAAATGTATACCGCACTGTATTTTTTTCTAACCTAGTAGTGATCATTTTCAAAAATGATCACAACCACTGCAATGTGTTATGTCCTCAGAACCCAAGAGTTGTAAAGCAGACTAAAAATATTTTACAGTGTGATTCTAAGGAGCGACCACAATATGAAAAAGTATACTTTAGTGTGCCATTTACAGCATAAAGTGCTATTTACAGCTTACAGGATATGCTAAGTATACTGTGCCTTCAGGACTGGACTCATTTGGAGATACTAGGATAGTCTTTATGAAAGAAACATAGATTGGGTTAGCTCACCACCATTGGAGTGGGGCTGCAATCATCCCACAAAAACATTATATGTACACTGTTATCAAATGAAAAAATAGTCCAAAAGCATCATTTGTGGTTTCTCTGTTGTTGGTAGACTATTTTATAGGTACTATTTTCTGTCCAGACCTCTCTGTTATGTTAAAAATGTGGTAAAGGATGGGCTTTCAACCAAAATTTGAAAGAAAATTCACTTTTAGGGATACAGAAAATTAAACCATACAATATCTTCTCCTGGTGTCCTTGGAACTCTATGACACTGGCCATGTTTCATACACCAAACTGTGGAAGTTGTAGAAGACAAGAAAGTCAATATGTGTAGAACCCTTTTCTAACTGTATAGATACCTAAAGGAACTTGAAGCCCACCAAACATTTTCTCGATTCTAGTTTAGATCATGACTTTATGAAAACATGATTAAACCACCAAGTAATGTATTTTTACAGTGATTGTGGGAACATGCTTAGCTGAGATTGAAAGTCTACCTCTCCATACTTGTGGAAAAACCTGTCTTTACAGGCTATATTTCAATGGGAAGATATAAGATGAGAGGTTTACACCAATAATCCTTTAGGCGCCAATGAAACGTGATTGATATGAGATGAAATGTCACAAAAAGATTTAATTTTCTTTCATGGAGAAAAACGAAGACAAAATGTATTCTACACAACTTGAATTGGTTTCTTACTAGCATTGTTTTAGTGTATCGTGAGGTAGGAACTGGAACAAGAAGGCTTTTTTTTTCTTGCATACAGTGTCTAACCCAGAGAAACCCAAGTAAGATCAAGATTAAAGTGGTGCCAGATACCCAGAACCGAAGGGTCTGGTGGTTATTCACCTTCCATGGCCTTTCCATGAGCCTTGGGACACACTCTTAGTAACAATGCAGTCCTTCTAAAGAGAGGAGTCCTGCACAGGTTCCTACTACCACATAGCAAGTAGGATGAGACATACCAAGGTTGTGGCTTGTTAGATGGCAGCTCAGTGGGGTCTGTCACACAGATGTACTAGTTCACAGTATTTAAAATCCATAGCTGAGCAAGAACTCTCGTAATCCAGTAGTTCATAGGAGAGAGTTCTCGCTGGGGGTCATAATGTGACAATCTGATTGTTTCACATCACTGCAGCCTACTGTTAAATGTCTCGTCTAAGAAAAGAGAGATGTCAAGATAATTGACGAGAGAGAAAGTGATTAATATGAATTTCATCACATGATAAAAAACAGAAAGGAGGATATCTACACACACATTATATGCCTCAATGATGTCCCTAATAAATGGCATTCTATGACACAGTACTCTTCTTTAGACAAGATAGACAGATAGGAGATAGATACATCTATCAGTGTAGAAAATGTACACCTATAATACTTGCCATTTTATTTTATTTTTTGCTTTTAATCACAGGCAGCATTAAAAAGCTAGTTAAGAAGTACAGAAAGTATCTTTACGAGTTAAACTGAAACATGAGAACAGTATATATTTAAAATCAGCTTCATTTCCTTTTTAACGTTGAAAATGTCTTCGAAGTCTGCCAAGTTCAAGTCCATTCCTGTCCTTTTCACTTAGCAAATCGACACAAGTCTGCCAGATTCTCACCATCTCTCCATTTTCTTTCTTTGCTTCTTTCCCCCCATTTTCTGGCATGGGGCACACCTGCTCTTAATTATTCCAGCAGGCACAGAGACGTGTGTACCCAGGTTGCTATGGAATAACAAATAACTCGCGCATTCTCCCAAGAGATGCCAATTCTCGACGTTTCCCTCACTCTCTCCATGGCCTTTACTCATTATTCTTTTACTGCCCGTTTCACATTTAAATCACTGCAAGAAAATACAGTATCCAGCTGGAAAATGTCACTAACTTACTGTTTAGGCAGCTCCTGCAGAGCTAAATTGTTGAATTTTACCCTTCAGCTCATAGCCCTTATAGAACTGATGCAATATTCTTCCATAAAGTCTGTCCTGTCCCTCTATAAAATACATAGTAGGGTGCCAGTCTCTAAATACCATACACCTTATATTATTTGCATGTTACAGAAATAGAAAAAAGTTTCCCATTATAATTCACTATTTCTTTGGAGTTTGGTGATTAATTTCTATAAGTACGGTACTTTTCTAGGAAGCACCTACATCACCTCAAGGGATTGCTAATCAACAGGTGTAACCACCAGGGAACGACACTCCCTATGGCATCCTCAAGCACCCATGGACACCAGTGGTGTCGCTGACTGTGGTTCTAAAGGGTGGGAAGTACATACAGACAAACTCACCATTTTAGAGGGAAAGACAAAAAAAGGAATTCATGTTAACCCTAAGGCTTACACAGGCCATGTAAGGATAATGATGATCATTGGCCCATGTAATCATGCCACCAATCACCCGATAAACAAGAAAACAATAGTTTGTCGGGTGATTGCACCTTATATGTGGCACCAAAAATCACTGAGCACATCTCCCCGTGTATATGGAGACGAACGATCGTAGTACGGATTGTTTATCCTCATATTAAAAATAATTGTGGCTTATAAATGGAAGTTAACAAGCCCTGATTGACATACTATTTCAGGGATGACCAACCTACGGCTCTCCAGCTGTTGCAAAACTACAACTCCCAGCATGCCCAGACTGCCTACAGGTATCAGCCTACAGCAGGGCATGGTGGGAATTGTAGTTTTACAACAGGTGGAGAGCCGCAGGTTGGCCAGCACTGTACTATTTGATTGGCATTTCCCATGTAGACAGTAATCCTGATAAAGGAGAGATAAAAGCATTAAAAGGCATGGTCCAATTTGGCCTACATTTGGAAGAAACTGTTTCATGGTCCCTGTTGGTCATGTAGTGGTTTCTAGGAACAGGGCATTTCTGTGAGTAGTATATGGTTTAGCCTCATCCAAGTGTACAGAAAAAAGCAAACCCGTTTTGTTGTAATATGAGGCAACTTTTTTACAATGTGCTGTGTAAAGACTGACCACAACCATCACGTCATCCTCTTTTTGACTTGACCTGCAGTCTTTATGTCTAATGAGATCACCTTAAAGAGGTATTCTGGTTATATCAAGTGATACCCTATCCACAACATAGGGGATAACTATTAGACTGTGGAGGTTCTACCACTGGGATGCACACGGATTACGAGAACAAGGGCCTGTACCACAAAGGACCCCCCAAAAATGAACAGAGCATTGCTGCTCCATTCATCTCTATTGAACCTGTTGGAAATGGCCAAACACTCTACTCACAATCTAAATTCCAAATTAACCTATTAGTATGAGTGAGGGAGAAAACCCTCACAAACACAAGAAGAACAAACTTCATGAGGATACTGTTCTTGCTCAAATTGAAAGCCAGGACCAGATGACTGCAACAGTACTAACCAGTGAGCAACCATGCAATACAGTGGTCCCTGAAGATACAATGGCCTCAGAATACAATATTTTCAACATAAAATGGTCTTTCCTGGGCCTTCGTAACTTGACACTAGCCTCAACATACAATGCCTCAGACTCAGATCCAACCTATCAACATGGCCATTTCACTGGTAAAACACCATATGTAGTAGTTCCTCTTTACAGTACAGTAAGATACTCCATGTCCTGTATTACCCTCTGTCTATACCAGGATGAGATGCCTCTTTGCATGTCAGGTAAGGGTGGCTCCATGTGATTTTTCTGGTACACTGTGTACTGTACAGGATTCTGAAGAAGCCCCAGTCCTCAACACAGAAAATAATTTACAGCTTCTAATATCTATTACTGACTGATATATACAAGAACCTACTTTATCTATCTTAGTTATCTGCTTATTTTTCTTAAATCTGCATCTCAAGATGACATTTAGGGGCTTTGACAACAATTACTAGTTTTCCATAGAGTTATGGGCTCAATTTACAATGGATTCAACGTAAAATGATCATCCCGGAACCACTTATCTTGAGCGACCACTTGTATATGAATCTATTAATCTTATTGGCATATTCTACCCCATTAAATGATGCATCATCTGACCTCAGTGACTTTCTCAGGTCTGCACTGATTTATTCCTTCTAGTTTGGAATGACGCAGGTTACATGGTGGTGTGTACCTGTGACACAGGATGAGTAAACTGGGCACAGTCAGCTGTACGTAAGCATGTCAAATCTCTGCTACTTATTCTTGCACACATTTCCTGTTCTGTATAGAATGCCAAAACCTCTGGAGGAGATAAAAAGTACCGTATGAAAAATGCCATGCACCTGCACAAGAATGTGTATGGTCTTGCAGCATTAGCTTTACAGGTAAAAGATTTGCTCAACTTTTCCAAATTGTGAAATACATTTTAATCTGACTTTACATTTCGTAAACCACAGATAATTTGTTTATTGCCTATGGGTCTTCAAGAACTGTCAAGTTGCTTTCTTACTTGACAGTACAGACATCCTAAAACCCCCGTACACATCACCATACTGTTGGCCGAACCCATCGAGTCTGATTTCGCATGAGCCTTCAGGCTAGTTTTACGCGAACATTAAAACCTTCCGGCAAAGGAACAACCTGGCAGAGATCATTGTATCTGGCACAGCCGGAAAGGGCCGGAGTACTACCAGGCCGCATTGACTATAACAGGACCTGGTGGGGATACAGCCTATTTCCAGCATTAGTGTCAGGATTCGGATGGACAAAAAACGGTGCTTGCATCGGTTTTTGTCCGGCCGAATCTCAACACTAGGATCCGCGCCAGTTCCGATTTAACTGGGTCTGGTGGTGTATATGGCTATACTGGACACAATGTTCTCCAGCAGGCTGTTCCCCTGCCGAAACGGCCTGCCAAAAGGTTCTAACATTAGTGTGAAGCTAGCCTTAGCTCTCATATTTAAATGTAATTAAGTTATATTTAAAGGGTCATTGATTTTTAAGATATTTCACAAAGATAGGGTAAAAGTTTTGATCGGTTGGGGTCTGAGTGCTGGGACCCCCCGAACTGATCGCTAAAACCACTCTCTGATTGTTTAACAATGGGAAATCCAAAGAAATGCTGATTAAACTCCATTCTAGAACGGAATGTGTGCACTTGTACATATAACAACTTTAGGATCAAATACAATAGACTTTCGCTGAAGGCAGAATGGCGCACACACCCACACAGTAAACCCAGTCACCTTCCACTAAAGGAGCTCTCTTTAAAAGAATAGGTTTCACTGCAGACATGTATTGACATTTTCCTGGAAGGTAAGGCGGGCGTCACCTATAGAACATATAGGAAGTTTACTTTACATGACCCTTACTTCAGAGGTGTTATTTTTGATAAAAGGCTGAACGCGCACAATAACTATAACTGTGGCACATAAGAAAGTCACTCGCTAAAATCAGACTATTCTATAGATATCAAGAAGTACAAGGTTAGTAAACGACACTGCAGAAGACAATATTTCGACTTTGTTATAGGCACAAGAACTAGACTTCTTTAGTTTTTTACATGTGTACTGACAGTGATGCAGAGGTCAAGGAACAGCCTCTTCCACAGAAGACAGCTCTTAAAGGGGCTTATCCCATGACTGATGAAAATCAGACATCATATAGTACATGACAATCTCTTTCTAGCAAAGCTAGAACCAGCCCTGTACCTCACATGAATCCAAAGCTCCCCTGTATTCATTTCTGCTAGATTTATTTCAAGCTGGCAGTTCAGAGGGTGTGTCCTTTCTCAGGGGGTGTATACTTTCTGCTGTACCTCTGTCACTATCACAGTTCAGGCGGCGTGTCCCTCCTGCTACAGCTCTCTCCCTGTAAACGTCACAGCTTCTAACAGTAGATACAGCTGGTGGAACTAAGTATGTTGCACCATGCTCATCCAGCTCATCGGTAGGTGGACATGCACATTATTATAATATTAGACACCAGGAGGCGCCATTATACCGAAGTACTGTAAACAGAATAACTCACAGCTGGAGTATTTTTGTAACATAAAGGAAATCACCCAAATAACTAGTTTTTCATGCCATATACATTAGATTGAAGTTGACTGACCTTGCTGATGTTGGAGATATCGGCGCTGACTCTCTAATGTGCAGTGGGGACTCTCCCTTATAGCATATCCTGGGGAAATGCATGTATCTATGTACTTCATTAATCACAGGAGTATATGTGTAGGCCTCTAATTGGCATGTGATTGTCTGTTAGTAATCTATTAACTTTCGATCAGAGATGAGTTGTGTGACTGGTACAGACTAGTCCCGGTTGTGCTGTTATTAACTGTCCCTTGTATCCAGGTGAAGATTGATTCTTACAACATTTATTCTATTAAGCTTCTAAGTGATTATTATATTCCTTATCTGTTTTAGTCAAGTCATTACTGTAAGTGACTCTCTTGTTCCAAGGACAGCACTTAACAATATTAAAAGGGCTTTCCTGCAAGTCTATGGGACTGGCAAAGACAGCCATGTTTAATGCCAGTGCATAGCTGAGTGGTCTTACCTCCATGCCAAATGGGACCACGAAGTACAGAATAACAGGGGAACTGGGGAGCATTGGAATGGGAGCATTGGTGAAGTATGTCTTTTCTATGTTTTATGCAATTCTGAGCCCTTTTTTTTACTGGCTGGATATCCCCTTTATGGTATAAATTACAAACATACAAAACTTAGCGTACCTATTTTATGAGCACAAGACAGAGAAAATTTGTAATGTCTTTTTATTTGTGATTAAAGGGGTTGTCCGGGTTCAGGGCTGAACCCAGACTTATCCCCATTTTCACTACTCCTTTTTTTTTTAGATCCGGGGACGTACTGAGCTTCTGCCTAGCAGTGAGCCCGGTGATGTCACCGGTACTAATGGACAGGCTTTAGCCTTTACAGGCTAGGGCAGCGGTAAGAATGCCCATCAGTGCCAGTGACATCACCGGCAACACTGCTAGGCAGAAGCCTCCGCCTAGCAGTGTAAAAAATATAAACAAACAGCAGCACTCCGATGCTCATATCAGGGGGGCTGTCTGGGTGAAAATGAGGATACGTCTGGGTTCAGCTCTGAACCCGGACAGCCCCTTTAATTGAAATACTGAATAATTATAAAACACACAAAATAGATTTTTCTAGCACAATTGCAAGGTCAGGTTCACAGAGAGGTGCATGCAGTAGAATATTAACTCGGCACTGTAGTAAATCATAGTCCACGGTACTACATACTGTACTCATGATTCTTTCACTTAACTATGTAGCATACGGTAGCTGTTTGACTGTTTTTGACTTCTTTTTTAGAACCTCTTTCCTGTCAATACAATTTTTGTTAAAAACAAGTTACAGATTAGAAAAAAATGCTTAGAAATATCACCAAATGAAGTTGTCCAGTGATATTGAAGGCAACTCTTGCCATATGCACCATAAGAGGTGCAGAGGAAGGTCCTGAAGCCTGAGGGGCCAAAGTCTTATCTCCCAGATGTGAAGACTCCAATATTTTAAATTGCATGTTATGAGCTTCACCTCTATACCAAACCATTGATTTGACATGCGTGACTAAATTCCTCAGCTGACGGCTGGGGGTTACTGAATCTTATAGAAGGTTGTCTTGGTGAGAATAGAATAACCTCAATGGTCCAGACAACATTATTGCATACAGTATGAACTCTTTATGGAATGCTGCTAAATGTAATTGTGGGCAGATACAACATTGCATGTACTATAGCCAAATCCCACATCAACAGTGAAAGAGTTAACTCAACAAGAAAGGAAATGTAGATATCTCAAGAAAGACCAAGAGCAGAAGGCAAGTACCTACTTGTGCTGAGCAGCAGATCCGAACTGCAACCTGATCATATTTCAATGTTTAAACTACACTTAACACAACCATTTTATCTAACTGGATTCAATGCATGAAGAGGGAAGCAACAGATTTAAAAGAATGTTCTTACCACTATGGGTACTGCTTGACGACCGTACCGTGCTGTGTGAACCTGGCTGGAAGATGTTTTGCTACCTTACATTAAAAAAATGCAATGCTGAATAAGAAATATGCTTTCTACATTTATTTTACATGTATTTATTTTAATTGACTGTCTTGTTTTTGCTGCTTTTTATTGATTTTTTTACATGATAATACAAATACCACTAAATGCCCTCAAATTATTATATGCACTTTAATTAAAATTACAGTTTTAAAGAAGTTTATTATACAATGCTGTGAACTATCATTCCTACCTCTCTCAAAACATTTTTTTTTTAAATATTTTCTTGCATCTGGTAGTATCTGGCATATTTAGCCGTTTTCCCTTGTGCATGCTTAATGTCTAGTTTGCAGTTCTCCCAGAGATGGTGGGTAGAGACTAGCTGCCATCCACTGCACGCTGAAAGTAGAGGAGAATCTGCTTCCTAACTTCTTATTCACTCAAAATCAGCTCCAAGAACATGGAGAACATTACAGAGAAGTATTGACCTGACTCGTGACTTTAGGACTTCTGCTGAGATATAAACTTCCTATGCAGCTTTACAGTCTCTTTAGAGCAGGGGTGCACAACCTTTTCTGGTTGGGGGCCACATTGTCACCCTTAACCAATTCCAGGGTATGAAAATAAAACTTAAAGGGGTATTACCAACTGAAATACTGTATTTTTGGCATATTGAACATACAGTATATACTATAAATGTCTAGTTACAGTTCTAGGACTCCCATCTAATAGGAGAATACATGAAAGATACATGTAAGATACCATAAGACAAAGACCTACATGTCTTTTACCAGATGTTTGGGGGCCGCACAGAATGGTATCGAGGGCCGCATGTGGCCCCCCTGGCCGCAGGTTGTGCACCCCTGCTTTAGTGTCTCTGCTTGAGTCCCGTCTCACTCATGCTCCTGCTCACTCCTCCCCCTTCCATAGATTTGTATTGACAGGTGTGATACAATACCTCTGTAAGATGGTCCATCTTGAGAAGGATTCAAATAACTTTTTAACCAGAAAAGCAATTTGCAAAAGGTAGTGTGAGAAGTAAACTGTTGATAACATGAGAACTAGACATTTCTCATGGTCGCTTGCCCCACTGATTTATATAAAGTTGTGTGAAAAGTTAATGACCATTTAAGTCCTATTGATGGAGCACTGACCTGGTTCCTATTACAAATATTCTAGTTCTTACTGGTAACCCACAAGCTAAACATGCTTGTTGTATCTTCTCTCTTAAACTTCTCTTGTGCAGGAGAAGACAAAAGATATACTGTAATTGCTGCAGACACAAAGGGAAGAAATACTCAAACTTCACTTAGGAAGATAAGCTAGAAATAGATATCCCAGACATGCACTGCGTGGACCTCACCATCTTGTGTAGGACACGTAAAGTTTAACCTATTCAGTAGCCATGTATTACAGAATATGTGAATTTTATTGATTTGTACATTTATATTTACTAGAACATAGTATTGTATATATTTTTATGAAATGTATATACAAATATGGTCTTCAGCAATGCTCACAGAAGGTATTCATTTATTTAAAGGGGTTGTCTGAAATAAATAAAAACTGGGGTGATGGCAGTAAATGTCCTATAATAACAAAAAATATAGTTCATATTCATGACTTTTATCCTCTGCGTTCCCCAGAGTTTTTTTTCCTGGCTGCAGTGGTGATGTCCCATACTAACCACATCACCACTGCAGCTAATAACTGACATCAGCAGTCACATCCTGTATGCTACTGAGGCCAGTCAATTTTTTTTGTTTAGGGCTGCTTCACCAGATTTAATTTATCTCAGACAACCCGTGCCACTAGAGGGCATGTGTTCATTAACCTATCTATAATAGACACGTACACAATTATGGCTCTGTTCACGATGGCATTCTTCGCCTTACATCAGGAGTTATGATACTTTCGATATAAAAAGTTATGACATCTGTAAAGCTATTTTTGCTGTTATAGTGGGATCAGAGTCGAAATGAATGAAGTTGATTAAAGTGAACTTGTCACCATGAAAATGAAATGTAAGCTACAGGAGGAGAAGGAGGTGAGCAGATTGATTTGTAGTTTTATGGGAAATAGTACAGCAAATCTTGTACTGCTCATTCTGGGCTTTGAAGTCAAAGAGGAGGTCGTAGCAGTGATTGACATCCTTCCTTCTATGACTGGGCATACAGAGACAGCTGCCAATCACTGATGGACGGCCTCCTTAATATCAAAGTTCAAAGTAGCCTTCAGATTACACTGCATTTACATAGTGAAAGCTTGCCTTTATGTGCGCGTAGTCACAAAAGAACACAACATTGTACCAAGTAGAAAAGAAGCCTTGCAGATACCATTATTGGAGAGATGTTAAATTACCTCAATGTATGCTCCATGCTAAAGCTCCTACACTGGTTATACACTGTCAATAATTATCAGATGAACGCTCATTTGGATGACAACTATTCTTCTGGTACAGGCTTATCTTCCTTGAGAATAAGAGGATCGGTCATGTTGAAATCTAATAGACCTATCTTTCCCCTGACATCTGCCTTTGGGTGAAAACTCAGATTCCCCATACAAAAAAACAACAGGCTCATCAACATTAATCTAATGTTTATGCCTGATCAAAGTAGTTTTCTGAGTGTTTTATACTGATGACCTATCCTCAGGATACGTCACCAGTATCTGGAGTCCAAATTCTGACATTCTCCATAATCAGTTGTTTGAAAACGCAATGGCACTCCGGTGCGCGCCCTGACCACTTACTAGGCCAGTGACGTCACGTTCATCTATCACATGGGTACAGCTAGGTCCTAATCAAGTGAAGGGGGCTGAGGTGCAATACCAAGCATAGCTGCTATACAATGTGCAGTATGACACAGTGCTTGGTAAACTGCGAGAGAGCCAGAGCACTCACTGGAGCACTACTACCTCTTTAAACAGCTGATCGGCAGGGATGCCAGGCGTCAGACCCCACCGATCACCTACTGATGACCAATCTTGAGGATATCCTCAGTATGAAACACTCAGAAAACCCCTTTAATGCGCTCAAACAATATTTTGGCCAAATACACTAATTGGGTATACTGCTAAATATATTGTGTAACACATGGTATTATTCTCCATTGACTTAAAAAGGATTCTGTGCAAGTTTCATGTCAGGTTTTAAAATCTTTAAAAAAAACTAAATTTCCATAGAAAACTAAATAAATGATGTGTATGTGTTGATAGTAAATAAAGACACTTTATAAAATCAATCAAACCCATTATACAATGCAGGACCACCTTCCAGAAGCTGGTAAGTGTGTCTCACGCTGTAACAATAATCCAACAATGTGTCTGCCTGATACTAAAACCTTCTCAGCTGCTCTTCAATGGAACCATAGATGACATTCCTGTGGAGAGACCAGCGACTCAACGCTTCAGTCTTGCGCACCGACAGACCTAGACTGCATGTTTCTTAGTAAAATAATTCCAGCTGTCTGTCTTTCACATAACGCCCCTTACTACTGTATGTTCAATTACGTTTTAGGCTCACTGTTCAAATCCTCCACCCTCACTTACGTAGAAGCAGAAAAATGTCCAAGTGTTATACTGTAGATCAAGAATGCCAACTGTCTATATGCAGAAATAACATCATATCAAATATTTATCTCCATGGAAATCTGCAAGTCCCCTTGCTCTTATAAAAGATATCATCAGTTGGTGTTGGCTTTCCAATGAAGGAGTGTGACTTTATGAAGGAGGGTTTTGCATAATTATCTCAAGGCACTTCCAGACTTGAGGTACAGTCTGATAATAACCCAGCAGGGGCCAGACAAGGTGGTGGTTTCCAGTCCTCTGCTGTAGGCCGCAGCTGAAGCCTGGCCATGACTATAGAGAAGCCAATGAGAGATTTATTAGTCTTGAAGGAAAAAGGTGGTAAAATGGCACAAATTAACACTTTTCCTTACTTCACTTCTTGCCGACCTACATATATACTAATTTGATGCACCTAAAAATCACGCACGTCTTTAAAAGATTTGGCGCACTCCAAGTCCTCCCTCTTTTTCAATTTCTCGGCTTTCTTTAGAATTTCTTTAAATGTTGCTTAGTAAGTTCCCTCCTACATCCATTGTATGTGTATATGTAGTCAGAGTAGTAGTCTCTGACAGAGAAAATCAATGAATGCATAAAACCAGACAAAATGGGGGATCAGAGGGGTAAATGCACAACAGCAGGTTGTAAGATACTTTATCAAATTATAAAGGAATACATAACTGAAAGGTGAAGAACACAAAAAGCAGTATGGCAAATGTATCACAACTATATCAAAGGAATATTACCTTTGTTGCTCGTAGCAACCAATCACAGGGCCGTTTTCATTTTACCAGAACAGTTTTAGAGACTAAAGCTGAGCTGCGATTGGTTGCTATGGGAAAGAAAGGCAATTTTGGTAAATAAGGCCCACCGTCCCCTAAAATAACATCCCGGCATGATTAAGTGTGAATATAGTCAGCCATGAGAAAAAAGTAAACCTCATCTGAAAATGTTACTTAGACTTTACTTCACGTTAGTACCTGTCAATGAAGTTAATAACTGTCATATACGTAGACTGGGCTCTTGTTCTTTACCCTATGTCCTACTAAAAAAAAAGGTTCCTGTTGTCTTCATATATAAAAATATATAAAAAGCCAGGCAAAGAAAAAACGCAACTTTTGTGCAGAGAAAACTGTTTTCAGTGTACGGCAATGGAAGATAATCCTTTGGAATCCGTTGATGATTGGCGGGGATTAGACGAATATTTCTAGCACTGCTAAATCTCAAAGACTCAGCACTGCCAGATTTTATGATCCTGCTGACTACATCCTTATTTCACAATGTACCTGCACAGTGATAGCAATGGACATCTTTTTTTCTTATAAAGTAAGCTTTGTAAATATCATCTTTTTGAGACCTACAGGGATGGACCACATAAGCCTTGTAGAGATATCAACAGTGGACAGGTACTTCACATATTGTTAAATTATATTTCTTGAGGCACCATGTACATTGGCAAATTCACCCCTTTAGCCAATGTGGACAAGGCTGAAAGGAGGCTGTTTCGGTTGGCCCCTTAGGTATATAAAAAAGCAGCTAGACTCCTGAGAAACAACCACTCCATTGAATCACCTCCTCAAGAACAGTCCTCAGGATCATCATTCTAGTGATCATGGGGGTTCCAGTGGTAGGGCCCTCAGTGATTTATTGATGTATTTACTGTCTCCGTTTTGGCAGTTAGATCATGTGACCCAGACTCACTGGATCTCACATTGATGCCCATCTCATAGGAATTATATATAACATTTACAAACAGGGGAGGGGTATTCCCGGGGGTGCCTCTTTATGCATTTAAAGAGGTGATCTCACGCTCACGCCTAAAAGTTCCCCCCAATACATGGGCCTCCGTATACATTATACTTACTTACCTAGCTGCTTGGGAGGCTCGTCCCAGTCGTGGCCTGCTCCCACCTCCCCACCCCCAACACTGGTTGTTTTGATCTGCGCAACGAGGAGATGCAGCAGTGGCCGTTCAGGGATCCTGATCAATGTGGGTGCCGGAAAGAAGGTAAGTATAATATACAAGGGGCCTGGCTATTGAGGGGGATCTTTCGACTTTGGATAACCCCTTTAAACATTTGTATCTTTGCATTAGAGAATAGGTCTATCAGAGTCCAGAGACATGACTAGGTCCTCCTCTTTAGTATTCTCAAAAAGCTTTAAGCAAGATTTCAGTTATTTTATATACTAGAGAAGAAGCTTACCTTGCCAAGTCCTGCTTCTGTAGAACCAATCACCATTATTTAAGAAGAGGACTGACAATACCGCCATATATTTGTTATTGAATTTATGGTGTATAGTGGTATATGATACAAAATAGAGGGTTATTTTTTACTCGTACCCTTGTTTGAAGGGGGGGGGATATAGTTCAATTTCTGCCATTTAGTTAAACAGGGTTTAAAATGGACTGTTACTTTAGGAAGGGAATAAAGCTCTCTCTGGTCACCTCTAAATGTACTCTATGCTTACAGGATCAATAATAAAATACAATTTACAGACTTTTAGAATGAATGGCATTCGCCTGAAGGCCCCTTGAACACTTCTAGTTTATTATTTCTAATAAATGCCCCGCCAGCAAACACAAAGTGTAGATCACATAGATTTGACCACTGATGCAAATAACACATCCGAGGTCTAAGATACCATGTGAAATCATTTAACGCCCAGTTTCATTAGAATCAATGGGGTTAACAGCATTTGCTGTACCGGCAATCAAACGGAAAGCGTAACTGTATTGATTGACCTTTAGGTGATTTGCCTTTAGGCATTATTGTTTGCTCAATATCATTTAAAAGCAGAGTTACTGGTGTTTATCTTGTCATGGACGCATCAGTGCATGAGGCCGAGGCTTCACTAAGTGCTCATGTGTTGTGCATACTGCTCTCTCCTGATGCCGTCATTAATAATTGATATGTAAGCAGAGATAAACTCACTCCGCAAAAAGTTCCCTCTCACAAATATAAACTATAAAGTAACATGTATACCGATGCAACAGATGTCCCAAGGCGGGATAATGAGCTTTACACAACTGGATAAAAAGACTTGTATGTAAGGAAATGTAAAGGGCAATAGTGAATACCAACCTGATCACTAGAAGACGTGCTTTTGAGGATTTCTCACAACTAAGAATTTAACAAGATGAAGCAATAATGGAAAGTTATAGCTTCTACAGAAAATTGTTTAACTTTAGAAAAATGCAGTAAAACAGCTCAACAAGCAAGTTCAGTCCCCATCCAGATAGTATGAACTACTAACGATTCAGCTAGACCGCCTGACCATGTGATGGCCTACGTGTATACCAAGGCTGGATAATGAGTTTTACACAACTCTATAAAAAGACCTGTATGTAAGGATATGTAGAAGGGAATAGTAAATACCCAATCACTAGAAGACATGCTTTTTAGGATGTCAGAATTTAACACAATGAAGCAATAATCTGAAGTTATAGCCTCTACAGAAAATGATTGTTCAACTTTAGAAACATGCAGTTAAACAACTCAACAAGCAAGTTCAGTCTCAATCCGGATGGTAATGGTATGAACTACTAATGATTCAGCTAGACTGCCTGACCATCGGATGTTAAGAGGTCCACCAATTCTCACTGTTAGCAGATGTAGAGGACAGAAGATCCAAAGAGCTGTTGGATTTCAACATGCCTGATCTTTTAGTTCTCAAGGGAGATAAGCCACCACCAGAGGTGTCTGGAAGCAGCTTACACGCCTCTCCTCATAGGGAACATATGCATGCTGGGCCAAGCCCAGTTACCATGTGTATAGGGGGAGGTCAGAAGAGAAAGCTGTTGGCCAACAGCTATCTGATTTGAACAGCCAGCCTTATTCACAAGGACTTCATATGAACTCTGCCCTCTAAGGATAAGGTCACATCTCTGCTAAAGGTAATGACATATTGTGACATATTCTTTTGGCTGCAGTGAAGTCTAATCCTTGGTTTCAGCAGATTATAGCAAAAGACTGTTTAGGCCAGTAATTGACTGCAGCCAAAACATCATGGCTGGCAGATAGCGCTGAGTTACAGTGCTGGATTGTAGGGAGCTTGGAAAGGTGAGCTTTTCTTTTTATCAGCCCCCTGCAGTTTTCCCCCCAAAACTTTCAATCTAGACATTTAGAAAACCCATTTCAATTAAAATTTTCTCATAAGGTATTTGGAAGGGGCATTGTAAACCAGAGAACCCCTTTAAGAAAGATCGGTCAGCAAAATTCACAACACACACTTCATATGCTATTAAACAGATCTCTTAGGCCTGATGAGATCGATTTGCCTACTTTGAAAATGCATGTTAGAATGGCTGTATAATCCTTTTTTAAAATGTTTCCAGCTGATAGTAAGATGAGCATTTTACGAGCATTATAAAGTCATTCTCACATGGTGAGAGTAAGTACACCAGCCTCATCAGGTCTAAGGGCTCTTTCACACTTGCATTTTTGTTTTCTGGCATAGAGATCCGTCGTTGGGGCTCTATGCCGGAAAGATCCTGATTAGGATTATCCCAATGCATTCTGAATGGAGAGAAATCCGTTCAGGATACATCAGGATATCTTCAGTTCAGGATCGGAACGTTTTTTGGCCGGAAAAAATACCGCAACACGCTGCGCTTTTTGCTCCGGCCAAAAATCCTGAACACTTGCCGCAAGGCCGGATCCGGAATGAATGCCCATTGAAAGGCATTAATCCGGATCTGGCCTTAAGCTAAACGTCGTTTCGGTGCATCGCCGGATCCGACGTTTAGCTTTTTCTCAATGGTTACCATGGCAGCCAGGACGCTAAAGTCCTGGTTGCCATGGTAAAGTGTAGTGGGGAGCGGGGGAGCAGTATACCCACAGTCCGTGCGGCTCCCGGGGCGCTCCAGAGTGACGTCATGGCACCCCACACGCATCGGATCACGTGATCGCATGGATCACATGATCCATGCGCATGGGGCGCTCTGACGTCATTCTGGAGCGCCCCGGGAGTCGCACGGACTTTAAGTATACTGCTGCCCCGCTCCCCACTACTACTATGGCAACCAGGACTTTAATAGCATCCTGGCTGCCATAGTAACCTCAAAGCATTTCGAAGACTGATCAGGATCCTGATCAGTCTTCTAATGCTTTCAGGCGACTTGCGTTCTGACGGATCCGGCGGGACGGAAGTGCCTGCCGGATCCTCAGAACGCAAGGGTGAAAGAGGCCTAAGATCTATATAATAATGCATGGAGTTTGCATTGTGAAATCTGGCGATGGCTCCTCGGATGCTCTCCAATCACTTGTGCAGCTTACTGAAGTTTGATTTCTTTGCACAGCACTTGAGTGAGTTTCATGATCATGCGGATTCTGGCCACAAGGTGTGTGAAAAGCCTAATAAAAGAGGCAATCACAATGAGTGATGTCATTTATGTTCTGTTCTTCTGGCTTTGTTTACCATAACATTGCACAACCAGCCTTTGTTTTCATAGTAGGTGTGCTTTTATCGACACCTACAAACCTAGAAATTAAACTTTGACTAGGCATAGAAAACAAAATACACATTCACTACAATAAAAAAGACCCCAGAATGCCTTGAGGGTCACAGCAGGCCAGCACCATACACAGAAAAGATGTGACATGTCTCAATGCAGCTACTTAAAGTATAAATAGGTCATATATAAAGCCAAATTGCAAACGACAAACCATATCCAAGGTGCTTAGTTCCAGTATCCTGTGAAAACAAACTGATTTGTTTAGCTGGCAGAGAATGTGAAGCTTGACTTGTTTAACTACTAGGCAAAGGATAGGTTCATTTTGGGATAGACCATTGTTTTTGTTGATTGTCTAGTACTGTAGTAGTAGGAAACATTCTATTAGAGATGAGCAATCCATTTCTGGCGAATCACGAGAGAGATAGAAAACATGTGCAATCCAGCTTTCTTTCCAAAAGGATTAAAAAGCTGAGTGTTTCACATCTGCAAATATAGAATTGCATCCAGTCATTGCTCAGCCTTTTAAACAGCCTGCCTAGCATAACTAGAAAAACAGCTATACTAGCCTCACATCTGCAAAAAGCTCCACCAGGGCAAAAGCTGTTTAACAGAACAAAACAAACAGAATTGCCTTTTCTAGCTGAGAGGCCTTGGGGGGGACCTCTGGGTGGGTACTATTTCTATTATGGAGACCAGCTATTTTAGGCTAGGCAAAGCTCCGCTTGGTATCTGGGGAAAATATATGCAAATATAACATTAGCTGGCATCAATCTATCTACATCCTCCATAGTCCATCTTCCACTGCACAAGAGAACATTATCAGCAGTTCAAGTACAGCATTACAAAATATTATTCAACTGTCCTAATTTCTGGCACCCACTGGGTGTGACCTAACAGTATGAGGGCCAGACTCTACTGAGATGTCTAATTGAATCAAATTGTGGCCTACTTTTTAGTATCTAACTAAAAAATATGGACAGAAAACATGACTGGAGCATTTATTCAACACCACTGGGTAACGTGACTAAATCAGTATGGAAATTACCTATATTTACTGACTAATTGGAAATCCCCAGTATAAGTTTTTTTAGGATTGTTTTAAAATGACAGTAATTAGTATTGCACCATTACTTTGATGGGATAATTAACAGGTTTTATTGAAAAATATGAATACCATAAACTTTAACTGATTATCTTTTTACTCAAATCTTCAATTTCAGATCTTTTTCATTCCTTTCATCAGTTCAGTCATTCTCCAGCTCTTGTATGTCTTTTAGATAGTAAGAAACTATACCCCAAACTCAAGTTGTGAAGTTAAAATTGCTAAAACTGGGAAGTTGAATCTTTTTTTATCATTTGTGTCTCCATTTGCAGCTGCTGCTTGGCACTGAGTGCTTCCCTGTTTCGCCAACCAGGAAGAGTGACAGTTTATACTAATCTGTAGTGTTACTCTTTAACTCTTCGATGTTTTAGCGGTCATTTCATTTGCCTGTATTGCATTGTAAGCTTTGCAAGTATACAAGGATTAGTTCGTTTTTCTAGGAAAGTGCATGCTAGAGTAGTTTCCTTTAGCTGGTTTTAGGTATGCACATGGCTAGTAGGTTTTGCTTTGTCTCTTCCTAAAACTTTCACTACAACCCGCAACAAGTAGATAGTGAGAAAAGCAATGTAGTTTGAAAAACAAAAAAAGAGATATAATAAACACATCTATTAAATACTTAGACGAAATTTCATGTATATGTAAAAAATGGAAAAGGAAATGTAGCTATTTCTATTTGTAACCTGCGTATGATCTGCCCTACTACTGGCTTGTTGCATAACTCCCAGGGTGTATACAGACTATCATAAAAGGCGCTAATTTAAAAGTGACAAAGATATTATGACCTATAGCACTGGATAAGCAAACACGCACTAACTCTTCCTGCTTATGAATTTTACTCAGAGGACCTGTCTCCACCCCTGACATGTCTGTTTAGGTAAGTAAATGTATGGCACATGGAATGACAATTCTGGATCATCTAATCTTTTGACTCTATGTTCGGTCCTTCTTGTCCGATGATACACTGTGCCGGGACATGCCCCCAACTGTTGAGTCCCATCTGTACCTTCAACCATAAACTTCTAGCAAGAATAAGAAAAGAATGGCACAACGTAGAGTCCCAAGAATAGATGCTTTGGAGTTATTAGATGGGAAATGCAAGTGGTTACCAAACAGACATGCCCGGAGAGGTTACAGGTCCTCTTTAAGAAGCAATGCAATACAAGCCATGGAGTGCTAATTCCAAGGATGGAGGAGGGTAAGGTTACTTTAACACTTGCGGTAGCCTTTTCGGGCAGGCGGTTTCGGTGGGGGAAACAAGCCTGCTTGATGTGTGCTACTGCTAGTTCACCGTGCCGCCGGAAGTCCGCTCCGGCCCTATTCACTGAGGCGGTCAGACAAAAACGGCAGCATGTTGTAGTTTTTATCCAGCCGCCTCTGCCGGAAAAGACTACCGCAAATGTGAAAGTAGCCTAATAGGGGTGGGGGGTGGACCAGAATGATTTCTCTTTGCTCTCCACTGTGAGGGCATGCTGAGAGTAGTGTCCCAACAGCTGAAAAGCCACACTTTAGGTTCAAAGAAGCAATTATCAATTTCTACACTACTGAGAGGGGAATAACATATATTGTACACCTTACTAAACGGCAATGCCCAGTACAAAGAATTGGCAACAGGAGTTATGCAGTTCAAGGACTTTACAAAGGACTAAGGCACATTCATTATGTGTTGAGGAAAGTTAATTTAAGCTTTAATACAGGAAAGGGTTCTTTACAGTTAGAGCAGTCAAACTATGGAATGTCCTACCCCAAGAGGTAGTAATGGCAGATACTGCATCAGCATTTTAAAAAAGGGGCTAGATGCTTGTCTAATTGCAAACTACATGAGGATTGTGATTCATCTAACAATGAATGTCATATAGAAAAAAAACACAATGCAACAGCACTCTGCAGACACAAATAAAGTAAAATAATGCCCTAATTATAGAAAACATTCTGGTGCAAATGCTACACTTATTTAGCAAATTTGAAAATCTTGGCAAATACATTTTGTACAAAATTATTTGGGCCCGTCTTCCAAACGTCAAGGCGATCTCTATAAGACAGGAACCTAACACTAAATCCTACCTGTTAGGTGCCAAAAATGGCCACCATAAAAATCAGGGAGTGCAGGTCCCACATGTACGCTGGGTCTACTCTGCTTTTTACCATTTTTGGTGCCATAACGGCCTCTATTAAATCCATTAATGTCATATAACTGATTTGAGAAGGGTTGAACTTGATGGACATGTGTCTTTTTCAACCTATGAAACTGTCTAGTGTGAAGCGGACATTTTACATTCAATACTGTATGTCAATTATTCCTGCGTGAAAAACCAGGAGCAGATAAGCGTGCTACCCCCATATAAACACTCATATACCTACTTTTAATACTTAATATTCCACAAAAACAACGCAGCAAGGTGATCTGGGTGCAATTGTACAGGTTGAAAACAAATTGCCTTCTGCAAGTCTCTTACATAAGTAGCCTGCAATACAAGATCGGCAAGAAAACGCCCCAGTGGAACATGTGATTCCTGTATTTCTATCTTTTTATGCCAGATGTATGTCACTAGCTCAGAGTAAGACTGCTCATCATCTTTCACTCTATTGTGTCACACTGTTTCAAAATGTTGTACCCATGTGTAAATGGGTGCAAAACTGATGAACACTGCAGCCATTGCTATCCCACCGAGGTCCAAGCAGATCCAAGAAAAAAAGACAACAGGCTGTCCGAACAAAATGTAGCTTTGTCTTACAACATTTTCAAAGCTACAGCTGAAGCCTCTGCTGGCCATGGCACCAGCACGAGTCAACGGAAAATACTACAACTCCCAGCCACTGCATGCCCAGAAGGTTTATGCTGGTGCTTCTCAGCTGACTTAGTATGGGTCAGTAGTTATTTGGTAGCATTCTTGGGGGAGAAGTCAAGCTCTATGGGACTAACTAAAAACTACATTTTAATATTTTACCCAGGTCTACTTTAGAGGGGTTGTCCAGGATTTTGATGTTGATGGCCTATTCTCAATATAGGCCGTCAATATCAGATCTTGTAGTTTTGCAACAGCTGGAGGGCCGCTCTAAAGGAACAACTTTTAGCAAATGAGGCAATTGAATAAATGGCCCAAGGGTCATTGAAAAGGGTTTAGGCGGAAACCCTTCTGTCCTGTGTGGGGGGCCTGGTTTGATCCTTGCTATGAGGCCCTTACTTCTCTATGTACGCCGCTGGTCAGGCGTCAGAATACAGCTCCATCCACTGTGTCGTGGACTGAACAGGTAACTGCATTGCTTCTCCCACTGAAGTGAATAGTGAACCAGACTATCCATTTCACAATCCTGGATAACCCCTTTAAAGCAAAGGGATTTTATTTATTTATTAATAATCTAGATTTCCCCACTGTTCTGGAAAATTTGAACATTTCAGTACAAATCTGCTGCTTGTATGTGTTTTGGTTGGCAAACAAGAGCAGTAAACGGAATAGTACCTGAGGCAAAAAGGTTGATTTATACATGGATTGTATTTCATGAGAAGAAAGAGGTAATAGTAGGTAGCGTGAACAGACATGAACAAGCATGCCTGGACGGCAACGGGAAGGGCTCTCTACATGCATATTTTATAGATTTTTCACTGTTCATAAGGAACATTCACATACAGCCCTTCATCTAACAGCGAGTATTGTGAAAAACCCATATCGCGCTTTGCATGTGAAAACTCGAATTTCCACATTCTCACGCATTCTAAGAGTAATTAAAGTGAACCTGTCACCACAAAACGCAGTGTAATCTGCAGGCAGGCTGTTATAGAGCAGGAAGAGCTGAGCAGAATCATTTATTATAGTCTTATGGGAAAAGATTTAGAGGAAATTGTGATTTATACATTTAAACTGCTGCTCTTTTTATGCATAGGAGTGAAGTGGGCGGTCCTTCTCTATGATTGACAGCTTACTCTGCATAATAAAGCATACAGGGAAGGTAATCAATCACCGAGTAGGACCACCCATGTGACTCCTATGCATACAAAGAGCTGAGATATAAATATATAAATTACAAGTTTTCTCGAATATTTTCCTATAAAACTATATATCATTCTGCTCAGTTCCTTCTGCTCTACAACATGCTCTCTGAAGATTGTACTACTCTTCGTGGTGACGGGTTCCCTTTAATACGTTCAACAGTTTCTGACTTGTGAGGCCATGATTTATTTACCTGTGCTTCTTCCATGTCATAGTACTGATGATCTTTGAAGGGGTATTCAGGTCATCAGGAGACCATCACATTTCAGAAAATCAGAATCCTGGTACTACAGTGCAGTTAACATCAAGGGATACTCCTATGTATCTCGTCCACCCATCCTGTTATGAAGCCTTCGACCGCAATAGTCGTGGTTGTACATCCAAATGATTGCCAGGTTCCACCTCTGAAGCCATTCTATAGGCCACATGAAGAGTAACTTCTAAATATACTGGGGACATTTATCATTTGCTGTTGTTTTTGTGTCTTTTGTGTGTCTGCACCAAGTTTATGAAATGGAGCACCTAGATGATATATTTGGCATGAATGCAATGTGGTTTACAGCTATATTGTAAAAGTACACCAGGGCGTAGAGATGCGACTTTTGCAAAATTTTGTAAATGTGACCTAATCCAGATCTAATCTCACTTTTGCCCCTTAAACGTAGGCCACTTTGAAAAGTGGCGAGGATCATCAAACGTTGGGAAATGACTTGCGACATTTTTAAGCAAAAAAACTCGACATATCTGACTTGATAAATGTCCCGCATCATGTTTCTAGTAGTATTTTCCCTTTTACCCACTAAAGTATTACACATGAAGGATTTCTGGACAATTTCCACCTACTTGCCCTGCAATTCTACTTGAAATATAGTATGGCATGCAGTCTGCAATACAAACAAGCACATTTTTACATATCATTCATGAAAATAATACACCGGGTATTTGGCTTGATGGCTCAGCAACATAACTAGTGAATTATAATGATTTCATATTTAAAGGGCTAAAAAATGGGGGTGAAAAATAATGCATTATGGTATATGACAATAAAAAGTGTGGATTTGAAGTACGAAAATACCAATTGTGTGATGTATGGGGGTCTAGAAGCTCTTTCTTGCCACAAGATATCTGGAGACAGAAGGATTGGGTAGGTTGGATTGCAACATGCCTGATTCTTTTTGCTTTCGGAGACCTAGGTCATAGTCACCCACCTACCATTCACAACACATGCATGCTTGTTCGAGCCAAGCATGCATATTTACGGAGGTATCAGAAGAGCTAGCTGTTGGCTCAATAAGTGTTCAAGTTATTTCAAGTGTATATGTGTCTTCACTCAAACACTGCTGACAGATCATTATTGGTAGTAGTGGACTTCTGGCAATGTGATTGATCATTCTGAAATGTTAAGCCACTGTCCTGTGTTGGGGCATCTTCGTAAGCAGCTTTAAAGGGTTGTCCAAGATTAGAAAACCATGGCTGTAATATGCCAAAAACAACACTAAACCTGTTGATTTGTTATATGTGGTAGAAAACAGAGGGTGGTTATTAATGGTACACACTCAGATTGGGTCACTGTCACTAGTGGGGTACCTCAGGGGTCAGTATTGGGCCCTATTCTCTTCAATATATTTATTAATGATCTTGTAGAAGGCCTGCACAGTAAGATATCTATTTTTGCAGGTGACACTAAACTGCGTAAAGTAATTAACACAGAAGAGGACAGTATACTGCTACAGAGGGATCTGGATAGATTGGAGGCTTGGGCAGATAAGTGGCAGATGAGGTTTAAAGAGGACCTTTCACTGGTCCACAGCTTATTCGGCAAAGGTATGTACATGGAGAGCGGCACCCAGGGATATCCCTGCACTTACTTGTATCCCTGAGTGCCGCTCCGTTCGCCTGCTGTAGCCCCCAGTACCGGCACTCGTGCTTCTCCAATTTTGCCTGGGGCGGAGACATCTTCTTCTTCCCTGGGCGTCTCCTTCTCCCAGGGCTGGAGCACTGGCCAATCGCAGCGCTCAGCTCAAGGTCCTCTTTAACCTTGACAAATGTAAGGTTATGTACATGGGAAGGAATAATGCAAGTCACTTATACATACTAAGTGGTAAAACACTGGGTAACACTGACATAGGAAAGGACTTAGGAATTTTAGTGAACAGCAAACTAAGCTGTAGAAACCAGTGTCAGGCAGCTGCTGCCAAGGCCAATAAGATTATATATATATAATATATATATATATATATATATATATATAAAGAAGGACATATATATGTCAAAAACGAACACTTGGTAATCACATCACTTGCTACCTAGAAAGAAATCTTGTGGGGGTTACAGCTCTCTAGGACGTACCATTCCTGAGATATTCCCAAAAAATTCCCATATCCCAACTGCCATACACACGGTCACATGTCCCTTATCAGCCAATAGAAGCTCGAAGGCCCTTAGTCTCCACATACACACAGTTTTTCTCCAGGTTTCCACAACAACCCAGCCATTTTTCTTCACTGCTGTAGGTCAGCTTTAGGCCAGGGCCACACAACGACATGTGTCATGCGACAATAAGTCGCACGACACATATGGCACAACTACACTGCTATATGTGTCTTGCAACATTGATGTCGCGCGACAATTTTTATAATAATAGGCTATGGTGTTGCACTGCGACATGTGACATGCTGCGAGACGCAACAGTCACAGAAAAATTCATCTTGGATGGATTTTTTGCAACTGTCGTGTCGCAGTCGCAGCATGACACATGCAGTGCGAAACCGTAGCCTATCATTATAAAAATTGTTGAGACAAAATGTGACGTGACACATGTGGTTGTGTAGCCCTAGCATTAAAGGGGCAGGGCGCTGTGGAGGTCACTGTTAAAGAGGCGTTCACTGTGGATGTTACTGTTAACGGGACAGGCTGCTGAGAAGGTCACCGTTAAGGGGCCAGGGGCCACTATTAAAGGGGCAACTGCTGTGGAGGTCACTGTTAAGGCAGCAGGGTACTGTGAGGTCACTGCTAAGGCAGCGGGGTACTGTGGAGGTCACTGTTAAGGGGGTGGGCCCCTGAGGAGGTCACCGTTAAGGGAGTGGGGTGCTGTGAAACTCACTGTTAAAGGGGCGGGCTGCTATGAAGGTCAAAGTTAAGGGGAGCGACTGCTGTGGAGGTCCAATTTTAAAGTGGCGGTGCACATGGGGGGGGGGGGGTCAGTGTTAAGGGGTGGGGGACTGTGGAATTCACTGTTAAAGGGGAAGGGAAGGAAATAGGAGAAATATACCCGGGTCCTTTTGCTAGTAGGTTGCAAAAAAGAGGCATAGACGGCCTGATGAGAACATAGTCCTACCACTTTACAAATCACTAGTCAGACCACACATGGAGTACTGTGTACAGTTCTGGGCTCCTGTGAACAAGGCAGACATAGCAGAGCTGGAGAGGGTACAGAGGAGGGCAACTAAAGTAATAACTGGAACGGGTAGACTACAGTACCCTGAAAGTTTTTAGAAAATTTGAAAAAAGACGACTGAGGGGAGATCCAATTACTATGTATAAATATATCAGGGGTCAGTACAGAAATCTCTCCCATCATCTATTTATCCCCAGGACTGTGACTGTGACGAGAGGACATCCTCTGCGTTTGGAGGAAAGAAGGTTTGTACACAAACATAGAAAAGGATTCTTCACTGTAAGAGCAGTGAGACTATGGAACTCTCTGCCTGAGGAGGTGGTGATGGTGAGTTCAATAAAGGAATTCAAGAGGGGCCTGGATGTATTTCTGGAGTGTAATAGTATTACAGGTCATAGTTACTAGAGATTTGATCCAGGGAGTTAATTCTGATTGGAGTCGGGAAGGAATTTTTCCCCTAAAATGAGGAAAATTGGCTTCTACCGCATAAGAGTTTTCAACTTCCTCTGGATCAGCTTGCAGGATAACAGGCTAAACTGGATGGACGGATGTCTTTCTTCAGCCTTACACACTATGTTACTATGTAACTGGCTTCTTTGGCCTCTAGGATTTTCTGACTGAACAACAGGTTTAATAAATTGGTGAGATTCACGTGAGTGATTGGAATCCTGTTTTCAACATTACATTTCTGCAATGCAAATGTGCCTTCCTGTAATGTATCCTTTCTGAGGGTTCGTATAAATGTGAAATGAAGCATATCACAGCGCAACGTGACTTTTATTCTCAAATACTCTTCAATGGTTACAGCAGACTTTGCACACTGATCTGCAGATTCATACGGCAGCTGCTTTTTTTCCAAGAACACGCATAATCCTTCCTGTGTGCTTGGATGTAATCAGGTTACTTCACTGCAAGCTGCATTGTCCATCATGCTATTGTCCGTCTGGAGTATTTCATCGTACAAAAAAATTATGTTTTCCAGATTTATACACACACTGATAAAAATTCTGTATATTTCATTATACTAAGTGATACAGCAATCATTTATAAATCATTAAGTTATGTGGGTGAAATGAAATACTTTGTCATTTTTTTGGGCCAGAAAAGAAATGTCATATTGTTACAGACTCAGTTGTAGGTAGAGATCCTCAAGAAATGTAGTTCTCAGAAGATCAAGGGACTCATCGTAGTTACCTTGAAGCATACTGCAAAACTGATGCACTGTGTTATGTCTCGAGCAGGACCTGGGGGGGCAATGCGTGACAAAAGGAGTTTCTTTTTAGCTTTTTTCGGGTCAAAAATGATTCCCAACTTGGTAAAATTAGTAATCATATCCCGTTACAAGAAAGGTGCAATGGGGCCTGTCACATGTTTGCTTTCAGCCAATCGGGAGGCAATTTTTTAACACACAGCTTGTCCTTTTACCTTGCCCCGACAGGGAGATCAGAGGCCGGTTCTTTAGTAGTTGCCCATATTTTATATAACCCTCAAGAGACATTTAAAAAAAAAAATCTCCTTGAAAAAAAATTCTGAGTGCGTTCATAAGATAAACGATGTGAAGTTAATGACCAAAATCATTTTACAATGTCACAAAGTAAAAACAGTATGATGAATGTGAAAGCTTCTCAATACCGAGAAGGCAGATATCTGATTCTCACTGCCATACAATTCCTTACCCTCTTACCTTTCCCTGAGAGGGAGATCAGAGGCAGGTTTTTCAGTAGTTGCCTATAATTTATATACTTCTAATAGACATTAAAAAAAAACTCCTTGAAAAAAAATTCTGAGTGTTCAAAAGATAAACGATGTGAAGTTAATGACCAAAATCATTTTACAATGTCAGAAAGTAAAAACAGCATGATGAATGTGAACGCTTCTCAATACCGAGAAGGCAGATATCTGATTCTCGCTGCTGTACAATTCCTTTGTAAACAGAACTGACATGGGAGGGTGTAATTATGGATTCGCTCTTGCACGAAAGCCTTCATGTTTAATGACCTGGGTGTGCCTTTAATACTGAAGGGAGGTTGCAGGGTGAAAACAGTAGCATGTGCTGAAGATTATACACTTGCAAAACCTATACTTTCTACAGCCTGACCAACTCGTGCCACTGGCATATAAGTACATTTGTCTGGGCTGAAGTAATCAGAACACTGAAAAAGTAAGTATACCAAAGGAATACTATTTCACAATACCACTTACTAGTTACTGGAGCGAACAAAATGCAAGATTAGCATGCGAAAACCTTCACTGTGGAGTAGTATTTTTTGCACTCATTTTGGTTTATCATGTAAACCACTGCTTGTATGACGTCTGGGAAAATTCATTTCAAAAGACCTTAATTGAATGAATTGCCAGACGTTTGCAATAAAGGTCTAGCTGGGTGTTACCAATTGGAGGTGTGTCCCTGCACAGTCTGACACTGGCAGCTCTGATTGGATAGTGTCAGACTGTGCAGGGACACACCCCCAACTAGTAACACCGAGCCGGACCTTAATTGCTGACGATTGACATTTCATTCATAAATTCTAGCAGGAATAATGAATGAATGGCACAACACAGAGTCCCAAGAATAGATACTCCAGAATTGTTATTACATGGGGGAATACATGTAGTTAGTACAACAAATATGTTAAGTGAGGTGACAGATCTTCTTAAATATTAGCGGGATACAGACTTTTCGATTTAGAGGCCGCTAGATTTTTCTTTCTGCTCCAGTTATGTCCCATGTGGATGGCAGCTGTCCCTGCCCTATAATGTCATTATAAGATATAACCTGAGATATAAGATACATACCACAGTAATTGAAGAGTGGCTCTGGCTACCTGCCAGAGAAAACTATTCCTAGCCCACACCTTTAGGTACATTTTAGTCGATATGTATGTATAAATATGCAATGTTAATGATCAAATATTCAGGTAGGCTCAAAATCAAGGTGTCTTCTTCTATTCAATAGCCTGAAATTGTATGGCCCTGACAATTTACACCCAAAACATTTTTTGGGCCCTACCCAAAATAAGCATTGTTGAATTGTCATTATACTGTATTATATTAATTTCCTAGACAGTACTGAGACACAGGAAAACTGAGTCACCTAAAGTGTCATTTACCAGTTTCCTAGTTTAACCAGTATGAGATGTTTAGTTTTCTGTTCCACCTACGAGATCAATATGGAATTGGTGACCGTGGTCTTTGATTTTTGTCTCCAATCACCTATAAGACGTTTTGCCCGGAGAATTATCATATATCATACCTTGAAAGCAGAAGCAGCAATTACAAAAAACTGACAATATCTAATGGTCCCAACAGCCAAAAGAGGTTGACGAAGCTGCGCACTTCGTCAAACATATTCAACCTGAGCTGATAATAAAAGGAGAACTGGAACGATAAATTAGGTTGCAACAAAATCTCCAGCAAAAAGTCTACATTTCATGCATTATGAAAATGACAACTGCAAAAATAGCTAAACCCATTATCTAAAGTTGATCAAAATCGAAAAAAAAAAATAAAAAAATGTTGATCAAGTGAAATTTAAAAGCTATATACAACTTTGGAGGCAATTATTTTTATTATTGCATTGTACTCATTTTGAACTAAAAATATATTTTTTTAAATTGGTCTTTATTAAAAATATATAGTCCTTTTTTCTTTACAGAGCTGGGATGCTCTAGTAGCAGCCTTTGGATTTTCTGTCTTTTCCGTCAGACAGGGAGCTGACAGGCTCCTTATCTCTGATCTCTGACATTATAGATACTCATTACAGCTCAGTTCTTATCTTACTGATAAGAATGTGGCTTAAATAAGTGTTTATGACCTCTTAGTAGTTTAGAGGTAAGGTTTATTAGATGGCTGGCACACAGTGAAAGTACCAGTCACACAGCTAGAAAAACAGTTCACCCTTTGTGACAGAACAGCTCAATATTTTTAAAAAAGGCTAATTGAAAAAAAGATTTTTAGCCAAAAACTAGTAGTAACATGCAATTTCCTCCGAAGGTGTACATAGCCTTTAAGAACACAGATCACTTTAACCCTCCAATATCAGATTGTCATTGTTTGGTAAGAAGTTGGCCGTATTTATATGTTAGCCCTTCAATGATCTTCTGTGAAAGAAGGTTCCTAGAACATTTCCAAGAAGATTGTATGTCATTTGCCTTGAGTCACTAAACATGTATGTTGGAAATTTGTGGACTAAAATGTGTATGGTTCTGTTGACAGACCCAGGGATCGAGATGAAAAATTTGACCTTTGTGGAATATACCTAAAATACCTGAAACATTCTGACTTAATGGTGTGCCTGGAACAACAAAGTTTAGGGTTTTCCTGGCTATAGCATTCTCTCCGTGGAAGAGAAATGTAAAGTAAACATGGAAAAAAACTGTCCATATGAAACCTATAGAGTTGATCATTGACTAACTCAAGTCTACCTTTTGCCTTCAAGCAAATTATTGTGGATATAGTATGGAAAGAATAATTTTACTGCAAGAAATAATGAGTATAAAGGGTATGCGTACAATGAGCAGTAAAAACTTCAGAAGACAGGAAATTATTGAAAAACACTTCTCATGAAGTGGCAGGTGGTACAGCCTGTTTTGATATCATAAGTCCACACCCTAAGGAAGATAGTAATTTTTAATATCTCAGTTAAGTTCTCTAAACGGTTCATGCTATCTACGACACAAAGATTGTAACTTTACATATTTATTTCAAGACCATGTTTCATAAAAACATCAAACCAGATGTTTTTATGAAACATGGGCTTGAAATAAATATGTAAAGTTACAATTTTTCATTGATTTCTACAGTGCATTCAGTAAAACTAATCTTACTCTTTATATGCTTCAGTTGATACGAGTAAGCATTAGACCTCTAAGTTATATGTGTTCTAAGCCCTTTCATCTTGTAGAATAACTGCATATCTTTTAAAGGGGTTGCCCGAGCTATATAATATAAAAACTCGGGCAACCCCTTGCAAATATAAAGGAATAGATATTCACCTGTTTTCGATCCTCCTTCTGCTGACGTCACCTTCTTGGCTGCAGTGATGACAACGATTCTGTGCATAGGTCATGGCTGCAGCCAATCAATGCACGGGCTGTTGCTGCCAATGACCTGCGCACAAAACGTCACCGCCGCAGCCAGGAAGAAGCAGAAGAGAAAATAGGTGAGTAAATACATTCCATTGTTATTTTACAGGGGTTGCCCGAGTTTCTATATAGTTCAGACAACCCCTTGAAGTAATGCAGTTTAAATAAAATAATGAAAGACAAGCAGTGTACTTACAAATGAGACTAACAACTTTAAAGTGAATTTCTCTCAGTTTGCCAAGTCGCATAGTTCAGCACTTGGCACTGCTAGTAAATATTTATCAAGAAGTAGACAGCTGTAGGCACTTGCCAAATACTATACCAGGAACACAGCTAATGGTGATGGCTGTGGCAGCTTCTTCTGAGCACATTTTAAATAAATCAACACAAATGAAAAGACTTTCTATTTACTAATCCATCATCAATTTATTGCTGTGAAGGAAAGATGCAAGGTAATCCTTCTGATAACAGTAAGTGTATAATTAGGATGGCTCTATTGTTCTCTTGATAGACCCAGATAAAGATGCCCACATAAGAGCACTGCACTTATCAGTGCAATGTGTGATGCTCTGATTGAGTCATTATAGGGGGGCTCTCTCTGGTTGGAGTGAGTGGTCTGACTGAAAAAGTTAAACAAACACTAAAAACGCTAAAAACAAAGGAGGGATATAAAGATCCAGGACAGAAGATCAAATACATGGAGTGACTTCAAAAAATGATATCCAGAAAACCATCCACCCCTAAAAAACAACAACTCATAATAGTCACACATAGATGGTTAATATGTGATAAAAAGTTTCAATTTATAGGGTCATTGGGATAAATCTCCAGATCTAAAAGAATATATGCTCCTGTAACCAGACCCCATCCAGGTTAGATCCAATGTCCAAATGGTGCAAGCCTGAGTGATGTTTCCCCCATATTGGCATATTTGTTGCTCAGCAGTGTTTGGATTTTATATCATTTCTAATGTGACATCAATGCAGAAGTGTAAAGAGACGGGACAAGTGGTGTTGAGGGAACACAGCAAAGTTTATTACAATTTTTCTTTATTTTACTATTTTATTCACTGTCAGACCTATTTGGATTCTTTCTCGGACAAGCCCTATTATTTCCATATTTTATAAAGGTGACGTTTCCTATCTTTGCCAATGTTTAATCCAACTCACAAAAAATAAATATAAAGTACATCTGCATAACTAAATGGGTTGTCCACAGGCTGATTCCCCTATGAAAAGAATCATAATTACCTGCTCCCACCCCAATCCACCTCCCGAGTCCTGCATGTTGGTTCCTGCGTGTCTGTCTTCGCGTCCTAGCCTTGGGTATGGCCATGGTCACCTGCTCTTCAGCAGTGATGTGTCTCTTGTGGACACATCACTGCTGAAGCCAGTCATTGGTTGAAGCTCTGCAGGAGATCATGCCCAGCCAGAAGTAAAAAAGGTGTTTACCGGAAGATGGCAAGCGAGCTATTATAGATCTCCGTTATAATCTATGTCAGTTTCTTTGCATAGATAACATTATATGTGCCGGTGCTACAGCCGCCCTTGCACCGGACACGTCCCACTGTTTGGAAAAGTGGTGAGTGGGGGCTTTACACCCCTAATAAGTTCTAAAATTCTGCACAACCATGCCAAACGTTGTGACAGTTTGACACCCTTTTTCTGGCGTGCAGAGGATGATAAATGTCGTGCCACTTCCTGCTGCATCTTGAGCAACTCCTGTTACATATTTACCAGCTGCTAGGCCAATAAAAATCCCTTAGAGAGTCCTTAATAATTCATTAGTATGGAGTTTTCGCTTATTCATAGCAATTAAAATACAAATAATATTAATCATTTCTCTTCACTCCTTTTATTTCTGTCCATATTATAGTGACCAAACAGTTATTTGAAGGCTCCAAACTGTCTGGAGACAGCAAAGAGAGAGTTGCCCATACTGCAAATTAAAGCATGAAAAATATAATAAACAGACGGGTGACGGCCTCTAACATTTACCATTAGGATCCATTTCCAGTGAACACTATTTTTTTGTGAAGGCAATGCTTCCTCAGATGGCTTCTTTTGAATTGATATGACTATGCCGCACAAAGGATCGGGGAGGTCGCAGGTAATGGGTCACTAAATACTGTACTATTTAATCAATAGAACTCGGGGATCAAATGAATGAATCTTATTAAAAAGTGCTGAGTTGCGCTTAGAAAGAAAGACTATCACCTGGATATCACTCACTGTAGCAATTGTTTGATAAAATGTCTCAAACGCAGGGACGTTTCCTTGCATCTCATACTTGGACATTTAGTGGACAGCCATGTATAAATGTCTCATAATAACACTTTCTAAAAAAGCTAATAAAAATGTAAAAATAATACAGCTGTAGTGTATTTACAGTGGGCTGCCTTTCAGTTTTCCTGGGGTTGCTGCCAGTTACACCAGCTGAAGCACTTAGGTTTATAGGGGTTATCCAATGATTAATGTAAAAAATTAAAATCAGACATCATATAGAACATGTCAATGTCTTTCTAAGAATATAAAACCAGCCTTCTGCTTCATATGGATCCTGAGAGCTCCCCATTCATGGCTCCAACTTCTCTGCTAGAAGTACTTCAAGCTGGGGTCTGTCCTTTCTCAGGTTGCGTGTCCTTTCTGCTACAGTTCTCTCTCTATCACAGCTCAGGGGGTATGTAGTCTCTGCTGCAGCCCTCTTCCTATCACAGCTCAGGGAGTGTATCCTTTGTGCTGTAGCTCTCGCCCTGTTACTGTCACAGTTTCTAACAGTAGACCGACTGGTGGCAGTTGAAGGATTGAACTGAGCATGTGTGACCACCTAAGTGTGGTGGACGGAGAAATAAGGAAAAGCACAAACAGCTGGTGGAGCTATATAGATTTATGTTCTTGAATATCTCAGTGGATTTACTAAACGTTTAATTACATTCAACTCCAAATATATTCAGATCCAGGTATGAAAGACCAACCACAACTAACAACGCTAAACTTTTTCTGTATTTATCTACATTTACTTTATCGGGAGCCATAAACATGGATGCAAAGAAGTAAAAAACTTTCAAACCAAAACGGTTGTCCGGGTTCAGAGCTGAACCCGGATATAAACCCTTTTTTAACCAGGCAGCCCGACTGATATGAGCATCGGAGCATTTCAAGGCTTTTTTTATTTTTAGATCCACCTAGCATTGAGCTTGATGATGTAACCGGCATTGATGGGTGGCCTTTTGTGCTGCCGTAGCCTGTAAAACCGGTGACCTAACCAGCAACACTGCTAGGTGAAAGTCTCCGCCTAGCAGTGTGAAAATATAAACAAACAAGGCAAGGGAGAGCACAGAGGGTGAACATGGGGATATGTACAGCTTCAGATCTGAACCCAGACAACCCCTTTAAGGTTGCACAGACACAAGGGTTGCTCACAGCAGACAGTCCCCACACTTGGAAATCACAGTACAAAGAAAGGTGCGCTAACTGTCTGATATTTTACTCTTCAGTGCCTATACAGTAGCATATGTCACGTAGTGATAGTACAGTAATAATATCCACATAGATGTAGCCATAGAGATATGCCCACCAAAAATTATTCTGGACCCATAGCAGTGACCACAGAGCCGTTACTGCTATAGGAGGGTTGAAGCAAATGAATCAGACACAATGCTCGGTTATAAGATATAACTGTCCACATCATAGACGTGTACAGCAATCTACCCCATTAACGGCAACTTATACAGTATCTGAGGAGCCACTTGTAAGAAGCTCTCCAGGTCACCTAGGTTCTCCATGTTATACACTCCATGTCTCTAGGGGGTACTCACATACGGTGTGCTCATACAGTGCTTTTAATTGATGGTCATATCCATGAGGGTACTTTAATTTCCTTCATTTGAGTAAAGAGTACCTGGCTCAGAAACACTGTGCAAAACTGGACATGTTGAGACCCAACAGCCTGATCCTTCTTTCTTCTGACACAAACCATCAGAGGAAAGTCATCATGCCCCCATTACATTAGACGGTGAGCTAGTCCTGCCAAAAATAGGAATTATCGAAAGGCTTTGGCCAACTGAACATCTGGCTGCATCATTTATGGCTTAAAAAGTCGTTAGAAATAATAAAAAATAAACATGGCAAAACGCTGTGCGAATCCAGGCCTAGATAGATCAGCCCTGGAGTCAATGATTAATCTCAAATGTCTGTCATTATGGACAGTGCTCTAATCGGGGACTATCTTTGCTTTTCTTATGAATCTGGCGAGTCAGAATTAGCCTGCACACTCCAAATTGCCAACATTTGCACCACCCAGGACTTGACCATTCTCCAACGAAGACTCCAAAAATTCATACTGTCAGCCAGAGTGGCAGAATACCCAGATATCACCCAATTTTAATTATATTATATGATCGACATTATCATCAGCATTTTTTTTCCGGGAAAGGGAGATATGAATATTCCAGTGGTTGTCTATACAAAATGGGAGAAAGGGCGCAGCAGATTTTCTTTGTAACACGCATTTAATGATGCAGCGTCCATTGACACGGGAAAGAACAAAAATGTCTTCTTTCAACACTCTTTCCGGTCAGACACTTCTATTATTTGTAGCATCTTAGCAGCCCATTGACTGTTTATAAGAAGACAATGAAACAACGGAGCGGCTGATTCAGAGACAGACGTCAGCGCCCTGCTTCAACCTGTTTGTAAACAGCGGACTGAATAAATCCCCTCTGTGTTTAAACCATGTGCGCTGTTTGCAACCTCTGCAAGATAAATTATAATCACTGGCCTCCAAGCTTTTCCATTTTTGGTGTGGAGCTGAGAAAACATCTTTTTGGAGCAGAAAATCATCACCAACCAAACAAGAAAAGGAACTGCTAGGATGTTCAGTGAATCACCTCTATAATCCTGGCTTCTTGTAAAGGGCTTTCTCAATTGGAGACATTAGTATAATCTTTATTAGTTTATTAGGCTTGATAGAAATTCATTTAACTTAGTATTAGACGCACTGGAGTCCAGCTCAAGTCAAAGAAGCGCCTCCTTGCATTCCCCCAAGGGGACAAAAAAAAGTGTTCTCTTAAATCACAAAAAAAGAAAGGAAGTTGTCAAATAGAGAACGTGGAAAAATATATACTAAAAAATTCCTGCTGACTACAGACTGCCATAAAAGAAAACTAACAGTCTACAGTTGACAAGTTTGGAAAATGGTCATCAGCCAGGTCACCGCAGTTATAGTTGTGGTTTGTATAGACTGTTGTAATGTGTACTAACCCCACCGAGACATGGTCTTGATCTGTGGGGGTCTGAGTGTTGAGACTCAGACCGATCGCTAGTACTAGGAGACAGAAATGCTCGCAAGGTGCGGTTTCTCCTCACTACTCAATAGAAAGTCGAGGAGCCCATCTCGAATCTGGCTCCTTCAGAGAGAGTGCTATGCAAGGGCTTCTCTCTCCTCGTTCTAGTGATCGGTGTGGGTCTCAGCGCTCAGACTCCTACAGATCGAA
Organism: Bufotes viridis; assembly: GCA_033119425.1. NCBI lineage: Eukaryota > Metazoa > Chordata > Amphibia > Anura > Bufonidae > Bufotes > Bufotes viridis. The sequence goes on along the minus strand of CM065593.1, from coordinate 156,985,634 downwards.
ACCTTTGATATGTTGCAAAGGCATAGCAAACCTTTTGAGAAAGCTCAGCAACCCTTGAAACAGTATTGGTAATAGTATTTCTTTTGCCTTGTTACTTCTTGTGCAAGATAACGATAATGCATATAAACAGTACGTCTAGGATGAAGGATGAAATATGACTACAAGGAAGCCATTGTGAATATCTGCTAGATTGGTGAAAAGAGTAATAAGTAGCTCTAGGAATCAGAGATGACCATCTCTACCATATCTCACCCAGTCATGGACCCACAAAACCAAATGTATATGCTGACTGTATGTGAAAATAGATAATATATACCAGGCATCCTCAAACTGCGGCACTCCAGCTGTTGCAAAAATACAACTCCCATCATGCCCAAACAGCCTACAGGTATCAGCCTACAGCAGGGCATTGTCGGAGTTGTAGTTTTACAACAGCTGGAGGGCCGCAGTTTGAGGATGCCTGATATATGCCATAAGTTACTACCTGGTTAGGGTTAGGATACTTTCACACTCGCGTTTTGGCTTTCCGTTTGCAAGATCCATTGGGGCTCTCACAAGCGGTCCAAAACTGATCACTTTTTCCCTAATGCATTCTGAATGGAAAAGGATCTGCTCAGAATGCATCAGTTTGCCTCTGATCAATCTCTATTCCGCTCTGGAGGCGGACCCTAAAACGCTGCCTGTGGCGTTTTGCTGTCCGCTTGACGAAACTGAGCCAAACGGCACACAATGGCACACAATGTAAGTCAATGGGGACAGATCCGTTTTCTCTGACACAATAGAAAATGGATCCGTCCCCTGTTGACTTTTAATGGAGTTCATGACTGTTCCTTCTTGGCTATGTTACAGATAACACAAACAGATCCATTTATGACGGATGCATGCGGTTGTATTATTGTAACGGAAGCATTTTTGCAGATCAATGACGGATCCGCAAAAAACGTTTGTGTGAAAGTAGTCTTAGGGATCACCGTTAGGGCACTCATTCATATTGCCTACTGTAGTGTAGAGAGGCTACAAAGTGTCTGTCTTACTTTGGAGGACCTGACCAGCCAGTGAGTTCCATGGTCAGTCTGTACACTTCTAATTGTGTAATGCCTTAATTATCCTCTGGAGGCTCTGCAGGGAGAACAAACACTTGCTGCTTAGGTTGCCTATAGATTAAAGCAGATCACGAAGGGTGCCAGCAGTGAGCTGTGATCAGATTATTGGAGTATAGTTGGCCAAGCGTTTCGTTCAAGATCTATCACGCCAAACACCTCTGGATGTGGCTTATCTCCCCTGAAAACATAAGGATCAGGCATGTTAAAAAGCTAACAGCTTGATCTTCTCTCCCCCACATTTGTTATCGATGTCCATCTGGTTCCACCAAAATTGTACGTTCTGCCGACACTGATGTATTTGACCACTTTTACGCCTTTAAAATAATCAAAATATGCTACCCAATTGAATTTTATATAAACGCGCAATAAATGAGACTCCAGAGTTAAAAGGTTAACCCTTCACGTCTACTGTTTGCATTCCGCAAATGACATTAATTTGTGAAGAAGACATTCTGTTTTACAAGCTCAGCAAACATCACCTGTAGATACTGAGCAAACACACATGTAAAGGCTCATGTTTACCAAGTCAACATCAGAGCGGCAATGGCTGTGTTACTTTATAATTAAACTAATTAAAACACTGGTCCCACTTAAAAGGGCAAACTAATAACGCAATAAACGAACGTAAGTTCTGCTTCATCAGTCAGATGGTTTCATCATATTTTATTGGGCTAAGCATGGCTCAAAATTCTATATGCGCTAAAGTATAAACAATGTGAATGGAGAGTAGGGCAATAAAAGATCCATGTCGTATGTGTGCACGTTAATGTGCGTCAGTGCACATTGTAAAAAATGCTAATGGCCACTCTTCCCAAGATTTTTTCATTTTGGAGCATGAAAAGAATCTGCCAAGCAATTCATCATATCATTCTGATAAACCGTTTGACAGATTCTCTTCATTTCTGAAGGTCCTTCAACATTTCTGAAGGCCCCTCATTTCCAGTCACTGGCCAACGTAATCATGACAGCGATGAACTGACAAATGAGAAAATGACTGATCAAAAATGTAAACAGCCATTTGCTGCTGAGATAAAGCAAAATTTTCAGGAAATAACGATCATTCATCCCCCAAACAGTTTGATTGACGTAAATAAAAAAGGTCCTTTAAACAGGCATCGACTGACTTGTAAAATTGTCGATCAGCACTTGTTCTGGGATGACATCACCTCGTGTTAAAGGTGCCAAAGCAGTCCAAAGGAGGCCAAACTAGATCACTTTGTTAAAATTCATCATGATTGGTTGTTTTTTAATTATGTTTTTTAATATCATGATTGAGGTGAATCAGTTCAGGCCAGTTACAAAAAATATATACAAAAAATGCAAGAGTAAATCCAGTGACGGTGGATGGTGGCTGGATTCAGCCATCCTATTAGTCTGAATTGTCTATGCGCTGGTTTGCCCTGGCAAACTGAATGTGGAAGGAACAGTTGACCACAGTCATTCCTTCCTCATTCAGTTCTATTGATCATCGGCAGCACATGCCTGATTACAATACGGGATTTACTGCTGGTAATTGTCCATCTTTCATCATTTGCTCATTTATTGGCTGATCGGTGACAGGATTTTATGGGCCAGTCCTTAGGAGTGAGTGATAATGGGCCTGAGAGTGTGCATGTAGCGGAGCTGTGTTATTTTTGTCTGCAAATTATATTCTAAAAGAACGGGGGATATATATATATATATATATATATATATACACACACACACACACACACACACTAATATATATATATATATATTTTATTTTTTTCACATTACTGTCATTGTACAGCTTATCTCACAGAGCACAATATTCTTTTCTTTAGGGGTTCTCATGGCTGTGATGCAACATTCTTGGCCCTTTTGTGGATCATCGGGTTATTTCACCAGAAATGATGAATAGTTTAATATACAGTAAAAAATGAATCTGGTGCGATACCGTCTATTACTAACGCGATCTCCAGATGTGTGTGTAAGTGAAATGACAGAAACAGTGTAGGAAATGTAATACAGTCACACTAAACCCTTCTAACAACACCAGATGACGATTTAGTGTAGTGTTTGCAATGTGACTCCAGGTGTATTTGTTCAGTAGAAGACCTTCCATAGCTGCTTGCAGCCTGATAGTTGTGGCACTCTTGAGACGGTGTGAAATTTAGTACAGAAGAACCTTATTTTCGGGGCTGAAACAGAAATAGGATGAGATGAGAAGAAAAGAGAGCGATCCTTCCATGCATCCACTGCCTATGCAAAGTGGAGATGTTGAGAAAACAGTAATGTATCTTAGTACAATAATCTTTGAAGAGTTTTCTAGGATCAGGATATTGATGACCTATCCTCAGAATGGGCCATTGAGATCAGATCCGTGGTTTGAAGGACTCACTGGATCCATTCACCTTCAGTTCTTCTATTTAGGATCAGTGGTGCAAGGCATTGCAGCTTCGCCTTGTTCACTTGAATGGGACTCCTTAAAAGCCTTAAGTACACGGCCAAATTATGGATTATCCATTTTCTTCATGTACGATAACCACTGCTATCAGGTTTTTAACAGAGGTACCGTTTGTATAGGGTTCCAGATATCAGTTTTATTAGTGGAAATGCTACTAACATTAATAAAGACACGCTTCAAGGGCAATTACTGTCTTATAATGGGGTAGCATATCACTTGGATAAAGCATTACTGTCACGTACAAGCTCAGCCTCTCTGTTGAGGCACAGCCGGGGTCGTTCCATTGCAGTGTCAACAAGGTCTCCTGGAAGTCAGACTGGTCAGGGAGCAGGGACGCCATGCCAATCATACTCAATGCTGGCGTCATATGCCTCATGTCTGGGCTGCTGGCAACAGGTGTCTACGACTGGTCGTCTTAGCCTCACTAGCATGCATTGAGCTATTGTTTAGATTCCTGGTACTCCGACTTTCGGATTGTCCCTGACCTTGTTCCTGACTGCCGACTATTGCTCTGGTGTTATCTCCTGGCATTGACCCTGTTATTTGACTCTATGTTTGTATCTTGTGTTGGTTCTGACGTAGCTCTCTGGTTTGGACTCTGTCCTGATTTTTACTTAGGTTTTGGATTCTGATTCGTTCCCTGTCTTACCTGTCTGGTTTTGACCTCTGTCTGACTACTCTTTTAAAGCACTAGGTTTAGGTCCCTACACTTAGTCAAGTCAGGGACCATCGCCAAGTTGTGAATTTTTTTCTTGAACTGGATGGTTGCTTTTAAGAAAATGTATATGATGCATATATGATATATAGATACATCCAGTTAAAAGGGAGAAGGACTGTGATTACGCGATGGCTGTTTTCTGGCATAAGGATTACGCCTTCACTGAGTTAGCAATCAAGGGATTAAAATGACACACCTTCCCCTTTGTAATACAATTTATAATACATGTCCTAACCAAAAGTATATATCAAGGACTCATTTCATATATAGCTGCCTCTGCTCTAGAAAGAGATAATGAATCCTTATTCACTAAGACTGCTATCTAGTTTAGGCCTCATACCAACATTAGGTCATATGTATTCGAAAGGCTTCGCCATATCTGTAGAAGAGAGAATACAAACATGGCAGAATTAACTCTGATTTATACTTCTCCTTTAGGATCTATGTCTTCATTTATCTACTATATATATATATATATATATATATATAGTGCACTAAACTTCCTATGTGTCAGTCTGGCCCATCGGCTCATAAGCTGTACATTGCTGTATTAGGGATATGTGCAATCTGGGCCTGGAACATGATGCCAATAAGACCACATGGCCGCCAAATTATGGGTCCACCATTTTGTTTTTCAAATTTTTCATATAGAGGCAGAAAGATTTTCTCACACAGGTTCCTTATTATAAATAAAATTGTGCCATGCTCCAATGGGGAAAATGTGTTAGGTAATGTCCACAATATGACACAACGTACAAAAAAAATGCCTTAGAATGTAAAAATGTATAGAAAGGTTTAAAGAAGAAAAGCTGTGTCATCCAAGAATAGTTCACATTGCTTCATTAGGCATGATGGAGTCAGGTGAAACCAAAACATGAAATGGGTTCTTAGTGGAATTAAGCTGGCCATACATTGTAGATAGCTTTCCTCTGAACATCCATTCCCCCCACTGCTGTGTCTCCTGACTGCTCCATACACATCCACACTTAGCTTGGTGTTTATGTATTCTGAATTCAATTCTTATCTCTGCCAACATCTGCCATTTTGGGAGAGTTGGGAGGTCCTAATATACACTAGGTGGTCGGCCGGTCCACTAAAATGGCAGGTTCAGCAAACATTAATCTAATGTTTATGATGAACTGGGAATCAAAAGAGCAATCAATATACTTTACTTGGGCCTTTGAACAATTTGAGCTGCACAATCTGCTTAAGTCTACTGGTCCATAAACGGGTTATAGTTTTAGACATAAAAATTCTGAGAGACCTACTAGTACTATCCAGCTGGCAAGTGACTGGTTAATCAAGACAATGAAACGATAGCTGGAAGCATTATACTAATCATAATTAAGAACATTAAGACATCTTTGCTCTTCATCAGGAGTTCAAAACCTGCATCTAATCCTATGATGGGGAGTAACCATGGTAACACGCTTTTGTTCTAAAAGAGAACAATGAGAATAGACGAAAGTCTGGCACGCTGAAAATTATTAACTGTGATGGTTAAATACAGGGGCTGCTGAAACTTGTATTTTACAAGTTATATTCATGCCATTCTGTGAAGGAAGAAAAAAAAAACGAAGCTTCTTCTAATGTAAAAGCATGGTCGGAAGAGTGGAAACTATCAAAGGCCTCATTTACATGAGTGTATTTCAGGCCTCATACTGTCACCGATGTTTGTAGGTGGGTGATTATATGGCTGAAGAAACACAGAATACTAAAAGAAAAAGCTTAAAAATCCATAATTCTTACTCATTTATCTCATAATCACTTTATGTTACAAAGTCTCTTTCCAGCGATCATCTGTGATCTATGGAGGAACCTGGCAACAAGTGTTCAATTCTCTTGCAGTGCCACCACAGGAGAAACAAAGTATTACACAGTGAAATCAACAAGGTGCTTACTTACTACACAGATATGTCAGGACGCTTTGCAGTTGCTCTCTGCTCCCCAGAGATGTAAATAGTGCCAGGACCGGAAGATGGAGAGAGCAGAGGCAGCACGCAGGACCAGAGCGGGTTAGTAGGATCTTCTGTTCCAGAGGCCATGTTACAGGAACGTGTTAAAAAATCATTTTTACTGGAAAACCCCCTTAAGAATTTTCTAACAGAGTAGAAAATGTATTGTACAAACCAGACAACCTCTTTAAGCCACATAATAAATCTTTACATGTGCTGATAAACGTTCTCGTCCTTGGAATGGAGAGTAGAGCCCCTGAAATTAGGGATGTAACTAGCAGGGATGGACTGGAACTAAAAGCGGCTCTGGAGAAAAATCTAAAAGTGGCCCCATGTTGTAAGCAGGTCTAAACTGACAGAAGGCAGGCCAAAACAAGTAGGCGGGCCCTACAATACCATAATGCAGCACAAAGTACCACCCTAGCAGAACCAAATACCATAGTGCAGTACAAAATACCATTCTAGCAGAACTAAATACCACAGTACAGCACAAAATACTAGCTCAGCAAAGCCAAATAACACAGCGCCTCCAGCCAGGTGCATAAGTACCCAATTCTCCTGAATTAATGCCGAGTATTGGATCATTATGTACCCATCCGGGAGACATGAGGAGGGCTTGGATGGCCTCCTGGACATTGGCCCACCGTGTAATTTCCCTGGTGGGTCTATAGCCAGTCCGCCCATGGTTCTAGTGACAATAATCTGCAACCATAGTGAGTTATTATAACAAGTACGGGCTATTTTACCTAACTAACAAACTGGCATACAATTATATTCTGACTTTTCCTCTATTTCTGCCAGTCTTTCTGTTCTATGTAAGTAGTCAATTCCCTGCACCTTCTGTGTCTACTGGAAATAATACACATTGTAAAGGCACACCTCTTTAGACAAGTTTTTAAAAGGGGTTCTCCAGGCTCTCCTATATTGATGACCTATCCTCAAGATAGGTCATCAATATCAGACCGGCGGGGGTCCGACACCCGGCACCCCAGCCGATCAGCTGTATGAGGAGACGGCGCGCGCAGTGCACATGTGCCGTCTGCCTTCTCTCTTCCTGCTGCTGCTATGTCTATGGCAAAGCAGGAAGCACACTGTGCGCGCCGTCTCCTCATACAGATGATCGGTGGGGGTGCCGGGTGTCGGGCCTCCGCCGATCTGATATTGATGACCTATCCTGAGGAGAACTCCTTTAATTAAAGAATTTTAATTGAAGGTAGCTTAGTGTTTCAAGATTCCACTTCACCCGAAATCTTCCAAATAACGGGAAATACGCTTTTAAGGCCTGTTTTGTGTTATATTTATATGACATTATTTGGTATACCGTAAATTTTTGTTCTAGTTTCGATGTATGCACCAGACAACATTTTTTGGAAATGCATGCAGTAGCTAGAAGGTTTTTTTTCAGCATCAGAGACAAACTGGGGCTGTTTAATAGCAGAATAAATAAAGCGCCTTGTCATTGGATTTATAATGTGGTGAATACTTCTGCATAAAACAACCTGATGGAAGAAGCTCCACTGCGTTACTTTATATGCAAACAGAAAAGGACAAGATTAATAATTTAGCTTTGTGGGTGGCCATGTGGAACAGGCCATGGGTTATATTAAGAGAACATATTTGTCTGCATTGTATTCAGCAAACAGTGCCGTAGCCCTGACAGTTCTGCTCATTTCTGCATGTCGAAACGGCATTGGACGGAAAGGGTCGCTGTATCTGCGTGTAGGCTGACGGCTGCTGTTGTGTATACAGGGCATTGAAATGAGCACTTTCCTATAAAAACAAAGCCAGAGAACCGCAAAGAACATTTCTACCTCCCAACAACCTGAACAACAAAGTGAAGTGAGAGATAACAAAGTTATTCTTTCACTTCGTATGGACAACCTTGAGCAATCATTCTGAAGAACAGAACTTGCTCTTTGAGCACTTGGCTGGTGCTGTTAATATACTGTATCACATTGGTCGCTCCTATGAATAATTCATTGGCTTCATAATTAGAGCAGCTTGGATACAAAAAAACACAGGGGCAGCGCTAATTAATAGTTAATTGGTCTCCCTTTCAATCTCGTTGGCAGCAGGCACTAGATGGAAGATGGAGATAATATTTTTGGGAGCTTCAAAACATTGTGAAATAAAGTCGGATAGACAATAGCCAGAAACATCTGCTTTATTCAAGTCCTTTGCCAAAGTGTTGATGCAGATTAGGTGACAGCGCCGTGTGCACGCAGCCTTTGTGAAGGCGCATGGAGCCTCAGTCAATCCCTCCTATGGCGTTGTACGCATTAGGTGTGTCACTATGGGGTGCTTCTTTACAGCACCACATAACACAGATGCTTTCCCTTGGAAGCAATATGATACACATGCTAGTGAAGTACCGCAGAGCAAGGGGTATCTGCAAATATTTTCTCATGTTATATATTGTTATGTAATGCAACCAGCATAGCTATGTATGGATGGCACCGCTGGGGTTAACAATACAGGGAAAAAGCTGCATTTTTCACCACCCTCGAGCTGACCCATGCAGGTTATTGTCGCCCATATCTCATTTATTTTTCTCTCGGTGGTTGCCAGAAAAAATTTATACCGGTTGCAAAGAAAACATTTTTACCTGGCAAGAAGTGGAAACTTCACCAATATTTGTCTTATTTTTAATACTTAAAGGGATTCTCCAGAAATGCTTCAAAATGTCTGCAAGCAACCTGTCCTAGAAAGTGAGCAGGATTGGTTGTCTCCAGTTGCAGAGCTTCCCAGGGGAGTAAAGGGATGGGGGTCTCGCTATACATTATGCTTACAATAGTAATGGAGCTATCCTATGTGCGGTACGCGGTCAGGCTGAGCAGCCTAACAGGAACACTCACCAATGTGTAGCATATGCAAGGGCCAGAGCACAGTGTGAAGTGAGGCAATGCCCCCTCACCCCCTATGGAGATCTCCAAGAGGATTCTTTGGTGGGCCCCAAATCTGATAACAGGTCCAGGAGAAACAAAAAACATTTGGAGCTGCCTTTTGGACCGAGTTACTTGCCACTAGGGTCTATTTCTTTGCATGGAAAAACTACTAGATTTTATTGATGATATGGGGGTGGGGCCCTGAGAATAATTTCCTTTAGTGGGCCCAGCTATTTTAAATCCTTCCCAAGAACCCCTTTAAAATACAATCTCCATTTTAGGAAGTATATCTGGTCTACAGCCTGTACATGTCTATTCAGGCACCTAAGACTATGGTGGTGGGGGGGGGGGTGTTATTATACTGGTACTCCTGACATCACTAGTCAGCACTGCTCTGTAGGCTAATCCTTCTGGAATATAAAACGGTCCTCCTATGCGTGTCGCACCTTTCCTTTCTACATGGCTTCTCTGGGAAAGTGCATTTATAGGCTCAGTTTTACCAGGGCAATAAAAGCCATCAATCAAAGAAACATGACATATATAATTAGCTCCCCCTCACCCACCTAATAAATGTAAGACATAAAGAGAGGTAAGCAGCCATGAAATGATTGAAGGGGTGAACTCAAAGGGTTGAATATAGGTGTGATAAAAGAGCAGGATCAGGCGAGTATATTACGTCTACGAGTACGGACTTATGTACAGACCATGTACAGACTAGTCATTCATCAGTTGTCTACTGCATCAGTTAAATGTGGATTTTAGGGGCAGTTTTAGGCCTTGCCATTTTCCTACCCTCAAAAGGGTTCCCTCTTTTACTACAATGTGGTCCTTCAAAAGGCATAGATATGTTTTCTTTTACTTTTACGTTTGTGTGTTCCCTCTATGGCTTGTCTCGTGTACAGCTTTCGGCTGCACCGCTTCTCAGAGCGTATCTCCTAGCGCATGCGTAGTCTGTCTCCTGGGACACCCACCCCGTACGTGTGTCTTTGTTAGCCAAGATGTATCTTCGTTCACAGTACCCACTTCTCAGTTGCTCACCAGACGCGTTTCGGAAAAGTATAGTTCCTCAGTGGTATAAAGCGCACATGCCAGCTGTAACCGTGAGTAACACACGACAATAACGGTGCAACAAGTAGCGGATCATCTTGGACTAATTTGGCATATATGTATGCACGTCTATCTAACAGCAAACTAACATAATAAGTCGCCCCGTAACATGGACACAATTTAATCAACCAACAGAGCGTACCATGAATATACGTGCCTGTGTGTCAATCGAACAACCAGCCCCGTAATACGGACACCATTTAACTACAGCAGAGTGTACTACGTACGTATCAACAAAGGAGTGTATGATAACGACAATATTTTAAGTAATATTACACGCCCAGAACTAACACATCATTTGGAAGCTGCTATTTTATTTATTTTTCATGCGTGAGCTCCGCATTTAAAACCGACGTTCAATTTTATCTATTTTAGCCGTTTTTTAGGCTTTTCATGTGCATATTTTATGTGAATGTGTAATATTTTTTTTCAGTCAGTAAAAGTTGATGCAAATTACTGCGAGCCGGACAAATTTTTTATTGTTTACATATTGGCACTTTGGTGTGAGTGGACAGTGGGCTTGGCTCCAGTCTTTACCGGTGAGCATCACCTATATTATACAATAGATATGTTTACCTCATATGGGGCAAAGATCCAGTCTCGAAGCAGAGTGATCTGCGCCCACTCTTAAGGCTAAAAATTCATTTCGTCGGAAAAGACACCAGCATGTGGAGGTGTTTTCTTTGTACCTTTATATAGTAACTTTGGAGAAGGGTCATCAGCTCACTTGACATGGTATGCTGCAGGAAGGAATGCGCTATGCTTCAGGGCACATACAGCTACTTAACACTATCTCCAGCACTCTGCTGAGCCACTGATCAGCTCAGGAATGGGATTCACCTTGGAGCAAGATTACACAAAAAGCCACCCGATACATACTGTATAAATAACATGGCAGTGACGGGATTTGGTGTTAAAAATTCAGGTCCATAGGCCTGTGTAGGACACAAACTCGGCGTCTCCAGGTCCCTGTTCTGTGACATAAGACCAAAGATAGGACCTGCTCAGAGTTTGACATCACACACCCTTGATTCGTGCCAAAAAACAGTGGTGTTAGTAGTCCGATAGATTTGTGTGCAGTGTATTGACCAAAATATTCCCTTAGTAATATGTTGGAGGAAAATCTATGAATCAGGAAGGTTAGAAGGCTCACACATACAGCATGTGTCAGAGGTGTAACTCAAAGCTCTTGGCCCCAAATCCTCACCACCATTTACCAAGTGTTTTGTTTTTTGGTTCTGCTCTGGCGCCCTCCGGCACCAAGACATATGGGTTAAAGCTACCTCTGGACCTTCTTAGATATCCTCCTGCATGATTTTGTAGCACTTACTGCTGGGTTGCACAGATTTAGCTATGCTCCTGTGACACTTTGATGTATATGTGCTAATGAGCCTAATACATCAAAGATGACTAAACCGAGCGGAAGGTGCAAGAAGCAGCTTGTTTCTATGTAATTCCGCTAACTGAAAAAGGAAGCATAGCTTCCAGATCACTTCAGAAAATCACCAGTCCAAACATGTCCTCTCATTGCAAAATGAGCAAAAAATACAGCTCCATACCCTCTGCCTCCAACGACAACAACAACAACAACAAAGGCAAAAAACAATAAATATTTCAAGCTAATTTCATCCCATGATGGTGCGGTCAAGTAAGGAGGAAATACCTGTGGTCTCCATCCAGGTAAATTCTATAATAAATGACTGAGCAATTCTGACCAAACCACAAGTCTAATCTACAGTAATGAAAATTTTAACAAATTCCTAACACAAACATAAACATATAATACATTACAGGGTGTAGGAAGCACATAGCTAGCCATAACGGGCACTGGTGACCATTCTGATCACCCATGCAGCATACACAGGGTTCACAATTTTTAAAGGATATGGATAAAATTTTAATATGTATGATGCAAAGAAGCGTATACTATTGGTGAATTAAATACAGTATAACACTATTAAAACCATAGAATGCTTCATTTACATCTGCGTTGGAGGTACTCGTCTAGAGAAACATCAGCCCCATGATAAAAACTTCATAGGCACCATTAGGGTCTATCAGCATCTTTTGTATCCATCATGCTACAGAGCATCCAATTCCAATAACAGAGGAGAACAATGGAAAGAACAACGTGAATGAAGCCCAAATTAGACGACTTCAGAAATTCAATGCATTTTTTAACTTTAGGTGACACCTCAAATGAAGCCAGATCTAGGCAACATTAGAGAAATGTATCTAGTTATCATCATGAGCACTCTACATAGTGACATCACAGGACATTAGATCATCAGTTAGATGACTACATGTATCTATCTTCTCATTCTCATACCCTACAGCCATATGCAGTCGGCGTGCCACCATATGGCTAAGCATTGCTTCTAGGGAAGAATGCCTCTGGAGTATGGCGTCTGATGGAACGTGGCTCCTCTCTAGGCTTTTTTATGTAATCAAAGGCATACAAGGTCTAATATGAGCTGATAGAGTTGTATGGATGCCGTACTGCAACTACATACAACCGGGAGCTCATATGGAGCCATATTACGGCCATGTGGAGGACCTCCTAACCAATTCCCTACTAACTCACATTAATCTGTACATTTGATGAATATGCTAACCGTGGGATAATCTTCTAAAAACATTGGACAGTACTTACTGTAAAAGCTATAAAAGAATTGAATGAAACTAAAATCCAGGTGACAGAATCCCTTTACTGGTAAAAACTGGTGATGAAATTCCATCCAAATAATCCTGCTCGTTTCTGAATGTTCTCCACAATTACCACAGTGGAGAACGTGCATTCGAGAACGTGGCCAACAGATCCCACCATGTCTAGATTTACTGTACATGAACCCCACTGCCATATCTGCATTTATAAAAATGGATTCTAATGGGCCAGGATAACGGATCTACATGAGGATTATCATCATCCAGTGGAGTAACCCGTGTAGGACCATCTTCTCTATACAGAATCTGTAAAACTAGACAGCATAAATTCCGGAAAACTCAGAAACTAGGCAGATATTCATGTAGGTTTTTTCCAGGACATGGACAAAATTCTGCTTAGAACTTTTTCAGGTTCATGTGAACAGGTTACAGAAATCCTATGCATTGGAGGTGGAATGTTAGCAGATTTGAGGAGGATTATGGTGTGGAATTCACCTCAAATCCTGACCACGTGACTTTCAGAGTTCTGCTAGATCCTGGATCAAAAAGCAAGATATTGACCTACCGAGAACATTGAGCACGAATCCTGTATTGCAACATATAGGGGGAAAAAAATGTTTCATAGATACACTTCTAGGAATTATTTTCTGGAGAACAGTTCCCTGCCCCACCACGTCTATGTGTGAACGCCTAAAGAGACATGTTAACCTCTAAAAAACGCTAGTGTGAAAGTAGCTTTAGACAGAGGTAGAAGAACAGGACTGTTGAGACATTAATAAACCGGGTGCTACTTTATGGAAAGGCTCAGATATGGAAGTGGGCACATGCCATTAGTTCTTCCTTGGCACAGACACATAAATACACCAAAATCCCAGAACACAGTCAAGCGTTTAGCTCAGTTTCTGCTTTAAGTGTCTTCAAAACTGCTTTGTCTCAGAGCCAGAACATAAGCAGCTGGAGTCGACTTCCTGACAATACGAGGTAGAAAGCAGGTAGGAACTTGCAGGTCAGGAACGTGACTTCAGCACTCACAACAGAGGTGTGTTTCTGCCACTGCACAGTCACGGAAATGCTTCGAAGCTTTACAACATGGCAAGAGCGCTGCAGTTTGGCTACTTTAGCCTCTGGCACCTGGCCAAGGGTCTACTGGCAAAGTTCAAGATTTACCGCAGTGTCAGACAATAAGAGGGAATGAATAGGGGGAGAAAGTGAAGGACTTATGTAATGGTGAGAACTGTTCACAGGTTGGCTAATCTCATGAGGAGGGCAGAATTCACACCCAGACTCCATCTATCATCCTCTTCTTCACTGGCTTGTCTGACTTCTGAACTTAAAGGGAACCTGTCATGGTGAAGGTGCTGTCCGACCTGTGGGTCCTTAGCAGATTGTTATATCGTTTTATAGGAAAAGCTTCATTATAACTTCCTATAAATGCCTGCTCATTCTGGGCTTTGAAATCAAGGAGGCGGTCCTATCAGTGATTGACAGCCTTCCCTCTATGACTGCGCATACACAGATAGCAGTTAACCGCTGATAGGACCGCCTCCTGGACTCCAAAGACCAGAATGAGCATGTGTCTTTTACCATAATACTATTGGGGTCATTTATCAAACTGGTGTAAAGTAGAACTGGCTTAGTTGCCCATAGAAACCAATCAGATTCCACCTTTCATTTTTCAGAGCTCCATTGGAAAATGAAAGGTGGAATCTGATTGGTTGCTATGGGCAACTAAGCCAGTTCTACTTTACACCAGTTTGATAAATGACCCCATATGTATCAGACTGCACTGCATTTTCATGGCGACAGGTTTGCTTTAAGCGAACTGTATAGAATTACATATAACGGCCCATATAACGCAATAAATACAGACAATTGCTCACTGTTAGGGCTCATGCCGGCCGTTCCGTGCATTAATGCACGGGCGACATCTGTGTGGCTGCCGCAGACGGATCCAGACCCATTCAACTTGAATGGTTCCATGATCCGTCCGTTCCGCAAAAAAAGTAGTGCATGCACTACTTTTTTGCAGTGCGGAGGCACGGCCAGAAACACCACTGTGGGGTTCCGCCGTGGGGTTCCGCTTCATCCTTTCGCACCGCATCTCCCGGATCACGGACCCATTCAGGTTAAAGGGTCTGTGATCCGTGATGTGGGATGCACACGGCCGATGCCCGTGTATTGCGGATCCGCGGTCGTGTGCAAGAGCCCTTATCATCCATTTCAGGATGACTGAACGGGATTTGTGACAGAAGGTCTAGAAAAATCCCCTTCTCCATGAAGACTACTTTACCTCACATATCTTACGGAGAGGTTCGTGGATATTCGCAGCTCTAGTCATAGGACACGCACGTGCAGGCGCTGTACTTATGATGGTACACACACTTTCTGGTCATTTGTGTGTACAGTATAATCCACAAAGCCACATTATCCGTTTTGTATGATACATAACACGCATGTTTAAAGCCATGCAGGTCACACCCCTAGAAAAGAGACGAGCTAAATACCGCCACAACGCGTCTTCATGCGCTGCTCTATAATTTAGCTTTACGAAGACAGTTTCCAGTCTTAACCCTTTCCAGTCTCCTTTCAACATGGTGCTGATATCCATAGCAGTAGGGGCTCATGTCTGACTGGCGTCTTTACAAATGGCGCTTTGTACCAGAGGAATACAGCAGTCTGAGACATTCGATGATGAACTGAGACTTCTGACAAAAACTTGTGAAGACGCGTTTGTCATTCGGTGACGTTTACAGATAGTATTTCCTGCTTTCTGTTCAAATACAAAATGAAAATTTACATTTTTGGATCCCAACATGTAAGGCCAATTTCACATTTACGTAACATGGCCGTATTTGAGGGTGTCCACTAAGTTCGGTTTAGTAAAGCTTCCCCAGGGCTGTAATAGGGACCCTGATATAAGGCGTACCGTACGGTGTCACACCGGCCTACAATAACGTCCCCACTAGGGGTATATACTGGCCATGATGGCCTCTGACAGGGAAGCTTCCTGCGCACATGTCCGTACACATGCAGGTAATAAGAGACGTCATTATTAAACCGCACCACGTGCCGCACTATAATGAGGTGACCTGTTCACTTGTTTTATAAGGATATTATGACACGTACATGTGTAATCCATGTTACATATATGTAGCATAAACCAGTCATCATATCCTCACATGTTCACTTTTTCTGTCATGATCATACATGGCACAATTCGCCTTGGTTTAGAACAATTTTTCAGTGTTCAATACTGGGATGCTCAGGGGACAGCTGCCGAAATGTCTGCAACAAATCTGCCAGGTGTGAATCCACCCCTAAACCACAACGATGGGATTGAGCTCTGCGGGTGTATCTGCTCATATGATAATACCATGATCACGTAGAATAAGGCCTATAGCTTAGGGCTCCGTTTGTGATCCGTTTTTTGCGGATGGCAAACGAGAACAGAAGCGTATAATAATGTTTTAACAGTAAGTACATTGAAAAATTGTGCTGGGCATAACATTTTCAATAGATGCTTACACAAAAACGGAACGGATGACATTCCGTTTTTTTTTTACAGCCCCATTGACTTAAATGGAGCCACGGAACGTGATTTGCGGGCAATAATAGGAGGTGACTCAAAATGTAGCGGAACGGAAAAAATGGAAATACGGAAACGGAATGCATACGGAGTACATTCCGTTTATTTTGCGGACGCATTGAAATGAATGGTTCTGTATACAAAAAACGGCCCGTATATGGAACGCAAAAAAACATTCGTGTGAACGAGCCCTTACATGACCAATCGACAGAACATTAATGGCTACCGGTTATAAAATCTATAGTCGGCCATCATGTCACCTGCACTGACTGGAAACGCGTTAAAGGAAATTTGCCACCAGAGACGCTTCTGTAATTGGGTCCTAATAACAGCAGTATAATAGATGGCGATAGGATATCCAGTGAGTAGCCCCTTTAACACCGGTCGGAGGACTGCGCTGTTTGATGTATGGGGCACATTCTATTATAGCCCTCTTATCACAAGTTTGGGGAGAGGGTCATTCAGTGCATTCTCCGGGCGCAAGTTTTCCACCAAAATGTGGTGCAACAATTTCAGAATACGGGAAAAACTACTAACGATATGATAAAGCGACGTCGTGTACCACCTTGATAAATTTCATCGTATGCTACCCTCTAACCGCATCCATTCAAATGCCAAGAAGCAAGCGCCGGTTTCTCTCGGAGGACTGCGACACCTGGACGCACGTGCCTACGTTTCACACCCCTCGTAGACAATGGGTCTCATACGGAAGACTGGATCCTTTCCTCCTGTCTCCTTCTCCATTATCTGATCTGTACGAAGGAACGAGTCACCTGTGGCCCCTTCCTTGACTTCCCAAGACGCGGGCGGTCACGTGAAGGCACAGGTAATTAAAGGGACACGCTCCCCTACGGCAAGTACAAGCCAGTGGCATAGCCTGTAGGGTACAAGGTATATACATACAGGTCCTTACCAACTCTGTCGTCTTTGGTATCACAGGTCATGAAAGGAAACAAGGTGATTAGGAGAAAACAGGCTCCTAGGTGTCCCAGGTGGTTCTGACCAAGTATCTTCATCCTGTTGTCAGGTTGTCAGTGAGAAGTCCACAGAAATCCCAAGATCCTTGGGGGAAATCTTTTCTTATTCCACTTATCCCCAATAGTTTAGTAAGTAAACTTCACATCCAGAAGTGCATCACACATCACAGATTCCTGGAGATGGAAGGGTAAAATCCAGGGGAGAGAAGGGGCTGATCTCCTGTCTACAGTCTCGGTCGCCTGCTTCTAGCCACACACCATCCTCCTGGAGTTGCTAAACTTTTGACAGTTTCAGCCGGGTCCGTGTCTCCCTGTGTGATCACGATACGAGGGGAATGTGGCATGCCTGGATCGTGACATCACAGAGGGGTGTGTCCCATTCCACTACCCTTCCCAAATCCTCCCTCCCGGCTGGAGCACTACTAGTAGCGCCGCGCTGGGCGATTCACACTGCCACCTAGCGGCCGCTGCCGGGAGTCAGTCCTGCCGCGATCAGATGACAGGTCAGTGCGATCTCGTGCTCCGTCTGTTTTCCAGGAACTGCAGTACACGGAGAAGCAATCCAGAGCACGGCCGGGGTTTATGTGATCATCACACAGGAGCAGATGTATGGATGGAGCGGCGCTGAATCTGGTTTTGAAGGGTTTGTTGCTCTGGAAATCAGCGCAGCCTCTCTCGTGAGCAATGTGTCCAGGAGCAAACTCAGCTCTACTTTATCAGCAGTGATCATTGGTAACATCACAAATATCAAGATCATTGTGCCCAATAGCAAACTCAGCTCTGCTTTATCAGCAGTGATCATTGGTAACATCACAAATATCAAGATCATTGTGTCCAGGAGCAAACTCAGCCCTACTTTATCAGCAGTGATCATTAGAAAAATAACAAATATCTTTATCATTGTGCCCAATAGCAAACTCAGCTCTGCTTTATCAGCAGTGATCACTAAGAAAATCACATATATCTTGATCATTGTGCCCAATACCAAACTCAGCTCTGCTTTATCAGCAGTGATCATTGGTAACATCACAAATATCAAGATCATTGTTCCCAATAGCAAACTCAGCTCTACTTTATCAGCAGTGATCATTAGAAAAATAACAAATATCATGATCATTGTGCCCAATAGCAAACTCAGCTCTGCTTTATCAGCAGTGATCATTAGAAAAATAACAAATATCATGATCATTGTGCCCAATAGCAAACTCAGCTCTACTTTATCAGCAGTGATCATTAGAAAAATAACAAATCTCATGATCATTGTGCCCAATAGCAAACTCAGCTCTGCTTTATCAGCAGTGATCATTAGAAAAATAACAAATATCTTTATCACTGTGCCCAATAGCAAACTCAGATCTACTTTATCAGCAGTGATCACTAGTAAAATCACAAATATCATGATCAGTGTACACAATAGCAAACTCAGCTCTGCTTTATCAGCAGTGATCATTGGTAAAATCACATATATCTTGATCATTGTAACTCAGCTCTGCTTTATCAGCAGTGATCATTGGTAAAATCACATATATCTTGATCATTGTAACTCAGCTCTGCTTTATCAGCAGTGATCATTAGAAAAATAACAAATATCTTTATCATTGTGCCCAATAGCAAACTCAGCTCTGCTTTATCAGCAGTGATCACTAGTAAAATCACAAATATCATGATCACTGTACCCAATAGCAAACTCAGCTCTGCTTTATCAGCAGTGATCATTGGTAACATCACAAATATCAAGATCATTGTGCCCAATAGCAAACTCAGCTCTGCTTTATCAGCAGTGATCATTGGTAAAATCACATATATCTTGATCATTGTAACTCAGCTCTGCTTTATCAGCAGTGATCATTGGTAAAATCACATATATCTTGATCATTGTAACTCAGCTCTGCTTTATCAGCAGTGATCATTGGTAAAATCACATATATCTTGATCATTGTAACTCAGCTCTGCTTTATCAGCAGTGATCACTAATAGGGAGGAACGAACTTGTGTTTTCAAGTTTGGCGTACAAGGTTCGGGTTATCTAAGATTCCGTTATGGATTCCGCTACCACGGACCATAAGGTATAGATAACCCGAACCCAAACCTTATACGCCGAACTTGAAAACACAAGTTCGTTCAACACTAATCACTAGTAAAATCACAAATCTCAAGATCATTGTGCCCAAAAGCACCATCATTTCTACTAGTTAGGGTGCAGCGCTGACAAGCATTCAGGATGCAGTTTTCAGTTTAGCAGTCTCGTTAACCCCTGGTGTTCTGCATAGTGGGAATGATTTAATCAGGCATGCTCGACCTGCGGCCCTCCAGCTGTTGTAAATGTACAACTCCCAGCATGCCTGAACAGCCTACAGCAGGGCATTGTGGGAGTTGTAGTTTTACGATGGCTGGAGGGCCGCAGGATGAGCATGCCTGAATAATTTATTTCAGCTAGCTACAATAAAAAACTGTATCCTGAATGCATGTCAAAACAGCACTGCGTCCCAGCACCCTTAGGGCCCTTGCACACGACCATATGCCCTCAGAGATATACGGTCCATGAGCGGGCCATATGTCCTGGAGCGGCACTGATCGTGCGCACGGGAGCGCACAGCATCATATATTACAATGATGCTGTGAACGTCGGGCCGCCCGCGGGACTATTATTCCGCACTCATAAGATCATATGAGTGTGAGACAATCTTCCCGCGGGCGGCCCAACGTGCAAAATATCACCGTAACCTATGATGCTATAAGGCCTCATGCACACGTCCGTTTTTCCTTCCCACGTTCCAATAACCATAACTTTTATATTTTTTTCATTTACATAGCCATATGAAAAACGGGAAGAAAAATTCTTTGTATGGCAAAATTGAAGAAAAAAAAAAAAACTGCCAAGGTTTTTGGAGTTTTGACATCACAACGTTCACTGTGCGCTAAGAATGACCCAACGTACTTATTCTGGGGCTCAATACGAATGCGGCAATACCAAACTTGTATTGTTTCTTTTTGTTTTACTATAAAAAAAAAAAACCTTTGAAAAAATAATTTTTTTTTCTTTGCATTGCCATATTCTGACAGCCATAACTTTTTTATATAACTATTAGCCCCCTTAGGGTCCCTCAGCAGCTTCCAGGCTGCCATGGCAACTGATCGGAGCCCTGCAATTTTATCGCGGGGGATCCGATCAGAAGGCAGAGGGAGCCACATCCCTCTGTCTTCACTCACAAGGTTTAAATGACAGGGGCGGTTTGATCGCCGCTTCTTGTTAGGGTAAGCGAGTGCCCGCTCTATACATCCTGGAGGCAGTATGACGTAACTGTATGTTATAATGTGCGAAGGGGTTAAAGCCTGTAGTCAATTATGCGTTTCTGTGTGTCCGACTAGTCTGGCGATCTCTGCCGTGCACAGCCGTGCTTCACCGTAGCTCCGCCCCCCGCCCCATTATAGTCAATGGGGACAGAGCGACAGCACGGCAGTGCACGGGTACTTGCAGCATGGCGGATCCGGCAGGCTGTTCATCCGCCGGAACAGCCTGCCGGATAGCTATGCCACAAATGTGAAAGTACCCTTAGGGGGTCATTTATCATTTAAGGTTGTTTTTCTGTCACTTTTAAGTTTAACTTTACTTTGCTTGAAAATATACAGTGCAGCCCATAATTATTCATACCCCTGGCAAATTTTGACTTAAAGTTATTTTTATTGAACCAGCAAGTAATTTTTGGAGGGAAATGACATAGGTGTCTCCCAAAAGATAATAAGACGATGTACAAGAGGCATTATTGTGGGGAAAAAAAATTTCTTAGCTTTTATTTACATTTGCACAAAAAGTGTTCAGTCCAAAATTATTCATACCCTTCACAAACTGTCACAGTCTGTGGGAAAATCCAAAGTTCTATACGATTCTGAATAGTCCAAGCTGTTCTAAAGCATCCAAATTACCCTGATTAATTGGGAACAGCTGTTTTAGTCAACTCAACAGGTTAAAAACAGCAGCTCTCTGCAGGTGGTTTGTGGACAGTCATGGCTAAGACAAGGGAGCTCAGTGAGGACCTGCGGCTGCTCATTGTGGCTGCTCACAAGTCAGGAAAATGCTACAAGGCCATTTCCAAATGTTTTTAAGTTCCAGTGGCTACCGTGCAAAGTATTATTAAAAAATATAAGATGTTTCGCACTGTGGAAAATCTCAGAGGACGTGGTCGGAATCCAAAAGTGACACCTATGCTGGCCAGGAGGATAGTTAGAGAGGTGAAGAAGTATCCAAGGATCACCACCAAGGCCATCCTGGTGAATCTAGGCTTTGCTGGTGGCAATGTCTCAAGGCAGACAATCCAACGGACACTGCACACTGCTGGGTTCCACGGATGCAGACCAAGGAGGACACCACTTCTCCAAATAAGGCACACAAAAGCTTGCTTGGCCTTTGCAAAAGCTCATCTGGACAAAGAAGACGACTTCTAGTCTTCTGTGTTATGGTCAGATGAAACAAAAATTGAATTGTTTGGTCACAATGATGTTTCCTTCATTTGGAATAAAAAATGAGAAGCCTTCAACCCAAAGAACACCATCCCCACTGTCAAACATGGTGGTGGGAACCTAATGCTTTGGGGGTGTTTTTCAGCCAATGGACAAGGAACCTAATCACAGTAAACGGCACCATGAAAAAAAAGGAATACATGAGGATTCTCAACAACAACATCAGGCAGTCTGCAGAGAAACTTGGCCTTGGGCACCAGTGGACATTTCAGCATGACAATGACCCAAAACTCACAGCAAAAGTGGTGAAGAAATAGCTTAGCAGACAACAACATTAACGTTTTGGAGTGGCCCAGCCAGAGTCCAGACTGGAATCTAATTGAGAATCTGTGGAGGCAGCTAAACATCAGGGTGATGGCAAGAAGACCCTCCAACCTGAAAGATTTGGAGCTCATTGCTAAAGATGAATGGGCAAAAATACCTGTGGAGACATGCAAAAAGCTGGTCTGCAATTATAGGAAGCGTTTGATTGCAGTAATAGCCAATAAAGGCTTTTCTATTCATTACTGAGAAGGGTATGAAGAATTTTGGACTGGACACTTTTTGCTCAAATGTAAATAAAAGCTGAGAAATGCTTTTTCCCACAATAATGCCTCTTGTACATTGTCTTATTATCTTTTGGGAGACATCTATGTTATTTACCGTCAAAAAATGACTTGCTGGTTGAATAAAAGTAACTTTAAGTCAAAATTTGCCAGGGGTATGAATAATTATGGGCAGCACTGTATGTGGCGTGAGTGCAATGTGGTTTACATCTTTAGGTGTAAAAGTACACCGGGTTTTGCCAGGTGTAAGTTGCGACTTTTTTTGTGACTTTTGCAAAAGTTGCACCTAGTAAATGAGCCACAATAAAGGTCTAATCTCACTTTTAGCTCTTGAACATAGATCACTGTGAAAAGTGGTGACGATCACGATATGTTGTTTTTTCTTAGCTCGTAGGGTGCATGTTTTTGTTCTCGGGTTCTTAAAGGTCAGCTGTCAAAATAACATAGACTTTTCCGAGAGGTAGTGGGCTGGTGGTTCCCCTGCAACGGAGTCCAGATCCCAATTTAAGTATTAAAAGGTAAAGACCAGTGGATTGCCAGGATAATGCCCTTAGAAGTGGCCCCAAGCCATATCTGTTTGGTTGACACAGTGGTTCCACACCCACTGTCTAACATGCGAATAACTGAGCAATAGGAAATTATTCATCGTGCTTGTTTGTATTCAATTTTTCTGATCCTGCTGACACACTACTTAGAGAACGGGCAGGTGGCCTTATATCGATATTTATGTGGCTACTAATTTATCCCAAAAGCTTCTTAGCAATTCCTCTATTGCTGGATCTCTGCCAACAGGGCCAGAATACAAGATTATAGGGAGGAAACAAGAGGCACATGCCCTGGGGCTACCACCTTGGGAATTCTTAGGTTATCTTATGCCATCCACCATGGCTGCCAAAAGGAATGAAGTTGCATACCTATGGTCTCTCTTTGAAGTCTTAGCTTGGCTATCTCCAAAATTTGCATCCAATTCAGTTGAGATGGGCTAAAGGTTTATTAGACTGGCAGATAGTCTGGTTGATCTGGCAGTGTAATACTGCCGCTGATTACCTGATGAACGAGCTCGTTCATCGGGCAATTGGAGTCTTTCAACAGGTTCAAGAATCATCATTTGCCAGCGGCAGATCGTGCTGTGTAATTAAGATCTACTGCCAGCAAACAGTGATTCAGTATGGGGGCGAGCAATGGGATTAGTGATCACTCCTTCCCATACTGTGGAGAGGATTGCTGCATGTAATAGCGGCAGTGAGGAGCGGCATAGGCAATATTTCAATTCACGATATTTCGCAAATTTTTGACCGAATATCCGCCATGAATGCGCAAATTCGAGAATTCGTGATCTCCAGTCATTACTTGATTGTGAAAATCGGCAATGTAATATTTTTGCGATAAAAATTCACTATTCGCAAAAATACGAATATATAGCACTATATTCTAAATATTCGTGAATTCTCGAAGTGGCGATATTCGAGATTAAAATTCGCAATTCGAATATTCGTGTTCAACACTAAATAGCAGCAGTCTCCTCTGCTAGCAAGCAGGCGATTGCCAGAAAGGAACGCTTCCTTCCCTACAATTGCCTGCATACTTGCAAGGGGAGATAAGAGCTGCATTTACATGCAGCAATCATCTTCTCTGTATGGGGACTAGCAAGCACTACGGCATTCACTAGCCCCCATAGAGAATCATTGTTTCTGGGCAGCAAATCGCTGTTCATATTGTTAATGTGCTGCACAGGAATAATGATTTTGGTGCATCAATGTGAACGAGCTTTCATCAGGTAATTGGTAGCACCTCTATTATTGGGAACAAGAGTTCCTAGAAACACTACTTTTCAATAATTGCCCCAGTAGTTGGCCCCTGTAGGTCAACCAGATTTTTTGCCCGGGGCCTCCACTCACCTTAGTCTAACCCTTCCTGCCCATTTTGGTAAATTGGGTTGGGTAACAAACATTATCAGCAGGCATGTGTCTAACCATAGTGCTGCTGGAAATAAAATTTCTCCTTAGGCAGTGACCAGGCAGTAAAACAAATGTTGACTTTTATTGTCATGTAAAACATAACTCCAGGCAAAAACTGCAAAAATTCCGCTTTGGACCATACTTGTATTCCAACATTTCTTTAAAACAAATAGAAAGTACTGCAAATCCTACTTAAACATACAGTGCAATGTTCTGCTCCCTGTGCTGTTCATCTGAGGTTGCCCTGCCTGTGTTTGCATTATTTTACTTCATGTATTCTCCACCCTGTAATATCTTATCTTCTAAAGTTTATCTGCATAGGGAAATCAGGGTCATTTATGATAAGTAACACAAAGAAAATAAAGTGTGCTGTTCATAAAAACTACACAGATTGGAACTGTTCGCGAATAACTTGACTGGTTTTCCTAATTGATATAATATTGAGATGAATTCTACTCCCATTTATCATAAAACTGAAGAACTAGAGAGTAAAGAAGCATAAATCCAGACAAGGAACTGTGAGCAGGTATGCAGTTTTGGCAGGGATGCACCACGAATGAGGCCAGGTGAGGCAGCACCGGGTAGGGGCAAGGGCGGAGCGGCGGAAGGGCCATGGGCAATGAGCGCTTTCATTGTGGCAAGGGGATTAGGTTAAGAAATTGGGGGGGGCACAGTTATTTTTACGCCTCAGGCAGCAGAAAGGCTGGGTGCACCCCTGAATTTTGGATAATTCCTAATCAAAAGTTCATCCATTTAAATCAGGACTTCTTCTGGGACCCCAGTACATCATTAGTAGTTGATGATCATACCAAAATAAAAAAGGCTCAATTCCTGTAGATATCCATCAATCAGTTTTATGGAGAACTCCTTAAAATATAACTCCCCACCAATACCTTTTTATATCATGACTGCCTTTAGCAGTCTACAGTACAGTTTGTATAGGTGGGCTGCTGGGGAACCTAGAGGGAGCCTCCAGTTGAATGATGGTGGAAGGGTCTACAGCCTCGTACATGCGTTCTTTCAGTACCTTAATTTTCTTTGCCATGTTATGATATGCAAATTAGGTCATACCAGTCAAATTAAAGACAACCAACTGTAGACAGTTCTGTTTCGGTATTTTGGCCTCTTCCCCATGAAGCATTGCCTGAAAAGTAAGTTTTCATGTATCCCTGTGTCTCCTCAATGAGTAACAATACTTCACTTAGCTGCATTCAAAGACGTCTCATCCAGTCAACCACTACCCTGCTCTGTGTTGATGAGGAGCAAGAAGCTTGAAACAGTGCTATCTCCAGATTAGTGTCTCTGTTTTGGCTATTATTCTCCAAAATGACAGTGTTACCCCAAGTAGGCACCAACTGTGTGTCCTTTTGTCTCATTGCTTGTTGATCTTCTTCTGTTTTGATTAAGAAATTCATCATTTTGTATGTTGATTGCTTCCAGACGAATATGTTGCTCAATGGAAATGAATATTACTGTTTTTAATCTGTAGAACCTCGTCTAATAGATAATACTGACATTGGGTAATTGGAAGGAGGGACATAGTAAAAACGTAGCATCATAGGCAGTACCCATTATAGAGGTAAGGAACAGTTTGGGTTCCCCCAAAGCCAATGCTAACATCATAACCAGTTGTATTGTGTTTTATGATTGAGTTCTACTAGTTTCTCAAAATTTCTGATGTCGTTGAGAATCCTCATGTAATTTCTGAAAAGTCCAAGTGCGAATTACAAAAATGTTGTCTCTCCACAGGAACAAATTACGGGATTCGGACCATAAGCTGTTGGGGTGATAAATGTTCCTGCCTTTCTGCTTTTCTTCCCCTAGTATATCTGGGGTGAGAATGGTAGGAACAAATACTTTGTTTATTACTCTGCCCATGAGGGTATTGTCATGAAAGATTGGGAACAGTGCAGCCCTGTGTTCTACCTGCACCACAGTCCCTACCTACTTGCATGATCCACCCTAAATGGTGGTCCACAACTTGGCGACAGTCCCTGATTTGACTAAGTGCAGGGGCCTAAACATAAAGGAGTAAAAGAGTAGTCAGAAAGGTCAAAACCAGACAAGCAAAACCAGGACTCAATCAGAATGCAAAAGCTTAGTCCTATACACAGGATATACCAAAATATAACGCCCGAGACAAAGACAGCAGGCAAAGTCTAAGTAACAAACTAGCAGAGTCTAATACAAAATAGAGTCCAAATTCAAGCAAGGACAAGAAACAAGCAAAGTCAAATACCAGGAGGTCACGTCAGAGGCAAAACCAGTAATCAGATGCCAAAGAAACGTAAAGGTCATTGAACCAGTATAACAAACACAAAACTAGCTAGTGAGGCAGGAATACCAATCACAGGCACCTGTGTCCAGCAGCTGCCTGTTTAAATAGCCTTTCACTTTCTACTTGTAATACAATCTACATATGCCATGACTGCTGCTCTATAAAGATTCGAACACGGGATCCCCAGTCTAAGGATGGGTGGGGGTCCCAGCAATCAGACCATCCCTGATCAGTTCTCCCCTATCCTAGGGATAGGTTGTAACTTTCAAACTTGGCACAACCCCTTTAATCCTGCAGCCATTCTAATACATGAAAGATAAGCCTAAGTATGACACTGTATTTCTATCAGCAGAATTTTTTTTTATTGTTTAACTAAACTTTTTTATGGTCAATATATTTTAAAGTATTTTTCTAGTTTTTTTTCTGCATACTAACATCTATTTGAGGTGGCCACTGGATCTCTAACACAGTATTGTTGTATAGCCTAGTTAACCCAAGGTCCCTTGAAGAACCAGTATATCCTAGGCCAGGGGTAGGCAACCTTTGGCTCCCAGCTGTTGTGAAACTACAACTCCCAGAAGGCATAGTTGCTCTGCTCTTCTAAGAACTTACATAGAAATAAATGGAGCATGCTGGGAATTGTAGTTTCACAACAGCTGGGAGCCGAAGGTTGCTGATGCCTGTCCTAGGCACTGGAGAAACACGTCGGAACGTTTAAATCCTGGGATCCAACCTGTGGAAGTTGGGCATTACATGAGGGTTATTGTAGGGGCATCAAGGGTTTAGCCACCGAGAAGTGGGGTCGTCCCTTTCGGGGTGGATGCTCCGCTTGTAGGCAGGGGTAGTGAAGGGACGTATAGGGACAGCAGACTAACTTCAATGTGGACCCCACTTCTCTACAAAAGAAACCCTAATGCAGTGGAACCACATTTATCAAGAAATCATCTGATGAAAAAATCCAATTGATAGAACCGTGAGTACAGAAGGCCCGGACATACATAGTGTCCTGGCTACAGCATAATTGTTATCTACCTAAATAACCCATATTCAATAGGGTAGTGCCTTTAGTATACAAAATATTAAGTGACATAATTGTGGGAGCTTTGTATTTGATTTTTTTAGTAATATTTATTAAAGGTTTGAATAGAGGTTTATAATTTTGTTCTGTGATACTGCTTTGAAACCTCTAATGACTTCTAACAGTGACTGTTTTTGCCATTTTAATAATCATTAAAACGGAATTTTTAAATACTGAAATGTATTTGTTCTGTAGAGATCATTATTCATTGTCATCAAAAGCAGAATTACAGGACACAGTGAGGCTGGCTGAGGTTTGTTATGGCCAGACCCCTTCTCTAAAGGAAATCTCATTTCCAGAGCTGAAAGTAGCAACTTTCATAATAATGTAAAGAGAATACGGTAGATTAAAAATGTGCAATTGCGAAAAAAAAAATTACATTTTTTTTATTCATTGAGGAAACAAAAATAAGGTGACGGGTTCCCTTTAAAATAATCTAACAAATAGCAGGTTTATTATTTTAGAGTAAAATAAAGAGTTATGAAAATAATGAGTATTGCAACACTGCACACATGGAAATAGCTATGGAAATATTTAAACTAGGTCCTGTGACACAGAGGAGCGTGATGGCGTCATCCTGTTCCACTAAAAGTGACACAATAAAACCTGTCTCCCACTTAATAGCTGTCAGTGGTGCGGACTTGGCTACAGATTAAAGTTTTGTATCGGAAAGGTGCATAAAGGTGGGACCTTTTACACGAGCCGATTGTGTAAATTATCATTAAATCAAGCGAAACTGCACGATTATCATGCAGCTTACAAGTAATGAATGATAGAGCGACAACCGACAATTGGTAGATTTCTCGTTGGTTCGATCGTTTGGGCGGGCACAAAAATCATCGTTGGACGTTTACGATTTTATACGTGTAAAATCGGAATCGTTCACTGCACGCACAATTGCAGACGATTACACAGTGGGTGTGTTTAAGCACCGTGGGTGTGTATAGGCACAGCCTGCTTTACAAATGATGGAATATGTGATCAAAATGACGGTTTTGGGAATGATAATGGGCACGTCTTAAAGGTCATAATTGAAATGTTCACTACACCAAGAAACAACTCGTCCGTCACTTAATTGTACCAATCATCTCCTCATGTAAAGTACCTTAAATCATGCCCATATGAAGGTAGTGGGGGACGGCAATGGATTCAACTCAGTTATCAATTGACTTGTTCCTAATAGGAAAGCTGATATGCCTTACTGCATGCCAAACCACAATTCATTTTTCATCTTGTGTATGCAGGTTTGGGGAAAAAAACCTGCCTTCATTGTGCTCTAGTCAGCTGGCCCAACTGTACCGTTCCTCTGTCATTCCTTCTGGAAATGTATGCATAAATCTAACATCTGGGTGTTATCATTTCTCTGGTGAAAGGAGTGTGTCCCTACACTGTTTGACACAGTTTAGTGACGGACAGAGGCGGACTGGGAACTTAAAGTGGCCCTGGAAAAAAAAACAGGTCCAAATTAACACAAGACGGGGCAACACAAGTAGGTGGGATCAACAGTAACATAGTGCAAAATACCATCCCAGCAGAATCAAATAACACAGTGTACTGCCTCAAAATCTGGCCCTCTGTGGTGACCATCAATAGCTACCATCTTCTGTCCTTTTCCTCCAGTTGTCTATGGAGCAGGGGGCTTAGGAGGTGTGGACCACAGCAGTTGAATTCAGGAGGGCATGTACGGTTACTGGCTGGGTACATGAGTACCTGATTCTCACAGTATTAATTACTGTTAGGGGCTCATTATGTACCTGGCCAGTGGCAGAGAGGAGGACTTGGGTGGCCACCTGGGACATCGGCCCACCGGGAAATTTCCCTGTAGGGTCTATGGCCAATCCACCCCTGGTGATGGATGACATTGCTAGACTTGGCAGCGACATAACCTCATGGCAACAGAATGGTAACGCCCAGTTGTACATGTATTCTTCACACAATCTGCCTGCAACCACGGTGCCTTGCATCCAATCTCTATGTTAAGTTTGCAGATACAATATATTACTAATTCGTAGCACAGTTCAGGTCTTATTCATCACAACCACGTATCCGAATACAGTATATACACTCGGAGAGCTGTAAGCCTACACTGTGGACAGAGAACATTTGCATTCAGATCATGGAAAAGAACCAGAAATAAACAGGTTCTGGGAGAATAATGTGACCAAGGAATCTGTATAATATCATAAAGGAAATATTCTGTGTATAAACAGGATGACACTGTCTGACGTTACTATGTAGAACATTGTAAAAAGGACATTACAGATGATATTCTTCTGCATTCCTATGGACAATAGAGGAGCAGCTGTCAATAGCTTCTACAAAAGAAAATGTTGGTAATAAACGCCATAAGGGCATAAGCACATCGTGGGGGGTCCACTAATCAGGACTTCATCCATACGTGACGTGACCGTGATAAGCAGCTACCAAACTTGAGGACTTGTCTAAGCATATCAGATGGTTGGGCATTCATTTGGATGGATGCCATATAGAGATGCACAAATTTCCCAGAATTCATTTCAGGTCCAATTAGGTTGAATCTGAAAAGTTGTGTATGACACTCTGAGGACTTCTAGGACTGTATCCAACCCCATTCAATGTCTTTAAAAAGCCCCTGTGAGCATGATCAACCCTGTTAAACCAGTCATACTGTATTACCTAGTAGGGTGGCCCATGCTGAAGAAAACAATATCTTTCTTTTCTGTGTAGCTTGTACCATTGTGGAGATACCAGTACTTTTATATTTATGCAGATTAGGCAGTTGGAGCGCCAAGGAGCTGTCATAGCTCTTGAAGCACTGCTACTGCTATGCCCCTTGGTGCTCAGTACACTCCCCTCTCCCCTTTGAATGACAGGGATAGACAGCCTTGTCTAATGGTGCCTGCGCCGTGGCTCACTAATATTGGTTCTTCAGCGTTATTTATGGTGTAAAAACAGTCATTGATGGCAGTATGTTTTAGCAAAATTCAAGCATTTCCCTAGAAATGCATGATTATACTAATGCGCTGTGGCCAATATATAAACTTAAAATAAGGTCTAATATGTAGGCATTTATCTAAAATAAGGTCTAATACAGTTGAAACCAGAAGTTTACATACACTATATAAAAAGACACATATGTATGTTTTTCTCAATATCTGACATGAAATCAAGAATAAACATTTCCTGTTCTTTGTCAGTTAGGATTATCATAATTATTATTTGCCAAATGCCAGAATAATGAGAGAGAGAATGTTTTAAGGCATTTTTATTACTTTCTGCAAAGTCAAAAGTTTTCATACTGTACATTTCATTAATATTTGGTATCATTGTCCTTAAACTGTATGACTTGGGTCAAACGTTTTGGATATTTTTCCACAAACTTCTCACAATAGTTGGTCCGAATTTGGGCCCATTCCCCCTGACAAAACTGGTGTAACTGAGCCATGTTTGTTGATCGCTTTGCTCGCACCTGCCTTTTAAACTTTGCCCACAAATTTTCAATATGATTGAGATCAGGGCTTTGTAATGGCCTCTCCAAAACATTCACTTTGTTATCTTTAAGCCACTTTGTAACCAGTTTGGCAGTATGCTTCGTGTCATTGTCCATTTGGAAGACTCATTTCTGCCCAAGCTTTAACTTCCTGGCTGATGTCTTGAGATGTTGCTTCAGTATTTCCACAAAATCTTCTTTCCTCATGATGCCATCTATTTTGTGAAGTGCACCAGTCCCTCCTGCAGCAGAACAACCCCACAACATGATGCTTCCACCCCCGTGTTTTACAGTTGGGATGGTGTTCTTAGGCTTCCAAGCTTCTCCCTATTTCCTCCAAACATAACGATGGTTATTATGGCCAAAAAGTTCAATTTTAGTTTCATCAGACCACAGGACATGTCTCCAAAAATGTAGGTATTTGTTCCTGAGTGCATTTGCAAACATTAATCTGTTTTTCTTCTTTTGGAGTAATGGCTTCTTCCTGGAAGAGTAGCCTTTCAGCCCATGTAGATAGAGTTCTCGTTTCACTGTGGATATTGACACAATTTTACCAGCTTCTGCCATCATCTTCACAAGGTCTTTTGCTTTTGTTCTTGGGTTGATATGCATATGTCGTTCATCTCTGGGGCACAGAACCCGTCTCCTTCCTGATCGGTATGATGGCTGGACATTCCCTTGTTTGTACTTACATATAATTGTTTGTACAGATGAACGAGGCACCTTCAGGTATCTTGAAATTGCACCCAAAGTTAAGCCAGACTTGTGCAAGTCCACAATTCTCTTTCTGATATCTTGGCTGATTTCTTTAGACTTTCCCATGATGCTGCACAGAGAAGCAGTGTGTTTTAGGTGTGAATTTAAATACATACACAGGTGTGTCTCTAATTAACTCAGATGTTGCCAACAAACCTAACAGAACAATATATGGGCAGTCCAGAATTGTTTAAAGGCATAGTAATCTTAGTGTATGTAAACTTTTGACATTGCAGAAAGTAATAAAAATGCCTTAAAATACTCTCTCTCTCTCTCTCTCTCTCTCTCTCTATCATTATTCTGGCATTTGCCAAATAATAATAATTATGGTAATCCTAACTGACCAAAAGCAGGAAAGGTCTATTCTGATTCCATGTCAGATATTGAGTAAAACATGCATATGTGTCTTTTTATATAGTGTATGTAAACTTATGCTTTCAACTGAATGTAGGCATTCATTCAAAATAAGGTGTAATATGTGAGCATTCATTCAGAATAAGGTCATCATTTTTTAAATCACATATTAATAATGTAATTTTTTTTGTCACCTTTGAAGTCGCTTCATGTATTCTACTTCTTATCCTGTCTGGTTAACTTCCTATTTGTTTACAGACAGTCTTGATTAACTCTCTTAGTCAGACCATCACTGTGACCAGAGAGAGCCTCTCCATACTTATTCAGTTAGAGCACCACATATTACACTAATCTAGACAATGCTCTTCTGTGGGCATCTGTATCTAGGCCTATTAAGAGAACAATAGAGCTATCATAATGTTATCCTAATTCTACACCTAATAATGATGAGGATTGCCTTGCAGATAGCATCTATCCCTCCAGGCAGCAGTAAACTGACAACAGATTACCCATCTATATGGGAGGTCTTATCATTTGTGTTGATCGCTACAGAAGGACAATATTTAATATTTTTTTTCAACGACATACTATTATCCAAATCCAACAGAAAAATAGCTATTCCCCCTATGCCCTAATTAAGGGTTGTCCCAGGAGCCTAACCCAAGTCCATATGTTCACTTGGGACCCCTCTGAGCCAGAGAAGAGAACCAATTAACCCCTATGATGCATGTGAAGCTAAAGATAATTGATCTGGATAAAATGATTCATTGATTAAGAAGAGTCTCACAATATTTTTGTCCATATAGTGGGAAACATTTCCTTTAAAATGCTACCTGTCAGCATGTATACTAGGTGACAGAGTCCAACCGCGTGTAAATACTGTATTTATAGAGTGTAGTATTAAAGAAGTAGCTTCACCTATTTTCACGTATCTATTATTAGCATTTGCACTTACATGGTTTTTCCCATTTAACTGTTCTGCTATCTGAATCTAATTCCTTTAACATGTAAATGCTGCATCTGTAGAGAAAGAGATGATTTCAGTGCAATATAATTTCATTGCAATTTCCTACTGAAAATACTGACTGTTGAAAGTCCATTTGAGAAACATTATCGTCAATATTATAGGTCATTTCCTTCTTTATGTAACAGAAACCATTCTCTGTTATGGCAAAAAGGGAAAAGGTCTATTTTCCATTAGAATATTGAGACTTTAAAGGGGATGTCCAGAGTTATTCATTTTTTCAAATATATGACTCGCAGTGGCTTAAAAATTAAGAAGCCATACTCACTTTCTTGCCTCTGTTTTTCCAGTGCAGCTCTCTTCACTGCTCTCCATTTCCCAATCCTGCTTTGACATTCTGTGAATGCCAGGATATGCCTGCTCAGCCAATCGCTGACTGGGATGGATAATAGGAGGTATGTTGCTTCAACCATGGTGGTGCACAGCATTCAATTCATGTTACAGGATGTGCTGACTAACTTTGTCTTTTTTTTTTTGCAGTGTGCACTTGGAGGAGTTGCTGCCTCCATCAGGTTTGTGCACTCCTAACTAACCCATCTTTTTCCATAGGCTGTTTTTAATTAGTGCAATATATATAGCTGTGGTTTGCTGTCCCTGAATTCATTGCTGGCACAGAGAGAGGTAGCAAATAGAGCAGACATAGTATTCATGTGGAGCCTAAATCAGAGAAGAGGTATCATCCAGTAGGAGGTCACCTTGCTGTGGCGGATAGGCACAAATAATTATGATCAAAATATATTTGCTAAGTACCTCATTAGTTCATATAGTTTAGGAGTATAGGAATATACCATTAGTTAATATAGTTTATTCGGGTCATTTATCACTCTGAAATACGCCTAAATTAGGCTTATTTTAGGTGCAAGTTGCGCCGTAATCTGTGACTTTGCCGCGCTCACACCAGCTCTAAGTAAGTGGGAGTGGCATAGGTGTAGAATATGGTGTAAATGTACAGTTGTGTTCAAAATTATTCAACCCCCACTGAAATTGAGTGTTTTGGCCAGTTTGACATTGATTTTGATCATTTCAGTCATCTTGTTTACAATTAAATCAAAGAGGCACTTGTAAGTCAGACAAATATAACATAACATTTATAATGAAATAACCACGAATGTCTTTTCTGTGCTCACATCATTATCAGTTTTATTCAACCCCCAAGTGACATTCAATCTTAGTACTTAGTACAACATCCTTTTCCAGTTATAACAGCTTTTAAACGTGAAGCATAGCTTGACACAAGTGTCTTGCAGCGATCTACGGGTATCTTCGCCCATTCTTCATGGGCAAAAGCCTCCAGTTCAGTCACATTCTTAGGCTTGCGCGCTGCAACTGCTTTCTTTAAGTCCCACCAGAGGTTCTCAATCGGATTTAAGTCTGCTGACTGCGATGGCCACTTCAAAAGGTTCCAGCCTTTAATCTGCAACCATGCTCTAGTGGACTTGGAGGTATGTTTGGGATCATTGTCCTGTTGAAAGGTCCAACGTTTCCCAAGCCTCAGGTTTGTGACGGACTGCATCGCATTTTCATCCAATATCTCCTGGTGCTGAAGAGAATTCATGGTACCTCGCACACGCTGAAGCTTCCCTGTACCTGTAGAAGCAAAACAGCCCCAAAGCACGATTGACCCCCCGCCATGCTTCACAGTAGGCAAGGTGTTCTTTTCTTCATAGGCCTTGTTCTTCCTCCTCCAAACATAGCATTGATCCATGGGCCCAAACAGTTCTAATTTTGTTTCATCAGTCCACATAACCCTATCCCAAAACTTTTGTGGTTTGTCCACATGACTTTTGGCATACTGCAGTCGACTCTTCTTATTCTTTGGAGACAGCAAGGGGGTGCGCCTGGGAGTTCTGGCATGGAGGCCTTCATTACGCAGTGTGCGCCTTATTGTCTGAGCTGAAACTTCAGTACCCGCATCTGATAAATCATTTTTGAGTTCCTCAGCAGTCACACGGGGACTTTTCTCCACTTTGCGCTTCAGGTAGCGCACAGCAGTCGAAGTCAGCATCTTCTTTCTGCCACGACCAGGTAGAGTTTCAACAGTGCCCTTTGCCTTGAATTTGCGAATGATGCTTCCTATGGTGTCACTTGGTATGTTTAACATCTTTGCAATCTTCTTATAGCCATTGCCCTTCCTGTGAAGAGAAATCCCCTCTTCTCTTGTCTTCCTGGACCATTCTCTTGACTTCACCATGTTTGTAAACACACCAGTAAATGTCTAGAAGGAGCTGAGTATCACAGTCATTTTACATCTGCCTAATTGGTGCTTATTATGCTTGATTGCTGCTCCTTGACATCCAGAGGTGTTTTTAATACCTGATCGAAAACACTTGAATGAACCTCTGTTCTTAAGAGTGGTAGTCTTTAAGGGGTTGAATAATTGTGTCAATGAAGAAATCACAAAAAAAACATTTAATACTGTATTACAAAAACAATTGATGTCATTTTAGTTGCATTTGATTCTTTAAAAAGTCCTTGTAAGATTTCATTCTGAACACAATTACAAATGTACACTAAATTCCCTAAAACCCTTTACAGCATTGGGGGTTGAATAATTTTGAACACAACTGTAAGACAGCTAGGAAGCTATCTTACATTTAGAACTGGCTCCAGATGTGCCGAAGTTATGGGGAGACCTGCTCCTCTTCATAACTTCGGCGGAACCCCTGCCAGCTTAGGGCTTTATTACCGGCATCTAAAACACCAGTCTTAATACGTGCTCCTGTGTTTGCAAAGTGACGTTGCATTGTGTTTGCTTCTACTTTTTCACTTGTATAAAAATGAGGAACCCAGGCCCAAAACTCTGCAGACCCACATCAAAGCTGTTAGTGTCTTCATGCCAGTCTGGGCAAAATTAAAAACATGGGGAAAGGGAAGTCTACAGTCAAAGAAGACAGCATCAGAGAGACATTGGATTTAATTGTATAAATTCTTTGACTGCAACAGATCAGTACTGTCCAGTGTATAGTGGCAATAATTGGTCACATATTAAGGTGGTATTATTTATATTTAGAGGTATGTTCTAGATGTACTTATGATGGGACCAATGAGCATAGATTGAACAAATGTTTCTAGGAAAAAACATTTAACAGAATCACACTCTTACCCCTGGTTAAGGGCTCGTTCACATCACTGTTTGTCTTTTCCGTTATCCGGCTCCGTTAAGGAGCAGGAGAACGGAGAGGACGGATGCTGTACATAACTGACACCAATGGAGCCTAAAGACCCCATAAACTTTAATGAAGTCCGTTTGGTGTCCGCTCAGACTCCCCTCCCATTAAAAAATAGTATGAAAGCCAAGTAGCCACCGAACTCCGAGACTGTTCTGCCAGATCTGGGGCGGTACAAGTACAGATAATGTACAGATGTACAGATAATGTTGTTGATATCACCTATGTAACACCACAGGTAACACAGTGATAAATCTCTACAAATACAAAGTACAAATACTATAGTAGATGTTACCTGCAGTTCTATGTAACAGCACAGATAACACTAGTGCAGATCATGTGGTAGTGTTACCTACGTCCTTAGAGTGCCTCCCTGTGCCTCTCCCATGGGACTCCATGCTGGTGGCGTGCTTCCTCTTCCTTCTTCTTCTTGCCCCGCACATACACACACACAGGGACAGACACATCTGTGCCCCCTCACAGTAGTTATGCCCTCTCTGTGCCCCCTTCACAGTAGTAATGCACTCTGTGGCCCCTTCACAGTACTAATGCCCATTGTGCCGCCTTCAAAGTAGTAATGCCCACTCTGTGTCCCCATAATAGTTATGCCCCCTCACAGTAGTTATGCCCTCTTTGTGCCCCCTTCACATTAGTAATGCAATTTGGGCCCCCTTCACAGTAGTAATGCCCATTGTGCCCCCTTCACAGTAGTAATGCCCATTGTGCCCTCTTCATAGTAATAATGCTTATTGTGCCCCCTTCATAGTAGTAATGCCCACTGTGACCCCTTCACAGTAGTAATGTCCTCTGTGCTCCCTTTATAGTGGTAATGCCCACTGTGTGCTTTTATAGTCGCAATGCCCTTTGAGCCCTATTGTAGTAGTAATGCCCTCTGTGCCCTTTTATAATAGTAATGCCCTATGTGCCCCTTTATAGTAGTAATTCACTCTGTGACCCTTTATAGTAGTAATGCCCTCTGTGTCCCTTTATAGTAACAATGCCCTCTGTGCCCACTTTATAGTAGAAATGCCCTCTGTGCCCACTTTATAGTAGAAATGCCCTCTGTGCCATTTTATAGTAGTAATGCCCACTGTTCCCTCATTATAGTAGCAATGCCCGCTGTGCCCTTTCATAGTCGCAATGCCCTCTGTGCCCTTTTATAGCGGTAATGCCCTTTGTGCCCCTTTATAATAGCAATACTCTCTGTGCCCCTTTTATAGTAGTAATGCCCTCTGTGCCCCCTTTATAGTCAAAAAGCCCCCTGTGCCCCCTTTTTAGTAGTAATGCCCTCTGCTCTGTGCCCCCTTTGTAGTAGAAATGTCCTATCTCTGTTTAAAAAAAAAAAAAACACATAAAAAAAAAAACACAGTAACTACTCACCTTGTCCCATTCCTGAAGCTCACAATCCTCTCTCCCCTGCAGACAAAGATCACTGTACAGCCCTGTTTAGGAGGAGCTTATGCAGATTCCGGGCTGCAGGCTCCTCCCACACAGGCCAGCAGCCCGATCTGTGCCTGCAGGCTAAATGGTGGATCATGGAGAAGTCTACCTGCTTCACCATTCTGTGCACTGCCGACATGAAGAAGGGGAGTAGCGCGGGGAGCTGAACGGTCGGTGAGTAACAGCTCCCTGCGCTCCAGGAGGGGGAATGGGGGGGGGGGGGCGCAGCTTAAAGGGAATACTGGCGGCATCCACCAGCAGTGTTTAACTCCTGTGTGGATGCCACCTTCTCAAAAATAGTGAACACTGCTGCCTGAGGCAAGATTCTCATCTCACCTTGTGGCAGAAACGTCCATGCCTACAGTTTTTGTAAGTGGGGAACAGATCATCCCATGTGGCAATCAACCACCCTTTAGGGAGTGCGTTGCTATCAGCCTATGTGAGATGGGAAAACAGCTCTCCTTGTCTGAACACTGTTTGTGTAGATTAAATTAAATGATCTGGACTGACATTCTGCTGTTTGGCCACAAGATGCCGCTGTTTCCTAAACACATATACAGACTGCTATATTTCCATATTCATGAGAGGTGGAGTTACACAGAGCCTGGAGAGGAAGAGAAAGGAAGCAGCCATCTTAGAGGGACCTGAGACTGAGGAACTGCGTCAGCAGAGGATTCAACGGCATCCAGGTGTGGGGGTATACTTCAGTGACCAGAGCAGCAGCTAAGTGAAGCTGATTGTGTCCAAGTCAACCCTGATCGTGTCCAGAGGAAAGAGGATTGCTTTCAGGAACACTGATGAGAGCAAAGCGACATACACTGCAGGACCGCATGCTTGTTGAAGAGGCATTTGTTCTGTTCAGAGTCACCAGCGAAGGCAGAGCAGACCCAGGCCGGTAAGATCGTGCACGCACCTCATTAAAGTGCTGGCGCCTAGAGACGGAGACCAGGCCTGTTGCTATTGTTCAATGCAAGGACTCCATAATTTAAAGGGACATTTCACACTGGAGAGCTGATAAACTTCCCCACAAACTCAAGCAAGGCTGGCATTTTGCTAAGGAGGAATACTCAGGCACGTGCTACAACACCAGTTATGGGAGGGGGAATCCTGTAGAGCTTTGCAAGATTGTAAGCTGTTGTGCTGTTATTCTTGTTTTTTTAGAGTATTAACAGGTAAGGTGTGGCAGTTAAGTTGTGCCCGCCAGTAGGTAAATTACCACGCTTTCCTGCTGTATCCATCGGAGGACGCCGCGCTGTGCAGCACAAGGGTCTCGGGCTGGGTGTATGTAAATTTATTGTATGTTCCCAAGCATTTGTGGTTGTGTTCATTACCACATTTTAGTAAAATTCAGTTTTGGCAAAAGCTGGTGTTGGAGTTGTTTTGCTCATTCGTGACTTTGCTGTATCCTGGGGAGCCCACCGGCCTACATCTACATAGAAAATAGTCCCTTACACACAGTCCCAGATTTCACTAATACAAAGCACTATGGTATGTAATCCCCCAAATTTCTATCACAACTGTCTAGAAAGAGATATAGCTATATATTGCTATGAATTTACAAGTAGGGTCAAATGAAAGAAAGCAGTCTGGGCTGCTTTGCTTGCTTCAATATGTGATCACTATACCAGCGCTAAGAAGAGGAAGAGAACAGGGAAGATGCTGACATTGAATGCAGGAGTAAGTGGACCACCATTTCTGCCACTGGGGATATCACCCATGGAAGCTCCTCTGTGGGAAAAAGGGTGAAATTTTGCATGCTGGTGTATGTTAGTTTCATACTGTATGTTTGCTTGCTAATTATTTTATGCCCAAGAGATCACCGTACGGCTACCCACCCCTCTCTATAATAAATTATTTTCTATATATGTATACTGATATGTGGTACTTTCAACAAATTAAAAGGGTTTTTCTATCCTCTGGATGAGCCATCAATTTCTGAATCCGACACTCTGCACCATGATGAGCTGTTTTGCAATAGCTACAGTATTTCCAGTGCCATCAGCAAAAGTGCATGGTGTCAGACCCTCATCGATCACATATTGATGGCCTATCGGGAGGATAAATCCAAACAGAAAACCGCAGCACTCCTTCCATTGAACGCAATGGGATGTATTTTATTGACCAGAAGGCATCATTATAGAACGCGACATTTCAACTCGAATGAGTCTTTTTCAAGCTTGAAAAAGACTCATTCGAGTCGAAACGATGATATGGTCATCTGAATAAGCTCTTATAAAAGTAAAAATAATTTGCGCTCCGGAAATATTCAGCAAATACATTTTAAAGATAATGCAAATTAGATCATCTGAATAGTGAATTAAAGAGCAAAGTTATCACGGTCAGTAATTTACAATGACATCAAGACCCTTATTGTATTAAAACCATACAGGTATATTTCTCTAGTATATTTTGGGAGGAAGGAAGACCTGTAAAACAAAAATGATTTAGAAGACAGACACGTTAATTTCAGTAACTAATTAATTTTTCTGCTCTGCTGCCCTTCAGTTATTTAATTTAAACCATCTGCAGTGCCCTATGACTATATTCATTCAAGACGATAAGGAGGTAAAAATTTGGAATCTTAATTAAGGCAGAGCAGACCATGGGTCCATTATAATT
The DNA here is from genome assembly GCA_033119425.1 of Bufotes viridis. NCBI lineage: Eukaryota > Metazoa > Chordata > Amphibia > Anura > Bufonidae > Bufotes > Bufotes viridis. Next base: position 156,945,005 of record CM065593.1, on the reverse strand, counting down.
GTCTACTATCCATGCAACAAATCAACTTGAAAGCTATATGAGCACCTTAGGGAAATAATGGAGGATGTGTCAAGAGTGTTTAGAAAAAATTTACAGCACTATCTAATCACTTGTTATAGAATTATTTAAGGGATATCTCCATTCAAAACCTTAAAGAGGCTCTGTTACCAGGATCAACCCTGTTAAACCAGCCATACCTTTCTTTTGTCTGTATGCTAAACAGCTGCAGAAATATCTGTTGGAGCACCAGGAGGTGGGGCTGAATTCTTTGAGCACTGCTTTGTAACAACCCCTGTACTCTGCACACTCCCCCCTTCATTTGATTGACAGGGCTAGACATCACCATGATGAGGACAGAGCTGTGTCCTAGCATGTAAATATTATATACACTACTTACTATAGCTTTTCCACATTGAGATCTGCTCAGAAAGCTAATATACATATTACTGCTTTATTCACAGGCAGAATATATAATTATAAGGACAACTGTAATGTAAATGAGCTTCTAAGCATAGAAAAAACAGCTGGCTCTATATAGTAGACAGCATAGTGCTAAGTGCTCAGTTTTGCATGTAGAGATCTTCAGATCTTTTTTTTTTTTTTCTTTCTCATTTAACACATATTACAAATACCGTATGTTTCGCCCCATAAGACACACCGGCTCATAAGACGGTTTTTGAGGAGGAAAATAAGAAAAAAAATATTTTGAACCAAAAGGTCTGCTTTTGGCGGGTTTTGAACAATGGTGGTCTGTGGATGACACTATTATGGGGGATCTGTGGATGACGCACTGTTATGGAATCTGTGGATGACACTGTTATGGAATCTGTGGATGACACTGTTATGGGGGATCTGTGGATGGCACTGTTATCGGGATCTGTGGATGACACTGTTATGGGGGGGGATCTGTGGATGACACTGTTATGGGGGGGATCTGTGGATGACACTGTTATGGGGGGATCTGTGGATGACACTGTTATGGGGGATCTGTGGATGACACTGTTATGGGGGGGGATCTGTGGATGACACTATTATGGGGGATCTGTGGATGACACTGTTATGGAATCTGTGGATGACACTGTTATGGGGGATCTGTGGATGGCACTGTTATCGGGATCTGTGGATGACACTGTTATGGGGGGATCTGTGGATGACACTGCTATGGGAGGGATGTGGATAACACATATAGCATCTTATGCTATATATGTATCATCCACAGATCCCCCCCCCCACCATAACAGTGTCATCCACAGATCCCACAACATAGCAGTGTCATGTGTAAAATAGTGAATGATCCCCAGTACAGGGGGTGGGGGCCGGCATCTGGTGTTGTAATGGCAGTGGGGCCCAGTGCAGTCACTGTATTCTATTACACCGGGCCCCGCTCACTGTAGTATTAATAGGTAACGTGTAGGCATAGGCGCTTTTTTAAACTATAGTAATCCTAAGCAGCATAAAGAAATCCAAGTAGTACGGTACTCACTTGAAACTCCTGTAGGCAGGCTGGGCAGACAGCGGCAGCAGCGTAACGTCACTTACTACGTCACGTGCCAGCTCCTCCCACTTTATGAATGAAGCAGGCAGAGCAGGCTCGTGACGTAGTGAATGACGTTACGCTGCCGCCGCCCGCCTAGCCTGCCTACAGGAGTTTCAAGTGAGTACCGTACTACATGGATTTCACTATGCTTCAGAGGATTACTATAGTTTAAAACAGCGCCCATGTCTACATGTTACCTATTAGTACTACAGTGAGCGGGGCCTGGTGTAATATAATACAGTGACTGCAACGGGCCCTGCTGCCATTTCTACACCAGATGCCGGTCCCCAGCCCATCCTCCCTCCCTGCTGATGCACCGCCGGCCGCGCTGTGTAGCATCCCAGTCGGCAATGTATCAGTGTAAATGGCAGCATTCGCCCCATAAGACGAACTGCCATTTTCCCCCCACTTTTGGGGGGGAAAAAGTGCGTCTTATAGGGCGAAAATACTGTACATATCTTTAATATAGTGAGGATAATGCTTTTTATGCTTAAAAAGGTAATAAATATTGGGCACGCAGAATCATTTCCTCTGTTTGCCCAAGGGACTTCAGTCCGATACGGACAGTATCTGACTGAGGGTCATTGTGCACACCTGAAGGTATGAATCTAAGGGCTTACTCTACATCTATACAGGGCAAGTCTATGTTCACTTTTAAATTCATTTAGTTATCATTACACACACCTAACATAGCAACAGGGAAGTCAATTAGATTATTTATCAACCAATTAAGCTCTATATGGGGTAGTCTTCTGGTGATCCTTTGGGGCCCATTACTGTACCAAAAGGTACGCCAAAAATCCTGGAGGTTTTAAATAGTAGATTGCATTTCGAGGGTATACCACATGTCTCTTTTTTATCGCTATAAAACAGTTTCTGTTTAGGCACACTGTAAACTTAGACAGTCTAAGGCTACTTTCACATTAGCGTTTTTTGCGGATCTGTCACGGATCTGCAAAAGCGCTTCCGTTACAATAATACAACTGCATGCATCCGCCATGAACGGATCCGGTTGTATTATGTCTTGTATAGCCATGACGGATCCGTCATTAACACCATTGAAAGTCAATGGGTCATAGATCAGTTTTCTATTGTTGTTTAGAACCATAGTTGACATTAATTTATTTGCTTGTAAACTTAGGTGGTTTAAACACTTTCGTAACATAGAGAGAAAACAGAGTTTGGAATTGGGTGTTCCTACCAATATGGTGGCGGATGTGAGACTCTTGCAGAACCTAGCAACTTCCCATGAATCTATAGCAGGAGAGGGCTCTTTCACAGCCTTAAAAAATAGGAGCACAAAAACACCACCAACAACAGACACAAATTGCATTGATGTGTTTTTGAATTTGGTGAGCACTGAATTGGAAGCAACACACCTATATTCCACCCCTCCAAATTGTACTCAGGATGAATTAAGGGCATTAGAAGGCCTCGCACAAATATGTGTATAACTATTAAGCCATCTGACAAGGGTGGGAATACAGTTATTATGGACACGAGCAGGTATAAGACTATGGGCCAGATTTATCATTACACTTCCATCTTACTCCAATTTCACATAAGTCCAAAGTCATTTTTGGCTCAGTCAGATTTATTAATGGTCCTTTAATACTGTGATAAATGTGGATTGACAGTAGCAGTTTATCCTTCAGTAAGCGGCTTTACAAAAGTCGCACGTCTTTACAAAAAAGCTGCATGTTCTATTAAAAAGTCGCATAAGATAAGCATGGTCCCCCCTGGAGTGAAATTGCGCATTTTTCTGCGACTTTTTTGCGACTTTTTTGCGACTTTTTAAATGGTTGCAATAGTAAATCTGTCTAGAGATTCATTTACATAAGACAACACGCCCACTTTCACAAAACTGGAGAGCTTAGTGCAGAGCTTGAAAAAGTAGCAAAAAAATGCGCAATTTTACCGATTGCGCATTTTTTTGCGACTTTTTCACTCCATTAAAGTGACTTTAGCTAATGATAAATCTGGCCCTATGTGTGAGAAACTCCTGGCCCTATGAGACTGTTATGAGATATTGAAAGGGGACCCTACAATTGAGTATAAACAAGAATTGAAGAATATATTGGATTCGGCCAAAAATAATAATCTAATAATCAGAGTGAATATGACTTTCTTCTCCCACAGTACCCACAGATAGCAACATTCTACTGTCTCCCCAAGGTATACAGGGGGCATGATCCACTTCAAGGACGGCCGATAGTATCACGCATAAATAGTCTGAGTCAAAATGTGGGAATTTATATAGACAGAATCTTATCACCCTTTGTACAATCACTTCCCTTGTATGTAAGAGATACAGGAGATCTCTTAAAACAGTTAGGGTATATAACTTGAGGATGGGTGTATATTGGGTAGCATTGACGTGAAGGCCCTTTATTCATCAATTCCACATGAATGGGGTCTACACGCAGTTTCATACTTTCTGTCTACACGTGGATGCCAGTTTGTGGCACATAACAGTTTGATCCTACGGCTTCTTGATTTTGTATTCAAGAGGAATTATTTCCTCTTCAATGGCAGGTTCTACCACCAGCTCAGGGGCACCGCGATGGGGTGTTCATGTGCCCCATCCTATGCTAATTTGCTCTTGGGCTGGTGGATGAACACTCTTGTTTTTCGGGAGGAGGTGATGTCAGAGCTCCAGTGTGTCCAAATGTGGGCACATTACATTGACGACATTTTTGTCATCTGGAGGGGCAATTCCAAGTCCTTTTCCAGATCAGCAAACAGTCTGAATACAAACCAGATTGGTTTACGATTCACCTCAGAATGTGATGTGGCACGATTGCCATTCTTGGATATTCTGATTACTAAAAATCCGGATGGCGGTCTTGATACATCAATTTTTCGCAAACCCACCTCGACGAATTCCCTCCTGAGATGGGACAGTTGTCACCCTTTCCCCCTTAGGAGGGGGATTCCTCGAGGACAATACTTAAAAATAAGGAGGAATTGCTCCAATGACTCAGAATTTCGTAAAACAGGCAGCTGACTTGAAAAAGAGGTTTATTGACCGTGGTTATCCTGCCGGTACATTAACACCTGCCTATCAGGCTGCCCATGCCCGCGATCGTACTTCCCTGCTTACCCCTAAAAAAAAGATAACATCTAATGATAATGTCTCCTTAACCAAGACGCAAGAAATACGCCTCATTAGTACGTTCAATGAGGCCTCCACTGGCATAAGAGAGTTAATCTCTAAACACTGGCATGTACTTAGAATGGACCCTGACCTCTGTGAAACCATCAATAAATGACCTAGTATAACATACAGGAGAGGCAAGAGTGTACGTGACTGGACGGTGAATAGTCACTTTTTACCAGTACCAGCACCTAAAACTTGGCTAGAAAAAGGAGTCCATGGTAACTACAGGTGCAGTGGATGCATAGTATGTAAATACATGCATTGTGGAAAATCCTTTAGGAGTAACAACACTGGAAAAATTTACACTATCGGGGATCTGATTTATTGTAAAACTACAGGAGTAATCTATAAAATCACATGCTCCTATGATAAGGAGTACATTGGAAAAACAAAAAGGGAACTGAGAAGGCGGGTTGGTGAACATATAGGTAATATCCACAATTGCAGGGACACCTCCGTTTCACATCCTGTAAGGATTGAGCATGGTGGGGATCCAAGGTGCCTCTCATTCATGGGTATTGAGAAAGTTAAATCACCCATGAGGGGGGGGGAGATTGGAATAAAAGAATCCTCCAAAGTGAGGCAAGATAGATTTTCTATCTAAAACTGTATACCCTAATGGCCTCACTGAGCAACAAAGTTTTACCTGCTTTATCTGAGATTATCATTATCTACATTGTGACCAGTAACAATGTATTTGGAGCATTGATGTAATTCGCTGTTATTTACTCCCTGCCCCTCCCTCTCTTCTCTCCCCCCCCCCCCTCCTCTATCTGCATCTCACAACTAGATTTTGTAAGGATATATGTGCTGAGACAACTGGCCATAAAATCCGTAATGAGCGATTGTGCCTAAGAAACTCGCCATCCAGCATCAGTGATGACATACGAACGTGCTGTGTCTGTGCGCGTCAGGTTTAGAGATGTCGCAAACAAAACATTTTCTGTTCGCGAACGGCGAGCGTGAATTTCCTCAAATGTTCGCGAACCGGGCGAACCGCCATAGACTTCAATAGCCAGGCGAATTTTAAAACCCACAGGGACTCTTTCTAGCCACAGTAGTGACGGAAAAGTTGTTTCAAGGGGACTAACACCTGGACTGTGGCATGCCGGAGGGGGATCCTTGGCAAAACTCCCATGGAAAATTACATAGTGGAAGCAGAGTTGGGGTTTAATCCATAAAAGGCATAAATCACCTAACAATCCTAAATTTTTTTGAACAACGTGGTTTAAAACATCCAGTGTGTGTATACGATCAGGTATGATGTTGTATCGATCAGGTAGTGTAAGGGTTACGCCCGCTTCACAGACATTGACAGACCAAACTCCCCTTTTAATGCACTGCAAACAACCGCAAACAGTCCATTTGCACAACCGCAAACTCCCCATTTGCACAAGGTTGGATACCAAGCTAGCCACGTCCCGGTGATGTCATTGAAGGTTTCTTCCTCCACCCAGCCACGTACAACACCAAGGGTCCCCGAAAGGTGAATTGAATAGATTTTTCGAACGGGGAGATGGTTAAAAAAACGCTGGCTCCCTCCCCTTTGTTTTAATCCACGGTCACTGTGTCTGCGCCGTGCAATTTACTGTCACACCCGATATGAGTGGTATTTTCTGTAGTACTATTCTCATCAGTTTAATCCCTGTTATGTCCCCAATCTGGGGGCCATTTATTGAATTGATTTTTCGAATGGGGAGATGGTTAAAAAAACGCTGGCTCCCTCCACTCTGTTTTAATCCACGGTCACTGCGTCTGCACTGTGCAATTTACTGTCACACCCGATATGAGTGGTATTTTCTGTAGTACTATTCTCATCAGTTTAATCCCTGTTACCCTATCAGGACGTGTATTGAATGGATTTTAGGTAAGTGGTACTACGCGTGCTAGGTACTGTGCCACCCGGTATGAGTGTTGGGCACTCGCAGAGGGCACACTACAGTCTGTGGGCCTGACACACACACACTGGCCAGCAGGCAACTGAAGTTAGATTAAAGTGTACAGATAAAGTGCCTTATTTTAGGCAAAGTCCAGTGCCGCACGGTATGATTGATGGGCAGCACTAGCAGAGGGCACACTACAGTCTGTGGGCCTGACACACACTGGCAGGCAACTAACCTTAGATTAAAGGGTAAAAATGAAATGCCTTTTTTTGATGCAAAGTCCTGTGCCAGCCGGTATGAGTGGTGGGCACTGGCAGTGGGCACACTACAGTCAGTGGAAGTGGGCCTAACACACACTGGCAGGCAACTAACCTTAGATTAAAGGGTAAAAATTAAATGCCTTTTTTTTATGCAAAGTCCTGTGCCACACGGTATGAGTGGTGGGCACTGGCAGTGGGCACACTACAGTCAGTGAAAGTGGACCTGTGACACACACTGGCAACAGGCAGGCAACTGAAATTAGATTAAAGTGTAAAAATCAAATGCCTTTTTTATGCAAAGTCCTGTGCCACACGGTATGAGTGGTGGGCACTGGCAGTGGGCACACTACAGTCTGTGGAAGTGGGCCTGACACACACTGGCAGGCAACTAACCTTAGATTAAAGGGTAAAAATTAAATGCCTTTTTTTTATGCAAAGTCCTGTGCCACACGGTATGAGTGGTGGGCACTGGCAGTGGGCACACTACAGTCTGTGGGCCTGCAGCCTCTCGCACACGGGCAGGCCAGGCAACTGCAATATATATATGGAGAAAAAAAATAAAAGCAGACTAATGTAGCAGCCCTAAAAAGGGCTTTTTGGGGTGCTGTGACGCTGTCCTTACAGCAGATGAGTCTGTGGACACAGAACACTGGCCTAGCTAACGCTTTCCCTATAAATTCAGAATCATCAGCGCAGCAGCAGCTGCAGTCTCCCTGCTCTCACTAACATGCAGCTTCAGACTGAATCTAAAATGGATGCCATTTTTATAGGAGGTGGTAAGGTGTGGGAGGGAGGGTTCTGATTGGCTGGAATGTGTCTGCTGACTGTGAGGTACAGGGTCAAAGTTTGCTCAATGATGATGTATAGGGGGCGGCTGTACAGCCGTACAGAGCTTCCGGCAGCCCCAAAGTTCACGTGACGCTTACTTCCGGCGGTGGCCGAGCACACGCTGACAGTGTGCGTTCCACATGCGGGTCAAGGCGGTAAATGAGCGGAAGTGGGTGGTAAATGTCCGAGGTGCTGCATTTAAAAGGAGACATTGGGCATTCTACCATGTCCCCGTACTATTCGCATCCAGCGGTGAGACGAAAAGGTGTGTTGGAGACACTTCTCCACACACAGTGGGATGAGTGCCACTGACCTCCCACACTTTCTTCATTAGAAGCCATCGCTACCTTGAAGTAGTAAGTAGTGCATACATACTAACTAAGCACTTTCTGTGTTTATGTGTGTAGTACATTTAGTGATCATGGCTTGTGTATGTCCTTTCAGTTTTTTGTAGAATCCTTTGATTTCAGTAAGCCCCTAATGAGTTCCGACCATGTGGAATGAAACATGGCATGTAGGGCTGTTTAGTAAGGGCTTTATAGGAAATAGGCCCTAATACAGGGACAGGTTCCGTATGGGGTCGCCCCTGTCGGGGCTGGTGCTCTGTGTCTGTTAGGCAGGTTAAATTGGATAGCCCCTCATCACCTTATTTAGGGAGGGCTTAATAACAGGGCACAATAGCAGTGTCCATACTGCTATAACCACAGACACCTCTGATCACCAGTGTTTCAAACTGGGGCACTGACACCTCCCACTGTTTGTTGGCCGCATGACTACAGAATGGGGTAAGATCCACTCATACTATACTTACCCTTGGCGGCCCCAGAGGGTGGTAGTTTATGTATATGTATATACAGTACAGACCAAAAGTTTGGACACACCTTCTCATTCAAAGAGTTTTCTTTATTTTCATGACTATGAAAATTGTAGATTCACACTGAAGGCATCAAAACGATGAATTAACACATGTGGAATTATATACATAACAAAAAAGTGTGAAACAACTGAAAATATGTCATATTCTAGGTTCTTCAAAGTAGCCACCTTTTGCTTTGATTACTGCTTTGCACACTCTTGGCATTCTCTTGATGAGCTTCAAGAAGTAGTCACCTGAAATGGTCTTCCAACAGTCTTGAAGGAGTTCCCAGAGATGCTTAGCACTTGTTGGCCCTTTTGCCTTCACTCTGCGGTCCAGCTCACTCCAAACCATTGGGTTCAGGTCTGGTGACTGTGGAGGCCAGGTCATCTGGCGCAGCACCCCATCACTCTCCTTCATGATCAAATAGCCCTTACACAGCCTGGAGGTGTGTTTGGGGTCATTGTCCTGTTGAAAAATAAATGATGGTCCAACTAAACGCAAACCGGATGGAATAGCACGCCGCTGCAAGATGCTGTGGTAGCCATGCTGGTTCAGTATGCCTTCAATTTTGAATAAATCCGCAACAGTGTAACCAGCAAAGCACCCCCACACCATCACACCTCCTCCTCCATGCTTCACGGTGGGAATGAGGCATGTAGAGTCCATCCGTTCACCTTTTCTGCGTCGCACAAAGACACGGTGGTTGGAACCAAAGATCTCAAATTTGGACTCATCAGACCAAAGCACAGATTTCCACTGGTCTAATGTCCATTCCTTGTGTTCTTTAGCCCAAACAAGTCTCTTCTGCTTGTTGTCTGTCCTTAGCAGTTGTTTCCTAGCAGATATTCTACTATGAAGGCCTGATTCACACAGTCTCCTCTTAACAGTTGTTCTAGAGATATGTCTAGAACTCTGTGTGGCATTGACCTGGTCTCTAATCTGAGCTGCTGTTAACCTGCGATTTCTGAGGCTGGTGACTCGGATGAACTTATCCTCCGCAGCAGCGGTGACTCTTGGTCTTCCTTTCCTGGGGCGGTCCGCATGTGAGCCAGTTTCTTTGTAGCGCTTTCAAAGTTTTCCCAATTTTTCGGACTGACTGACCTTCATTTCTTAAAGTAATGATGGCTACTCGTTTTTCTTTACTTAGCTTCTTTTTTCTTGCCATAATACAAATTCTAACAGTCTATTCAGTAGGACTATCAGCTGTGTATCCACCTGACTTCTCCACAACGCAACTGATGGTCCCAACCCCATTTATAAGGCAAGAAATCCCACTTATTAAACCTGACAGGGCACACCTGTGAAGTGAAAACCATTTCAGGTGACTACCTCTTGAAGCTCATCAAGAGAATGCCAAGAGTGTGCAAAGCAGTAATCAAAGCAAAAGGTGGCTACTTTGAAGAACCTAGAATATGACATATTTTCAGTTGTTTCACACTTTTTTGTTATGTATATAATTCCACATGTGTTAATTCATAGTTTGATGCCTTCAGTGTGAATCTACAATTTTCATAGTCATGAAAATAAAGAAAACTCTTTGAATGAGAAGGTGTGTCCAAACTTTTGGTCTGTACTGTATGTCTGTCATTCGTTTCACTGCCACCATATGCTTTTAGAAGTTATTTGAAGTAAAAGTTATGTTTTATTATATCTAGTCCACATTTGGAATTGAGTCCGTTTTCTATTGTGTAAGAGAAAACGGATCCGTCCCCATTGACTTACATTGTGTGTCAGGACAGATCCATCTTGCTCCGCACCACATCACGGACAGAAAAACGCTGCTTGCAGATTGCTGATCGACAATTTATGGTGAAAAAGTGAAGCGTTTTCATCTGCTATTAAGATTCTATGATGGATCTCAATAGCGGAATTGAAAACGCTAGTTTGAAAGTAGGCTTAAACTGCTCCAGATTTATCACAGTGGCTGATGCTGGATAATAAATCTGGGCACCTTTATACTGTCTAGTCTTACTTTACACCACACACGTGTTGGTTTACGTTACCCTAAAAATATGGCTAATTTTTGGCACCCTTTTGGTGAACAATGTTGCATCCAAGCCACGTCCCTTTCCTTCAAAGCCACATCCCTTTTCCACGCTGTATGTTGTGTATTAATGTGTATAAAACAGCTAATAATTATGGTGCAAAGCATGCACAGCAGGTTATTGTGATGAGTTTTCGGTGGTATTTTTTGCACTTTTATGCACTGCGACTTGTCAAAACTTTTTAGTGAGATATGAGAATACTTACAATATATACAATAGATTGGATTTTTGATGTTTTTAGTAGTGTGGTAGTACTAGAAAATAATGTGTAACAAATTGGATGAATGACATTGCTTGTAAATACTCAGCAGTAAGTCATTCCTGAGTGCTCACAGCATAAAATCCACACTATAGTCTACATAATAAATAAAACATATTTCATATTTGAGTAATGATATTAACAGCTAACTAGAGTAAGCACATCAGTGATGGCAGAGACGCAGAAGTACGCTTGTCCAAATCCTGTTCTAGGAATTTGTTACATTTTAATGGGATTTTGGCTCTGTATCATAGATAATGTCTCACTTGTTATTACAAATGTTCTCTCAGATCTTAATGATTGCCCAATGGGGACTGGAAAAAGGTCATGGAGAAATAGTTTCCTGGGCTACTGGTTTTAACAGCTAAGTACTGACAGAAAGAACTAGAAGCTCATTTAGTATGAGACCTCCATGCCAAATGTTACTAAAAACCAAATCTACAGTACTAACAAGGAGCACCCCTGTCTCTGGCAAACTCGACCTGTCCATATATTGCATGAACAGCCATTCCTTTTAGTGCCCAGTGTAAGCTTACATGGTTATTTGACCACCCTGCAATATGGAAGCCTATTTAGTAGGGGACATACCTGCCAAGAGTCACTAGAAATTGCATGGTGTCCCATTCGACAAGCGAGACATACTTGACCATGTAAAATATATACATATAACCATTCTCCATTAGATTAAAAAGGCTGCGGTCTTTATTAAAATGGGGGTGACCAAGCTAAACCAATCTATAACTTATTTATTAATTAAAAACCACCATAGATTAATTAAAGTCCATAAATAATAAACCGACTGTCCACCCAGAAGTCTGGGCGACTAACCCCACCAGTCAGGCGCGGCATTAGCCAAGCCTGGCACCCCCACAAAACCGCGACCCTTTCAATAATGAAGTGCAACCCAAGATTGAAAATATCCAGCCCGATTTCTGATAGATGAACCAAATCATTCCGATAAAGTCCTAGCACAGACCCATCCAGCTCTAGATGCCTAAATGACCACCCATTTACTGAAGGCAAAAATAATTCCAAACCCCTATTAATCCGCTTCCCGATTCTGTCCAGAAACCTCAAATGCAGGTTATCCCAGACAAAACAAGGAATAATTTCTGAAAATACTAGAATAACTCCTGGCAGCAACCTACTGATGTAAGCCAGGTCCTTCTTCATAACTGCAAGTAGCTCCAAAGTATTCACATTCCCCAGATCATTACCCCCAACATGAAATATAATGACCTGAGGAAGGGAATTAGCCTGTAATTCCTCTTTTAACCTCTTAAGGAAACAGGGCGTACAGGTACGCCCTAATGTCCGAGTCCTTAAGTCCTTTAAACTGCTACTGCACCCGATGTGGGCACGGTAGCAACATGGTTCCTGCTGATGTAGATCAGCAGGAACCATGTTCTAATGCCGAGGGGGGTCATGTGACCCCCCCGTATCGGCGATCGCTGCAAACCGCAGGTCAATTCAGACCTGCGGTTTGCAGCGGTTTTAGCGATCTCTGATCCCCACGGTCTGTGACCGCGGGGATCAGAGAGTTAATTGCCCCAAAGATATTCATTTTAACCCCCCCTGCAGCCCCCAATCTTGTTATGGCTGCGGGGGTGCAGGGGGGTGGTTGCGGAGGCGGGAGGCGGGTAATAATTCCCTGGTGTCTAGTGGTTCTATCAGAGTGCCAGCACATTGCTGGCACTCTGATAGAAAAACGGCTGGCATCTGTGCTGCAGATGCCAGCCGTTTAACCCCTTTCTTACCCTGGAAGGTGTTAACAGGGAGGGAACTCCCTCCCTCTCCCATCGGGGGGCTGCTGTACCTATGCAGCCCCCAGGATGAGATCGCAGAGGGAGGGAGCTCCCCTCCCTCCCCATCCATCACCCACTACTTTCTAATGGCAGTGGGTGATGGTTACCATGGCAGCAGGACGCTTTCAGAAGCGTCCTGCTTGCCATGGTATAGTAACTCTGGTCAGACTTCTGCTAAAGGCAGAAGTCTGACCAGACTGTGAAAAGTAAAAAATACAGTGCAGTACACTATAAAGTGTACTGTACTGTATTATATAGACACCAGATCCACTGGATCTACAAGAACCAAGTGGGTCTGGGTCCAAAAAAAATCAAAAAAACTGAAAAAAAGTAAAAATAAAAAAACCACAAATCACTGAATAAAAAGTAAAAAAATAAAATACACTACACATATTAGGTATCGCGCGTCCGTAAAAAACAGCTCTATAAAAATATCACATGACTGAACCCCTCACGTGAATGCCATAAAAAAAACAACCAAAAATGGTGTAAATAAGCCATTTTTTGGCACCTTACATCACTAAAAGTGTAATACAAAGCGATCAAAAAGGCGTATGCCTCCCAAAATAGTACCAATCTAACCGCCATCTCATCCCGCAAAAAATGAGCCCCTTCATAAAACAATTGCCCAAAAAATAAAAAACTATGCCTCTCAGACTAAAACATGATTTTTTTGTTTCAAAAATGCTTTTCAGTGTTAAATGTAAAAAATTAAAAAAGTAGACATATTGGGTATCTCCACGTCCGTAAGAATCTGCTCTATAAAAATATCACATGACCTAACCCCTCAAGTAAACACTGTAAAAAAATAAAAATAAAAACTTTGTCAAAAAGCCATTTTTTTGTCACCTTACATCACAAAAAGTGTAATAGCAAGCGATCAAAACGTCATATGACCCCCCCAAATAGTGCCAATCTAACTGCCACCTCATCCCGCAAAAATTATACCCAACCTGAGACAATCGCCTAAAAACTGAAAAAAATATGGCTCTCAGACTATGGAGACACATGTTTTTTTTTGTTTCAAAAAGGATATTATTGTGTTTAACCAAAATAAATAAAAAAAGTATACATATTGGGTATCGTCGCGTTCGTAACGACCTTCTCTATAAAAATATAACATGACCTAACCCCTCAGGTGAACGCCGTAAACATAAAAAATAAAAACGTTGTAAAAAAGTCATTTTTTGTCACCTTACATCACAAAAAGTGTAATAGCAAGTGATCAAAAAGTCATATGCACCCCAAGATAGTACCATTCAAACCGCCATCTCATCCCGCAAAAAATGAGCCCCTACATAGGACAATTGCCAAAAAAAAAAACTATGGCTTTCAGAATGTAGAGACACTAAAAAATCATTTTTTTCAAAAATGCTTTATTATGTAAAACTGAAACAAAAAACCCCAAAAAGTAGACATATTTGGTATTGTTGCGTCCGTAACAACCTGCTCTATAGAAATAGCACACAATCTAACCTGTGAGTTCAACGATGTAAATAACAAAAAATACAAAACTGTCCCAAAACAGCTATTTTTTTGCAAATTATCCATTTTAATCAATTTTTCCAGTAACAAAGCAAGGGTTAACAGCCAAACAAAACTCAATATTTATTGCCCTGATTCTGTAGTTTGCAGAAACACCCCATATGTGGTCGTAAACTGCTGTATGGCCAAACGGCAGGGCGTAGAAGGAAGGGAACGCCATATGGTTTTTGGAAGGCGGATTTTGCTGGACTGGTTTTTTGACACCATGTGACATTTGAAGCCCCCCTGATGCACCCCTACAGTAGAAACTCCCAAAAAGTGACCCCATTTTGGAAACTACGGGATAAGGTGTCAGTTTTGTTGGTACTATTTTAGGGTAAATATTATTTTTGGTACCTCTATATTACACTTTTTTTGAGGCAAGGTAACAAAAAATTGAAATTCTGAAATTTCATCTCCATTTGCCAATAAATCTTGTGGAACACCTAAAGGGTTAACAAAGTTTGTAAAACTGGTTTTGAATACCTTCAGGGGTGTAGTTTCTTAGATGGAGTCACTTTTATGGAGTTTCTATTCTAGGGGTGCATCGGGGGGCTTCAAATGGGACATTGTGTCATAAATCCAGTCCAGCAAAATCCGCCTTCCAAAAACCATATGGCGTTCCTTTCCTTCTGCGCCCTGCAGTTTGGCCATACAGTAGGACCACATATGGGGTGTTTCTGAAAACTACAGAATCGGGGCAATAAATATTAAGTTTTGTTTGACTGTTAACCCTTGCTTTGTTACTGGAAAAAATTGATTAAAATGGAAAATTTTCCCAAAAATCGAAATTCTGAAATTTTATCTCCATTTGCCATTAACTCTTGTGGAAAACCTAAAGGGTTAATGACGTTTGTAAAATCAGTTTTGAGTACCTTCAGGGGTTTAGTTTCTAGAATGGGGTCATTTTTGGGTGGTTTCTATTATGTAAGCCTCGCAAAGTGACTTCAGACCTGAACTGGTCCCTAAAAAGTGGGTTTTTGAAAATTTCTGAAAAATGTCAAGATTTGCTTCTAAACTTCTAAGCCTTGTAATGTCCCAAAAAAATAAAATCGCGTTCCCAAAATGATCGATACATGAAGTAGACATATGGGGAATGTAAATCAATAACTTTTTTTGGCAGTATTACTATGTATTCTAGAAGTAGAGAAATTAAAACTTGGAAAATTGCAAATTTTCAAAATTTTTGGTAAATTTGGTATTATTTTCTAAATAAAAATGAAATTTTTCGACTTTATTTTACCAGTGTCATGAAGTACAATATGTGCCGAAAAAACAATCTCAGAATGGCTTGGATAAGTAAAAGCGTTTTAAAGTTATCACCACATAAAGTGACACTAGTCAGATTTTGAAAAAATGGCCTGGTCCTTAAGGTGAAATAGGGCCGTGTCCTTAAGGGGTAAAATAGGAACCACTTGATTCCAGCGCAAACCCCTAAAACCTAACCAGTACACTGAAACAGATGGAATATTAAAAAACAATTGACGTGAATAGTTACGGACTGAAGCCCTTTTCTCTGCCCAAAACACAAACGAATGCCCGACAATCCAAACATTGATCTGACCCGAACCTGAAAAAGAATCACATTACAACAACACCAAATTAGGTCTGACATACAACTTGAAGCTATCAGAATCCCACCTTCTAATTCTCTTAATTACTGCGTTATCCAATCCCATCCTAGATGCTTCTGTAGGAGCTCCTACGAAAGGAATAAGAAGAATAAGGCTCATTCTCCAGACCTAACCAAATTAAACATTTTTTTAAGACAGCGTTAAACTGGAATTTGGACAAGGAAGACCCGTCTGCATACATCAAAAAAGAACCCGCCACCGGCGGTCTTAATTCCAAAAACTCTTTAACTGCCAAAACATGACAAACATCAGAACCCCTAAACTGAGATAACAAAACAACTGAACCCTTCTTAAACAAATCCGTTTTAGACTTCCTAACCGAACAACAATGAAGCACTAGATCTAACATTAACCGCAACCAGCTCACTAACCCTTGAAGCCTCAAAGAATGCAAGCACAAAAGCAACCCTAAATAATTTGAACTCATAAGCCGATACACAATTATGATGAAGACCCCCTACCAAGCTCGATAATAACTCCACCGTAATAGGCCTACGAACATCCGGAACAACACTAGACCTTTTAAAACCTTAAAAAAATTGCTTCACTACAAAAGAACTATTAACCGGGGGAAGGACAGCCAGTTTAAAAAAGAACGATACCCCCGCTAAAGTCTTCTGAACAGCTGCACAACCTAAACCCAAACCTATTAAACTCCCAATAAAATCAATAACCATTAACCAAACCCAAGTCACACTCAAACACATTAACATTATTATTATTACAGAACAATGACCACTTGTGCCAAGCAAGAGCATACCCAATCCAAGTATTAGGAGTCAAACAATTCTGGATCTGCTTACACACTAGTGCCAAATTAGACTCCACAGGTAATGAGGGCAGGGAATTCTTTCCTTCTCCGCATTCGGAACCAAGTCTACGCCTCTCTTCCACTGTGCGCGAGAAAGACAATCGGTTATTGAATTAGATCTACTAGGGATATAAGTAGCCTTAAGCTAAACATTCCTAAGCAAGCAGCACCTAACCAAAAAGCTCAATAACTTAACCACTTCCATACTACTAGATGATAAACAATTCATTGCGAATAACAACCTTATTGTCAGTATAAACCAATACTCTTTTGTTTGCCAATTCCTGGAATATTTCCAGCAACACCAAGTTCTTTGTAACTCTCACCAAACTTCAAGAATCATTCCAAGGCTCAGCAGACCATTTACCCTGAAAAAAGACGCCATAACCCCAAGAACCAGATTCATCCGACATAAGCCTCCACAAACTGCTGCTGCCAAATACTTGCTCCATTAAAATGAACCAAAAACTCCTCCCACACCCTCAAGTCATCCTTCAATGACTTCACTAACCTGATATGTGCCCCTGGGGACTTAACGCCCCTGGTCGCCATATATAATCTTCTAGAAAAAATCCTACCAATGGGAATTACTCTAGAAGGGAAAACAATATAATCCTAACAAACTATGAAGCTCCATTAACGTTGTCTTTTTTGCTGCCAAC
The DNA here is from genome assembly GCA_033119425.1 of Bufotes viridis. Classification (NCBI taxonomy): domain Eukaryota; kingdom Metazoa; phylum Chordata; class Amphibia; order Anura; family Bufonidae; genus Bufotes; species Bufotes viridis. The sequence continues at coordinate 156,927,738 of CM065593.1, read as the reverse complement.
ATCTTCTTAATAAGCTCTAGCATCCTTGAACCTTTTTAGAAGGAAGACGAAACTCCATTGTTCCAGTATCTATAGTATTCCCCAACAATTCAATCACCGTACACGGAAGAACCGTCTTTTCTACCGCCAATGGGATACCAAAACCCTCACATACTTTCATAAACCGATTCAACAGAGATAAACAGACATCCGAATCAGGGGGGCCAATAAATAAAAAATCATCCAAATAATGCAGCAAACCCCCAACCGTAACTGGAAACATAGTGACCCAATGAACAAAAGAAGAAAAGGACTCAAAATACAAACAAGATAATGAAAACCCCATAGGCAAACACATATCGAAATAAAAACTACTATCAAACTGAAATCCTAACGAATTAAAGCCGTCTGGACAGACCGGCAACAGACAAAATGCCACCTTAATATCAGCTTTGGCCATTAAACAACCCTGACCGAATGAATTAAGCAAACCAATCGAATGATCAAAAGAACTATATACAACAGAACAAAGCTCCTTATCCAACTCGTCATTCAGAGACTGCTTCTCAGGGAATGATAAGTGATGGATCAACCTAAACTCATTAGCGGCTTTTTTAGGAACCAAACCTAACGGTGACAACCTAAAATCTTTAAACGGCGGATAAGAAAAAGGGACAGCGACTCTACCAGCCAAAAGTTTTTTTTCAATTTTAGCCCTAACCACTTCCTCGTTCAACTTAATTGACCTCAAATTCTCAATCCATACACAACCAGGGACCTTATACTTGGGAACCAAGAAACCATCCCTGAAACCCTTAAGTATTAATTCCGCCTTCTCCCGGTTTGGATAAATGCCTAACCACGGTACCATGTTTTCCAACCTTACCAGAGTCACAGCTTTTCTGAAACTTCCTACCGCTGTTTGCTGAGGACCGGACACCCTTTTAAAACAACGAAACATAGGATGCGGACCCGAGCAAACTGAGCATTCATGCTTATATTTACAAGCATTTAACCATTTGCAAGCTGATTAGTTAAAAGCAAAACATAAGCCCTTCTTCATAATAACCTGCGACGGACTATTCTGCTGCTTGACCATCCCACTAGACCTCTGCGGCAGCATTAAACTCAACCACAGACCAACGTCCTTACTACCCCACTTCAAAGAAGGGTGCACCGCTAATTTTTGCCAGAAAGTTTTATCATATTGAAACCACGCCAAACCGCCAAAATTGCAGTATGCCTCCAAAATGGTATCGACATGCTGAAACAGTCCTGCACAAAGATGCGGATATTTAGATCCCCAAACAGAAGAAACATAGAAACATAGAATGTGTCGGCAGATAAGAACCATTTGGCCCATCTAGTCTGCCCAATATACTGAATACTATGAATAGCCCCAGGCCCTATCTTATATGAAGGATGGCCTTATGCCTATCCCATGCATGCTTAAACTCCTTCACTGTATTTGCAGCTACCACTACTGCAGGAAGGCTATTCCATGCGTCCACTACTCTCTCAGTAAAGTAATACTTCCTGATATTACTTTTAAACCTTTGCCCCTCTAATTTAAAACTATGTCCTCTTGTAGCAGTTTGTCTTCTTTTAAATATTCTCTCCTCTTTTACCGTGATGATTCCCTTTATGTATTTAAAAGTTTCTATCATATCCCCTCTGTCTCTTCTTACTTCCAAGCTATACATGTTAAGGTCCTTTAACCTTTCCTGGTAAGTTTTGTCCTGCAATCCATGTACTAGTTTAGTAGCTCTTCTTTGAACTCTCTCCAAAGTTTCAATATCCTTCCGCAGATATGGTCTCCAGTACTGCACACAATACTCCAAATGAGGTCTCACTAGTGCTCTGTAGAGCGGCATGAGCACCTCCCTCTTTCTACTGTTAATGCCTCTCCCTATACACCCAAGCATTCTGCTGGCATTACCTGCTGCTCTATGACATTGTCTGCCCACCTTTAGGCCGTCTGATATAATGACCCCTAAATCCCTTTCCTCAGATACTGAGGTTAGTACTGTATCACTGATTTTATATTCTGCTCTTGGGTTTTTACGCCCCAGGTGCATTATCTTGCACTTACCAACATAAAATTTTAGTTGCCAGATTTTTGACCATTTCTCTAGTTTTCCTAAATCCTTTTCCATTTGGTGTATCCCTCCAGGAACATCAACCCTGGAAGCAAAAATACAAAATGACTGAAGCCAGTTATTAAATGACCTAGGAGCTGCTCTTTTCCTATCTTCTTCACCCTTCTCATTCGCTCTTTTATCAGTCCTAACTACCTCCTTTGACGACAGGAGCAATGACAAAATGTCCACATACTCCCGCCACCAAATTTTCTCTTTAACTGTATTGGACAAATGAAAACCTAATGGAGAAACCTCACAGGACATAGCCTCTTTCATGCATGATTCAGACACTCCGACGGCATTAGCCAAAATCGGCCCACCCTCATCAGCCATAACAGATGCTGATGGAAGCTGGTCGGTCCAAACCGCAGCTGGCGAAGGGGCCACCGCCTCAGAACTAGAAGCAGCACCCTTGGCCAGGTCTGAAAAAACCTTTGCCAAACCCTGCAAGAAAGAGGCACTAAGAGGCCTTGTAGGGTACCCTTGTATATAGGGATTATACCTGACAAGGGTGTACATAAATCTCATAGGACTCCATAGCAAAACTTAAGTTTGGACCCACCTGCCCCACCCAGTCTACAAGTATGCATGCGTCAAACACTACCAAGCCATGCAGAACGAAAACCGAATGTCCCAGATTTTTGATAGATTAACTTTTTTTTTTGAATGGAAGACATTTGGAACAGGTGCATGAAAAATATAGTTCTCATTCTGAATAGTACATTTATGTATTTACAACAGACAACTGGCATAAATACATTGATAAATCTTTCTCCATACAGCTCTAAATCAGTGCTTCCCTTCACATAATCTATCACAAAACTGGCTGCCTGAAACCACCACTAGGGGGAGCTCAGTGCATAGGAATACAGTTACTGTTATAATCTCTTTGCAATGAGCTCCTCCTAGTGGCAGTACTCCTCTGGGCCGCATAGCAGACATGTGATATGCCACTGGTACCTGCCAATAGTGATAGAAAAGTGTCAGAAAACAGTTAGTGTCCATGCTAACCCGCATGCATTGGAAATGCATCCACAACTGCCCCTCATAACTGGACTATAGAAGAATGGGAGAAAGTGGCCTGCTCTAATGAATCATATCTTCTTTTACATCATGTGGGTGGCTGGATGTATTTGCATTACTTACCTGGGAAAGAGATGACACCAGGAGACATGTCTTGGTGCTAGATACCCCAGGATGTCTTCAGAGATCTTGTGGAGTAAAATGCCTTGACAGGTCAGAGGTATTTTGGCGGCATGAGAGGAACCTATACAACAATAGGCAGGCAGTTACTTTTAATGTAATGACTGATCAGTACATATCAATATATAGATACATATATGCATGCATTGATTTTAATGACACTCATTATTTGGTCAATGAGAATTATATCTGTACATTTGTTTGCCATCTCTGGTTTGTGCACATTATAGTTTAGATGGAAAGAACTCTCTATTGTTTTTCTGTTGTTTTCCGATATAAAATCTCTTAAAAGCCATCATTTTAGTGTTGCTTCCCAGGAAGCGTCAACCACTAAGTGAACCACATGTTTTTCTCACTAATGAACCATCTAAATAACGGAGACTTGTCTCCAGAAACTCTTAGGCCCCTTTCACATGGGCGAGTTTTCCGTGCGGGTGCAATGTGTGAGGTGAATGCATTGCACCCGCACTGAATCCGGACCCATTCATTTATATGGGGCTGTGCACATGAGCGGTGATTTTCACGCATCACTTCTGCGTTGTGTGAAAATCGCAGCATGCTCTATATTGTGCGTTTTTCACGCAACGCAGGCCCCATAGAAGTGAATGGGGCTGCAGGAAAATCACAATCATCCGCAAGCAAGTGCGGATGCATTGCGATTTTCCCACATGGTTGCTTAGCAACGGGACCAGATCTTTATTATTTTCTCTTATAACATGGTTATAAGGGAAATTAATAGCATTCTTAATAAAGAATGCTTAGTAAAATAAAGATGAAGGGGTTAAAAATAATAAAAATTAACTTACCTTAGCCACTTGATCGCGTAGTTGCGATCTGCCTTCTGTCTTCAAGCTACAGCTAACAGCTGAAGGACCTGTGATGACGTCAAATCACATGGTCTAATCACATGGTCCATCTTACCATGGTGTGACGTCATCACAGGTCCTTTAGTTCTTAGCTGATGCTGTAAAAGAGAAGACAGATCGCAACAACGCGATCAAGTGGCTAAAGTAAGTTCATTTTTATTATTTTTAACCCCTTCATCTTCATTTTACTAAGCATTCTTTATTAAGAATGCTATTATTTTCCCTTATAACCATGTTATAAGGGAAAATAATAAATTCTCCAGAATACTCTACCCGAAACCGGACTTCAGTGATGAAGTCCGGCTTCGGGTCTGGGTACCAAACATGGCGATTTTTCACACGCGCGTGCAAAACGCATTACAAACGTTTGCACCCGTGCGGAAAAATCACGCATGTTCCTTGCAACGCACCCGCCTCTTATCCGGGCGTCAAACATGACGCCCATGTGAAAGAGGCCTTAGACCACAGCCAGATACTGAGGTTCTCATTAGCTCAGCTGTCACCTCTGGTTAACAATAAGTCAGGTAACAGCACAATAATATTTGCAGTTTTTCCATATGTCACATATTGGATAGTATCTGTGCTTTGTCCGATCCTAAAATAGTTAAAGTTTTAAGTTATGTAGATGATACTGCTTTATTTGGGTCATATAGAATATGTTAATAAGTAAAATATCCTCTAAGGCCGCTTTCAGACAAGCGTATTTGCAATGCGGGTATAGTCCGAACTTAATGTACCAGAATCCGCTGCTAATGTTAATGAATGGAGCTATTCACATGGGCGTATAATTTCCGTCAGTATGTGAAATCCGCAGTATGTCCGAGTTTTGTGCAGATTTGTTTCCAAGTACGCACATTACAGCCTGTGCAGTGAATAAATAATGAAGGAAGGAAGAAATACGCATGTAACTCCTGATGAAATCCTGAAGGAATCCTGATGACAATACTGACAGACCAAAATACTGACGGATTTCAATACGCTCGCCTGAAAGCAGCCTAAATCTCTATGGTTAGTAATTAAATTAGAACTTGACCACTCCAAGTAGTAGAGTTAAATAAATGCTTCTTTTATTGTGTTCTTTTACACGACCAAACGTCAAAATCGCGTCGCTTCGGTCAAATAACCTTTTTCAAATAGTACCATAGTAACACGGTGTAATAAACAATGCAATAAAAATATAGATAGCAATGTGTCCAGAAAATGAAAAGTACATAAAAAATTCTGACAGTAATTCCAGAGATATCATAGCCCAGGGATGCCCAACCTGCAGCCCTTCAGCTGTTGTACAACTACAACTGCCACCATGCCCTGCTGTAGGTTGATAGCTGTAGGCTGCCCGGGCATGCTGGGAGTTGCAGTTTTGCAACAGCTGGAGGGCCGCCGGTTGGACAAAAAAAAATTGTATGAGGTATAGTCATGCTATGCATGTGTGTCCATAGCAGTTGGTAATGGTGTAGCTGTGGACTAGGAATTAGGGAAAACAAATGGCCCACCCCTTTCTTCTATTTGAACTCCCTTAGTGCATGCCTTTAACAGAGCGCTTCTTGAGTGTAGTTACAGCTATCCTGTCTCTATTCTTTCTGCTCTTTTCCTCCTTCTCAATGGCAATATGCGATCTCTCTTGGATCTGGCCATAGTTTAATATATATTCACACCATATTTTTCGCTCCATAACACACACCCGACCAACCAGACTATAAGACGCACCAAGGATAGAGAGGAGGAAAATAAGACCCCTAAGCTCCATTAGACCTCAGATCAGACCCCATCAGACCCCCCATTCCTCCTCAGACCTCAGATCAGACCCCATCAGGAGCCCAAGCTCCATAAGACCTTAGATCAAACTCCAAGCTCCATCAGACCTCTGTATTAGACTCCCATTCCTCCTCAGACCTCAGATTCGATACCCATCATACCCCCGTTTCCCCTCAGACCCCTGTATGAGATTTCCATCAAACCCCATTCCTCCTCAGATCAGACCTCAGATCATCCCCCATACCTCCTCAGATCAGACCACCCCATTCCTCATCATATCTCGGATCACCCCCATTCCTCCTAAGACCTCAGATCACACCACCATGCTCCATCATAAAAAAAAGAATATATGAATTTACCTTTCCTGCTCTAGACTGTGCCAACACTCACTGATCATTGGTCTTCTGCTGGCCTAGAACTGCACTGTGACCCGACGTTGCACAGTGTCAGGTCATAGTGCGCTCCTATGTGCACTAAGTCCTGATGATGTACAAAGTCAGAACACCTGCAGTTCGGCACCCGGAAGACATTCACGGAGAGATGAGTACAGCCAGTACAGAGGTCATGAAAGCGGGCATTAGTATTCACTCTGTAGGAAGATGCACTGCCATTTTTCTCCCAATTTTGTGCATTATATGGATACGGTGTGCATGTGTACAGCCACATGGTCAGGTTTGGAAGCCAAAACCTGGAGTGAATTGAGAATAGGGTAGAAGTCGTCTTCTGTGCTTTATATTTTTTCTCCTTAATGATCCATTCCTGATTTTGGCTTCCAAAGCTGCATCAGGAAACCTGATTGTGTGGCCGTACCCTAATTCCTAGTACACAGCTACACCATTACCTTTTCTTAATTGTTCCTTTTTATCTACATTTACGGGTTGAAAAACCTAACTACGAGCACAAGCCTTTTCTTGACTGCCACGTATTTGAGTATATTAAATGGTTAGTAATCGTGATGAGATTGTATGTACATTTATAAAGGTGTTGTCCTATTAGGATATCCCCTGTATATACGCCCTCTTAGAATACATAACAGATATACCTATATTAGCAGTTCATCTCATACATTGGGGGCAGATTGCTAGAATACGCCCACAAAGTCTGACCTCTGGGACTCCTACCTATCTTTGGAACAGAGCCCATACACTGAAGGAGATTGCACCGCACATGAGCAGCTGCCCTCCATTAATTTCTATGGTAGTGCTGAAAATACCTGAGCAGTGCACTCGGAAGTCCCATTGAAATGAATGGAAAGCACACCGCGCAAGCATGGCCACTGATCCATTAACTTCTATGGGGCTGACGGAAATAGCCGAGCCAGCACTTGGCTATTTTCAGCACTCGCATATGTGTGGCATAGGTTGATTTACTTTGTGGGCTCTGTTCTAAAGATAGATGCCGGTCCCACAGGTGGAAGCTGCACCTAATAGACATTGGGGGCATATCCTAGTGATATGCACCCAATGTATGAGATGGCACAACACAACCCCTTTAAATGTTATTTCATACCTTGGAACCGAGCCCTTGTTAGGGAAATGTTTTTTCACAGCCTAAATCAATTTCTGAAGTTATTATGCGAAGTCTCGCGAGACTCAGTGAAGTAATAACTTCGCCTCATCAGAGCCAATACATTCTAATACTGTATGGAGCGCTCGCTCCGTACAGTATTGTACCAAAGTTTTATGCGAATCGACTTCGGAAGTTTCATCCGAAGTCGATTCGCTCATCCCTAGTAGACAAAATACTGTATATTGCTATGTCTTGACAATTTATTGTCTGTAGAGGTTTGGCGAACCCCCACCAGAAATTCGATGCTGGGGGAAAAAGTCTATTGAGAATTCATTTGTCGATTTACTAAAGTGACATCTAAAACCAAATGAACAATTCCAATAACTACTGTATAATTCAGGCCACTGCTTCTGATTCCTGAATATATGACCAGTTTAGGTGCTCTTTAACTATTTAAAGTTGACAATAATGAGAAGAAAATGATTCTCTGGTAAAATGTTGACAGATGGTCTGTAAGTAAATGTTCCTAGAAGATGTTCTTAGTGCTGCAAAGCTGAAATCTTTGGATATGAATGTATATTGCAATGTGGCATATGTACCCCCAGAATGTATTATATTTGGAATCTATTGATGATATGCTTTTTTATGTTAATGTTAGAAGCTCAACTTTAAGGGGCATCTGTCAGCACTTTTCTACGTCTGAAACTGGCTGACCTGTTACGTGTGCACTTGGCAGCTGTGTTGGTCCCACGTTCATATGAGCCCGCATTGCTGAGAAAATTATGTTATAATATATGCAAATGAGCCTCTAGGAGCAAAGGGGACGTTGCTGTTACGCTTAGAAGCTCTACTTCCTCTGAAACTGCCACGCCCCCTGCACTTTAACTGAATAGGGCCAGGCAGTGAAAACACTATAATGGCTGGCAACGCCCCCATTACTCCTAGAGGCTAATTTGCATATATTAAAACTTCATTTTTCTCAGCAATGCGGGCACATATGAACAGGGGACCAACACAGATACCCTCAGCTGCTAAGCACACATGTAACAGGTCAGCCAGTTTCATAGGTACAAATCTGCTGACAGATGCCTTTTAAGTACACACTAGGGATAAGAGAATCGATTCTAACTAATTGATTTATCTCTATGTAGAAAACACTGCCCTTCTTAGGGATAGATTCACTGGAGTCGGGTTCCCACCTCATTTAGTAGTATAGATAAAAACTCCAGGAAAGAAAGGAATAATGAAGTTGCAGTATCTTGCTTGGAATGTAAGTGTTATTTGTTTGACTGCGGCAATATCTTAGTTACGTTTTGGCTACTTAAAGCCTTTATCAAACTAGGGTATGACAGAAATAAATAAAACAGAAATAAAGAAACATACAAACTGTCCAATAGTAACAGTAATTGGTATATATATATATATATATATATATATATATATATTGTGGGGAGTCGCTCTGGTAGACAGCGGTGCGCGTGCAGTATAGAGGCAACAGGGAGTCCAGAAGGTGCGGAAAACAGTGTTTTATTCACACTTGCATCAAAATAACAGAAGAAAGTCACTTGGTGTTAAGTCACACACATCAGCAAATGAAGGGGAAAACAAAAAGTCCAAACACAGGTTCCATTCACCTGGCAGGTTTGATGTGCGGGTTCGCACCTGGCTGTCAGCCCAGCCGCAGGACAATCCTCCTTCAGGGTTCCAGGACGGCTGCACGCCTCCTTGCTGGGCACGTCCTTCCAGCCCAGAGAGCTCCACAGGACTAGCAGCAGCTTCCAAGACAATCACTCTCACAGCTGCTAGTGCTGGCTGAGTTTTTAAACCCAGCCCAAAACCAGGACTGGGTCGTGGGGAGCAGCCACCCACCCTACACTTTAGCTGCTCCCGGTAAGAGCCGGCCCGGATCGGCTTTGCAGCCATGCTATCTAGCAAATGTGTCAGTAGCACTACCTGCTACTGACACCAACAAACGGCTTTTACCTCACCGAGGCTATGAACCTCGGTGACACGTACCTGCCATCTAGGACAGCACCCTGCACCTTACCACAATATATATACGTACAAAGCCAGTTGCTAGAAATTCCATACATATTTAATCATGCAGCACGTAGAAAAATATAATGTATCAAAAGAAAAGGGGAGGAAGGGAGGAAAGGGGTTTACAAGTATAAGTGTTCCATTATGGAAAATAGCAGCGATAATCATGGTCATATAGAGGTAAGCAATGCATATAGAGCAGAGGCAATACAGTAGTATACACGGTCGCATGTAGGGTAAGTAGATTCCTCTAAGCGCCAGTATTTGTACACGTTGAATACAGGTTAAGTTGCAAGCATACATCAGATGGAGATTGGAGAACAAAAAAGGTCAGAGTAAAATGAAATAAAAGAGCAACGTATATAAATATATACCTATTACTGTTACTATTGGACATTTCGTATGTTTCTTTATTTCTGTTTTATTTATTTTTGTTTTCTTCATACCCTAGTTTCATAAAGGTTTTAAGTAGCCAAAACGTAACTAAGATTTTTCTGCAGTCAAACAAATAAAACTTACATTCCAAGCAAGATACTATATCTTCGTTATTCCTTTCTGTCCTGGAGATTTTATCTATAATTATCTATAATACTAATTGATTTATCTAATTAGTAAAACCACGCAAGTGTAGCGGCGCATGCGCAGTCACTGCTCCCAATTAGAGCTTCAGTGTCTGCATCGCTGCTCGGAGCTGCACTGTCCGTCCAGATAGTCAGGGCTGGGCTAGATATCCAGCCCTGTCAGTTAAAAGGCAGGTGGGTACTTTTTCAATTGTGGGGACAGCCTCTCACAGATGAAGAAATCTTGCTAATGAGACTGCATTGTAAGGGTATTTTTTTGAAGTACTGATTGGTTCTGTCCCTTTAATTCTGTTACCTTTACCATTCTGTATAATGATGTGCCTTGTAAATGTAGTACCCATCCCCCATTGTGCTGCTAAGAACACATTCCTGAGTGAGACATGCCATTCCTCAGAGACATGCCAAATGCACACTGGAGGAGGGGTTGAGGGGAATTATTGTGGTCTGCAATAACAATTATTGGGATTCCACCAGGAACTTTATCCTAGGTAGGATGTAAGTATTGATTTGCCCTATTTCTTGTACATACTGTGGTGTTGGTCCTGTGTTATAAAGTGGTAGACAGCCTTGGGTTTTAGCAGGATCGACCGGACCCCTACCCCACATTTAGGCTAGTGATGTATTTATATAAACCATCAAAAAATGTGGTGATAAGCAAGCAGCATGCGCTCATACCCATATGCAGTTGTGCATTTCTATAGGGGAGCACATCCTGCACTTGTAGTCCGTTGCTAATGGCAATCACCAGCAAAAAATGCATACAATGGATGATGCCAGCAACGGACTACAAGTACCACAATGGACATCCTACATAAGATGAAATTTATGTGGATGTGGCAAGAATTCAGAACAAACACAGAACCAGAGATAGGTGCACACTGCCGTCACATTAAACCCTCACACTGATGTTAAAAATTGAGAGTTAGTTCGACATATCCTACTAGGAGGATATGTCTTAAGACTCGGGCACCAGCGTCAAGGTCTCTCAAGTAGCCCGTGGGCCCTAACACTCACCTACCTGCGCCATATGGGCGATATCAGGGGCCAGTAGGCAATTACAGGAGCATTAGGACGACTCACAAACATCTCCTCTGTTACCTCCAACATGTAGCCATGCTTGCAATGGGAGGTGGGAGGTGTCTATGAGCCCTACCCAAGACTGACTGATATAGCCCAAAGCCTAGCAGGTGCACCCAAATGTGACCTGAAGATGAAAAACAGGCACATTTAAATTGGAGTTTATACACCTCCGTACATATATATATATAAACCATCAAAAAATGTGGTGATAAGCAAGCAGCATGCGCTCATACCCATATGCAGTTGTGCATTTCTATAGGGGAGCACATCCTGCACTTGTAGTGATGTATTTACTTTTTATTATTCAGTATATGATTTGTTTGTGTTATTGTATATTTATTCACACTTAGTAAATATATTTATTAATTTAGTCTGCATAAGCTTATTCATTCTCATACTTTCGAATTCACATTACCTTACAAAGACAAATCAATTTGTCCCTATGACTGCATTGTGTCCTCTACTTCTACACCCTCTAGAGTTATGCCCCTGAGGATCTTTAAGGTTCTGTATTATGAACCTGTAGGAGGTCTGTGTGACACAAGATTTTAGATCTGTACAACATAGGTCCATAATACGAGAGTGTGCATAAGCTTTAAAGGATATAGGCTGTAATATGACTGTAGGTTTAGTGCCTATAGAGTAAAATACCTAAGGAAACTTGTATTTTCTATACTCTGATTGCTGTAATTGCTCATTTCCTAGCTTAAAATCCAGTGATTGTGAACTGTAATGTTAATTTAATTGAATTAGTGCTAATGATTTCCCTTTTCCAGGCTAACAATGATAATGAAGAAGTTACGTGAGTGCTACATATCCTTAGAGGTTTAGAAGATTCAAGATCGGAGGGATACACCACTGGCAAACATCTCAAGGGTAATCCAGTCATCTAATTAGTGCTAATTAACCTAAACTATTTGTTTCAATACTTCCTCCAAATGTATTAATTCGTTTTTCAACAGAGGCAATGTGCTGAGATTCAAGAGAATTTCAGTGCATGGAAAGGTGTCGGCATTACTCTAGGCAAACAGATGCATCTAAAACATGTCACACTTCAGTGGTGATTTGTAAAGAACGTACAAGGTATTTTAGTTTTTTTTTAAAAGCATTTCCACCTTTGTCATGTTTGTACAAGGAGGCAGATGGAATCTACATCTAATCTATAATTATAAAGAATGCTAAGATCTGTACCTAAAACACATATTTTCTGTTGCACTGGTTGCACTGCAGCCATGGACTATTCATTCCAATTTCTTCTAGGCTAAGCAGGTCATCCACCATGACTAGGAGAGCTTTTTTATATCCACCCCTCTACTCATCACTATATGGACAAAAGTTTTAGAGCACCCACACATTACACCTGCAGGAGATTTTATGACATCCCATAATCCATAGGCATAATTATGGAGTTGTCCTCCTCTCTTCCCCCTTGCAGCTAAAACACCTTCCACTCTCCTGGGAAGGTGTTCTACAAGATTTTGGAGTATCTCTGTGGGAAATTTTGCCCATTCCTCCAGAACAGCATTTGTGAGTTCAGACAGTGATGTTGGACGGTAGGGGCAGGCTTTTTTTTGCAATATCACTTCTAGTTCATCCCAAAGATGTACGATTGGGTGTGCCCAGTTAAGTTCTTACACTTGCCCAACTATGCCTTTATGGACCTTGCTTTGTGCGCTGGGACACAGTCATGCTGAGACAGAAAAGGGCCTTCTCCAAACTGTTCCTACAAAGTTGGAAGCATACAATTGTCCAAAATGTTTTGGTACAGTACAGGGGCAGATTGGGAACTTAAAGTGGCCCTGGAAAAAAGTGATCTTTCTGTGTATTTAACTCTATCTATTGATGATCTATCTACCTATCTACCAACTGTCTATCACACATCTTTAACACTTATCTATTTATCTACGGTATCTGTGGCTATCCTTTCTCTGAAGCAATAGTGTTTGTTCTAGGGATATGGTAAATGATTACTGATCCTCTGTGCTGCAGATGTGGTGAGGCTGTTTTGGCATTTGACCTAAATCTGATTAGCACAAACAAAATTCCTTTATTCTGACATCTTCTGCCATAAGGTTTTGTTTTTTTCAAGCAGAGGAAGGACCATAACTGGTTCTGTCTGCTCAGTCTTTCTGACATTGTGAAATTCCATATTTTATGACAGTTATTTTTTTTGCTGAAAACAAATTGTGGATTATTAGGCTTTCTGTCTAATTAAGTAAGGATTAAAGAGGTTTTCCAAGTTTAGAAAAAAAAAATCTACATCTAAAGAAAGGGAAGGTGCTCCTTACATTAGCAGTACATGGCATAAGAACAGCGGGGTGGTGATTGGCTGCAGCAGTCATGGGAGTATATGGGCACATCATGACTGCAGCCACATATAAATGAAAGGTGAAATTGCTAAACCAGTTTTCCCTTACACCAGTTTGATAAATCCTTGCCTTACATGTGTGAATGTAATGATGATATATATATAATTGATTACAGTTTTAAATCAAAAGGATAGGTTTATTGGGGAAAACTGTAGAATTAATGGGAGGCTCTAGTACCATGTTGGACCTCCTCTAGCCTGAATATGAGATGAGACGTTTTAGGCATACAGGTTCTGTATGGTGTCCTGTGGTACGTTTGCCCACAGATGTGATAGCTGGGCCTGTAGATCCTGCACACTTGTAGGTTGCCGAAGCTGGCGTACCAGCTGGTCCTATAAATGCTTATTTGGTGATAAGTTTGACAACCGGGCAGGCGAAGGAAGTGTTGTAATCTGGTGTTGACATTCCTGGGAAATCCTCGCTGTGTGTGGGTGAGCATTATCCTGCAGAAAAATTGTTAGTTTGAAACCCTGCCATGAGATCCTGCAGCCACATGTTGTCTATCACTGAGTGCTGTATGCGTTGGCTACCCAGGTCATTACATCAGCAATTTGGGCAGTGAAGCAAAAGGAGGAGTCTTCCATACTTGAACCCGACCATCATGAGAGCCTAAGTAGAAGGTGGATTAGTCTCTAAAGAAAATATGGTTCCCGTCTGTAGCAGTTCAGGTTTCTTTTTCATGACAGCATTGAAAACAAAAGCGATGGTACCTGGCTTTCAATGGCAAGACATGTAATGGGCGCTGTGCCCCCAAATTTCGTCTGTTAAGTACCTGAATATGGTCTGGGCAGAGACTTGAGTCGGGATGGTGGACAACGAAACTGGGAGCTGCTTATGCTTGTTTGTGGATCAAACGATCCCCTGTACTAGTGGTCTGTCTGTGCCATCTGGAGCCTGCTTTTGTGTGTGCGTGCCCTCCGATAACCGCTACTCCCAACACCTTCTAACAGTTTGGTGAGAACCTTCTAGATGGCAGGTAATTCGTCAAAACCACCATCCTGCTTCTCTTTGTTCAGTGATGTGTCCCCTTCCAAAGTCTGTCAACTGGGCAAAATGTCTTCACATGCATTGTAAAGGCTTGTCTGAAAGTATACAATCTCTAACCAATAGGCACACTACTCAAAAGTGGCCTCTGAGATTCTTTTTATAGGGTAGTGGTGGAAGCCTTTTTACGCCCTCTTGTGACAAGACCCAGTGTCTACTCAGACCACACCTGTAATCATTTACATATCTGCCTGAGATATAACTGCATGCTGAGGTTTGCAGCAATATGACATATGTATCTTGGTGCGATACGTTTTTCTCAATGAGTGTATATTATAAGTATGAATGCAGGTAAACTTTTTTTGGTGCACATGTCATGTACCAAAAAACGAATCCATTTTAAAAAGACTTTACATCAGACCACAACAATACCTCTGGATTTCTGCCATAAAGTAAACTGCTTTAGAAGAACAGAAGGAGAAACATGTAGAAAGCTTCCGACGCCTGCTTCAGATCAGTGATTGATCGACGTTGAGCCATTTGATCCTAGACTTGTTTTGCTTGTTTGTCTTTTGTGGTTAAATTTGTAGCAGCAATTCCTGGTCCTTTGAATATGTAGCTTGAGAGAAGCTATTATCTGAGGGAGTCTGTTCAGTGTTCTGGATGACAGAAGATGGCAAATGCATTGTCGCTGCTGTATAACATAGTACTGCAGTAATTACATGCCTGATGACAAGGACAGTTATTTATGGGGGTAACTACAGCTGCTAAGATGCTATTGTTTGCATGTGTTGTGGAATATTGGGCTGCAGTACATGTTTACTTCATATCATCTAACCTTGTCATTGGTGATTGTGCACATTCTCCATAAAAAACAACCTTTACTATATACGAGCATGCAACCTACTTTTAAAGCACAATTATTTTCCTGGCATAACTTTTCTGTGGCTTATTTTTTGTAGCAATAAAGACATACCATTATTACTATCATGTGCAATACATTTGTATATGAAAAGAATGACGAACAGGAAGGATACCTAAAAGGGGCCATAAGGGGAGTCATGTGCCCCCCCCCCCCCCCAATTAGAAGAGAGTTAAGAAGGGGGTGCTAATTTATAAAAGGACAAGTATAGTGAATTTCTGCTTAATAAAGATGGCACTAGCCACATAACTGGTGGCACCGGATAGCCATGTGGGAGTGATTAGGGACAATAGAAACCCTAGGCTGGAAGAAAGGTGTAATGGGCCCTTTACACAGGTGGATTCTCAGCCAGATTATCGCTAACAAGCGTTCCTAGGGGTGTGTTGGTGATTATCTGCCAGTGTAAAGGTGCACTATTACAAGGATGCGTACGCAGCGCTTACGTGACTTCAGTTGTGACCGCTCTACAGCTTGTGGGATCATGCTTCATCACATGACCACTCACCCCACGTGAATCTAATAGTCTCTGGGCGGCAGGTATAAAACAACACGTCTTCACACGCATTTTGTCGCCACACCATTGTGAACACCACATCCATCAGGACGCAACATCCACATCCACCTGTACCTCCTTTCCTGGGCAACCTTTTCCTATCTACTGATCTTAAGGGGCAGCAAGTACCAATATCAATTGATTGTAGTAGTGACTGACATCGTAGTAAGATATTCCATTTATATTGAAATAGGGACTTTTGTGTCAGTGCTTGACACACAAGTATCATGTAGGTATTTCAACTTCAAAAATGTTTCCCTTGCCTGTTTTGACATATTTCTGGTCTTATCTGCTCTATTAAGCCATTTATGTCCCCTGAAGAGCCCTTTTACCAAACTGGGCGAAACGCGTTGGAACTGGGACATCAATTATAGGAAATATCTCATAATCCTGTACTAACATTAATGTGGCTATATTGTTATAGGTGTTTCACTTTGGGAGTTTATACACCATTATTTCTTTCTGTACACAATTGTTTATTATTTTCGGCACTTATGGTAGCACATTATATAATTTTGTTTGCCAACAGCCGATAGTTGGCTTTCCATCCCGCTATCAGGGCCATCCAAGAGCATACAGGAGTTTCCTGATACGGGATCGCCCCTGTCGGGCGGCTATTCTGTCTTGTAGGCAGGGTTCTACGTATAGGGCCAGATTTAGGGATAGTTCCCAATTATCAATTTGCCAACACCCGGGCCTACATTTCGCCCTATCAATCATCATCTATTACATGCTTTTGTTATTTTTGTAAAATAATTTTTTCTTTTGATTCCTGGGTTATTTTAAACATATTAAAGGCTACGTTTTAAGGATGGTAGTCTGTGAGTTACGTCAGTGTAAAGGTGCTGCCGATTACCAAATGAATAAGGAAAATGCTCATTCATCTGGAAATTCTATCATTCATGCAGTCACAAAAATCGTTGTTCGCCGGCAGCAGATTGTGCTGTGTAGACAGCATGGTCTGCCGCTGGCAGATCGTATGAGGATGAGAGATTGCATTAGTGATCACTCCTTCCCATACTGTGGTGGAGATCGCTGCATGTAATTGCAATATTCACCTCCACTGATGAGCAAGTGCATTCCTTCCCGACAATCGCCTGCAAAATTGGTCTGTGTAAAGGGAACTTTAGAAGTGGGTAGGTGAGAGTCTAGGGGTGACAAAGGTGATAAAAGTAATTAGTGGGTTTAGTGGAGGAGTAGGCCAAGGGGATTTAAGGTAGATGAATTTGTGTATTTTTTCTACTTGCATGTACAAGCTCATCCACCTATCCCATATATTGATAATTCTGTTTTTTGGTAATGTGTAAGTTAGTGGCACTTCACACCATGGTATTGGTTGCTATGGGCCATGACAAGGTAAAAACAGATTGATGGCACTGTCCATCAGTATACCTGTTACCTGTTTCAAATAATGTTGTATTCCTTTAAGATACTGGGCAGTTAGGGTTGCCACCCGGTTGCTGGTATTTTTCTATATGGACTATCATTAATGCGCGCTTCCATTGTGGAGCGCAGGTCCTGTCCTGAGCTTCCAGTGGGCAGTGATTGTTCTCTGTGGTGTGATCAAATTGATGAGGTGAGTTTTTTTTATTTTTTTACATAGAAGAGAAGGGAGCATTACTGATACTGGGGGGAACTAATGGGGGCATTACTATTACTGGGGGGAACTAATGGGGGCATTACTATTACTGGGGGGAACTAATGGGGCATTATTATTACTAGGGGGGAACTAATGGGGGCATTAATATTACTGGGGCACTAATGTGGGCATTATTAATTATGGGGGGCACTAATGGAGGCATTACTAATACTGGGAGCATTCATGGGGCATTATTAATTCTAGGGAATACTAATGGGGGCATTATTAATTTTGGGGTGTGCTAATAGGGGCATTATTAATTCTGGGAGGCACTAATAGAGACATTAATATTACTGGGGGGCACTAATGTGACACTATTAATACTTGGAGCCACATTATGACATAGCAACTTAACATACTGTGTTAGCCACGTCCCCACAATCATACCCCCTTTGGGTGTGGCTTAACTTGGCCGGTATTTTTTGTTGGGAAAAGTGGCAACCATACGTGCAGTTTCAACAAATGCATTATACTGCAATAACTGCATTAGTATACCCGTGTTAGTAAATGCATTGTACTGCAATAACTGCATTCAATGGCGTACCTCTAATAGAGGCAGACCATGCAGCTGCTATGGGGCCCATGGGGAAAAGGGGCCCGCAATGAGAGGATAGGCCCCACCCCCTAATTACAGCTTCAGTACAGTATGCCTACCATCAGTGGAGAAAGCTAAAGGACCTGTGATGATGTTATCCAGGTCCTGTACATCTAGTAAATGAACTTCACAAAGGATGGTGTATTTCCTAGATTAGATAGGAGCATCTGCCAGGACCTTTGATGACATCATCCTCATCCTAATCACTGGTGCTGTATATGTAGTAAAAGAACTGCTTAGCAGAGCATCATGACAGTTCCTTCTTTAACCCCCAACAGCATGGAAGATGAATTCTCCACTGAGACTAGAATGGAGTGGTAAGAGGAGGTCCTCTTTCTTTTCTCTTCATTTACCCCATTCTCTATTTTTACTCATATCTCACTCTTATATATAGTACTGCAGACAGTTACAACCACTATTACCTCATGTACTTGAAACAATAACCATAATATATAACACACCACTTCTATCTGTGTGTTAGAGCTGATCACCTTGGGCAAGAAGCCACATGTCGGATTAATTGCTAAAGTACATCAAGCAGCAAATATCTCGCTGACTGTTTCTCTGCCAACTCCAACTGGACAGGGTGGTCAGTGACAATGGCAGGAACATTGTGGCTGTGTTGCATTTGGGAAAATAATACCTACTCCCTGCATGGCACACATGATAAATGTAGTGGTACAATACTTTTTGAAAAAGTACCATGGCTTGCAAAGGATGCTGGGCATGTCCTGAGACGGTCCTTGCATTACATCCATTCTTATGTGGCAAGGAACTCCCTCCTGAATTTCAGCAATAGAATTTGCCATTGTACTGCTTGATCCACAATGTTCCAACTTGCTGGAATTCCACCACGCATATGCTGGAGCACCTGTATGAGCAGTGAAGACAGAGCAGTTAGCAGGGAACATGCGCTGTTTTGAGGTCAGGCAGTGGCAGCTCATCAGACATGCATATAGCTTACTCAGGCCAGATTGGTCAGTAGAGACAACTGCAGCATTAACAATGTCAACCCCCTGATATTTATTTTAGAGCAGACATTCACACCCTGATGCAACAAGGGAGGGAGGAAGAACAGCTTCTGCATTTTGTTGGCTGCCCTCTATCTGTTGGGAACCCACAAGGACAAAGTCCTATGGAGGAGGAAGTAGAGGAGGAGGATAATGATGAGAAGCTACCACTGGAGGAAGACAAGTCGGTGGTAGAGGAGCACTAGGTTGATGATGATGATAATGATGACACTGGCCATGATGACCAATCATTGCAGTGGGGAGTAGAAAGAACTGGGTCCTCAGGTACACTGACAAGCATGGCAAGCTGTATTTTTGCTTGCTTATGTACTGACTGGCGTATTGATATCCTCAAGCAGTCTGATGAATACTTCATAGCCTTGCTTTTACACCTTCACCATTGAAGGAAAATGAGGGAATGTTTCCCTGTTGCTGAAAGGGAGGCCAAATTGCTGTACTACCAGGATTCACTCTGTAAGCAGCTTGCTGCAGCTTTTGGTGAGCAGGCAGCTGCTGCCTGTGTGTCTGACCAGGAGGCCCCTTTCTGTCCCCCGCCAAGTCACTGAGCTCCCGCCATTTCAGCTATCATAAATAGCAGAGGTCACAGCAGTTCGGTCTCATGAACATTATGGAACAGTTTTTTCATGTGTCGTGCCAGGCTGACACAAATCAGCAAATGGAGATGTACCGCCTGATCAACAAGGTTCAGTTTTATCTGGACTGTTACCTTTCTCTGGCACATACCATGTTCCTTGACCCCATGGACTTCTGAGCAGTCAGATTCTTCCGTCTGAGAACATTCTGCTTGAAGCCTCACAATGGCGAGGTACTGTTGATAAATTGTTAGGTGTCGTCTTGGTCCCATGATTTTAAAATGTGAACAGCATGATGAGGAGGACTGATTAACCCCTTCACAACTGCCATACGGCTATATATGTGCTATCTGCACATACCCCGTGCAGATAGCACGTATATAAACGTTATGGCAGTTCTTTAATCCAAGCGCTGCAAAGCGCTCAGATTAAAGCTTCTGCCTCTGCACTGCTGCTGTCAGGGACAGTGTACAGTCCAGTAATGCCGGCAAGGGACAGATTAATTGGTTCGTCTGTGCAGACTAACCAATCGGAGCGCAGCAGTGTTAAAATGCCGGTTTCAGGCTCTAAAATGCACTCTGCAGATCACAGCCTGAAATCAGGCATTAGCTGATCTCTGCCCCCTCATGTGTCCTCTTCCCTGATCTGTGCCCCCATCTGTGTGCCCCAGTATCACCTGCCTCCCCCGTCTGTGCCCCATGCGCCAGCCCCTGTCTCCCACCGTGCCACCTGTGTCCCTAACTGTGCCAGTCTGTGTCCACTGCCCCCATATAAGCCCCCTGCCCCATCTGTCCCCCCTGCTGCGGTCCTCCTGAATGTGATGGCAGCGGCTCAGTTCTTGAGCTGCAGCCATCAGCAGTGAATGTCAGCTGCATGCTGACACTCTGCTATAACCTCTTAGATGACGCAGCAGCGGCATCCATGGGGTTAATAGAGGGAGGGGGCTCCCTCTCTCAACCATCGGGCTGTCGCGCTGCGATTGCAGCGGCCCGATGGTTGCCATGGCAATCGGATGCCTCACAAAGGTGGCCAGTGTTGCCATCTACCAGGAAACCTGATAATACTATACTTTGCAATGCAAGAGCATTGCAAAGTACAGTACCGCTAGCCATCAGCCCCACTGGATCTTCAAGATCCAAGTGGGACTTAATTAAAAAAAAAGGGTGAAAATAAAAAAAGTAAAAAAAAATAAATGTAATAAAATAAATAAATAAAAATGTAAATTAAAAAGAAAATAAATAGCCTTTTCACATATCCGCTTATTTATAAGAGATTAAAAATGTTTTAAAAATTAAATAAACTACTCATGATTGGTATCAACACGTCCAAAATGACCTGATCTATAAAATGGTTAAAAGGTTGGTTAAAAGATGGCAGCACAATACATCATAAACTGATAGAAAAAATAAGAAAAGGGGCTCATTCCAAAAACACAGAATGAAGGAAGCTCTTAGCGCACATTTTTGATCAAAAGTATGTCGGGCCCAAGTACCACGTCATGGCGGCTTCCGCACAAGGGTCCCTAACATTACAGATACTGCCTTTCATGGACTTACCAGTCTCCTTTCATTCAGGGCACTGCAGGAACCAGCTAAATTGCTTTTGTGCTGAGAAGTCCCAGGTACTTGGGCGTTGCTCAGTCCAAAAGAGGCGCCACCTTCAATATAAACACGGAATGAAGGAAGCTCTTAGCGCACATTTTTGATCCAGAGTATGTCGGGCCCAAGTACCCTGTCTTATAGTATATATTGAGGGTGGCGCCTCTTTTGGACTGAGCAATGCCCAAGTTCCTGGGACTTCTCAGCACCAGGGTCGGCATTAGCACCCGGCATACCCGGGCAAGTGCTGGGGCCCACTGTCCCTTAGGGTCAGGACGGTCCCTTTAAACATTTACTATTGCTGGCTGCTGCGCTGCTGCGATCTCGCAGGATCTCCAGGCCTGCAAGACAGATCAGAGGACTGGAGGACAGCAGGGGAGGAGCTGATCAGCAGCGTAGCTGCAGAAGACTGCGCACAGTATAGCAGCCGAGCTGGAAGAAACCCGTAGTTTAGACAGGTGTGTGTGAGTTTGACCAGTAACATGGCGGCCGCTTATCGCATCAGGACTCAGGAGGGTTAAGTGCCACAGAGAGCTGCCAGTGTATGGGACAGAAGAAGGGCTAGTGACTTAGGGTGCGGTGGTATTAATGATATAGCCAGTCGCGATATGTGTAAAGCACAAATCTCCCTCAGCAGCTAGCACACAACAGGCACCATTCATAGCTTCACCTCCTCCAACACAGCCTGTCACCATTAGCACAGATATGGCCAGCGTCCAGGTGAAATCAGCCCCAAAAGCTCTTCATCCTTCCAGTCATGTGAACCCCACAGATCCATCCTGTCACTCAGCATGGACAGGGAGCCCCAAAATCCACAGCAGGGTTCACTATTGCAGAGGAGGAGATGTCAGTAGAGTTCTGCCATCTGTGAGCGTGAAGAGAGCTGCTTCTTCCCTTCTTTCATGGGTTCACCTGGCTCTCAGGAGCCACTTTCCTAAATGCCCTGGAGACGCAGTCCTCAGTCCCCTCATAGCCTTCGTCTTTGGTGCCGACTTTGTCTTCCCTCCCTGTGATTGACAGATCACAGATGAATAAGTGGGTAGGACAGGCTCAGGGCTGCAGTCACACACATCATGCACAATTGCCAGCACAGCCATGATGAATAAGCCTACTCCCTCACTGAGGCTTCACACATTATTTTCTCCAAAATGCCACGTTGGATGATACGAAATTGTAAGGCTACTTGCACACGTCGGTGAAAAACGGACATGATGGACTTTTTTTAACAGCCATCATACGTTCGTTTTAAGACCAATGGCAGTCTATGAGGTTATTCACACTGCATTTTTTTGGACAGCCAGTGAATAAGTGACGTAAAAAAATATCTTGTCCGGTTTTCATTGAACGACTGCCCCCATACAAATGAATTAGTCCATTTTTAACATCCGTTTCGCAGAATGGCATCAGTGAAAAACAGTCAGTTAAAAATGGACAGTTCATCCGTTTTTAATGGACTTTTTTTTCACTGTTGTGTGCATTTAGCCTAAGACCTCCTATAAAACACTGTATTTTTTTCTACTGTTTTTAATGACTTTTTGTTGTTAATGACGTGTGTTGTGCAAACTGCCACAAGGGGGCCCACTGAGGCTTTGTCACCCAAGGGCCCACATGAACCTGGAGCCAGCCCTGCTCAGCACAAAAGCAATTTAGCTGGTTCCTGCAGTGCCCTGAATGAAAGGAGACTGGTAAATCCATGAAAGGCAGTATCTGTAATGTTAGGGACCCTTGTGCGGAAGGCGCCGTGACGTGATACTTGGGCCCGACATACTTTTGATCAAAAATGTGCGCTAAGAGCTTCCTTCATTCCGTGTTTTTGGAATGAGCCCCTTTTCTTATTTTTTTCTTATTTTTTATCAGTTTATGATGTATTGTGCAGCCATCTTTTAACCAACCTTTTAACCACCTGAGGACCGCCTAACGCACGGATGTGTCCGGCGGGCGGTCCTCTTACTCTGTGTGGACGCATCGGGGCGTCATCTCGCGAGATGCGAGATTAGCTGTGAACGCGCGCGCGCCTCGGCAGTTATACTGCAGGCTGTAGATGCGAAATAAATCGTATCAAAGATGTATACCAGACGCTGTTTTGTTAATTTACAGAGATATTTCTCTCACCCAACATGGGTATATGTAACAATACACCCCAAAACACATTGCCCTACTTCTCCTGAGTACGGTGATACCACATGAGTGACACTTTTTTGCAGCCTGGGTGCGCAAAGGGGCCCAAATTCCAACGAGTACCTTTAGGTTTTACATGGCTGCTCACAATTTATCCCCACCCAAAATGCCAGAACAGTACAAACACCCCACAAATGACCCCATTTTGGAAAGAAGACACCCCAAGGTATTCGCTGAGGAGCATAGTGAGTCCATGAAAAATTTTACTTTTTGTCAAAAGTTAGCGAAAAGGGAGACTTTGTGAGAAAAAACAATAAAAAATCAATTTACGCTAACTTGTGCCAAAAATAAAATCTTCTATGAACTCGCCATGCCCCTGAGCGAATAGCTTGGGGTGTCTTCTTTCCAAAATGGGGTCACATGTGGGGTATTTATACTACCCTGGCATTTTAGGGGCCCTAAAGCGTGAGAAGAAAAATGCGTAAAAATGCCCTCCTAAAAGGTACTCATTGGAATTTGGGCCCCTTTGCGCATCTTGGCTGCAAAAAAGTGTCACTCATGTGGTATCGCCGTACTCAGGAGAAGTAGGGAAATGTGTTTTGGGGTGTATTTTTACATATACCCATGCTGGGCGAGAGAAATATCTCTGTAAATTGACAACTTTGTATACATTTTTTTAAAAAGTTGTCATTTACAGAGATATTTCTCACACACAGTATGGGTATATATAAAAATACACCCCAAAACACATTGCCCTACTTCTCCTGAGTACGGCGTTACCACATGTGTGACACTTTTTTGCAGCCAAGATGCGCAAAGGGGCCCTAATTCCAATGAGTACCTTTAGGATTTCACAGGGCATTTTTACACATTTGGATTCTCACGCTTTAGGTTCCCTAAAATACCAGGACAGTATAAATACCCCTCAAGTGACCCCATTTTAGAAAGAAGACACCCCAAGGTATTCCATGAGGGGCATGTCGAGTTCACAGATTTTTTTTTTTTTTTTGCACAAGTTAGCGGAAATTTATATATATATATTTTTTTTTTTTGTTTTTACAAAGTCTCATATATCACTAACTTGTGACAAAAAAATAAAATTTTACATGAACTCACCATACCCCTCACGGAAAACCTTGGGGTGTCTTCTTTCCAAAATGGGGTCACTTGTGGGGTATTTATACTGCCCTGGCATTTTAGGGGTCTCTAAAGCGTGAGAAGATGTCTGGAAACTAAATGCGTAAAAAAGCCCTGTGAAATCCTAAAGGTACTCATTGGAATTTGGGCCCCTTTGCGCACCCAGGCTGCAAAAAAGTGTCACACATGTGGTATCGCCGTACTCAGGAGAAGTAGGGCAATGTGTTTTGGGTATTTTAACATATACCCCTGCTGGGTGTGAAAAATATCTTTTTTATACAAAGTTGTCAGTTTACAGAGATATTTCTCTCACCCAACATGGGTATATATAACAATACACCCCAAAACACATTGCCCTACTTCTCCTGAGTACGGCGATACCACATGAGTGACACTTTTTTGCAGCCTGGGTGCGCAAAGGGGCCCAAATTCCAACGAGTACCTTTAGCTTTTACATGGCTGCTCACAATTTAGCCCCACCCAAAATGCCAGAACAGTAAACACACCCCACAAATGACCTCATTTCGGAAAGTAGACACCCCAAGGTATTCACGGAGGGGCATAGTGAGTCCGTAGGAGATTTTTATTTTTTTTGCCAGAAGTTAGCAGAAAAGGAAACTTTATTATTATTATTTTTTCCTCAGAAAGTGTCATTTTCCGCTAGCTTGTGAAAAAAAATGAAATGATACATGAACTCACCGTGCCCCTCCGCGAATACTTTGGGGTGTCTTCTTTCTAAAATGGTGTCATTTGGGGGGTATTTATACTATCCTGGCATTCTAGCACCTAAAGAATCATGACAGGTGCTCAGAAAGTCAGAGCTGCTGCAAAATGCGGAAGTTCACTTTTTTGCACCATAGTTTGTAAACGCTATAACTTTTACCCAAACCAATAAATATACACTTATTGGATTTTTTTTTATCAAAGACATGTACAACAATAAATTTTGCAAAAAATTTATATAGAAATTTTTATTTTTATTTTTAATTTTACAACAGAAAGTGAAAAATGTAATTTCTTTGTAAAGATTTCGGTCATTTTTGATTAATAGTAAAAAAAGTAAAAATGTCAGCAGCAATGAAATACCACCAAATGAAAGCTCTATTAATGAGAAGAAAAGGAGGTAAAATTCATTTGGGTGGTAAGTTGTATGACGGAGCAATAAACGGTGAAAGTAGTGTAGTGCAGAATTGTAAAAAGTGGCCTGGTCATTAAGGGTGTTTAAGCTAGGGGGGCTGAGGTGGTTAACCAACCTTGTTTGCCTTATGGCTATGCACTTGTGAGTGTAGATATATATTTGCTTAGTCTGAACCCTGTCTTATACTGATCTATAAAATGATCATGGTACTAATCCCGCATGGTAAATGCTGTAAAAATAAAAACCTATGGCAGAATTGCAGTTTTTTTGCTTTACCTCCCAAAAAAATGAATAAAAAAGAGATCAAAAAGTCATATGTGGTATGCATATGATTTTTGATCTCTTTTTATTCCTTGATATCAATAAAAACTACAGGCCATCCCGCAAAAAAATAAGCCCTTATATAACTATGTTGATGAAAAAATTAAAAAATGATAGGTCTTTTGGTGATACAAAAAAAAAATGCTTTTATGAGTTAAAAGTGGTAGAACATGAAAAAAAGTATTTGTTGTTGCCATAATCATAACAACCGACAATAAAATTATCTTATCAAATATACCACATGGAGAACCCCATAAAAAATAAAAATATAAAACACTGAAACACTGACAGAACGCAATTTTTGCCTATTTCACCATCTAAAAAAATGGAATAAAAAGTGCTCAAAAAGTCATATAGACCCCAAAATTGTACCAGTAAAAATGACAGCCAGTCCTACAAAAAAACAAGCTGTCACACAGCTACATTGATGGAAAAATCTAAAAGTTATGGGTGTTCGATTTGGTGATGCAAAAAAAATAATATTAATAAAAAGTGATTTTATGATATAAAAGTGGTAAAACATAAATAAAACAATATAAATTTGGCATCGCCATAACCGTACCAACCCACAAAATAAAATTATCTCACTAAATATACCACATGAAGAACCTCATAAAAAATAAAAAAACTGGCAGAATTGCAATATTAGCCCATTTCACCTCATAAAAAACTATTAAAAAGTCATATGTACCCAAAAATTGTACCATTAAAAACCACAGCTCATCCCTCAAAAAAAATGAGCCCCCACACAGCCCAATCAACAAGATAATAAAAAAGCTATGGCCCCATAAAATCTATTTCAGCAAATTCCACGTTAGAAAATGCAGATGCCGCTCCTTTACTTTTGAAGCAATTTACGACCACGTATAGGGTGTTGCTGTATTCAGGTGAAAATGAGTAACAAATTATGGGGTGCATTTTCTCCTGTTATTCCTTGCTAAAGTGAAACATTTGGGCTTAAGCGACTTTTTCTTGTAAAAAATATAATTTTTCATTTTCACAGCCATGTGTTTCTAAATATTATGAAACGCTTATAGGTAATCTTAAGTAAAAACTATTTAGTGAGGTATCACTATCTGCCTTTAATGTGTAGAAATTAAAATTTAGAAAATGATTATTTTTTCCAAATTTTCAGTAAATTTTAGATTTTTTATAATCTAAAGGTAAAAGTTATCGACCCAAATTTACCCCTAACATCAAGTACGAAATTTCATGAGAAAACATTCTCTGAATGGCTTGGAAAAATAAAAGCATTCTAAAGTTATTAGCACATAAAGTGACACAGGTCAGATTTGCAAAATTAAGCCTGGTCACGAAGGTGAAAAATGGCTTGGTCTTGAAAGGGTTAATACCAATTCTAATTAAACTACGAAATTTATTGGGCTATTCATTGATCAAACACCTGTTGTGAATTTTGCCGTTAAGCTCCTTATTAGAGAACAGCAAGTTGTGCAAAAAGTACTCAAACATTTAACAGTTGGACATGTGCATTCAAAAGTTTAGAGAAGGTCACATTAAGTTCACCTGTAAAGGTTAGAGTGCATTTTACAGTAGGTTCATCCTGAAATTTCACCCACAAGCCATATATCCCTAACTTTTTGTGAGTAGTGTATTACTCCTACACAGCCGCACACACAACAGTTCTACTACCTTGTCTCTTCCATGCTGTGCTGCTACTGCTGTCGCTACTATTGCAGCCATATCCCACTATTACCCTACCTCTTCCACATCAACACTGTACTGCTGCTGCTCCCAATTAAAAGAGAATAATTTCCAGGCTCATTCAGAACATGCCACTGTTTCTTATGACACATTAACATTTGTATGTTTATAAACAGGGTCATGAAACTGACCGTTAAGGAATAATTTTTGAATGTTTGTGAGAACAAGGCACTGTTTTTTTCTGACAACACCGTGTGTGTTTAAATACCATCTGCCCCCAGTAAGGGGCAATTTTTGGAATGTTTTTGGAATGCATTTATCCATAGCTATATATGTCAGAATCACTCTGACATTATTTGCTATTGCTGTTTGTACATCAAATTGTTTAAAAGGGATGGGAGGAAATAAAAAAAAAAAAAAAAGAGAAAGATAAGGTAAAAAAAATTTGAGGAGACCCCACAATATTATATACCAATTACCAGGGCAATTGGAACTGTTTTTATTTGGCTAAATTAATTTGGACACAAATCAAACTTTTTAAGAAATTTGTTGTATCGGACACAAAACAAATTTCAAGAAATTCACTCATCTTTAGATTGTAGAAATGATTGTTCATCCCTCAGGCATATTCCAGAAACTGTGTAAACTTTCTTTTAAAAGAACGCTGATTAACTTGTTTAATTGTCACTTGGCACTCATTATGGCTCAGAATCGGGTGATGAAAAAATGACCCTAACTCCAAAGCTTTTGCAAGATTGACGGTCTAATGAGAATAGTCTTCTAACATGTGACTCAATTAACTATACTAGAATGGTGCCTAACCACAAGAATGACTACGTATATATGAATGCTAAATTTACTTTGTCAGTAGCAAAGTATACTTTACATTACACATGTCGATGACTTTGTAAGAATAATTACTCAATGTACTATATGACTAACAAGCTGGCTTGATATTCTTGGTGGTCTAGCTTGTCTCTGGTAAATTCCATGTCTAATCAAATTCCTGTAATAGCTTTCTCTATGAATACCATTTTTTCAAGCAGTCGTCTATAAACAAGGCAGCTTGCTATATGCATCACTGGAATTGTACAAGTGGAGACTACAGTGCAGATCCTGTATATATTGCAGCTCTAGCAATCTGGAATCATAATGGACTTTGGAATTATTTCTGGGCTGTTATAAAAGAAGTCAACATAAGATAAAAGCTTTAGACTAGTTTCAGACGAGCAAGTTGTCTGCGGAAAACATGTTCCATGTGGGATTGTGATTTCCCAGGCTGAACTCTGCTCCTGTAATGGGACCTTACTTCATTATAATGATTTATAATGCAGTGTGTCCCTGCCGGACATCGACTGTTAGGAATTGTACTGTCATGATGCCATCAGTACAAATCATTACAGCCAGTGTCAGACAGGGAAACACCACATTATAAATCATTATAAGGGTCCATTCACACAACCGTAAGTGTTTTGCGGTCCACAAATTGCGGACCTGCAAAACACGGGTGCCGACAATAGATAGAAAAGCCTATTCTTGTCCGCTATTGCAGACAAGAATAGGACATGCAGAAGGGAACTATGGATGCTGACAGCACACGGTGTGCTGTCCGTCTCTTTTGCGGCTCCATTGAAATGAATGTGTCCGCACCTGTTCCGCAAAATTGCGGAATGGATGCTGACCCAGTAATACAGTCAAGTGAATGGACCCTAATGTCATAAGGTTCCTTCACAGGAGCAGAGTTCAGGCCAGGAATTCACGCTTCCATAGTGAGTGTGTTTTCGGAAAACGACTCGCTCATTTGAGTCTACCCTTATATAGAAACATTGGAAAGTATTCTTCAGAGACCTTCTTTTAGGGTTCACAAGTATGTACATTTTCTATCTTCCGTTACAGAACATGCATTATTGTTTTCTTAGCCTGCGAAAGGTGTTTGTAAAATCATAACTGATCAATACTATTTTTATGATGCCCAGATTCTTCTGATATCCACAATTTTATACTTTGTAGTATTTCTACGCTAATATAGTTTAATAATTATAATGGCATTTTGTGATTTTATTACTATAAATTTTACTTCTGTAGTCAAAATAGGCCTGATTAATCAGGTCATCCCAGTCAATAGGTTTTATAAGGTCATACAGCACTTCCTTTTCAAATTTTATTACCTCTGTATGAGAGTCCTGCGTGGCAATAGAAGAGTCCTTTTCACAGGAAACAGGTATTGGTCCTAGCTTAAGACAGGATGTCTGCTAAAGGCAGGAATGGAAGCTATATGAAGTTTGGCACCTGAGCTACCTCCACTATAAAAGAGGAAAGGGGCAGTTAACAATCGCAGTTAATGCCAATACAAAAAGGGAGAAATAAGTGTTCAAAACAGTGTTCAAAAAATTGTACTGCTATGTCTGGGAGAAGTCATTCAGGTGATGAGGCAGATAGATCATGATCACTGTCAGCTATAAATTGTACCTTAATCCAGAGTGCTATTAAAGACAAGGAAACACATAATACTCCATTTTAAAAGAGACATATGCAACGGGCATCCAGAGCCCTCTCTATAACGCGACCCAGCTGTAGGAATGGGCGAGTGGTATAGGGTGGCCTAAAATGTCCATTTACGTTGAGCGAGTGTCACGGTGCTCCTACCTGGATACGGTTGGACCCCAGGCTTTGGCCCCGAAGCAAACAAATAGGGGGAATAATTGTGGGATAAAAGAATAACTTGAGTCCAGACCTTAACATGCAGTTGAAAAGAAGCTTAACTTTGTATAAACGTTCTCCAAAACGGTTTACAGGCTTTGTCTTGATCCCAGCAGGCTTTAGCATTAAAACACTGGCAGGCAAACTCGTCTCTGCTATCTGGCTCTGTTGTACTGACAGGCTGACTGTATAACTTTGCTTTTGCTGTATGCTACAACTTCTCTCTTTGTGGTCTGTCTCTTAATTAGGCCAGGGAACTTTCCTCCTGGCTCCTGAGGCTTTAAGCTGTGGCCTCCATGACCAGCAGAGCTGAGGGTGCTCTGGCTGGCTTGGGTTGGGCACGTCCAACAGAGACGTGCCCCGCACACCTTTCATTAACAGGGGGTAAGCTGGAACTCACTAACTCTTATTCCCACCCTTCCTGCAGAAGGTGGGAAATCGCCCACTCCTCCACAGAGGGGGAGTTAGAATGGGAAGGAGAGCTCCATTCTACCTAACTGTAGCTCTGCCATATTTGCTGTCACCTGCTGGTGAACCAGGCACATTGCATATGAACAGTTATATAACATTAGAGATAGGAATGCACATTATAGTGGACCTAAAATAAGTACTCAAGATGACATTATTTTAGCCCATTACAGATAGTAGTGGGGTGAAGAAGTGGTAATGCCACACTGGGGCGTTACACATACAAGTCAGTTCTCCTTCCAAAGGGACAAGAGTACTGAATGTCCCCATATTACACTTCATTGAAGCGCGCAAGTCAGTTCTTCTTCCAAAATGACAGAAAAATAAGTGTCTGAGGAGAAAATTGAATAAGTCATCACTTTATGATCCCTGGGGGTACAATATCGGTGATTAACACTGATTTTGAAAATTAAGAGAGGTAGTGGTGCAACGCTAATGCTGTGTCCCTTTAGAAGTATACAGTGGTGTTCCAGGCCACTGCGACATCAGCGCTTCATCCTCAGGATTGATGTGGCTCTACGGATAACATTTTTTTTAAAAGATGGAGACTTTATTGTAGTATGCCATTCCGCTGGATCTTCTGTATATTGTACCTGCTGTAACAAGATATGATCTATTTTTGGGTCAGTATGAAGTAGTAGAGACCTTTACAGGTGAAATGTTATGTCCTAGATCTTGCTCACTATTTAATCAATTTCCACCACAATATAGGTTGTAGTATACCTTCCATCTATACTGAGCTTTACGTCACCTGTTCCCCTGACCAGAGAATGCATCAATACCCGTCTCCGTACAGCATTAAAATGTGTGGGCTCAGACGAGGTGAACAGAGTTATCGCCGAAGTCTCGCGAGACTTCGTGAATAACTTCGGCCATCGATTTTTAAACTTTAACCACTTCAGCCCCCCTAGCTTAAACACCCTTAATGACCAGGCCACTTTTTACAATTCCGCACTACATTACTTTCACCGTTTATTGCTCCGTCATACAATTTACCACCCAAATGAATTTTACCTCCTTTTCTTCTCACTAATAGAGCTTTCATTTGGTGGTATTTCATTGCTGCTGACATTTTTACTTTTTTTGCTATTAATCAAAAATGACTGAAATTTTTGCAAAAAAATGACATTTTTCACTTTCTGTTGTAAATTTTTTTTTAAAAAACTACATTTCTATATAAATTTTTCTCTAAATTTATTGTTCTACATGTCTTTGATAAAAAAAAAAGTCCAATAAGTGTATATTTATTGGTTTGGGTAAAAGTTATAGCGTTTACAAACTATGGTGCAAAAAAAAGTGAATTTCGGCATTTTGAAGCAGCTCTGACTTTCTGAGCACCTGTCATGTTTCTTCAGGTGCTAGAATGTCAGGATAGTATAAATACCCCCCAAATGACACCATTTAAGA
This sequence comes from Bufotes viridis, assembly GCA_033119425.1. Taxonomy (NCBI): domain Eukaryota; kingdom Metazoa; phylum Chordata; class Amphibia; order Anura; family Bufonidae; genus Bufotes; species Bufotes viridis. The sequence goes on along the minus strand of CM065593.1, from coordinate 156,895,370 downwards.
AAGAAGACACCCCAAAGTATTCGCGGAGGGGCATGATGAGTTCATGTATCATTTCATTTTTTTTCACAAGTTAGCGGAAAATGACACTTTCTGAGAAAAAAAAAAAGTTTCAATTTCTGCTAACTTCTGGCAAAAAAAAAAAGAAATCTCAGACGGACTCACTATGCCCCTCAGTGAATACCTGGGGGTGTCTACTTTCCGAAATGGGGTCATTTGTGGGGTGTGTTTACTGTTCTGGCATTTTAGGCGGGGCTAAATTGTGAGCCGCCATGTAAAACCTAAAGGTACTCGTTGGAATTTGGGCCCCTTTGCGCACCCAGGCTGCAAAAAGTGTCACTTATGTGGTATCGCCGTACTCAGGAGAAGTAGGGCAATGTGTTTTGGGGTGTATTTTTACATATACCCATGTTGGGTGAGAGAAATATCTCTGTAAATTGTCAACTTTGTATAAATTTTTTTAAAAGTTGTCGTTTACAGAGATATTTTTCACACACAATATAGGTATATATAAAATACACCCCAAAACACATTGCCTACTTCTCCTAGTACTGGCGATACCATGTGTGCCACTTTTTGCAGCCTGGTGCGCAAAGGCCCTAAACCAATGAGTACCTTTAGGATTTCACAGGGCATTTTTACGCATTTGGATTCCAGACTTCTTCTCACGCTTTAGGGGCCCCTAAAATGCCAGGACAGTATAAATACCCCACATGTGACCCCATTTTGGAAAGAAGACACCCCAAGGTATTCCGTGAGGTGTATGGTGAGTTCATGTAAAATTTTATTTTTGTCACAAGTTAGTGGAATATGAGACTTTGTAAAAAACAAAATTTAAAAAAAAATATATATCAATTTACGCTAACTTGTGCCAAAAAATAAATATTCTGTGAACTCGCCATGCCCCTCACGGAATACCTTGGGGTGTCTTCTTTCCAAAATGGGGTCACATGTGGGGTATTTATACTGACCTGGCATTTTAGGGCCCCTAAAGCGTGAGAATCCAAATGCGTAAAAATGGCCTGTGAAATCCTAAAGGTACTCATTGGTTTTAGGGCCCTTTGCACCTGGCTGCAAAAGTGTCACTCATGTGGTATCGCCGTACTCAGGAGAAGTAGGGCAATGTGTTTTGGGGTGTATTTTTACATATACCCATACTTTGTGTGAGAAATATCGCTGTAATCGACAACTTTTTACATTTTTTATTCAAAGTTGTCAATTTACAGAGATATTTCTTTCACTAACATGGGTATATGTAAAAATACACCCCAAAAACATTGCCCTACTTCTCCTGAGTACGGTGATACCACATGAGTGACACTTTTGCAGCCAAGATGCAAAGGGCCCTAAAACCAATGAGTACCTTTTAGGAGGGCATTTTACGCAATTTTCTTCTCACGCTTTAGGGCCCCTAAATTGCCAGGGCAGTATAAATACCCCACATGTGACCCCATTTTGGAAAGAAGACACCCCAAGGTATTCTGTGAGGGGCATGGCGAGTTCATAGAAGATTTTTTTTTTGGCACAAGTTAGCGGAAATTGATTTTTTATTGTTTTTTCTCATAAAGTCTCCCTTTCTGCTAACTTTTGACAAAAAGTTAAATTTTTCATGGACTCACTATGCCCCTCAGCGAATACCTTGGGGTGTATTCTTTCCAAAATGGGGTCATTTGTGGGGTGTTTGTACTGTTCTGGCATTTTGGGCGGGGCTAAATTGTGAGCAGCCATATAAAACCTAAAGGTACTCGTTGGAATTTGGGCCCCTTTGCGCACCCAGGCTGCAAAAAAGTGTCACTCATGTGGTATCACCGTACTCAGAAGAAGTAGGGCAATGTGTTTTGGGGTGTATTTTTACATATATCTATACTTTGTGTGAGAAATATCTCTGTAAATTGACAACTTTGAATAAAAAAATTTAAAAAGTTGTCGTTTACAGTGATATTTCTCACACACAGTATGGGTATATGTAAAAATACACCCCAAAACACATTGCCCTACTTCTCCTGAGTTCGGCGATACCACATGAGTGACACTTTTTTGCAGCCAAGATACGCAAAGGAGCCCTAAAACCAATGAGTACCTTTAGGATTTCACAGGCCATTTTTACGCATTTGGATTCTCACGCTTTAGGACCCCTAAAATGCCAGGGCAGTATAAATACCCCACATGTGACCCCATTGTGGAAAGAAGACACCCCAAGGTATTCTGTGAGTGGTATGGCGAGTTCACAGAAAAAAAAAAAATTGGCACAAGTTAGCGGAATTTTTTATTTTTTTTACAGTCTCATATTCCACTAACTTGTGACAAAAAATAATATTTTACATGAACTCACCATACCCCTCACGGAATATCTTGGGGTGTCTTCTTTCTAAAATGGGGTCACATGTGAGGTTTTTGTACTGCTCTGGCATTTTAGGGTCTCCGCAATCATTACACGTATGGCCAGCATTAGGAGTTTCTGCGATTCTCCGTATATTGAGCATACGGTGATTTGGTGCACTTATAAAAGTTTCCTTTGGTGGTCCCAAGCAAAAGGGACCACCAAAGGAACGATCAGCAAGCATATCAGACGCTGTTAACAAAACAGCGTCTGATATGCCATTTTTTTTAACTTCTACAGCCTGCCAGTGCACGATCAGCGCTGGCAGGCTATAGTTTACCTTGTCCCCGACGTGATCCTGTGAACGCGCGCACGCGCGCGCGTTCACAGGAAATCTCGCCTCTCGCGAGATGACGCACCCGCGCGTCAAAGAGGAATAGACCGACCGCCTGCAGGACGCAATCCTGCGTTAGGCGGTCGGTAAGCGGTTAAAACCATTTTAAACCATGGATCCGAAGTCGGCTTTGGTACCAGCTGTTACCGCGGTACTGAAGCCGACTTTCGATTCATGTTTGAAACTGGTTTTAAAGTTGAAAAATCTAATCCCGAAGTTCTACGAGACTTCAGTAATAACGAATTTCCCTTGCCAGAGCCAAATCTCTGTACAGCATTCAAACAAAGTTTTGGATGAATTGACTTCAGATCTAAGATCCGCTCAACGCTACCTGCTATTCCGCCATCTGAGATGCCTGCTTTGTTACACTACAACCTCTAAAGAGAAAAGAATACTTTCAGAAAATTCCTCTAGACTATTTGCTAGCAGAATGTGAAATAGAACATTGTATGATTCCTCCTATCTAAAATGATTCACTTGAAGGGTATGTTCACATGCAGCAGATTTGTTGCAAAGATTTTGGCCACTGACTGTCTGTGCTGTACAGCTGAATAGGGTTGTTTCTGGAGGATATGCATGGATTTTAAGTAATCCCGTTCTAATGTATGGTTGTATAAAATATGTATGAACAAAAATGTGTTTGTGTAGGAAACTGGAAGATGTGCAGTAGGTGTATGTTGCAAATACTGATACTAATTTGGGCGCACTTCTTCCCCCTCCTTGGTGAGGCTCTTTTCCTATAGTGCGCAAGCACGACCACCGCTGATGGATTACAGGGTGGTCTGTAACCATGGAAACACGCAGCGTATAATGTGATGGAAAAATTAATCCAGCCAGCAAAGGAAGCAATATGGACAATCACAATACATTAGTAACTGGCTTGTATTAACGTTCTCTACATGATAAATGCCACTTGCTGAAGTAAGACAACACCTTTAAGGTATGAAAAACCAGGACAGGGTGTCATTTCTTGGGGCTCACCGAAGTAGTGAAGATTTTTCCTGGTTTCCTGCCTGCTCCTGCACTGGAGCCTATGCCATCAATGGGAGTGTTAGATTTCTGGTTTATTTCCGTTTATTTTTAATAACTGTTGTGCAGTGGTGTATCTTGGTTTTGTGCTGCCCTAGGCGAGACTAAACTCGGGCACCCCCCTAATATAAATTTGACCCACCCCTTCCTGTCAAGGACAAACCCCTTCCTCTGTAAGCCCCACCCCTTCCTCTTTAGGCTCCATCCTTACCTGTTAGAGCTTCACATCTTCCTTTCTGTATTTAAAAGTGAATAACAATTGCCAATATCTTGTGCTTTCTGTACCAAATGTTGCATCTATTATATAAAGAGAATCTTTAGATATAATAATATAAAGTGTAAATTCAACCACTTTACAAAGATCAGTCATCCATGATCCACAGATCCCCCTCCCCATGACAGTGCCATCCACAGATCCCCCCTAAACAGTGCCATCCACAGATCCCCCCTAACCAGTGCCATCCACAGATCCCCCTCCCCATGACAGTGCCATCCACAGATCCCCCCATAACAGTGCCATCTACAGACCCCCCACCCATAACAGTGCCGTCCACAGATCCCCCCCATGACAGTGTCATCCACCAATCCCCCCCATAACAATGCCATCCACAGATCCCCCACCCATGACAGTGTCATCCACAGATCCCCCCCATAACAGTGCCACCCACAGATCCCCCACCCATGACAGTGTCATCCACAGATCCCCCTCCATAACAGTGGCATCCACAGATCCCCCACCCAGGACAGTGTCATCCACAGATACCCCCATAACAATGCCATCCACAGATCCCCCACCCCTGACAGTGTCATCCACAGATCCCCCTATAACAGTGCCATCCACAGATCCCCACCCATGACAGTGCCATTCACAGATCCCCCCATGACAGTGCCATCCATAGATCCCCCATGAAAGTGGCATCCACAGATCTCCCCCATGACAGTGCCATCCACAGATCCCCTCCCCATGACAGTGTCATCCACAGATCCCCCATAACAGTGCCATCCACTGATCCCCACCCATGACAGTGCCATCCGCAGATCCCCCCCCATGACAGTGCCATCCACAGATTCCACTCCCCATAACATTGCCATCCACAGATCCCCCCATGACAGTGCCATCCACAGATCCCCCTCCCCGATGCTCAGAGAATTATACATTTATTAACTGTAATCTGTAACTTTAACTTTTAATAAGCACTTACTTATCTCTTTTCTAGGGTATTTTACTCTCAGCTCCAGTAACAGGCAGCAGTGCGGGCGGCGCTCACTCATTGACGTCACGCGGCGCAGGAGCATGACATCAGTGAGTGAGCACCGCCCGCACTGCTACCTGTTAACGGAGCTGAAACCTGAGAGTAAGATACCCTAGTAAAGAGATAAGCCAGCGCTCCTTTAAACGTAAAGCTACAGATTACAGTTAATAAATGTATAATCCTCTGAGCGGCGGGGCCCTGTATATTCTAACCCCCAGGCAAAAGTCCCCGTCACCATGGGATCGCCTGGCTGGGGGTTAGAATATAATTTCTAGTGTTAGTTATAGTTACCACGACTTTCTATCACTAAGCAAACAAGGCAATTTGCCGCCCCATTGGTTCTGCCGCCCTAGGCAAATGTATTGAGATAGATACGTCACTGCCGTTGTGCATTATATTTCTGTATGTCTTTTGTTCCATTTTTTTTGTATATACATAAGCATTGTGACTCTTTTTGTCATGTTAAACTCAATTTAATAAGCTCTGTCTTGTGCTCTTGAATGAATCTACGTGCTAAACTCGAAGCATATAAGGCTTCCTGTTTAGATAACAGTTTGGGAGGACATTGTACTATTTAAGTAACAAATTAGCATTATATAGAAATAGTACGCAGTAACTGAATGCTTCCTGTAAGGGCTCATTCAGATGGCTGTAGTGTTTTGCGATCCGCATATCACAGATACCGGCCGTGTGCGTTCTGCATTTTTGCCCCCAATGCATGGGCAACATCTGTACGCTTTTCGCAGACGGATGCAGACCCATTCAACTTGAATGGGTCTGCGATCCATCCGCACCACCAAAAAAATAGAACATGTTCTATTTTTTGGCGGTGCGGAGGCATGGAGAAAAACCCCACGCTGAATTAAATGCACAAATGGCTGGGGCCCATATATTGCGGACCCACGGCCAGGTAACAGCTGTGTGGATGAGCCTTAAGAGTGTGAGCTCTTGAAACAAACCTTAGTGGTGGCAGTGTTGAGGTATTGCTGGGAATAGAAATAATTTAGATAAATCAGTTGTTTTTGTATAGGCTGCCGAGCCAAACCCACACATCACGTGAACTTCAGTAAGGGTAATTGTGACGCTGGTAGACTATAGAGAGCTGCTTGTTAAGGAAAATTAATATGAATGTAAAGGGGTCATCTACATCTTTACTTCCTCAGGATAGGCCATCACTGGCTGATTGTTGGGGGACTGACAACCAGCACCCTTGCCAACCAGCTGTTCTGCAATAGTGTTGACACCCTAAGTTGGTACCGGAACTACATTGCTCTTCATTGTACAGTTGACAGAGCTTTGTAATTCTGGAGCTGACTTCTGGATCTGTGGCTGCTGTGCGAGGCGTTAGAGCCCTGCCGATCAGTTAGTGATGGTCTCTTCTGTTTGTAGTATCCATTCTTTGCATTATTACTTTTCACATTTTCCTTGTGCACTGAGATCACTATATTATTCCTATATTGTGACATAATATGTGCATTATACCTGTATGTAACATCACTGGGTAGATTATTCCTCATCATTGTGCAGCGCCCCACTGCAGAACAGCGGTAAACTGCAAAAGGGGTTAAAATGTACTTTTCTGTAGTATATGCATTTACAGTATTTGTTTCATGCAAGGAGTTAATGGGTCGTATTCACATCCACCACTAGAAGGAGCTGGTGTGGCCTTCTGTATATATAGAAGACAGAAGAGGATTATTCTAGAAACCAGTCAGTCTAGTCTAGTGTCAGAGTCTAAGAGAAATGAGACAGAGCACATGTTAAATGAGGTACTTGAAAGTAAAGCCAGCCCTGGATCAGGTACCAGATAGAGCAAGGCCAGTAAAGAACTTGATAGCATGCTAGATGTGTAAGAAGAGGTGTGGAGAGAAGTCCTTTGGAGAATTACTGTCTGAAAAGGACCACTGTGTGTCCATTGCCAGATGTATTGCAAAGTAAGTCCTATGGTGCCTGGATTCACTTGACGAACTGATTGACCATCTGCTTATGAAAATTTCCACATCTCACAGAGGACATTGTGGAAACGTACATTGTAATTACAGCAACCTGTTCAAAAAAGGTGCAGGACATAGTCTCCACCCTGAGGTTGTATTGCAGACAGAGAAGTGTTTGCACCCCATGCCTGGATGATTGTACAAGGTTTAGCTACAGAAGTGCAGTGTGAGGAGAATTCCTTAAAAGACACATCTTGGCCTATTAACTACCTTTGCAGTTGTAAAACCTGTACGATCTGTGGAAAGCACATTTGTGTAATATCTGACAGTCCATTCATGCTGCCAACTGTAACTGATCTGTTTAAACTTTAATCTTCAATAAAGAACTACTCTACTGCTAACCTGCCTCATCATTGCCCCCTCCACTGCTCCCCAAAATTCATCATCATTAAGGGCACCCCAAACCAACATCAGACAGGAGGACCCCAAGACCAGGGTGTTCCTGGAAGGGGAGAAAGGTGTGCTTTCCTCTCAGAATCATCAGAATGAGTACCAACTGCACCCACCATTCTTGCCACCTTCACTCCTCTCTGTGTTCACTGCAATTTTCATTATTATCTTTGTATTGTGACATCAATGTGTGCACTTTCCCTGTACTGTGACTTCACTGTGCACATTATTCCACTATTATTACATCATTATATACATTATACCTTTATTGTGACATCACTGTGTACATTATTCCACTATTATTACATCATTATATACATTATACCTGTATTGTGACATCACTGTGTACATTACACTGCTATTATTACATCATTGTATACAATATTCCTCTATTGTGACATCACTGTGTACATTACACTGCTATTATTACATCATTGTATACATTATACCTGTATTGTGACATCACTGTGTACATTATTCCACTATTATTACATCATTCTATACATTATACCTGTATTGTGACATCACTGTGCACATTATTCCACTATTATTACATCATTATATACATTATACCTGTATTGTGACATCACTGTGTACATTATTCCACTATTATTACATCATTCTATACATTATACCTGTATTGTGACTTCACTGTGCACATTATTCCACTATTATTACATCATTCTATACATTATACCTGTATTGTGACATCACAGTGTACATTATTCCACTATTATTACATCATTGTATACATTATACCTGTATTGTGACATCACTGTGTACATTATACCGCTATTATTACATCACTAAATACATAATACCTGTATTGTGACATCACAGTGTACATTATTCCACTATTATTACATCACTAAATACATAATACCTGTATTGTGACATCACTGTGTACATTATTCCACTATTATTACATCATTCTATACATTATACCTGTATTGTGACATCACTGTGTACATTATTCCACTATTATTACATCATTCTATACATTATACCTGTATTGTGACATCACTGTGCACATTATTCCACTATTATTACATCATTATATACATTATACCTGTATTGTGACATCACAGTGTACATTATTCCACTATTATTACATCATTCTATACATTATACCTGTATTGTGACTTCACTGTGCACATTATTCCACTATTATTACATCATTATATACATTATACCTGTATTGTGACATCACTGTGTACATTATTCCACTATTATTACATCATTCTATACATTATACCTGTATTGTGACATCACAGTGTACATTATTCCACTATTATTACATCATTCTATACATTATACCTGTATTGTGACATCACAGTGTACATTATACCACTATTATTACATCAGTGTATACATTATACCTGTATTGTGACATCACAGTGTACATTATTCCACTATTATTACATCATTCTATACATTATACCTGTATTGTGACATCACAGTGTACATTATTCCACTATTATTACATCATTATATACATTATACCTGTATTGTGACATCACTGTGTACATTATTCCACTATTATTACATCATTCTATACATTATACCTGTATTGTGACATCACAGTGTACATTATTCCACTATTATTACATCATTGTATACATTATACCTGTATTGTGACATCACAGTGTACATTATTCCACTATTATTACATCATTCTATACATTATACCTGTATTGTGACATCACTGTGTACATTATTCCACTATTATTACATCATTGTATACATTATACCTGTATTGTGACATCACTGTGTACATTATTCCACTATTATTACATCATTATATACATTATACCTGTATTGTGACATCACTGTGTACATTATTCCACTATTATTACATCATTCTATACATTATACCTGTATTGTGACATCACTGTGTACATTATTCCACTATTATTACATCATTAAATACATTATACCTGTATTGTGACATCACTGTGTACATTATTCCACTATTATTACATCATTCAATACATTATACCTGTATTGTGACATCACAGTGTACATTATTCCACTATTATTACATCAGTGTATACATTATACCTGTATTGTGACATCACAGTGTACATTATTCCACTATTATTACATCATTATATACATTATACCTGTATAGTGACATCACTGTGTACATTATTCCACTATTATTACATCATTATATACATTATACCTGTATTGTGACATCACTGTGTACATTATTCCACTATTATTACATCATTCTATACATTATACCTGTATTGTGACATCACTGTGTACATTATTCCACTATTATTACATCATTGTATACATTATACCTGTATTGTGACATCACTGTGTACATTATTCCACTATTATTACATCATTGTATACATTATACCTGTATTGTGACATCACTGTGTACATTATTCCACTATTATTACATCATTCTATACATTATACCTGTATTGTGACATCACTGTGTACATTATTCCACTATTATTACATCATTATATACATTATACCTGTATTGCGACATCACAGTGTACATTATTCCACTATTATTACATCATTCTATACATTATACCTGTATTGTGACATCACTGTGTACATTATTCCACTATTATTACATCATTCTATACATTATACCTGTATTGTGACATCACTGTGTACATTATTCCACTATTATTACATCATTCTATACATTATACCTGTATTGTGACATCACTGTGTACATTATTCCACTATTATTACATCATTCTATACATTATACCTGTATTGTGACATCACAGTGTACATTATTCCACTATTATTACATCATTATATACATTATACCTGTATTGTGACATCACTGTGTACATTATTCCACTATTATTACATCATTCTATACATTATACCTGTATTGTGACATCACTGTGTACATTATTCCACTATTATTACATCATTCTATACATTATACCTGTATTGTGACATCACTGTGTACATTATTCCACTATTATTACATCATTATATACATTATACCTGTATTGTGACATCACTGTGTACATTATTCCACTATTATTACATCATTCTATACATTATACCTGTATTGTGACATCACTGTGTACATTATTCCACTATTATTACATCATTCTATACATTATACCTGTATTGTGACATCACTGTGTACATTATTCCACTATTATTACATCATTATATACATTATACCTGTATTGTGACATCACTGTGTACATTATTCCACTATTATTACATCATTCTATACATTATACCTGTATTGTGACATCACAGTGTACATTATTCCACTATTATTACATCATTATATACATTATACCTGTATTGTGACATCACTGTGTACATTATTCCACTATTATTACATCATTCTATACATTATACCTGTATTGTGACATCACTGTGTACATTATTCCACTATTATTACATCATTCTATACATTATACCTGTATTGTGACATCACTGTGTACATTATTCCACTATTATTACATCATTCTATACATTATACCTGTATTGTGACATCACTGTGTACATTATTCCACTATTATTACATCATTATATACATTATACCTGTATTGTGACATCACTGTGTACATTATTCCACTATTATTACATCATTCTATACATTATACCTGTATTGTGACATCACTGTGTACATTATTCCACTATTATTACATCATTCTATACATTATACCTGTATTGTGACATCACTGTGTACATTATTCCACTATTATTACATCATTCTATACATTATACCTGTATTGTGACTTCACTGTGTACATTATACCGCTATTATTACATCATTGTATACATTATACCTGTATTGTGACATCACTGTGTACATTATACCGCTATTATTACATCATTGTATACATTATACCTGTATTGTGACATCAATGTGTACATTATTCCACAATGTTTACAACATTGTATACATATACCTGTACTGAAAAATGGAGACAGCACTACTCACTAAATTTCACGAAACTTCATTCTAATGGTGGCGGTGTACTCAGTGTTGTGACTTCACTGGGTACATTATCCCTGTACATCTCTTTAAGCCCCCCAAAAAATCATTCTTACTCAACCCTTCTTTATGCATTTATATTTAAGAAGATTAAATTCATATTTAAACAATATGGGATAAGGGATATTCGAGGAGAGGGTTCAGAACCAAACCCAAATTATTATTAACTGACCAAGAAAAAAAGGTTTGAGTTCCTTTCGGGTTTATTAATCTATTGTTTGGAGGAAGTACCAGAATTGCTCAGTATCAATTGAGTTTATTAGTCACAAAATTTGAGATGCGACTGGTACCTTTGCATCCCCTATAGATGAGTCCTTGAGGTTCCTTCAAGCTCCAGGCCCTGGCTGCGACTGCTACTTCTGCATCTCTACAGTATAGTCAATGCCCCTTTGTGTCCGTATGGGTACATAGATTATGGTTAAGCAGTGCTTCTAGCTAAGCAGCCTTATCCAGAATACCATTCATTTCAGTAAGCACATTTTTTTTCTATTTAGGCCCCTTTCACATCTGCGTTGTGAGGATCCGGCCTGCACTTCCGTCGCCGGAAATGCCCGCCGGGTCCGTCTCAACATAAAACAACTGAAAGCATTTGAAGACTGATCAGTCTTCAATATGCTTTCAGGTTACCATGGCAGCCAGGACGCTACTAAAGTCCCGGTTGCCATGGAAAAGAAGCGGGGAGCCGGGGGAAAAGCTACTACCTTCCGTGCGGCGGCTGGGGCGCTCCTTGATGACGTCACTGGGTCCCTGCGTCGGATGGATCACATAGCTATGCTATGTGAGCAATGCGCCGTACGATCCATACGGCTCATTGCTTATATTTCATAGCTATGTGAACCATGCGGTGTATGGACCCGGTGATGTCATCGAGGAGCGCCCCGGTGTTCTAACAAGCCGCACGGAAGGCAAATAGCTTCTCCCCCGGCTCCCCCCTGCTTTTCCATGGCATGGACTTTAGTATCATCCTGGCTGCCATGGTTACCATTCTTAAAAGCTAAACGTCGGATACGGCAATGCGCCGAAACGACGTTTAGCTTAAAGTCAGATCCGGATTAATGCGTTTTAATGGGCATTAATTCCGGATCGGTCCTTGCGGCATGTCTTCAGGATTTTTGGCCGGAGGAAAATCCACATCATGCTGCAGATTTTGCTACGGCCAAAAAACGTGTCAGTACTGAACTGAAGACATCCTGATGCATCCTGAATGGATTTCTCTCCATTCAGAATGCATTGGGATAATCCTGATCAGTATCTTTCCGTCCTAGAGCCTCGAGGACGGAACTCTAGGACGGAAAGAAAATACGCAGATGTGAAAGAGGCCTAAAATATACTTGGTAAAGAAGAAAGTCTCTTAACAGCAAAGAAGCTAAATTATATTTCAGTCTGTGAATTTCTCCATGTCTGAGTTACAGTACAGTCTTTATTTGGGATTTGCATTATATCTCAAATCTAAATTCAGAATTCATGGGAGTTCGGGATTATAAAGATTTGATCCAGGGAGATCAGGTTAAAGCAAGGTTTTCAAGGTTTCTGAACCTTAATAGCTAATGTATAACAATGCAAATCAAGCAAGAATAATAAATCCCTGGTTTATTACTGCCCTTGAATTTCTCACATAAGTGTAAAGAGATTGAAGTCTAGGTAAACATCGCCTTTTTTTAAGTTGAGTATTTCACCTTAGGCGTCTTCTTTCAGCTCATTTACGCATTTCTATTTTTGATGTGTTTCAAGATTACTCAGAATATCCTAGTCACCTCTGCTATTCATACCTTGGTTACGATTGTATCTTATCTTCCTGTTGCGCTATACATAATGACTAAGTTTTACTATTATGCAAAAAATGTGTAAATTTAGACGGCGGTACAGTAGTTGGAATGGTACAGACTAACACTTGAATACACTAACAGAGCAAGTATTCCACTATGAACTCATTTCCCACTTAAAGGGGGAGTTCACACACACTTATAAAGGCATTCATAGAATACCAGTAACTTACAGTACCTTTGTGTCACGTACTGTTTGTAATTTAGTACTGATGTTTCACAAAAGTTTTTGGATTCGTATAGCATATGAAGTTGCACTGATCTTCATATACTTTTTAAGAAAATTGAGTATTTTAACCTCTTAATAGCCTAAATGTTTTAGTACTTAAAGGGAACCTGTCATCAACTTTATGCTGACCTCACTGAGGGCAGCATAAAATAGTGACAGAAATGCTGATTTCAGCGGTGGGTCACTCATGAGCTAAAAGTAAGTGGTTGTCGAGAACCAGCATCATAATCATTGCAGCACAGGCCTTGAAAGAGTAAAATCTACCTGAGAAGAGTCCTGGTTATTATAATCTCCTGCTCTCTCACCCATCTGCTGATGATTGGCAGTTCTCTCCTAGAGAGAAAGGGAGAAAACTAGGTAGAAGACTGTAAGTCATCAGCAGGTGGGCAGGAAGAGCAAGAATTTATGAATAACCAGGACTCTTCTCAGGTGGCCGTGACTCTTTTCCAGGCCCAGTCTGCAATGATTATGATGCTGGTTCTCAGCAACCACTTACTTTTAACTTTTAAATGACAGACCACTGAAATCAACTCACGTGTCTCTACTTTATTCTGTCGTTAATATGGGCAGCTTAAAGTTGATGACAGGATCTATTTAATGGCTATATACTTTTCAACAATTCTGCGCACATGGTGGTTTCACAGTATCCAAATCAGTTGAAACCTCTTTTTTAGATGACCACACAAAATTGCATTAAAAGATGGTCTTCTCCAAGAATGGTTCTCTCAAGGTGGATAGCCAGTAAGTAGGATCTAATGGAACTGAAAATGACTTACGGAAATTCTGGTCTGGATAAATGGTGGTCTTCTCTAAAAGGTGGTCTTTTGGAGGGGTCACAATGCACTATATGGGTCCTCCTCTTTGTAGTGTTTAGTTTTGATGTACATTTATGTGGTTTTATGTGTTGTTATATGGTTGAGGTGACCTCTAGGGTTCTCTGTGGCAACATTTTATTTTTATTACTTGACGCTGGGACATATTCAGTTAAATATCATATTTACCAACCCCTGATTCCTTATTCTGTAATAATGCTCCATAGCTTGCAGGTGCGCAGAGTGCCTGTGTGGTGCACCAGGAGTAACCTGAGCACCATATTCCTCAACCAAGTGTGTGCCAATAAAACAATGAGGGGAAATGAACATTTTAGAATACATAAAAACTTTAGGGAAACGTTCAAACTTTCCATTTATATTTCAGTATAAATTTCTCATGTACCTAAGAAACCATAAGAGCCCTAGTTACAAGGAAAATTGCCCTCTGTGCCCACATAAGTCATAATGGAACTGATTCAACCACTCTCTTATCTACATGGACATTAGAAGTTCTCTTTTATAATCCTTAATTTCAGTACTACATAAAGTTACACAAATGAAAACATTAAAGGTGTTATTAAAAAAAAATTTGGACTTGCTCTTGGCTGTGAACCACGCCCCTTGTGGGTTGGGCCTTTTCTTATTTAGGTACCTCACAACAAAAGTACCAGACCGCTTACATTATTGAATACTTTATTTATCAAAGACAATGCATATAATATAATTACCATGAGAAAAGGAAGGGGTACAGGAATAAAGGCGACAATAAATGGAAGGAGATCACAGTGGGCAACAGTAGATCATCATACAATTTATAAATCTCATATAAAGTTCATAATGCAAAAGGACATAAGCCAAAATTAAGAATAAGAGTATAAACCATTACCCATACTGTGCACATTTGGCTTATGTCCTTTTGCATTATGCACTTTATATGAGATTTATACATTGTATGATGATCTACTGTTGCCCACTGTGATCTCCCTCTATTTGATGTCGCCTTTATTCCTGTACCTTCCTTTTCTCATGGTAATTATATTATATGCATTGTCTTTGATAAATAAAGTATTCAATAATGTAAGCGGTCTGGTACTTTTGTTGTGAGGTACTTAGTGTATGGTGTGTACCATAGGCTTACTCCCATGTATGGGATAATAAGTAATAAGCGTTGAGGAGTTTTCTACATGCTGGCAATCATTTGGGGCTCTGAGGCAGTTCATTTAAGCTATTACATGGCCATTGAAACACACTGTGGGAAGTTATTAATCCCCATTTATTTGGTCACCCAGTGACAATTTCAGTGAGGGAAATAATTGTTTTGGAGGATATCCACTGTGGGGGAGTACCTCTACGAACAATTTTATGCAGTGGTTGAGGGTTTGTCATTTAGTCCACAGTTATTCCTTCTTGGCTTGGTGTGTGTCATCTTAGTGGGTAAGGCCAACTAGTTTTATTAGTGATTTTGAATACATCTTTTTTTGTTTTTGTTTTAACTTTCCATCCAGGCTTGCTCAACTGCTATGCCGTCCAGCCAAGCACAGTTGGTCAACCTATCTGTGAGACTTAATGCTGAGCCAATCAGGTTTCTTTCTAAATGTCCAATCCCAGAGCCAGATGAGGGATTTAAGTTTGACACTGTCTGTTTGTCTTTGCCTGTGATTTTGTGCCTGGCTCCTGTTAGTCCTGTGTGCTCAGAACTATGCTGTATTTGTTGGACCTTCTTGTGTATTGACTTGGGTTTTCTCTAAATTAACCCCATGTCTACTGAATTGGCTTCAATTGTCTCCCCTGGTGAAGTCTCTAGTTTAACCCCTTGTCTACTAATTTGGCTCACATTGACTTTCTTAGCTTTGACTCTGGCTGGTACTTCACTCCTGCTGTCCTTGACGTCTGATAGGTGTGCTGCCTGTGTGCTCCCACCTGTTTTCTGCTGCTTTACTATGCAGACATAACCTTGGTTCCTAGCTACCAATAGTGTTGGGTTGAATATTTGAATCGCAAATTTTTATCGCGAATATCGCCACTTCGAGAATTCACGAATATTTAGAATATAGTTATATATATTCGTATTTTCGAATATTCTAGATTTTTTTTTTCCTCTAAACCCATGATCCCTTCCTGCTTCTTGCTTGTGGGCCAATGAGAAGGCTGCAATGTCTTTTTCTGAGCTTAGCAACATCCCTAGCAACCAATAGGAAAGTTGCCTACCCCTTTAGTATATAAGAACCTACCCAGCAGCCATTTTATGCAGTTTTTTTGCAGTTCTGAGAGAGACAGCAGTGTCATTGCTGTGCTCTGTGCTTTGCTGAGTCACATTACATTTGATAATTAGTTAGTTAGCTCATATATATAATACAGATATTTGATGTCACAAGTTCACAACAATACTTAGTGCACCAATCACTAATATGAAGTCAGACATGCTAAAATGTGAAGTTGCATGTATTGCGCAAAAATATGCGCATCATTAATGCCGATTTGTGCAATCGCGAATATATCGGAGCACTCTATCTGCATATAAAGCTATAGTAATGTTCTGCCATGCCAACCATTTTCTCCAGTCTCAGGAAACTTCTAGCAGCTTGAAAAATGTAGCAATAGTGACCCATGCCTGTTTTGTGCACACATTATGCGAATATTACATTGCCACTTTTCGCAATCAAGAAAATAAACACAAATTCGCGAATTCATGACGAATATTCGCCCAAATATCGCAAATTCGAATATTGCCCCTGCCGCTCATCACTGGCTACCAAGTCCAACCAGCTCACAGTGAGCTGTGGTAAACACCTAATGGCAGCCATAGATCTATTAACATCTGTAGTAAAGGAAGATAAGTAGTACATTTAGGCCCCTTTCACACGGGCGAGTATTCCGCGGGTGCAATGCGTGATGTTGACGCATTGCACCCGTACTGAATTCGGACCCATTCATTTCAATGGGGCTGTGCAGTTGAGCAGTGATTTTTCCTGCATCACTTGTGCATTGCGTAAAAATTTCAGCATGCTCTATATTCTGCGTTTTTCACGCACCGCAGGTCCCATAGAAATTAATGGGGCTGCGTGAAAATTGGAAGCATCCGCAAGCAAGTGCGTATGCGGTGCGATTTTCACACATGGTTGCTAGGAGATGATCAGGATGGGGACTCGATCTTTATTATTTTCTTTTGAAAGTTTTTTTGCATCAGACAGAACCTTTACCCAAGGCTTTCAAATTGTTGTCGGCATATTCTTATCAATATTCATGGCTGTCCAATATCCAATTACTGAAAATGATCGTGCAGGCAGTAGAAGAGCTCACAAGAACTATTTTGGTTTCTTTCTTCTGTGATATTTTGGACAGGTTGCCCCAAATATACAAAGTTGGATCTAAAGAAGGATCTGAAAGAGTTTTTTATGCTTTGTACATGGACCCCTGCTAGTCTTCAATGTTTTTAGTTGTCAATGATAAATACAATATTGACTGTGCATGAATTGTGAATCCACAATGTGTTTTTGGTGCTGTGGCTACAATAAGCCCTATTGGTAGCAGCTTTGTGACATTGTTGCTGCAATGTGACCTCACCGCATTTAAAAAATCTGATAAGCTGTTCTGCAATGCCATGTTCTGTATTTATTTATATTATTAATTTATGCCATAGTTTTTGCAGTGTGGTAATGCCACATGATTAATGTCCAGATTTACAACAATTCTATCCACATGTTCTACCTTAGCAGATTGACAAAGGCAAGGGTTGAAACTTTTCATTGGGTACTATGGCACCAAGTAGACTACCGCGGTTAAGACATGTAATGGATTCTCAAACATAAAAAAATATGCCTGTTTTTTTTAATACAAAAAAACTTTCACCTAAACAAGGCGAAATAATATGGTTATGATTTGAAGAAAATGGGTTAATTTTCTCAATACGGTGTAATTTTGATTTACAAAAATTTCCTGTTGGGGTGTGCTGTCATATGGTGCCTACTGGTAGCACTGTAATCGGTTCCAGGGGCAATGTTTCTAGGGAATAATACCTGTCTTTTTTTTCCGATTGGATTTATGTGTCATCTGTGACATAAAAAATTCTGTCTGCTGCTATATAAAATCAAAGGCAAAGAGAGACACAGTATGGGTCTATAGTATTTTATGAACAACACAGATCTGTAATATAGAGATCATTATAGAGGAAGTTAAGAACTTCATAACATCAGACATTTTTGGCTTCACAAGCTCTCACAGACGAGAAGCGTTTTTATTGATCCCAAGCGCCATAAACTTCCTCTTTGACTGAAATTGAGCAGAAACCTGAATTGCAGTAGAACCCCGTGGCTCCAAAAAGTCAGCTAGTTTAATTGTGATCCTGTACAACTGTCACTCAAGTAATGTCAGCGTTGTTACAGTGAGATTAAGGGATGCTCTTAATCTTTGCTGCCTCAAGGTTGATATTACATCATAAAAAGTTACTTTTTACACGAATCCTTAGAAGCAGGGCTCTGAGAACAATCACTTTCCTTGTTGAGAAATCCATCAGTTCACATGGTTGAAACGTTTACTTTTAGTTTGTACCTAATAATTTATATGCTAATATATTTGTATAAGTGCGCCTCACAATAAACTCATTTCTTTTGTAGTATGTTTTGCTAGGCCACATTTAGCAAGAGTCTAGCAGAAGGGACATATTTGTGGGTTTGCATTTGCTTGTACAGTGTGAGGGTTCTCGTTCCCAGAGAATGAAACTATGAATTAATACATAATGGAATCTAAATTACACCACTTTCCTGCCTAATTAGACTAGGTGGGGTTGCGTTAAATTACATCATTTGGTTTACCTTCATAAATGTAATGGGGAATTTCACTTTTAAGAAAAGATAGTCGATGAAGCGCCTAAAATATTCTAACTTTTTAAAATATAGAATGTAAATTTTAGTTCCCAACAGCAGATCTCTAGGGTAGCACCCGAAGGGACAGAATTGCTTTTTAAATACCCCATCAATCTACTTTACTTGTAAGAAACATGCTATAAAAATCAATTTAATGGTCTCTCAGAAATGGCCTGAATGCAGCATTTTGAAAGTATATCTATCTATCTATCTATCTATCTATCTATCTATCTATCTATCTATCTATCTACCTATCTATCCATTATGTATATATCTGTATATGCATCACTGCTTGAGAAAGGTGCCATTGGGTGCACCGAAACGTCGCTTTTTACCCGATCAATAAAGTAGCAACGTTTTTTCACCGACAAGGAAGTGCTGTGGAAATTCTTTTGCTATATATCCGTGGACATAGGGGATTGTCCTCACAGCCACTGGCACTCCATTTTGATATTTTGGAACCTGCTGTGCGATCCGGCACAATTTTTTTTTTTTTTTTTTTATAAATGTATCCATCTATCTTTTTATCTATTTATTGTATTTAAAATGTGAACTTCCCATCAACGTAAAGTCAAGCCACAAAGTATACCATTATTGGTCACCTGAGGGTACTTTCACAATAGTGTTTTGGATTCCGTTTGTGAGAGCCCTGAAACGTATCTCACAAACGGTCCAAAACGGATCAGTTAAGCCCCAATTCATTCTGAATGGATAAGGATCCGTTCAGAATGCATCAGTTCGGCTCCGTTCCGCTTCTATTCTGTTTTGGAAGCGGACACCAAAACGCAGCATGCAGCATTTTGGTGTCCGTCTGAAGAGGCGGAGCCTAACAGATCAGTTTTTAATTACAATGTAAGTCAATGGGGTCAGATCCGTTTTCAATGACACAATATGGTTTCAATGTAATTCAAAACGGATCCGTTTTGGACTTTGTCATTTTTCTTTAAACCTAATGCAAACGGATCCGTTCTGAACGGATACAAACGTTTGCATTATAGGTGCGGATCCGTCTGTGCAAATAAACAGACAGATCCGCACCAACGCAAGTGTGAAAGTACCCTTAGCTGACATGCCTGTTTTAGTAAGTATTCATATACACCTCCAGCAAAGGTATGTGCTTTCTTGGTGCAGTTGTGGCCATAAGCTGCAACCTCACATTGAAAACAATGGAAGGTGGTTTCTGCACCTCCACCCAGTGGCTTTTTGGCATGGAATCCGAGAATTCAGCCTGTAAAAACCTCTGAAAGAATGGTTCCTTAGGCAGCATACATGAAATATAGAGGTATAGTACATAGCTGATAATACTACATAGTCTAAATAGACAATAAAACTTAGATGAGAAAAATCCTTCTAAAACATAACTTTTACTCACTATAAATCAGCCAATACATAATTGATTTGTAGGCACATACATTTTGAAAAGCACAGTAGTTCCATAATATATCATGAAACCCAAGAAAAGCAAGACTTTCCTCCTTTTTCTCTGGTATAGCACAGCAGTATGAAGCCTAGTATGTGGTTAAAAAATCAAAACCAGAGAGATCTTAACATGATGCTGGTATGACAAAATGGGTTTCATTATAGTGGTGACTCGCCAAAACCATTGACAGGAAGTGGAGAACAAAGGAGGAAAGATCACCATCAGAACAGCAGTGGCGGGGATTGGTGTAAGTATCTGTAGTACCCCAGAGAAGGCACTACTATTCCTATACCCTGCTACTGTCTCTACTGGCTAACAAATAATGTCATCTGTGTATTTATTCCAGGTCCTTTTACACTGTGCTTTAATAGGGTTGCTATGAAACTGTTATGTTCATGTAATGTGCCTGGTTTACCAGCAGGTGGCAGTGTATCTGGCAGAGAAACTTTTAGATAGAATGGAACTTACCATTGCGTTCTCTCCCTTTTGGGCAGAAGTGGGCTAGACCTACAAAGGGAGGGCAACAACACCAAAATAACTCTAGGGACACACATATAAGATTATCGCATATTTTATTAGGTAATAAATCTTTACAAACAAGACATATAATGCAGAATTAATTAAAAATATAGCGGCAATGCAGGTAAGGGCTCGTTCACATCACCGTTTGTCTTTTCCGTTCTCCGGCTCCTTTCAGGAGCAGGAGAACGGAAAGGACGGATGCTGTACAAAGCTGACACCTAACTGACACCAACGGAGCCTAAAGACCCCATAGACTTTAATGGGGTCCGTTTGGTGTCCGTTCAGAACATGATTTTTGAGCGGAGACGAAAGTCCTGCATGCAGTACTTTCATGTCCACTCAAAAATCATGTTCTGAGCGGACACCAAACGGACCCCATTAAAGTCTATAGGGTCTTTAGGCTCCGTTGGTGTCAGTTAGGTGTCAGTTATGTACAGCATCCGTCCTTTCCGTTCTCCTGCTCCTGAACGGAGCCGGAGAACGGAAAAGACAAACGGTGATGTGAACGAAGCCTAAGTGCTGCGACACGCAGCTCACCGACTGGACCACATATAACCCAATCCTATAAAGGAAGGACTCAAAAAGGTTCCTCAAAGGGAACTGTAAGAGAAATCCCTACTATATACCAGTAACCACTCAAACGGTAATGTACAATGCCATTTATACCATTCAGTGTCACTGTGCTCCTACCCAGATACACAGAAAACAAATAAGGCCGCATCACTACTTGGCAATTCCAAAAAGCTGGGACACGATCGGCCCTTAGGGGTGGCACGTTGCACAATTTGTTACTTTTAACCCATTTTGACCTGTTTTTCTTTAAATAAAATTATCTGTCAGGAAAACCCTTTTGATGTCTCCTTGTTTGCATGTAAAAACTTTCACAAATACTAAAAACAAAGACGTCCCTTTTAGTGTTGAGTGCAAATATTCGAATAGCGAATTTTAATTGCGAATATCACAACTTCGAGAATTCACGAATATATTTTGAATATAGTGCTATATATTCGTAATTTCGTATATTCGTAATTTTTTTTCAATCTGAACACATGATTCCTCCCTGCTTCTTGCTTGTGGGCCAATGAGAAGGCAGAAATGTCAAGTTCACAACAATACTTAGTGCACCAATCAGTCGGACCTGCTAAAATGTGAAGTTGCACGTAGTACGAAAAAAAATATTCTAATTTGCGCAATCGCGAATATATTGGAGCATTCTATCTGCATATAAAGCTATTGTAATGTACTGCCAGGCCAACCATTTTCTCCAGTCTCAGGATAAACTCAGGAAACTTCTAGCAGCTTGAAAAATATAGCCAAAGTGACCCACGCATGTATTTCGCGTTAAGAATTCGCATTATGCGACATTTACATTGCCATTTTTTCGCAATTATTAGAATAATTGCGAATAGGAATATATTTGCGAATATATGACGAATATTCTACCACATATTCGCAAAATATCACATATCTAAATATTGCCCCTGCCACTCATCACTAGTCCCTTTGGAAGTATTACAGTCTCCGTACCACTGATTAGGAAGCGATGGCAATCCTAGCAATATGCTATCACCTCCTATAGCAGAAAAACCTCCTTAAAGGGGTTGTCTGGGTTTAGAGCTGAACCTGGACATATCCCCATTTTCACCCAGGCAGCCCCCCTGACTTAAGCATCGGAGCAGTTCATGCTTCGATGCTCTCCTTTGCCCTGTGCTGAATAGTGCAGGTCAAAGGCTTCCGCCCAGCAGTGAGCCCGGTGACGTCACTGGCACTGATGGGCGGGCTTTAGTGCTGCCCTAGCCTGTAAAACGCTAGGGCAGAGCTAAAATCGGTCCATCAGAGCCGGCGACTTCACCGAACACACTGCTGGGCGAAAGTGCAGTGGCCCACTACTAGGCGCCTGGGGATCCCTTGCCCCTTAGGAGGTTTCTATGAAATATGTTCCTCTTTTAGAGCAAGTAAACGTAATGCCAGTTGCAGTTAAGCAACGAGGACATGACGTCCCCTTTGTAGATGGTAATGTTGGTACCCAGGGTAGGATTGCCAGAGTTGTGCAGGGTGGACTACAGTCTGTGTAGATGTTGTGAACTTGGACGGTGGAGAGGTAGAATAAATGGAGTCCAGACTTTGTAGTAACGTTGAACACAGCTTTACTTGGCATAAATGGTAATCCAAACAGTTTCCATACGGTATCTTGGTCATCAGCAGGTATTGGCTTATTTTTGGCAGGCAATTACTTCTCTGAAACAATCTCAGCTCAGCTATGCTAGCTATGCTAGCTATGCTAGCTGGAATTTAGTTTAGCTGTAGCCTGTCTCTTGCTTTAATCTTAGGAACTTCTTGTTTCGGCATCAAGCTCTCTTAGCTTGGGAGGGAATGCAAGCCCAGGAGGGGACAAGCAACCATAAAGGACTTTTGCAGGCAGGACCTGCAGACCCAGCAAAGCAGACAGTGCTCTGCTAGCCGACACACAACCTTTCCCTAGGAGGGGGTAGGTTAGACTGACCTCACTGACCAAACTCCTCCCTCTCTAAAGAGGGCTGGAAGGAACCAGGAGGTTCCTCTTCAGGGAAGCTAACACTGCCAATGTTGCCGCCATCTGCTGGTAGACCAGGCAATTACATGAACTTTACCAGTTTCATGAATGTGCACATTATTAGAAAATGACATGAAGTACATTGGATTATATAAATTAGCACATAGGAGACAGTAGCAAGGTGCCAAAAAGGAGTGGTAATGGCACGCCGGGACATTACAGAAGCTTCCGCCCGGCAGTGTGTTATTGTAAATAAAAGAGCCCTTGCCCTGCGCGATCCAGCGCAGGGCAAGGGAGAGCATCAGAGCATGAGATGCTCCGATGCTCTTGTCAGGGAGACTGCCTGGGTGAAATTATGGGTTCTGAACCCGGACAACCCCTTTAACTGCCAGAGGTCATAATTAGGATCCTAGGATCCATTCGAGAAATTGGCACACAGTGCTCTATGATGAGATCTCAATACTATGCAAACGAGTGGCTCCCACACCTCTACTTAATAATTCAGTTCAAGTTTATTGCCATTATACCAATACTGACTTGTACAGTATAACAAAACACTATCAAGCTATTAAAATCCACCCCGTCTTGCATCTGAAACATTCACCACTTCTATGGCTTCTTACTGTCCCAAGCCATCAGTTTACGATGTCCAAATGAAGAAATGGTATATATTGTCTATAATGTCTGTAATCATAAATGTCTGTAATCATAAGCCGTTCATTATCAGCTCCCTTAGAGGATGCATTTGCTTCCTTTGAAAAATTAAGAAATCGTTCCACCAGCAAGAGCCAACCGGAATTCTTCAGACTTCATAGTCATTTTATAATCATTTAAGTAGAGAGAGAGAGCTATGACTGTCATCAATCCCATAAGAAGCCGTAAGAGACTTCTGGAGCCAGGCTTCTCACAATTAGGATCAAATTCATATGCGTTCATTCATGTAACAAGGAAGATAGGAGGAAGGCTTGTATATGCTAAAGTAAACTGATACAGATCATTTACTATTTATGCAGCTCATTACAACTTTAACTAGGACAATTAATCTCAATATATTGTATTTATGTGAACGACTCATACATTGCTGCACATGGTGCTCTGAAGAATATACAGGTAAACCACAAAACATAAAGGGGTTCTCTCACTTCAGCAAATAGCATTTATCATGTAGAGAACGGTAATACTAGGCTCTTCCTAATGTATTGTTATCATCCATATTGCTTCCTTTGCTGGCTGGACTCATTTTTCCATCACAATATGCACTGCTCGTTTCCATGGTTATGACCACCCTCCGATCCATCAGTGGTGGTCGTGCTTGCATTCTTTAGGAAAAAATGACGGCCTCTCTGGTGGCCAGGACTGTGGGACCGCACATAGGCTGGTGCTTTTAACAATACATTAGTAAGTGTCTTGTATTACCTTCCTCTACATAATAAATGCTATTTGCTTAAGTGAGACAACCCCTTAAATGTATATTACAGTATGTAGACCCTACTTAGACATATCGGATACAGCTGTAGATAGTGAGTGAGGCACGAAAGTGACGTGAGACTTTACTTCTAATACTGAATTTTAACACACAAAAGTCACTTAGATCAAAGGCGAAACAAGGTACGGTAGTAATACGGTATACTGGGTTAGACGGACCCATAGTCAGGCAGTGCAAGGTCAGAGGTTCAGACGAACTTATAGATGACGGCAGTCAGAATCAAAGTCAGGCAGTGCAGGGCTCAATAGTCCAAGATATCCAAGTAGCAGATGGCAGGCAGAGTTGTAGTCAGGCATGCAGGGGTCAAGGCTGGAGGCAGACAGGGAAGGTCAGGGTTAATTGGGAAAAGTCCAGTACACAGCAGGGCAGAGCAGCAGGAAGCTTCAGCAGAGGTTAACAGGTATTACAACTATGCTTGGGTGCTTCATTGTCAGTGAAGCCGCCCTAAATACCAGTAACCCCACCCCCGTGTGGGGAGAATAATCGGGAAGCGTGCTCTCCTCTCCTGTAACTAAGGGAGAGGTGCAAGCGCATGCGTTATAGCGGCGGTATGCTGTCGGGCCCCTTCCCCCCGCCCGTGAAGTAGGCCAGAGCTGGGACCAATAGTGGATTATATTAGGGGTATTCTGGTAGAAAGCCCCGGGCCCGGCATCGCTGGGGGGGCCCGGGGCTGCCCGGCGGTGCATGGGAGTTCATATTTCCCTGCCCCACCACCGATCACTGCCATAGATGGTAGGCCTGAGGCCTATGTGGAAGTGAAATCCCAGCGCAGGCGTGTGTGATGAGGTCATCGGGTGCCTGTGTCGGGAGCAGGGCATTGATGTATGCGCGCCTGCCTCACCATCCCAGACACAGTTAAGTATTAGAATTTAGTTACTATATGGGGGCAGTGTGGGGGAAATTACTATATGGGGGCAGTGTGGGGGAAATTACTATATGGGGCAGTGTGGGGTAAATTACTATATGGGGGCAGTGTGGGGGGAAATTACTATATGGGGGGCAGTGTGGGGGAAATTACTATGTGGGGGCAGTGTGGGGGAAATTACTATATGGGGCAGTGTGGGAGAAATGACTATATGGGACAATGTGGGAGAAATTACTATATGGGGGCAGTGTGGGGAAATTACTATATGGGGGCAGTGTGGGGAAATTACTATATGGGGCAGTGTGGGGTAAATTACTATATGGGGGCAGTGTGGGGTAAATTACTATATGGGGGCAGTGTGGGGAAATTACTATATGGGGGCAGTGTGGGAAATTACTATATGGGGGCAGTGTGGGGACAATTACTATATGGGGGCAGTGGGGAGATTACTATATGGGGGCAGTGTGGGGAAATTACTATATGGGGCAGTGTGGGGTAAATTACTATATGGGGGCAGTGTGGGGAAATTACTATATGGGGGCAGTGTGGGGAAATTACTATGTAGGGGCAGTGGGGAAATTACTATATGGGGCAGTGTGGGAGAAATGACTATATGGGACAATGTGGGAGAAATTACTATATGGAGGCAGTGTGGGGAAATTACTATATGGGGCAGTGTGGGGAAATTACTATATGGGGCAGTGTGGGGTAGAATTACTATATGGGGGCAGTGTGGGGTAAATTACTATATGGGGGCAGTGTGGGGAAATTACTATATGGGGGCAGTGTGGGGAAATTACTATATAGGGGCAGTGTGGGGACAATTACTATATGGGGCAGTGTGGGGAGATTACTATATGGGGGCAGTGTGGGGAAATTACTATATGGAGGCAGTGTGGGGAAATTACTATATGGGAGGCAGTGTGGGGAAATTACTATATGGGGAGCAGTGTGGGGAAATTACTATATGGGAGCAGTGTGGGGAAAGTTACATATATGGGAACAATGTGGGGAAATTACTATATAAGTGGGACATATGAATGTGGGGAAATTACTATATGGGGCAGTGTGGGGGAAATTACTATATGGGGCAGTGTGGAGAAATTACTATATGGGGGCAGTGTGGGGGAAATTGCTCTATATGGGCAGTGTGTGGGAAATTACTATATGGGGGCAGTGTGGGGAAATGACTATATGGGAGTAGTGTGGGGGAAATGACTATATAGGGCAGAGTGGAGGAAATGACTATATGGGGCGGTGTGGGGGAAATTGCTCTATATGGGCAGTGTGGGGGAAATGACTATATGGGGCAGTGTGGGGGAAATTACTATATGGAGGCAGTGTGGGGGAAATGACTATATGGGGGTAGTATGGGGAAATGACTATATGGGGCAGAGTGGGGGAAATAACTATATGGGGCAGAGTGGGGGAAATTACTATATGGGGGCAGTGTGGAAATGAATATATGGGGCAGAGTGGAGGAAATTACTATATGAGGTGGTGCGGAGGAAATTACTATATGGTGCAGTGTGGGGGAAATTACTATGCAGGGTAGTGTGGGGGAAATTACTATATGGGACAATGTGGATGGGAAATTACTATGTGGCGTAGTAATGGGGAAAATTATTATATGGGGCAGTGTAGGGGAAATTACTATATGGGGCAGTGTGGATGGGAAATTACTGTATGGGGGCAGTGTGGGGGACATTTCTATTGAGGAGGCACTGTAGGGGCATTTCTATTACAGGGACATATGAGGGGACGTTATTTTTAGGGACACTATAAAGGCATGATTACCTGGAACAAAATATAAGGTGTTATTATTTTTACTGGGGACACTCTAGGGGACATTATAATTGCTGTAGACACTATAGGGACCTTTGGTTAATTTATAAAACTGGTGTAAAAAACAAAACAAAAAACAAAACAAAAAACTGAAGCGTAAAGGTACAATAACAAAATATATATTTTATTGGATCAAGTAAATACATACATAAAATCGTTGTGTTTAAAAAAGTAGCAGCAAGAAAAAACACCATCCCAGTGATGCACTACATGGTAATGATAGTATAAGGGTCCACTTATGTCAAGGGTGTAGCTATGGCTGAGTCTCCAGAGTACTATGTGACCAAATATAAATATGTGGGGCAGTGAAATCACTGCCACAGCTGGCAGTAGCGGTATTCAGTTGTGAGCATTGCACAAACAAGTGAAGTGCAACAGCAGAATGTAAGTAAATAATAATAAAAATCACCATATACCTAAGGGTAGTGTATCCAAACCTGGATAGCGTTACCCCAACCCGCGTTTCGGCGTGCCTTCGTTAGGGGGTGTAAAGTAGAATGGGCTTAGTTGCCCATAGCAACCAATCTGATCTCACCTTTCTTTTTTGACAGCTCCTTTGGAAAATGAAAGGTGGAATCTGAATGCTATGGGCAACTAAGCCACTTCTACTTTACACCAGTTTGATAAATGACCGCAATTATGTCTACTGGAGTCACTATTTTTTCAGCAGTATAGAACCTAGGGGTGCACAACGGGCACACAACGGGGAGCACAACGGGCACAGTATTGGAATTGGCAGCAGGATGACATTGTCGGGACACCAGGATGGGGAGGTTCATGGAAAAATTGAGAAATGTAACATGTTTGTGTAACAAACTCTGTAGAGACGAGATGTGGCTGAAAGAATTAGTCATGGCGGTCTGAGTCAAACTGAGGAGAAGAGGAAAGAGAAGATCTTCATGACAGGAGATGTCACTTTATGTAACTGGAGGTGTCAATAGAGCTATATGGTGCTGTATTCTGCTATATGTAGAGCTGGCTCACTGCTGGGACCTTCGTCACATCTTCTTCTCCAAGTCTTTTTTATTATAATCATATGTATTTTAAATTTGTCAAATTTGTAACAGCCCAGATAATTGTGATAACTTTCTGTGTACAGTTGTGGCCAAAAGTTTTGAGAATTACATAAATATTGATAATTGGAAAAGTTGCTGCTTAAGTTTTTATAATAGCAATTTGCATATACTCCAGAATGTTATGAAGGGTGATCAGATGAATTGCATAGTCCTTCTTTGCCATGAAAATTAATTTAATCCCAAAAAAAAATTTCCACTGCATTTCACTGCTGTCATTAAAAGACCTGCTGAGATCATTTCAGTAATCGTCTTGTTAACTCAGGTGAGAATGTTGACGAGCACAAGGCTGGAGATCATTATGTCAGGCTGATTGGGTTAAAATGGCAGACTTGACATGTTAAAAGGAGGGTGATGCTTGAAATCATTGTTCTTCCATTGTTAACCATGGTGACCTGCAAAGAAACGCGTGCAGCCATCATTGCGTTGCATAAAAATGGCTTCACAGGCAAGGATATTGTGGCTACTAAGATTGCACCTCAATCAACAATTTATAGGATCATCAAGAACTTCAAGGAAAGAGGTTCAATTCTTGTTAAGAAGGCTTCAGGGCGTCCAAGAAAGTCCAGCAAGCGCCAGGATCGTCTCCTAAAAAGGATTCAGCTGCGGGATCGGAGTGCCACCAGTGCAGAGCCTGCTGAGGAATGGCAGCAGGCAGGTGTGAGCGCATCTGCACGCACAGTGAGACGAAGACTTTTGGAAGATGGCCTGTTGTCAAGAAGGGCAGCAAAGAAGCCACTTCTCTAAAAAAAAAAAACATCAGGGACAGATTGATATTCTGCAGAAAGTATGGTGAATGGACTGCTGAGGACTGGGGAAAAGTCATATTCTCCGATGAAGCCTCTTTCCGATTGTTTGGGGCATCTGGAAAAAGGCTTGTCCGGAGAAGAAAAGGTGAGCGCTACCATCAGTCCTGTGTCATGCCAACAGTAAAGCATCCTGAGACCATTCATGTGTGGGGTTGCTTCTCATCCAAGGGAGTGGGCTCACTCACAATTTTGCCCAAAAACACAGCCATGAATAAAGAATGGTACCAAAACACCCTCCAACAGCAACTTCTTCCAACAATCCAACAACAGTTTGGTGAAGATTGAAGAATCAATGCATTTTCCAGCACTATGGAGCACCGTGCCATAAGGCAAAAGTGATAACTAAGTGGCACGGGGACCAAAACGTTGACATTTTGGGTCCATGGCCTGGAAACTCCCCAGATCTTAATCCCATTGAGAACTTGTGGTCAATCGTCAAGAGGCGGGTGGACAAACAAAAACCCACTAATTCTGACAAACTCCAAGAAGTGATTATGAAAGAATGGGTTGCGATCAGTCAGGAATTGGCCCAGAAGTTGATTGAGAGCATGCCCAGTCGAATTGCAGAGGTCCTAAAAAAAAAGGGCCAACACTGCAAATACTGACTCTTTGCATAAATGTCATGTAATTGTCGATAAAGGCCATTGAAACGTTTAAAGTGCGTGTAATTATATTTCACTACATCACAGAAACAACTGAAACAAAGATCTAAAAGCAGTTTAGCAGAAAACTTGTGAAAACTAATATTTGTGTCATTCTCAAAACTTTTGGCCACGACTGTAGATGTTCCCTGCAGTAATATGTAACACCCCACATAACACAATAATTCACTGTATTATGTGGGGTGCAGGTAACATCTTTGACATCTGTACTCAGAGAGTTATGAGAAGGTGGGGGTTTGACTCCTGGCCCCCTGCCAATCAGCTGTTTGAGGAGACCCCAATGTCCCAGTGAGAGCCACAGCCTCTTTGCTCCTTAGGCCCCTTTCACATCAGCGTTTTTGCTTTCCGTCCTAGAGTTCCGTCCTTGGGGCTCTAGGACGGAAAGTTACTGATCAGGATTATCCTAATGCATCCTGAATGGAGAGCAATCCGTTCAGGATGCATCAGGATGTCTTCCGTTCAGTATGTGAACGTTTTTTGGACGTTGACAAAAGCGCAGCATGCTGCGGATTTGTCTCCGTCCAAAAATCCAGAAGACATGCCGTAACGCCGCATCCGGAATTAATGCCCATTGAAGTGCATTAATCCGGATCCGGCCTTAAGCTAAACGTCGTTTCGGCGCATCGCCAGATCCGACGTTTAGCTTTTTCTCAATGGTTACCATGGCAGCCAGGAAGCTAAAGTCCTGGTTGCCATGGTAAAATGTAGTGGGGAGCGGGAGAGCAGTATACTTACCATCCGTGCAGCTCCCAGGGCGCTCCAGAGTGATGTCAGGGCGCCCCACACGCATGGATTACGTGATCGCATGGACCACGTGATCCATGCGCATGGGGCGCTCTGACGTCATTCTGGAGCGCCCCGGGAGCCACACGGACTGTAAGTATACCGCTCCCCCGCTCCCCACTACTACTATGGCAACCAGGACTTTAATAGCGTCCTGGCTGCCATAGTAACCTGAAAGCATTTCGAAGACTGATCAGTCTTCTAATGCTTTCAGGCGACTTGCGTTCTGACGGATCCGGCGGGACGGAAGTGCCCGCCGGATCCTCAGAACGCAAGTGTGAAAGAGGCCTTACGAAGCACAGTGCTGTCTATTTGATAGCATTGTGCTTGGTATTGCAGCTCAGCCCCAATCATTCAGATGGCACAGAGCTGCAGCTAGGCCATGTGAACGATAAATGTGATGTCATATGGCCAGGGAAGAGACTGTGGGGCTCACGAAGCACGGCAGCCCCTTTATACAGAAAATAAATTAAG
This sequence comes from Bufotes viridis, assembly GCA_033119425.1. Taxonomy (NCBI): domain Eukaryota; kingdom Metazoa; phylum Chordata; class Amphibia; order Anura; family Bufonidae; genus Bufotes; species Bufotes viridis. The sequence goes on along the minus strand of CM065593.1, from coordinate 156,863,789 downwards.
GGGCCCAAGTTAGGTAGCTCCGGGCCTATCATGCACAGCTGTCTGTTACACTGCGGTGACGCCACAGCCACAGGCCCAATACTGACACCCTCTGTCAATTCTGTCACCCTTTAATGACAGAATTCAGGCACCGTAAACAGACAAATGGGAAAATATGGCAATTTGAGATTCCCATACTTGATCTTCTAGAATTGTATCCACTTGTAAGGGTACTTTCACACTAGCGTCAAAGTTTTCCGTCATTGAGTTCTGTCCTCGGGGCTCAATAACGGAAAAAAACAGAACAATTTTATCGTAATGAATTCTGAATGGAAATCAATCCGTTCAGTTTGCATCAGTTTGTCTTCAGTTCAGTCCTTTCACGTTTTTTGGACGCAGATAAAAGCGCAGCATGTTGTATTTTTTATCTCCGTCCAAAAATGCTGAAACACTTGATGGAATGACTTAATTTCCATTGAAATGCATTAAGGGCGGATCCGATATTGAAAATTGACGCATTAACGGATCCGTTCTTCCACTCTGAGCATGTGCAAACCTTTAAAAATGGTAAAATAATAAATAACGGATCTGTTTTTACGAATGACAATGGAAAAACGGATCTGTTATTTCAATACAATTGTCAAACGGATCTGCAAACAGATCCGTTTGCAAATGAAATCCGTTTTCAAAGGTTTTAACAGATCCGTCTGAAAGTTCCGTTGATGGAAATGCCTGACGAAATCCTTCAACGCAAGTGTGAAAGTACCCTAAAGCGAATGATGTGGATAATTGCAACATAGTAGAAACATATTATAAATACAATTCCCTAACATACTGTATAAGTAACTTTTAACCTCTTAAGGACGCAGGGCGTACATGTACGCCCTAGCGTCCTGGTACTTAAGGACTCAGGGCGTACATGTACGCCCTGAGAAGTTCCGATCACCGCAGCGCTGCGGGTGGTGATCAGAACAGGATGCCTGCTGAAATCATTCAGCAGGCATCCTGTGACAATGCCGAGGGGGGTCCTGTGACCCCCCCGTGTCGGCGATCGCAACAAACCGCAGGTCAATTCAGACCTGCGGTTTGTTGCTCTATGTGTAGTCTCTGATCCCGCGGTCTGTGACCGCGGGGATCAGAGACTAAAATCTGCCACTAATTGTAAATTTTAACCCCCCCCCTGCACCCCGCAATCTTAGTGTCCCCCCGGGCGGTGCAGGGGGGGGATTTGCGGGCGGTGCTGCGGGTGGGCTGCGCGGGAGGCGGGCGGTGCGGCAGACGGGATCGCAATTGCGATCCCCCGCCAGCCTCCTTCAATCCATTTCCCTGGTGTCTAGTGGGTATAGCAGGGGGTCAGCACATTGCTGACCCCCTGCTATAAACTGCTGACATCTGTGCTGCAGATGTCAGCAGTTTAACCCCTTCTATACCGCGGTCCGTACGGACCGCGGTATAGAAGGTGTTAACATGGAGGAGCTCCCTCCCTCTCCCATCGGGGGCTGCCGTACCTTTGCAGCCCCCGATGGGATAGGATAGTAGAGGAGGGAGCTCACCTCTCTTCCATCACCCGCTGCTCTGTAATGGCAGCGGGTGATGGCTACCATGGCAGCAGGACTCTTTCAGAAGCGTCCTGCTTGCCATGGTATAGTAACTCTGGTCAGACTTCTGCTAAAGGCAGAAGTCTGACCAGACTGTGAAAAGTAAAAAAATACAGTGCAGTACACTATATAGTGTACTGTTCTGTATTATATAGACACCAGATCCACTGGATCTACAAGAACCAAGTGGGTCTGGGTCAAAAAAATGTCAAAAAAGAAAATAAGAAAAATACATATCACTGAATAAAAATAAAAAAAAACAAATAAACTACACATATTAGGTATCGCCGCATCCGTAAAAATCTCCTCTATAAAAATATCATGTGACCTAACCCCTCACGCAAATACCGTAAAAAAAATCACAAAAAAATGTTGCAAAAAAGCCATTTTTTGTCACCTTGCATCACAAAAAGTGTAATACCAAGTGATCAAAAAGGTGTATGCCTCCCAAAATAGTACCAATAAAACCGCCATCTCATCCCGCAAAAAATGAGTCCTTATATAGGACAATCGCCCAAAAAAATAAAAAAATATGGCTCTCAGACTATGGAGACACTAAAACATAATTTTTTTTTCTAAAATGCTATTATTGTGTTAAAGTAAAATAAATAAATAAAAGTATACATATTATGTATCGCCGCGTCCGTAAAAACCTGCTCTATAAAAATATCACATTATCTAACCCCTCAGTTAAATACTGTTAAAAAAATAAAATAAAAACAATGTAAAAAAAAAACATTTGTCACCTCACATCTCAAAAACTGTAATAGCAAGCTATCAAAAAGTTATATGCACCCAAAAATAGTGCCAATCAAACCGTCATCTCATCCCGCAAAAAATGATACCCCACATAGGACAATCACCCCCCAAAAAAAATAAAAATAGGGCTCTCAGACTATGGAGACACTAAAACATGATTTGTTTTGTTTTAAAAAATTATAATATTGTGTAAAACTTAAATAAATAAATAAAAAGTATACATATTTGGTATCGGCGCGTCCGTCGCAACCTGCTCTATAAAAAGAACACATCAACGAACCCCTCAGGTGAACACAACAAAAAATAAAAAAAAATACGTTGTCAAGAGCCATTTTTGTCACCTTACATCACAAAAAGTGTAATAGCAGGCGACCAAAATGTCATATGCACTCCAAGATAGTTCCAATCAAACCGCCATCTCATCCCGCAAAAAATGAGCCCCTACATAAGACAGTCGCCCAAAAAATAAAAAAAATATATGGCTTTCAGAATGTGAAGACACTAAAAAAATCATTTTTTTCAAAAATGCTGTATTATGTAAAACTGAAACAAAACCCCCCAAAAAGTATCCATATTTGGTATTGCCGCGTCCGTAGCAACCTGATCTATAGAAATAGTACACAATCTAATCTGTCAGTTCAACGATGTAAATAACAAAAAATAAAAACGGTCCGAAAATAGCTATTGTTTTGCAAATTTTCCATTTTAATCAATTTTCCCAGTAAAAAAACAAGGGTTAACAGCCAAACAAAACTCAATATATATTGCCCCGATTCTCTAGTTTGCAGAAACACCCCATATGTGGTCGTAAACTGCTGTATTGCCAAACGGCAGGGCGTAGAAGGAAGGGAACGCCATATGGTTTTTGGAAGGTAGATTTTGCTGGACTGGTTATTTGACACCATGTCCCATTTGAAGCCCCCCTGATGCACCCCTACAGTAGAAACTCCAAAAAAGTGACCCCATTTTGGAAAGTACGGGATAAGTTGGCAGTTTTGTTTGTATTATTTTAGGGTAAATATGATTTTTGGTTGCTCTATATTACACTTTTTTTGAGGCAAGGTAACAAAAAATAGAAATTCCGAAATTTCATCTCCATTTGCCAATAACTCTTGTGGAACACCTAAAGGGTTAACAAAGTTTGTAAAATCGGTTTTGAATACCTTGAGGGGTGTACTTTCTTAGATGGAGTCACTTTTTTGGAGATTCTACTCTAGGGGTGCATCTGGGGGCTTCAAATGGGACATGGTGTCAAAAATCCAGTCCAGCAAAATCCGCCTTCCAAAAACCATATGGCGTGCCCTTACTTCTGTGCCCTGCCGTTTGGCCATACAGCAGTTTACGACCACATATGGGGTGTTTATGAAAACTACAGAATCGGGGCAATAAAAATTGAGTTTTGTTTGGCTGTTAACCCTTGCTTTGTTACTGAAAAAAATGGATTCAAACGGAAAATTTTCCAAAAAATCGAAATTCAGAAATTTTATCTCCATTTGCCATTAACTCTTGTGGAAAACCTAAAGGGTTAATGACGTTTGTAAAATCAGTTTTGAATACCTTGAGGGGTGTAATTTCTAGAATGGGGTCATTTTTGGATGGTTTCTATTATGTAAGCCTCACAAAGTGACTTCAGACCTGAACTGGTCCCTAAAAAGTGGGTTTTTGAAAATTTCTGAAAAATTTCAAGATTTGCTTCTAAACTTCTAAGCCTTGTAACGTCCCCAAAAAATAAAATGGCATTCCCAAAATGATCGATACATGAAGTAGACATATGGGGAATGTAAATCAATAATTTTTTTGGGGCGGTATTACTATGTATTATAGAAGTAGAGAAATTGAAACTTGGAAAATTGCTAATTTTTCCAAATTTTTGGTAAATTTGATATTTTTTTATAAATAAAAATTAAATTTTTCGACTTAATTTTACCAGTGTCATGAAGTACAATATGTGACGAAAAAACAATCTCAAAATGGCCTGCATAAGAAAAAGCATTTTAAAGTTATCACCACATAAAGTGACAGTGGTCAGATTTGCAAAAAATGGCCAAGTCCTTTAGGTGAAATAGGTCCTTAAGGGGTTAAAAAATTCTTTCAAGGAGATGGGGGCAGAATAAAAGTACATTTTAGTAAGCAATTGGAAAAAAAACAACTTAAAGGGGTTATCCAATACTAAATAACTCCCCATACAATCCCAAGACTGACGACACTGAGCATACCTAATTGGTCCCCGACGCCGGTTTCCTTCTCGATCGCTCAACTGCTGCCTTCGCATCTTCCAACCCTGCAGAAAACAACATCCGTCGATGGAGAAAAGAACATCCGTCATCTTCCCTGCCTGCAGAATACAACATCCAATAGAAGGCCAATGTGATGACCTGCCCCCTTGTGTCACATGTGTTAATATTTACTTCTTTGAGTTATCATAAAGTCCCCATAACAACGCTGCCCCTAACAGAAATCAGAAGAGAATATGTGTAGCCCATTCAGTTACATTGTGCACTGTGAGAGGAAAGTGTGTGTGTATGTGTGTGTGTGGGCATGAGATGTGCTGTGCACACATAGCACACCGCGGCAAACCTTCCAGCCTTGTTTCACACCCTCTAATCACAAATTTACAGATAGACTATCAGATTCAAGTTTAACACATAGCTCCAGTACTTGAACAAGGCTCACAACAAGTCTAGCTCCAGAACAAAGCTCAGTACATAAATATGGTACCGGAACCAAGCTCAGTATACACATTAAAGGGGTATTCCCATCTTGGACAATGGGGGCATATCGCTAGCCTAAGCCCCCATTGTCTTATAGGTGCGGGCCCCACCGCTGGGATCCGCACCTATATAGAGAACGGAGTCCCGAAAGTGAAGGAGGGCGCACTGCGCATGTGCAGCTGCCCTCCATTAATTTCTATGGGGCTGCCGAAAATAGCCGAGCTCTGGCTCAGCCATTTCCATCGTCCTCATAGAACTGAATGGGAGCATGGCCCGCGCATGCGTGGTACGCTCCCATTCATTTCTATTGGAGAGGCGGGGAGAAGCGCTGGGTGGTGGACGGACCCCGGGAAATCTGGGGTCCTCCAGCCACAGCTCTTCCCGCTCCGTTCTCGATATAGGTGCGGGTCCCAGAGGTGGGACCCGCACCTATCAGACAATGGGGGCATATGCTACCCCCCTATGAATACCCCTTTAAGTACAGTTCTGGAACCAGGGTCAGTAAACATACAGTATCAAAACCAAGTTCAGTACAACATAAATACAGCACCAAAGCTAAGTATATAAGTACTAAGGTCAGTATAAAATATAGTACCAAAACTAAGCTCAGTACTACATAAATACAGCACCATAACTAAGGTCAGTATAAAAATATGGTATCAGAACCAAGTGCAGAACATTAATACTGTGCCAGAATCAAATATATTACATAAGCACAGAACAAAATTAAACTTTAGTAAAAAAAACAGGGTACTAGAATAAACCGCAATATAGTACATACAATAATTATAGTACCAGAACAAAAGTCAGTATCTAGTTATAATAAAAGAACCAATCTAAGTACATAAATACAGTACCAAATGTAAGGTCAGTATGTAAATACAGTGCCAAAATCAGGGTAAGTATATAAATATGGAACTAAACTTAGTACTTAAAGGGGCTGTCCAGGTTCAGAACTGAACCTCGACATACCTCCATTTTCACCCAGGCAGCCCCCCTGACTTATGCATCAGAGCAGTTCATGCTCCGATGCTCTCCTTTGCCCTGCGCTAAATTGCGCAAAGGCATTTTCTGGAGATCCATTGACGTACCGGGATCTCCATGGGACTGACAGGAAGCCCGGTGATGTCACCGGCACTGATGGGCGGGCTTTAGCGCTGCCCTAGCCTGTAAAACGGCTAGGGCAGTGGTAAAGTGCGGCCATCAGAGCCATTGACGTCATTGAACACACTGCCGGGCGGAAGCTTCCGCCCGGCAGCGTGTTATTGTCAACAAAAGAGCCCTTGCCCTGCGCTATCTAGCGCAGGGCAAGGGTGCGCATCAGAGCATGAGATGCTCCGATGCTAACATCAGGGGGGCTGTCTGGGTGAAAATATGGGTATGAACAGGTTCAGCTCTGAACCCGAACAAGCCCTTTAAAGGCTATGTACACCTTTGGGGCCATTTTTATATGTTTGCACTTTACTTATTTTGGCTGAAAATCATTTTTTTTTTCAATTGGTCTTTATTAAAAATATTGACCTGTTCTGTCACAAAGGGATAACAGTTTTTCTAGCTGTGTGCATCCTGTTTTCACTTATAATTTGTGCCGGTCATCTAATAATCCGTATCTCTAAATTAATAAACATCATAAACACTAATTTAATTCACATTCTTATCAGTAAGATGAGGATTGAGCTTTAGGCCCTATTCACACGTCCGCAATGTTCGTCTGCACCCGTTTCCGCAAATCTGCGGAACAGGTGCGAACCCATTCATTTTGAATAGGGAGGTGATGGACACGGAGAGCACACACTGTGCTCTCCGCATCCGCATTTGCGGAGCGTGCCGCCGATCTTCCGGCCGGCGGGTCCGCAATAATATAGAGCATGTTCTATTTTTGCCCGCAATTGCAGACAAGTATAGGCATCTCTATAGGGCTGGTGGCAAGGTGCGTTGCGGATCCGCAACACACTACGGACGTGTGAAATAGGCCTAATAATGAGTGTTTATAAGGTCTGAGAGCAGAGATAAGGAGCCAGACAGCATCTTGTCTGATGGAACAGAGAAAAAATTCAGATCCTGCTAGCAGAGCATCTCAGCTCTGTACAGAGAAAAGGGCTCCATATTTTTAATTAAGACAAACTGAAGAAATGATTTTAGCTCATAATGATTACAATGCACTGATAAAAAAATGCCCCCAAAGGTTTACATAGCTTTTAAATACTGTATCAGAACTAATCTTAGTACATAAATATGGTACCATAGCGAAGCTCATTTGATATATGCAGCATTTTAACCAAAGATATCGTGCTGCCTGCATTTTGAAGGTGCCAACAGTGGGTCAGGGAGCCTAGAACTCTTATGCACCTATTAGTATCTGATACAACACCTTCTTACTTTACTGTACACTCATGCTAAGGACCAGCTAATCATCCCACTTATTAGTTCAGGATAACCATGGAGAAGAACCTGCTGGATAGATGGATAGATGGATAGTTTTAGGAGGCTACAAGGGTGTAATGGTTCATACAAAACAGTACTGCTGGGCAAAGTCACACAGCAAATAAACCACTTTGTACACTACAAATTCTAGGAGTGTTAAATCATTAAGAGACATAAAGCTGTCATCACATTGCTCCTGTAAGATCATCTGTCAGATGAGGCTTCCCTACTCTAACTCATATTCTTCACATTTATACACTCTGTCTGTAGCTGCAAATGAGCCATTTTCTCTCATACATCATTTACATTCCATGTACCCACTATTTTATGCCATATATTTGAAAATGGTAAAATGTGTCTTCTTAAATCTCAAACTCTTGATTTACAATTTTTCATATTTCACAGGAACAATGCATCCAAAAGTGAGTCTGTCAGCAATTTTGACCATGAAATTCTGCTAACAGCACTAGGTAGGATTAGGGATAGCAGGAAGAACCATGTCATTTGTGAAGCTTTTATCATCAGGCGTACTGTCCATATTAACTTGTATTCGCTCTGATTCTCCTGCAAGTACACCAGAGGCAGGCTGTGAAGTGCTCTCTGCATTGGGATGCTTTACTATCTTTCCCCTTTGATATTAAGGGACAGATGTAGCATCCAAACAGAAGATGACTACAGCAGTGCATGGCAGAATAAAAGTTCATACATACACTCCTCCTGATTAGAGATGAGCGAACTTTAAAAAAAAGTCCGGTGTTCGGCGTTCGGGTTGTGGTAAGTCGCGCATCCCGTTATGGATTCCACTATAGCGGCATATGGAATCCATAAGGGGCGGCTGCCACCAACCCTAACTGTTGAACAGCCGAAGGACCTGGGGTGACGTCACTGTCATGTGATCAGTGCAGGGGGCGTGGCTCAGCAGAGGAGCAGGCAGCAAGCATATCAGACGCTGTTAACAAAACAGCGTCTGATATGCGATTTTTTTAAACTATTACAGCCTGCCAGCGCATGGTCAGCGCTGGCAGGCTGTAGTTTACCTTCCTCCCGACGCGATCCTGTGGGAGCGCGCACGTTCACAGGAAATCTCGCCTCTCGCAAGATGATGCGCCGATGCATCCACCCAGAGTAACCCGCCTGGCCGCCGTTAGGCGGTCCTGGCGTGGTTAAGATGTTAGCAGCAGATCTTTAGAGCAGTGTTTCCCAACCAGTGTGCCTCCAGCTGTTGCAAAACTACAACTCCCAGCATGCCCACACAGCTAAAGACTGTCCAGGCATGCTGGGAGTTGTAGTTTTGCAACAGCTGGAGGCACACTGGTTGGGAAACACTGCTTTAGAGTCCTGTAAAATTTCCATGAATCTGACTTGTTTCCCAGCACATCCCACAGATAATCAGTTGGATGGAGATATGGGGAATTTGGAGTCAAAACTGGACACTGTACAATCCTTAAAAAAGTTTTACAATATGGTATGGCACATTGGCCTACTGAAAAAGCAGTTTCGGAGGTGGATAGAGGTCACCTTAGGCACTTTGACTGATCTGAGGCTACATAGCCCAATACACAGCAAATTGAGATAGTGCATGTGTTATGAAACCTTACTATCATAGCCAGCATTTATTTTCACCAATTTGGGGTACAATATCTCTTCTTGGGTGCCTATGATCTTGTCACTTGAGAAGTGGTAGTCCTTTCTTGGACCACTTTTGGTAGGTACTAACCACTGCATTTTGGGAATTCCCCACAATACCTGCTGTTCAGGAGATGCTATGTCCCATTTATCTAGCTATCACAATTTGTCTTTTTTCCTGCTTGTAACACATAATTTCAAGAAATGATTGATTGTTTGTGGCCTAATATATTCCACCATTTGACCGGTGCCATTGTAATGACATAATCAATGTTATTCACTTCAGTCAGTTTAAATGTTTTGGCTGATCAGTGTATAAAAAATATATTATACAACATCATTATAAGGCTCATAGTGGGTTGAAACTAAAAAAGTAGTCATTCCTATCCTAACCGATCCAACATTGCTGTCCTTCTGACAGTGCTCCAGTTCCTGATGCTCTCTACTTCCTCGTCTGAGCTCAATAAGCAGGAAATGCCTGGATATGCCTGGTTAGCCAATCACTGGCTGTAGCGGTGGCCCATGTAGACCATTCCTTTATTTTTTGCACATGTAGCCAAGACCAGGAAGTGGAGAACAGCAGGAACCAGAGCAGTGGAGAGCAACAGAGTTGGAACAATAGTGGTGGTGGATCAATAAATGTGAATGTGGCTTAATTTCTCTTTTTAACCCACTACTAGAGCTGAGCGAATACCTGGATGTTCGGGTTCTAGAAGTTCGGCCGAACTTCACTAAAATGTTCGGGTTCGGGGTGAAGTTCGGGTTGAGTTTGGATCCCGAACCCAAACATTTTAGTGAACTTCCCCGAACCCGAACCCGATTGAAGTCAATGGGGACCCGAACTTTTGGGCACTTAAATGGCTGTAAAATAGCCCAGGACAGGGCTAGAGGGCTGCAAAAGGCAGCAAAATGTACGTAAATGCCCTGCAAACATATGTCAATAGGGAAATGAGTTAAAATAAAATACAGAAAAATAATAAATAAACATTCTAAACTTGAGCCCAAGTGAGTGACAGTGGCACCTGTCACCCAGCAAACAGAGGATGTGACAGCAACGCCACCACATCTGTCATTGTCACCAAGCATCTCCACCAAATCCCATGGAAGTGTTCAGCTATCAGCTGTCCATCTCCCAAACACTGGAGAGAAAAAGAAATAGAAAGAGGACGTACCCCCCTACCCATGGCTCTAAATGCCTTATTTCAAACTTTCTGGTCCTTTGAAATGCTGTCATTCTGTCTGGTGGACAGTTTTAAAAACCTTATGGCGGTGGCTGTCCCACAGTACGTGTACCCCAGCCGCCGCTACTTTTGCAGGCGAGCCATCCCTTTCTTGCACAACCAAGAGGCGGACAAAATCAAGTGTGCACTGCGCAACGCTATCTGTGGAAACGTCCACATAACCAACAACACAGTGGGTAAATATAGCGGCTGGCCCAAGGGCGGATAGCATTTTTGCGATTGTCCTTCCGCCCCCGAGGATTGCAGGGCATTTCTCTTTGTATCCTGTTACCTCCTCCTCCTACTTGGCTTCCTCCTCCTACTCTAACACCCCCTCATCCGCTCAGCGTAACATCTTTACCACCCACAGCAGCACCGCCAGGGGGAAACGACAGCAGGTTGTTTTAAAACTTGTGTGTTTGTGGGACAAACCCCGCACCGCGCAGGAGCTGTGGACAGGCATGGAACAACAGACCGACCATTGGTTGATGCCACTGAGCCTCCAGCCCGGCCTGGTGTTGTGAGCTAATGGGCGAAATATACTAGCAGGTCTGGGCCTAGCCGGTTTGACACACATCCCCTGCCTGCCACATGTGCTGAATTTGGGGTGCAGAAATTCCTAAACACCAGACAGTGAAAATAAATTCAGTTAATCGAACACACACAACACCCCCACCCCCCTTTCACTCAAACCAATAACAAACTATTTACAAATGTTCTTAAAAACATATTAAAATAACTATAATGCAGCTAAACTTACTATATAAACCAACAAAACTCTATACACGCCTTATCCTTAACTTAAGGCCAGTGACATCCAAGTGGCTCGAAGGGTGGGTTCCTGCACCAACATAGTCCCTGGCCTGGAACACAATTGTCCAGCCAGGGCACAGTTCTGGAGGATGAGGAGGATAAGTAGGATGAGGAGGAGTATGAGGAACCGTTTTTTCAGCAGGGTGGCACCCAAGCCAGCTCACTGGCAGCTGGGTCACAATCAGCACCTTAGAAGGCTGGGTTAGCATTGGCGAAATGTGGGAAAGCTTTTTCATCATGCCACAACAACCTGCACCACCAGCAGATCTGGAACGTCTTAGCAGGAGGCAGCATTTCAGCAACATGGTGGAAGAGTACACGTACTGACCGATGGGTTTGCCCAGGGGTGTAGCTACAGGGAAGCGTGGGAAGCACACTATTTTGGGTCCCTGACCTAGAAGGGGCCCATTCAGGAGGAGGAGGAGGACTAAAAGACTTTGTCAGGGCCCCCTCAACAGTATTATACAATTAAATTATATACAGTGGCAGTATAGACAGTGTAGAAAACGGATGGAAAATAAACCCAAACAGCCTCACACCCAACACACTCAACACCCCCCACCCCACTTTCACTTAAACCATTAACAAACTATTTACAAATTTACTTAAAAACATATTAAAATAACTATACAGCAGCTAAACTAACCATATAAAGAAACAAAACTATATACACGCTTTATCCTTAACTTAAGGCCAACCAAATACAAGTGGCTCGGGGGTGGGTATCTGCACCAATTGTCCAGCCAGGGCACAGTTCTGGAGGATGAGGAAGAGGAGGAACGCTGGGGGATACAGAGGACACAGACGATATACCTCCCTCAAAGAGGATAGCTTGTCCTTGCCTCTGGGCAGCCTGGCAGACATGAGCGACTACATGCTGCAGTGCCTGCGCAACGACCGCCCAGTTACTGCCACATTCTAACTTGTGCTGATTACTGGGTGGCCACCCTGCTGCATCCCCGTTACAAGGGCAACGTGCCGTCCTTAATTCCCTCACTGGAGTGTAATAGGAAGATGAGCCCGCTAGTTGACACGCTGCTGATGGCATTCACACCTGACACCGGGGACTCAGTGGAAGCACAAGGTGAAGGCAGAGGAGGAGGAGGAAGAATTTGCCAATGCAGCTGGGTCACCAGCAACACCTCAGAAGGCAGGGTTAGCATGGGCAAAATGTCGAAAAACTTTGGCATCACGCCACAACAACCTGCACCACCAGCAGATCTGGAACATCTTAGCAGGAGGCAGCATTTCAGCAACATGGTGGAACAGTACCTTTGGCTTCACAGCCCAAAAAGTCTTTATTTCATGCAAGAATGTAACTGCCAATTGTAAGTTCCAGTCAGTTATGCAGTGCAGGGGTTTGTACCTGGCAAAAATGGTAATATTTCACCCAACAATTTAAAATCTATTCTTTGCCGGACACTATTAAACTTGGCCAGCCACAGCTGGAACCACTGATTAATGGAATTGCTATTTTGGCAATTGAATTTCACGCCAGAACAAAATCTTTCCTTTGAAGGACACTATTAAACTTGGCCAGCCACTGCTGGAACACCAGATTTATGGGATTGCTATTTTGCCAATTGAATTTCACCCTAGAACAAAATCTATCCTTTTCAGACACTATTAAACTTGGCCTGCCACTGCTGAAACCACTGATTTACGGTATTGCTATTTTGGCAATTGAATTTCACCCCAGAACAAAATCTATCCTTTACCGGACACTATTAAACTTGGCCAGCCACTGCTGGGACACCAGATTTATGGGATTGCTATTTTGGCAACTGAATTTCACCCCAGAACAGAATCTATCCTTTGCCGGACACTATTAAACTTGGCCAGCCACAGCTGAAACCACTGATTTACGGTATTGCTATTTTGGCAATTGAATTTCACCCCAGAACAAAATCTATCCTTTGCCAGACACTATTAAACTTGGCCAGCCACTGCTGAAACCACTGATTTACGGTATTGCTATTTTGGCAATTGAATTTCACCCCAGAACAAAATCTATCCTTTGCCGGACACTATTAAACTTGGCCAGCCACAGCTGGGACACCAGATTTAGGGGATTGCTATTTTGGCAATTGAATTTCACCCCAGAACAAAATCTATCCTTTGCCAGACGCTATTAAACTTGGCCAGCCACAGCTGAAACCACTGATTTACGGTATTTCTATTTTGGCAATTGAATTTCACCCCAGAACAAAATCTATCCTTTGCCGGACACTATGAAACTTGGCCAGCCACTGCTGGGACACCAGATTTAGGGGATTGCTATTTTGGCAATTGAATTTCACCCCAGAACAAAATCTATCCTTTGCCAGACACTATTAAACTTGGCCAGCCACAGCTGAAACCACTGATTTACGGTACTGCTATTTTGGCAATTGAATTTCACCCCAGAACAAAATCTATCCTTTGCCGAACACTATTAAACTTGGCCAGCCACTGCTGGGGCACCAGATTTAGGGGATTGCTATTTTGGCAATTGAATTTCACCCCAGAACAAAATCTATCCTTTGCCAGACACTATTAAACTTGGCCAGCCAGAGCTGAAACCACTGATTTACGGTACTGCTATTTTGGCAATAGAATTTAACCCCAGAAAAAAATATATCCTTTGAAGGACACTATGAAACTTGGCCAGCCACTGCTGGGACACCAGATTTATGGGATTGCTATTTTGGCAACTGAATTTCACCCCAGAACAGAATCTATCCTTTGCCGGACGCTATTAAACTTCGCCAGCCACTGCTGGGACACCAGATTTAGGGGATTGCTATTTTGGCAATTGCATTTTACCCCAGAACAAAATCTATCCTTTGCCGGACACTATTAAACTTGGCCAGCCACAGCTGAAACCACTGATTTACGGTATTGCTATTTTGGCAATTGAATTTCACCCCAGAACAAAATCTATCCTTTGCCAGACACTATTAAACTTGGCCAGCCACTACTGGGACACCATATTTAGGGGATTGCTATTTTGGCAATTGAATTTCACCCCAGAACAAAATCTATCCTTTGCCAGACACTATTAAACTTGGCCAGCCACTGCTGGGACACCAGATTTAGGGGATTGCTATTTTGGCAATTGAATTTCACCCCAGAACAAAATCTATCCTTTGCCAGACACTATTAAACTTGGCCAGCCAGAGCTGAAACCTCTGATTTACGGTACTGCTATTTTGGCAATAAAATTGAACCCCATATAAAAATATATCCTTTGCAGGACACTATGAAACTTGGCCAGCCACTGCTGGGACACCAGATTTATGGGATTGCTATTTTGGCAACTGAATTTCACGCCAGAATAGAATCTATCCTTTGCCGGACACTATTAAACTTGGCCAGCCACTGCTGGGACACCAGATTTAGGGGATTGCTATTTTTGCAATTGAATTTCACCCCAGAACAAAATCTATCCTTTGCCAGACAGCAAACAGTATTACACTTGGCTAGCGACTGCTGGAACACCAGATTTAGGGAATTGCTATTTTGGAAATTGAATTTCACCCCTCAATAAAATATAGAAATTTCTATCCTGAGTTTCTAGGGGTGACAATAAGCACAACCAAGCCCCTGATGTAGGATATAGCAAAAAAATAAATAAACTAGTATTGATGGATTTGGTGGCAGCTTGTGCTGGTGCACCACAAGACACAAAATGGCCACCGATCACCTCAGAAAAAAGTGACAAAAAACGCTCTGTGCAGCCTAAAAACCAGTGAGTAGAGATGAGTGAACTTTAAAAAAAAGTTTGGCGTTCGGCGTTTGGGTTGTGGTAACTCGCGCATCCCGTTATGGATTCCACTATCGCGGCATATGGAATCCATAGGGGGCGGCTTCCACCAACCCGAACTGTTGAACAGCCAAAGGACCTGGGGTGACGTCACCGTCATGTGATCAGTGCAGGGGGCGTGGCTCAGCACGGGATCAAATCCAGTGCTGAGCCACGGCCCCTGCACTGATCACATGACGGTGACGTCACCCCAGGTCCTTCAGCTGTTCAACAGTTCGGGTTGGTGGAAGCCGCCCCTTATGGATTCATTATGCCGCGATAGTGGAATCCATAACGGGTTGCGCGAGTTACCGCAACCCGAACGCCGAACTTTTTTTTAAAGTTCGCTCATCTTTACCAGTGAGCAATTAACTAGCAGAAGTTGAATGATTCACAGCTGTAGATCGATCACTTCATTAGGTGCTTTTGCAGACTTTTCCCTGCCTAATCTCGCCCTCACAGCAGCTGCATCCTATCCCTACACTAATCAGAGCAGAGTGACGTGCGGTGCTACATGACTCCAGCTTAAATAGAGGCTGGGTCACATGCTGCACTTGGCCAATCACAGCCATGCCATTAGTAGGCATGGCTGTCATGGCTTCTTAGGGCAAGAAGTAAAACGCTAGCTGATTGGCTGCTGTGCAGCCCATCAGAAAGTGGGAAGAAATGGCCGAACAAAGGACCCGAACCTGAACTTTTTTGAAAATGTTCGGGTCCAGGTCCGTGTCCCGAACACGCCAACATTCGGTACGAACCCGAACTATACAGTTCGGGTTCGCTTAACTCTACCCACTACCCATATATAAAAATATTAATACAGCTGACCAACCCCTTTAAACATGACAGTGCCATACAATAATGTAATTTCAATCAGAAATTTTGTATCTTTTACCTGGTCACTCCTGCCCTGAGACACCTGACCAGTACTCAATACTTCTCGGTGCCATGTGATACAAGTTATTTAGCGCAGGACAAATTCATAGTTTTTTTTGCTTGGCTGTCAATTTGCAGAAACATTTTGTCCTCCACTTAGAAATTTGGCAGAATTAAATAAAGATAATTAATGTAATACTACTAGTAACGTTTGGTATTTAATAATGATAGATATACTATTTCCAGGAAAACATGGGAGCTTTAAATCAGGCATACCGTATATTAAATGCCATTTGAGCACCAGGTAAAATGTGCTTAAAGGTCAAGTGAGTTTTTAAAGAGTTTTTGAATTTTTGACAGAAATTTATACTTCTCTACAGTCCAATTTTCCTTTCTGCCATGTTGGGCAGCAATCCAGTGACAATTGTAAAGAATACAAGGCAATTGGCACAATATATTATTGAACATCTGAAGGTGGGAGCAGAAATGTGTCTCTTCAGCAGTAAATGCATGCTAGAAAGTATGATGAAGTAAGAAAGCCAACCAACTGTCAGTATTGCAGGACAATTGTTAGTGTTATATAATCATGCACCCACTAAATATCAAGAACCATAGAACTTTATAAGTGAACATGAGGACAGACTACAATATTCAAACTGAGTAAGGGCTCTTTCACACTGGCGTTTTTCCTTTCCGTCCTAGAGTTCCGTCCTCGGGGCTCTAGGACGGAAAGATACTGATCAGGATTATCCCAATGCATTCTGAATGGAGAGAAATCCGTTCAGGATGCATCAGGATGTCTTCCGTTCAGTATGTGAACGTTTTTTGGACGTTGACAAAAACGTAGCATGCTGCGGATTTGTCTCCGTCCAAAAATCCGGAAGACATGCCGTAATGCCGGATCTGGAATTAATGCCTATTGAAGTGCATTAATCTGGATCCGATATTAAGCTAAACGTCGTTTCGGTCCATCGCCGGATCGGACGTTTAGCTTTTGTGAATGGTTACCATGGCAGCCAGGATGCTAAAGTCCCGGCTGCCATGGTAAAGTGTAGTGGGGAGGCAGGGGCGAAGTATACTTACCTTCCGTGCGGCTCCCGAGTCCCGGGGCGCTCCACAATGACGTCAGAGTGCCCCATGAGCATGGATCACATGATCGCATGGATCACATGCGCGTTGGGCGCTCTGACGTCATTGTGGAGCACCCCGGGAGCCGCACGGACTTTGAGTATCTGCTCCCCTGGCTCCCCACTACTTACTATGGCAACCAGGACTTTAGTAGCGTCCTGGCTGCCATAGGAACACTGAAAGCATTTTGAAGACTGATCAGTCTTCAAATTTTTCCAGTTGTCTTGCGCTGTGACGGATCCGGCGGGAATTTCCGGCGACGGAAGTGCACGCCGGATCCACACAACGCAAGTGTGAAAGAGGCCTAAAAGAGCTGTGCACTCTAGAGGAAATATCTTATTAGTAATTAATAAAAACGAATTATCATGAGAATATTACTTACTGCTTTTCTGCCTTCTGAAATACTTTAATACATAATCCTCAACATTGAAATTGCAACACTAATAAGAGAAAGTCATGGAATTATGGAAATCACAGGATCGATCGACAGTTAATAAAAGATGGAAACAAAATATTCAAAACATTTCAGGCACAGAACTACACATATTTACACACCTTGGCATGCTATCAATAAGGTTATTAATACTTGTCTGAGGGATGCTCTACCACACTGAATGTATTTGGGCACACAAATCATCAAGATCTGCCGCTGGGAGCTCCCTTTGCAAAAGCCAACCAATGACGTCCCAGATGTGATCAATGGGAAACGTTAGTCCAGAGATGTTACAACCATGTTTAGGCCACATAGGCTGCTCACTTAAGCGCAAGCAACATGCAGCCTGGCATTTTCCTGTTGAAAAGTGGCTCCTTGTCATTTTGGACAAATGGCTGTACCAATGGTTCCACAACCAAGTCAATGTAATCCTGAGTTGTTATTGTAACTGAAATGAGGTTTACAGGGGTCTGGCTATCATATATTATGCCATCACACACCATATTTCCAGGAGTAGGAATGGTGTGGTGTTTCCTTGTGAAGGTCTCTTCATGGCTTTGCCCACGTGTTCTCCAGACCAATCTCCAACTTTCATTGTGTCATTGTGTCACTGAAGAGGATAAACCTCTACCCCAGCATCCATTGCTCTATTGCTGTGCACCATGATAGCCTATGACAGGCATCCTCAAACTGCGGCCCTCCAGCTGTTGCAAAACTACAACTCCCAGCATGCCTAGACAGCCTATAGGTACCAGCCTACAGCAAGGCATTGTGGGAGTTGTAGTTTTACAACAGTTGGAGGGCCGC
Source organism: Bufotes viridis (assembly GCA_033119425.1). Lineage (NCBI taxonomy): Eukaryota > Metazoa > Chordata > Amphibia > Anura > Bufonidae > Bufotes > Bufotes viridis. The sequence goes on along the minus strand of CM065593.1, from coordinate 156,845,634 downwards.
AGTTTGAGGATGCCTGGCCTATGAGAATGGTGGTATAAGGTCAATTGAACACCTGTAGCTGGACATCTGGCTCATACCTCAAAGTCATGCAAACGACTTCTGATGTTTTGCATAGACACTGTTTGCCGCCATAGGCTTAGGCCTCTTTCACACTTGCGTTCTGAGGATCCGGCGGGCACTTCCGTCCCGCGGGATGGGTCAGAAAGCAAGTCGTCTGAAAGCATTTGAAGACTGATCAGGATCCTGATCAGTCTTCAAAATGCTTCCAGGTTACCATGGCAGCCAGGACGCTACTGAAGTCCTGGCTGCCATGGTACTCCGCAGCAGTGTACTTACCTGCGCTGCAGCCGCCAGGCGCTCCTTCACGATGTCACAGGTCCTCGCGGCGCATAGATCAATGCGCCGCCCGGACCTGTGACGTCATGAAGGCGCCCGAGGCCGCAGCGCAGGTAAGCTACACTGCTGCAAGCATACCATGGCAGCCAGGACTTCAGTAGCGTCCTGGCTGCCATGGTAACCGATCGGAGCCCCAGCTTACACTGGGGCCTCGATCGGAACTGCTGCTGCGCATGCGCAGAGCTAAACATTGGATCCGGCGATGCGCCGAAACGATGTTTACCTTAATTCCGGATCTGGATTAATGCACTTCCATGGGCATTAATTCCGGATCCGGCATTACAGCATGTCTTCCGGATTTCTGGACAGAGACATATCCGCAGCATGCTGTGGTTTTGTCAATGTCCAAAAAACATTCACATACTGAATGGAAGACATCCTGATGCATCCTGAATGGATTTCTCTCCATTCCGAATGCATTAGGATAATCCTGATCAGTCTTTTTCCTTCTTAGAGCCCCGACGACGGAACTCTAGGACGGAAAAGAAAAACGGTAGTGTGAAAGAGCCCTTAGAGTGTAACGTCCAATTTAACTTGAAGTACAGAATGGATCACTACGTGCCATTCTAATCAGATAATCCATCTGTGAAGAGGTTCATCTCTGTGTACCTCTTGCTGTCATTACAGTTTGTTGTTGTCCTACCAACTACGCAACGTTGAACAGTGCTGACATCTCGTCCTAGGACATGCAAAGTTAAACAATGTTGACATTTCGGCCTAGGTGAATAGAGTTCTGCCAGAATGACAAACCAAGGTCTTTCATCTGAACTGGCATCAACTCGCATGTTGACGAACAGGAGGCATCGCACAATAATTTCACATGACTTGATCTGATTTTTCATGCTTCATGTTGCTAAAATAAATCTAGCTTTTTGCCCTTCTCATGCTACAAATTGGAGCTAGGTACTTGAAAATTTGATCATCTGCAGATCTTAAAAACATCTGCTAATTCCTCAATTCGCATGACCTTATGGATTATCTTGGTGTTGCAATTTCAGGATAGGTCATCAATATCAGATAAGTGGGGGTCTGACTCCCAGCAATCTCCGCTGATCAGCAGTTTGAAAAGGTAGCAGTGCTTGTGCAAGTGCTGCTTCCGCTTCAAAAATACCTGTATGCCATCTCCCTTGCATTGACAGCCAGTGCAGTGTAATTAAAACTTTTAGTCCGAATCACTTGAATGGCACAAGCATTTGTAATAATAAAAAAACAAACAAAAAAAACAAACAACAACAACAGATTGGCCTGTAAATAATGAACTTAATAGACATAACTATAAAAAAAGTTATGAATCAGAATATGGAGATGCAAAGAAAAAAAATATTTGTTAATTTATATTTTTAAAGATTAAAACACAAAGAAAACTGTAATATATGTTTTTTCAAGATCCAACCAATTTACAGCTTTCCAGTGCATTATATACAATATCAAATGGTGGTGCCATTAATCCCTTCCTGCCCAGCGCCATAATAGTATGGTGCAGCGGAACGTGACTTGCCGCCCAGCGCCGTAGTATTACGGCACGCTGACCGGGCGGGTGCAGGAGCTGCGCCTGCCCGATCAGCTGCAGGGGACAGGCTGTTCCCGTTAGGCTACATGTACACGACAGTTGTTTTTCTCAGCTTCCATTTCAGTTTTTTTTGGCGGATAGGATAGGAACCCATTCATTTCAATGGTTCAGCAAAAAAATGCTGACAGTTCATCTGTTTGTGTTCCGCGTTCATTGTCCGTGTTTCCCTACAGCAATAAAAGTCCATTTGCGGACGAGGATAGGCATTTATTACAAGGGATCTGTGAAAACAAAGGAATTCTCCCAAAAAAATGATGGATTGCGGATCCCGATTTGCGGACAGCAAAAAACAACCGTCGTGTGCATGTAGCCTTAGACGGACCCTTGCTGTATGCGCCTGCATCAGTGAAAACACCAATGCCGTCACATTAACCCCTTCTATGCCACGGTCAGCGATGACCGCGACATAGAAGGGGTTTGCTGCGGGTGAGGGATCCCATCGAGTCCCTGCGCTGCTGTGGCAGGACCCGATGGGTGAGAAGGCAGCCCGATGCCGTGCAGAGGAAAGAGATAGTCGGCACTCGATCCTTTCAGCGAGGTTGCGCGGGAAAGGATATGATCCACAACACCAATAAAGAATGATCCCAGCAACCGTCTTCGTTTATATTGCTCTTTACATTTATTCACAGAATAACAATCTCCTGGACGCGTTTCGGCTCACAGCCTTTATCAGCAGTTCACAGGAAAAGAATTAACACACATTTAAATAGCCTAGATGACGTCAGACTCCAATTGTGAATGACAGATTAATCTAGCCAATCGGCATCATGGTTTCAGTTTGAAGCAGATCAATGGACAAACGATACATATAAACAAATAGACAAGTGATACATATTAGTCGCTGATACATATTACCATCCAAGTTCTCAATTCAGAGTGAATGACAATTCACTCTGAATTGAGAACTTGGATGGTGTATGTATCAGCGACTATATGTATCACTGTCTACTTGTTTATATGTATCATTTGTCCAATGATCTGCTTCAAGCTGAAACCATGATGCCGATGACTAGATAATCTGTCATTCTGATGGAGTCTGACGTCATCTAGGCTATTTAAATGTGTGTTATTCTTCCTGTGAACTGCTGATAAAGCTGTGAGCAGCAGTCAGAGACTGTTATTCTGTGAATACAAAGTGACAATATCACGAAGACGGTTGCTGGGATCATTCTTTATCGATGCCGTGCAGAGGCTGCCCAATGCCTTGCATCAGGACCTGCCCTCTACGAGTGCCCAGGAGATCCAGCCTCAGGCTGGGTCTCCTAGGCATCCTATTAGTGTATTACTCTATGTAATATTCTAACAGGCAATGCATTACAATACAGATGTATTGTAATGCATTGCAGAGGGGATCAGACCCCCAAAAGTTAAAGTCAGAAATAAAGTTAAAAAAAAAAAAGTTAAAAAAAATGGCTATGGCTCTCAGACTATGGAGACACTAAAACATATTTTTTTTGCTTTGGTTTGGTTTCAAAAATGCTATTATTGTGTAAAACAAATAAATAAGAAAAAGTACACATATTAGGTAATGCCACGTCCATAACGATCTGCTCTATAAAAATATCACATGACCTAACCCCTCAGGTGAATGCTGGAAAAATAAATAAATAGAAACGGTGCCAAAATTACCAGTTTTTGGTCACCTGGCCCATAAAGTGTAATAATGATTGATCAAAAAAACATATGTACCCAAAAAAGGTACCAATAAAAACATCAACTCTTTCTTAAAAAAAATAAGCCCCTGCACAAGACGATCGTCATAAAAATAAAAAAATAAGGCGTTCAGAAAATAGAGACACAAAAACATAATTTTTTTCTTCAAAAAAGCTTTATTATGTAAAACTGAAACAAACAAACAAAAAAGGTAGACATATTTGATATCATTGCGTCCGTAACAAACTGCTCTATAAAAATAGCACATGATCTACCCTGTCAGATGAATGTTATAAAAAATAGAAAATAAAAAATGAGCCAAAACAGCAATTTTTTGGTTACCTTGCCTCACAAAAAACGTAATATAGAGCAATTAAAAATCATATGTACCCCAAAATAGTACCAATAAAACTGGCACCTTATCCCCTAGTTTCCAAAATGTGGTCACTTTTTGTTAGTTCCTACTGTAAGGGTGGATCAGGGGGGCTTCAAATGGGACATGGCATCTAAAAACCAGTCCTGCAAAATCTGCCTTCCAAAAACCATATGGTGTTCCTTCCCTTCTGCGCCCTGCCATGTGCCCTTACATCAGTTTACAACTACATGTGGGGTGTTTCTGTAAACCGCAGAATCAGGGTAATGAATATTGAGTTTTGTTTGGCTGTTAACCCTCGATGAGTTAAAGAAAAAAATGGATTAAAATGGAAAATGTGCCAAAAAAGTGAAATTTTGAAATTTCATCTCCATTTTCCTTTAATTCTTGTGGAACACCTAAAGGTTTAACAACGTTTGTAAAATCAGTTTTGAGTAACTTGAGGGGTGTAGTTTCTACAGTGGTGTCATTTATGGGGGGTTTCCATTATGTAAGCCCCACAAAGTGACTTCAGACCTGAACTGGTCCTTAAAAAGCGGGTACAATGTGTCACGAGAAAACAATCTCAGAATGGCCAGGATAAATAAAAGTGTTCCAAAGTCATTACCACATAAAGTGACACATGTCGGATTTGCAAAAAATGGCCTGGGCAGAAAGGTAAAAAAAATGTCCCGGGGTTGAAAGGGTTAAAAAAGTACAACTTGTCCTGTGAAAAACAAGCCCTCTTATAGCTATGTGAACAGAAAAATTAATAAGTTATGGCTCCAGGAAGGCAAGGAGTAAAAAAACAAAAATGAAAAAACGGAAATCTCTGCGACAGGAAGGGAATAATCATGGGATAACACCTTTAAGTGTTGTCAAATGTAAGGAAGTAGAAAGAAGTTCTGTGGATAAGTTATACAATGTTATTGTGTGACAACCCCTTTAATTCTGCCTTTTGTACATGTAGAAACCAGCATTTTATTCTGTAACATCCCTGTTTAATTGTGTGATTTGTTCTGCCTTATTTATTCATAACAGCCAACATATTGCTGCCGGCTTGTATCTGTGCAAAGCAAGTCTGGATTTCTGAAGTAACAGAAGTTTCAGACAGATGACTGGATATAATGGTCGCTTGGTTTCGACAGGGATGCTGTCACCTAGTGTAACTGTGGATTCTGGAATTTGACAAGTGTGTGGGAATCTAGACAGTCTAATCTCTAAAAAAAAAAGAAATGTGATTTTAACACTAAGCATTGAACGCTCGAAAAAATATAAATGTCAGTCCGACTTCACCTTAAGCAGCACCAATACTACGCTGCCAAAAACACTTGTGCCATAGAAACATGGCTTTATCAAGTCTTTAATTCCCTGTCCTGATAAAAACCTATGTAGGGCTATGTTATGAGGGTACACGTTTCCACTAATAGTTGTTGACCATGTGTCCCACAGTCCTGGCCACCCATTTTAATGTCGCTATAGTAAGATACTAGCTATGAACACAGTGCCATAAAATATAAAGCAATGGTTTCAGACAAACAAAATGACAAGGGATCTTGTTGTCGCTGATAAAGATGGGAGCTGTAATGGCATCACCAAACATGACCTTCTTTATGAAGCTTTGTCTATCATTCACGCAAGATTTCTAAAGAGAGTTTTCTGGTACCCACAACAGAAATGTAGATACTAATTTAAATTTTTCAGGGTACCAGGGTATGGACTAATTAGTGATGTGACCTCTGATTTAAAGGTTTCAAGATGGCTGATTGTTTCATGGAATTGTTCCTATGGCGTTATATGTATGTGTTTTATATATTTTTCTTTACCCTGCGTTGTGTGTTGTATGTTTAGGTAAACTTACTGTACATGCATACTGTAGGCCCTTGTCTTTCCCTGACACTTTAGTGATGGTTTCTTCACTGTGATAGGTGTAAAGGACCTATGGTCACATGGCTAGGTCTGCCGGTACTCAAGGCAATGTTCTGCAGATGAGAAGAGAAGCTGCTAGAAGCCAGAGTGGTGGGAGAATGTACTGGCATACGGATGTTGCGTTACTTACACTGGATGGAGCTTACACTTATAAAAGTAGAGTTCTTAGCACGTGGGCTATGACCCTAAAGAAGTGAGAGACTTATTGTGGGAAAAGGCCCAGTTGTTTGCAGTGCCTGCAGGCCAACCAAGAGAGGTGAGGAAGTACTACAGCTGTGAATTAGAGTCTTCATGTGGAGACACAGAACTGGAGCAGCAAAAGATGTAAGAAGTAGAAGGTAGGACTGAGCAGACGTCTCAAGAGAGCCAGCTATAGAGACAAAACTCTACAAAAAGGGAGGTGTTGCAGATGGTAAGAGTCATGTGCCAAGCTGAACCGCTGTGACTGATTAAGGTAGTTCTTCTCCGGACAGAGACGTTTTACTTCAAATAAGAACTGTTCATATGTGTTACCCAAGTATGGCCTTCTGACCACTGTTGAATATTAATGCATGTTATGCAAAAGTCACTTAAAAATGCAAATCCATTTCCGTAAGATCCGTCTAGTCTGGTGGTATTTGTGGTGAGACCTCATCCTATTGTAGTACTCCACTGTGGAAGTGATTTTGCAATTCTACCATCCAGTTAAACAGTTCTGACTACCTGCCACTGTCCCTAGGAGAAGATCAATGCAAATTGATTTATACAGCTCCACCTTGTAGCCTAAGAATATCGGTTTATTGTTTATGTCAATATTTCCTCTTGAATGGCATGGGGTAAGTTTTCCAAGTACCGAGAAATTTCCCCTTAGTTTGCCAATGAGTATAAAGGTAAGAATTACTGATTCAGATTCAGCATCTTTTACATTATTCTCTTATTACTGTAGTTTGGGGATGTTTCTGAGGTGACAATTTCCATTTTTGCGTTTTCATTTTTTACTCTCCGCCTTTCCAAAGCCACAACTTTTTTATTTTTCCGTTCCAAGAGGTGTTTGAGAACTTATTTTTCTCTGGATAAGTAGTACTTTCTAACGGCACCATTTAATAATGCATACACTATAAAGGGAAAAAAATTGGTGGAATTAGGAAAAAAAAACACAATTCCACAATTTTTATAGGATTTGTTTTTACAGTATTCTCTATGCAGTAAAACTGACGTCGTACCTCCATTGTATGGTGAGCGCGATTACCATGATACCATCATTTTATTTTATTTCTGTCCCCATATTCCAACCCCCATACCTTTTTTATATTTACATCTAGGGAGCTGTGTTAGGGCTAATTTTTTTCAGGCTGATGTGTAGATTGTATGGATACAATTTTGGCATGTGTATATCTTTATGCTAACTTTTTATGAGATTTTTTTGGGGGGGAGTTTAGTGATGAAAAAAAAAAAAAACAGCAAATCAGCCATTTAGATTTTTTTCCCATTACAGCGTTCACTTTACAGGATAAATACGTTTATATTCTATTAGGTCAGACATTTTGGGATGTGGCGTTGCATCTGGTATTCATTTTTTTATTGTTTATTTTTAATATGGGTAAAGGAGGTTGTATTGCTAGAATTATAATATAACGAAGATTGAGAATTCAATCTTCGGTATATTCTAGCAATACAACCATTAGGAACTCAGCTCTAAGTTGTAATCGCAATGCGAATAATACTTACAATTATTAATCTATTAATAATTATTTATTATAGGCAAATATGGTAGTCTAGATCATTACTTTGCCCAAATCTATATTCAGCTACATGGCTTAGAAAATATGCTGTCAAACAATAATTCTAGGTTTTGGTATAGACACATGATCTAGACTACCATATTTGCCTATACCAAATGTAAATATGCAACCAAATGTGGCAAAATACACAAAAAAATAAAATAAAAAATAAAAAAAATTATTAAAAAGGCAGATGCGTTTTTGATACGTTTTCTATCAAAAACGCCCAAATGGCCCCTGGGGGGTTCAGATATCTTGCCTCGGAGGCAGCAGAATGTTGGTGGTAGTCATAGTGAACCTTCATAAACAATCAAATAGAGGCATCAAATGGATTCGCAAAGCGATTAATAATTGTAAGTATTATTCGCATTGCGATTACAACTTAGAGCTGAGTTCCTAATGGTTGTATTGCTAGAATTATAATATAACGTCAGATTGAGAATTCAATCTTCGTTATATTCTAGCAATACAACCACTAGGAACTCAGCTCTAATTTGAATTCGCAATGCGGTTAATGCAGGTCATATTAATCGCATTGCGAATTAAACTTAGATCTGAGTTCCAAATAGTTGTTGTATTGCTAGAATATAACGAAGATTGAGATTATAGTGCTATTTTCGTTATCTCTTCGTTATATTCTGGCAATACAAGCATTAGGAACTCATATCTAAGTTGTAATCACAATGCGAATAATACAGATTATATTAATCGCATTGCGATTACAACTAATAACACTGCAGCTTCAGAATGAATCTAAGATGGATGCTGTCCTTGCGTTTAGATAGGAGGTGGGAGGGTCTGGGAGGGAGGGTATGCTGATTGGCTGGAATGTGTCTGCTGACTGTGAGGTACAGGGTCAAAGTTTGCTCAATGATAAAGTATACGGGCGAACGCGAACATCGCACATGTTCGCCCGCAGCGGCGGAGGCAAACAAGCTATGTTCGCCGGGAACTGTTCGCCTGCGAATAGTTCAGGCCATCTCTATCGATCATAGACATTGCCTTTGGGTGTCTACAGTGCCTCAGCGGGAGCTATGTTTAAACCCTGTGTATGTACGGCAGTTGTTCTTAAGGAGTTTTTAATAATTTAAAGAGGACCTTTCATGTTTTTTTTTTAGTTTAGATAAATACCTTTACTTGCGGGCTAATGCTGCCACCCTGCCTGTTTTTTTCAAATATCTCCTGTGCCCCCTGCAGTTTTCCTGCTCAGCATGTTAATACTGAGCATCGGTACAGGGAGGAGGAGATGCCAGGGTTTCTCAATGGGCGTCTCCTTCTCCCTGGCTCTGCCGTGATCCAATTACAACGGAGAGCGTCACAGCCAGGGAGAAGGTGATCTTTTTTTTCTCCCTGGCTGTGACACTCTCCGCTGTGATTGGATCGCGGCAGAGCCAGGGAGAAGGAGACGCCCATTGAGAAACCTTGGCGTCTCCTCCTCCCTGTACCAATGCTCAGTATTAACATACTGAGTGGCAAAACTGCAGGGGGGCACAGCGTGGTGTACGAGCATTTAAAAAAAAAACAGGCAGGGTGGCAGCATCAGCCCACAAGTAAAGGTATTTATCTAAACTAAAAAAAAACATGAAAAGTCTTCTTTAAATTATAAAGCTCTCAGCTTAAAAAAAACTGAGACATTTTTTTTTGAACAGGCACTGGCTAAAATGTCCTATTTTCATAGACAAATTTATGGATGGTCAACATACCTGCTCTGTACTTTACATCAAAGCCATACATATGTCCAATAAGATGCAGGTAATGTACAGTTCATGTTATATCTACGTTATCACTATGTTCTTATGGTCCTTCAATTATTCAGATAGTGGGTCAGAACAGAAATTCAGCTTGAATGTGCTAGAAAGTCTCCAATTTTTTATTTCTTTTTACTTTATAACATACAACTTAGAATTTTTCTTTCTCAGGAATAGTGCAGAGGTAATTATTGCAGACAATATATAAAACTAGGACATTAGGAGACATGAAAATACCATCCTTAGTTCACTTTCCTTAAATCCACTCATATATCTGAGGCTGATAGAATGTAACAAAGGGCTTAATTTGCTATTACAGGTATTCCTTGCTTTTCAGTATTCAATTATCTGTAATTAAACTTGACAGCGTGACTCGTGAAAATATTGTAGTTAATATTGAGCCCTGAAGGTTTTACTTTCATTTTAGGATTCACTTTTACAAAAAAAATAAAAAATATGGGGAATCAGAATTGGCATTGTCTATAGAGAATTGGGTCAACATTGTGTTTTGTAATTCTGAAAAATTATGCAAATTATTCAATTGATTATAAGATCTTTAAATATAGAGTTATCAATAGTAACTAGGACTATTCTTTGGTCATTGTTCCTGGGAGAGATGTTTCTATTCACTCCCAATCTGGGTTGCGAACATCAGGTGACAGTGGGGAAAAATAACTTATTTTTTAAAATAATTAAAGGGGTTCTCTAAAATTATTACATTGATGGCCTACTAGCTGTGTCATACCAGCACCTGTGTCTGTTAAAGTGTAACCAAGGGGATGCTGGCACTGCATGTAGGATGGAGGGTGTAAAGGTGTAATGCTTCATGTAAGAGCAACTATATATGCATGCTTCGGTGCACTGAGGCCAGTCATTGGCTGTAGCCTTCATTTGTTATCGACATGACCTCACCACTGAAATTGGGTGAACAGAGCCTGGCCAAGAGAACCACGGCAACTGCGGGAGATCGGCCAGGCAAGTAATGATTAATTGTTTATTGCAGGCAAACCCCAAGGTTTGTCTATAGGCTTTCTATTGAATCCATCTTGCGTCCTCTCCTGCAGTGAGTAGAGAGAGCGCGACAAGCAAGTGCTTCTCTCTCCTGGTTCTAGCAATATTTGGGGGTCTTAACACTGAGACCCCCACTGATCAAATCTTCTGATATATCTCTGTGACATATCAAAAGTTTTCTGAAAATTCAGTGATTCTTTATCACAAATTCCCATATTAGTCAGTGATGATCTAAGTCAGTGGTGGTGAACTGTTTAGAGGCCAAGTGCCCAAACTGCAACCCAAAACTCACATTTATTGCAAAGTGCCAACACGGCAATGTAACCTGAATACTACAGTCCAATATAGTATATCTTCCATGTACGTTATCATTTAGCTATAATAGCCTGCCTACAATCAGTGCCATTTATAGTGTGCCCTGTGCTGATAAATGGCAGGAAAAGTCTAAGGCATATTTTTACACCATAGACTTTTTCCGTGCCATAGGTTTGCCACCACTGATCTAAGTTCAGTTCAATTATAACTGCGACACCAACACTAAAATATAGTCACATTTAGCGCTGCAGGAGACTTACCTATTCAAATAATTGGGATGAGCACTCCTAATTGACACACAGAGTAATCTTGAAGATAAAGCAGCTCTTGTGCAAGCACCACCGCTTCTTCAAACGGTTGATCGGTGGGGGTTCCGGGAGCCCCACCAATTAGATATTGATGGCCTCATCAGTAGTGGCTGAGCTGGTAATAGGATGAAATATTGCAATTCAAGTCAGGCTCCCAGATGTATGTTAATCTTAAATTGAGGCATATGCCAGACAAGATTTTTTTTTGGCATAAATATATTGTCTATGTTTATTAGGTTGAGGAGAATGGCAATAGCAGGTTCACTCTTTAAAGGGGTTGTCCCATCTTCACCTATCATTGCCGAGATGGGAATAACCGTGGTAAACTATGGCCTGGAGTTGCCAGAATTATGGAAATATCCGAGCAGCTGGCATGCTGCTGTTTCCATAACTCCCAAAGCAGTGAATGGAAGCAACGCAAGCACACCAAGTTATGCTGTTTCCGTAACTTGGTAGCTTTGGAAACAGTGTATCTTGTTGTGGTACGCTGTTTGCTATGGTAATTACAGAAACACTGTACACCGGCCACTCTGCCATTTCCAGAACTCTGCCTCCCCTTGGCTACTGCTTACTCAGGCTATTCCCATTTCACGCATGAAAGGCTGAGATGGAACAACGCACTTAAAAGTGTAAAGGCAAAATGACGTAAAAGCTGGGTGACGGCGGTCTGCTCTTTCATTCAGCATTTGCTTCTTCCTCATTTTAATTTTTAGAAGTTGAATGGGATGAAATAAGCAAAAGCCGGTTGTGGAGAACACATAATGATAAACAGACCACAGCTTTCATCAGTTATTTCATACTGGTTTTCTTATGCTGGTGAGGTTTTACAGTGTAGCCATGGCTAATGTCAGTATTTTATCCTAAGTATAAGCCGTAAGATATATTAATAGCATCAGTTATCTGCTTATCTAATGAAATGATACCAATTTCATCTACATCTGACAGATGATCTTTCTATCTGTCACTTACTAATAGTCTACATCCCTTTACATTTGGATAGGATTAAGCTTGATCTGCTTAAAGAAGCTAAACCTCATGATGAGTGGTCATAACCCTGCTGCTATCTGACTGTTCTATCAGTCTACTAGACATGGGATATAAATATAGAGATCTGTTAATGTACAGCACAGCTGTAGTGAAATAATGTGCTGCGCGGTGGGTGACACGTTTAGTAATCACCCTTTTTACATCATTTCAACCCTATATGCGGTAGGGCTATGATAATAACGAGTGCTAAGATATTTTAAATGTGTTCTGGCTCTCCGTGATTCCCATGAAACTACCACTTGACATTCATGGTCCGCAACTTAGGTCCTTGCTGTAGGTGGAGATTAATATCTCCTTATGGCCGACTCTCATTGAGAGTGACAGCTATATACTAACCCCGGGGAGTGGCTAAGTTGATGCGCTTTTTTCTCTGGTGTATCCTTGGCTGAATGGCCAGGTCCGTATCAAGGGGCGGAGTTACATCATTTAGATCTCTGAGATTCAGCGGCCGCCCCACGGACGCAATAGTGTCGGAAGCGCCGCCGTGTGAAAAGGTGAAGGGTGCTCATCTATGTTTGTTTGTTTGTCTGTTCATTGTAATAGGCTTTAGCTATCGTAGAATAAAAAGGCTCCTGATGAGGATTCTTTTGAATCAGAAATGCGTTGAGCCTTAGCCTGACTTTAGCTAGTTGTATCAGACTAAGTCAAACACATGGCATTGAGTTTGTGTGGGGGATATAAATGATGATACTGTTATACCTATGAAACGCTGAGTATTAGAGCAGTTGTGACCAGGAATATATAATTATCCCCCTCCGGGACCCTTACAAGTGAGCCATTAGCATTGAGCAAGGACAGAAGCAGGTGACATATTGCCAGTTTGTGGTCGGTATTTGTCTTTGATATACTGCTAGTATGTGGACGGTCTCTGTCATTGTCCAGGCGTGTCACATATCCTGCTTACCCGGTGAACCCCTTGAGATTAGCGGTACGGTGAACCCATGTGCAGGGGTTCTATCATCAGGCATGCAGGTATAGGATAATGAGAGTTTAGTATATATTTAACAAGAGTATCGCCTACCCAGTTTTAATTATTGTATTATAATAACGTTTTATATTTTTATTTTTAGCGTCCTTAAGTTCTGTGAGTTAACGGATGTTGTCCAGTTTCTCACAGTTGCTTGTAGTTATAATAATTCAGTTTTTATGTGTTGGAAACCATTTCTTCAACTTCCTGTGAGCTTTAGCTTGTACATTTCATATAGAATGCCTAACATTTTTTGGCAAAGTAAGTTATTTCCTTTTGACTTTATATTCTTTAACTAGAGATTTTATAGAATTCCTAGCTATTTTATAAAATGTTTAGGATGTCTTTTTGCAAAGTATGAAATAAAGGGGGCACACGTTATTAACAAACTGACATTAGACAACAGCGATAAGAAAATGGTATTAGCAAAGTGTTATCTGAAAGCCAACATTGCATCATTTTAGTCTATTCATTTAGTTCATCTATTGCCATCAACCTTTAGGCTGCAGTTTGGTCGTTTTCATCATTTTTGTCTTTTATGTATTAGGGTTAGGATTTGGAAATGTGTAAACATTTCTTTTACAACTTGCCTTTAAATATTAGGTGTTTAGTATAATACATGCATTTCACACATTGCCTGTCACTAATGTATTCTTAACAGAATAGTTTAAAAAAATAGAAAATATCATTGTACAATTTAGTGATCTATCTACAGTAGATTTCTCAATGTCAACCAAACGATTTAACAGCCAAAAAAGGCAAAAGACATTCCCAGTTGACAGTCCTGTAGCCTCTAAATATATTGTCTGTCATGATCCAAAGTTCTTCACGAGCAGGGAATGTAATAAGCCTTTCTAAATTTGGACTAATTTTGCAGGATATGTGTCCTGGATAATATTCCTGAACCTGTCGCCAGTGAACATTGCACACAAAGAATACTGAAGCAATGGATTTGCAAACCCCTCGATGCAATTTATGAGAAGTTTTCTGCCTCATTGACTTGCAGTAAATGTGATCACTTCTGTTGGGGACATGACCATGCCAAGTGTAGAGTTATTTTGCACCATCCTAAAGTATGGCAGTCTCCCCCGTTTACATATGCATAATGCTTAAACAAATTCTCAATTATTCCTCTGTTTTGATGGCTTGAAGGTGAGCCTATCTTGATGGACGATCAACATCTGAGCCCAGGTTGTCTAGACATTACTATGTGGTAGCTAGGGAACTGAGCTTGAAATGTTTGGCTATTTTGCAATATTTAGGACATTAGAGCTTAAATCTACCTGAATTGACAAATTTGTAAATTGGTTCCTTTATTTTATTTATTTTGTACTGCTTTATGATTATATACTGTATATTTCTGTGCTCAGACTGAATGTAAAATTCTACTGTTTTAGGAACTCAGATGACAGATATGGCTAGAGCTAAGGCGAGGTTCACATCACTGTTTCGTTTTCTGTTTTTCTGATTCGTCAGAAGAACAGAAAACAACACCAAAAAAAAAAAAATCTTTATTTTGAGCATCCGTTATACTCAGTTTTTGCTTATTTTGCAATCATTTAAGCCATTTCGATCTGAGATTCCTAATTTTAGATGGCTATACAAAGTATTTTTTTTCCCATCTAAAATAACAGATCTCAGATGAAATAGCTAGCATGGATACAAAATGAGTATAACTGAGCATAATGGGTGCTCAAAATAAAGGATCCTTTTTTGGGGGTTTTCTTTTTTTTTTTTGACCGATCAGAAGAACAGAAAACTAAATGGTGATGTGAACCTCGCCTAAGCTGTTTGGTCACATGATTGTATGTACAGTGTATATAACTTAGATTTAACTTTGGACGCAAATGGTCAAAAAAATGATATGTAGAAAGATGATTAGGAAAGAAAAGCATTTACAAAGTAAATGCATTTATTATGCAGATTTTAACATCCCGGAGGGCAGCGTGAGGGGAGGAGGATGGGAGTACTAGTACTGTTGTGTTGGTGGTGCTCTGCCCATCTTGGGCAGAGCTCTAGTTGCTGAGTGCTGTTATATTTTTGTGTTTGTATGTATAATTGCCATAGCTACGTGCACCTGCATACAGGGAGTGCTGACTGAAACCCCCCCTTTTTGTTTTTACTTAGTATATGTTGGAGGTGTGGCGACCTCCTTCTCAGTCGTGCACACCTGACTAGTGTTTCTGCCCTAGATGCTGGTTTTCAATCAGAGTGAGTATAAAGCTGAATGTGTACTCACATTGCCTGCTAGTAGCCATCTGGCTCCAGGAGGAGTGCACAGTGGGCTCGGCATGCATGTTGGTACCTGCATCCCTGGTTCTAATGGAGGCTGTTGCAGCACCAGAAGGGGTTAATAAGTAAGGTCTATCCCAGCGTGCATGCTGGGCTCACACTCCCTGGATTTTATGTGGCTGTCGTGGCCCATAACAGGTAGGACTTAGCGTTAGGAGGATTTTATGTGGCTGTTATGGCCTATAGTAGGTCAGATTTAGCGTTAGTACCCACTCTAGGAGACAACCGTGTCGGGGTGAGTGGGCTTACTACCTTTTGATCAAAATGTAAACCAATGTCTCCACTGTTTGCATGCGATATCACTAATGTCCTCTTACAGCTCCCATCTTGGGCAGAGCTCTAGTTGCTGAGTGCTGTTATATTTTTGTGTTTGTATTTATATTTGCCATAACCTACGTGCACCTGCATACAGGGAGTGCTGACTGAAACCCCCCCTTTTTGTTTTTACTGTTGTGTTGGTGGTGCTCACAGTGTTGGTGTCCTTTTCGCTCTCTCCTGGGGCTGTCACAGTGAAAAGAGGGTACATTTAGTAGTTGTCTCCCCTGCGGCACACCCTGGTTGGGGTCTTCTGCCTGATGGAAGGTGGGATGCCCTTGGTATTGCAGTGGTGTGGTGCAAAAAACAGACAGACAAGGAGGTGGTTGCAATTGAACATAAACAAGGAGTCCTTACTGAAGTGCAAAGATTAATTCAATCTTCCACATAAGATGAAGGCACAAGTCTTAAACAGTTCCAGCAAGTTATTCTGGTTGAAGCAAAGGTTTTCTATGGAGCTTCTCCGAGATACAGCCTTAAAAATAACTATGCTTTACATTCTAACTTACCTAAAGGGGTGCACAATTGCCATGAGATCAGTGCAGCTTAAAGCTGTTTTCCTATTTTTACCCTACCTGCTCCCAGCTGCTCTATTCCAGATCCCTGGTACTCTTCACTGATCTTTTGGTTCCCATCTGTAAATTTCCAGATGGACTGGGTCACATGGGCTGCTGCAGCCAATGACTAGCCTTAGTGGTGACGTGTCTGCAAGTGGCATGTTACTGCTGGATCATGTACCACAGGAATAAGTATGGATTCTTCCACAGGTACTGATGGCTAGGGTGGAAAAAAAAAAGAAAAGAAATCTGTAAAACCCCATTAAATGAATCTACTGTTATTCCAAACTTTTAACAATAGTGATGCCTTCTCAAAAGTCTGACAAGCTGAGTATCAGATATTATTAAATATTTATCATCCAAGTGGTAGAATTATTTGCCCCCTGTCATATTTTATCCAGGGAAGGAATTACTTACAGGGTTTATCATTTATTTTTTTAATAATCATCTTTATTACAAACGTTCCATCAGTTTCTACTCCACCAGAGGACTTTTTGTGCTATTTTTTGCAAAAAGTTGCCATGATAAATCTGGCTAAAAATGTAGTACCACCCTCAAAACATTTGGCCACCACTTGCTTTATGTAAAAACACTAAACACTTCATAAAGTTGGCACAAGCGTCTACTTCTCCGACAAGACCGGTAAAAGCACTCCACTTTTCTCGTGCAGTGCATTTAATACATTACTCCTGAGTAATATATAGGCACGAATAGTAAATTTACCCCAATGTTTTTATTGATTATTTGCCTATTCCATTTCTAAATTGAGGTCAGTGGGAGATGAAATGTAATGAATAATTCGGATATATTCTCATACTTTATTTTGCACTTTATTTCATTTTGATCCATCTAAAAAAAAATAAAACATTTTCTCATTAAAAAAATGATAGCAGAAATATTAATTATCTTCACAGCAGTTTCGAAAAAATGTGCTCAAATATGGCATTTAAGGCCCCATGCGCATGAGCGTATCCGTTTTGTGGCCCGCAAATCGAGGATCTGAAAAATATGGATACCATCCATGTGTCATCAGCATTTTATTTGTGGACCCTTTGTTTTCAATTTGGTAATAGTCTGTCTTTTTGTGGAACAGATGTACGGATGCGAAAAGTATCTGGATGATCAGTGTACTTTCTGCATCTGTATGTCTATTCTGAAAACAGATAGAACATGTCCTTTGCTTGTCTTCAAAATGCAGAGCAGGGACCCATTGAAGTCAATGGGTCCACAAAAAATGCGGACGCAACATGAACTTCATCCGCTATTTACAGAATGCAAAATGGACATGTTCATGTACATGGGGCCTTACTTTGCCTGCTTATATATGATGTAAGCAAGTGTTTAAGACCTAATCGGAGAAATTAGTATTTAGTACTTCCAAAAGTCATTGAAAATGGTGCAAACTGAGCTAAATTATCAAAATGGCATATGTGGTATGATAAATTTGGTGCAACTACGTAGGAGTGATAGACGGTTTTAGCTCCCTCATAACACTTTTTGGCTAAACAATACTTTGGCAAACAAAACTGCATATGTCAAACTTGGTGTATTTAAATGGGTTTTCCAGGAGTAAAATATTGATGATCTATCCTCAGGGTCCCGCCACCGCCAACGATCAGCTGGGGAGGAGCAATGGTGCAGAGGTAGCAGTCGTCCAGGAGCCTGAAGGGGCCCAAACACCCTTGTGCCGCATAAGAAGACACCAATATTATAGAAAGTGCATGCTGGTCAAGTTACACTTATAGCTGGAGGGAAGGGGTAAGGTCAAGAATTATGCATGGGGGGGAGGGATTTCTTGCTGTTTCAATTTTTGCCTCAGTCAGCACGAAGGCTATGTGCTTCCTGCCCCTGGCCACAAAGAACTAAGGGAACTGGGGCCCAAGCTGAACTCTTGCACCAGGACACACAAGCCTTTAGCTACACCCCTGGATCCCCCCCATACTGTGGAAGAGATTGCTGCATGTCAATGCAGCTTTCTCCTCCATGACGAGCAGGCAATTGCTGGGAAGGAATGCTACCTTTAGTCAGTAGCTACAGAAGTAGGGAACCTTGCATTTTCAGAAAGGTTTTTCTTACTGGAAGTGTTATCAGCCTGTTTGTTCTACATAGAGCATACAATTTGGCGTTCTATCAAGAATGTCGCTGTTTGAAATAGCTTACTGCAAAAACGGAGTAGATAAAGATTTCCCATTAAATTTGTGTCTGGCTAACATTGCTTGAGAAAGAAAAGTATGTAGAACATGAGTTGTGGTATAATAAGGATTTCTCAATTGTTTTTCTCCATTACACTCTACTGGGAATTCTCAATCACTTTCCAGTTTAATGGACCAATACAAGAAATGACGTAGCCGTTTCCCAGTGTAGTTTAGATATGGCTGCTGTCAACATAACCCGGTTGTCTTATTTGGGTTATTGTTAGTCCTTAGTGATTTACCTAAATGTCTGTAACCATGGAAAACTTTCAATGATGGATCAGCATATAATATTTTAATATAAATCACATAAAGAATGTTTGTGGTAAGCAGGGCTGGGACAAGGCCCACCACCAACAGAGGCTGAGCTGCCCAAGTGCGGGCCCCCCCCCCCCCACAAGATAAAATACGAGAGTATTGCGGCATGCAGAGATACCTTTTTATTCATTTATTTATTTTATTCATACACCATGCTGGATTGCTGGACAGGATTATAATATATGCTGTCCAGCATGGTGTATGAACTATATCGTATATTGTACGGCATGGTGTATGGATTATACTGTATATTGTATGGCATAGTGCAAGGATTATAATGTATACTGTACATTAAATGTATAGAGGTCACACCATGCCGGACAATATAACCCCTGCGCCATATAGTACAATATACAGTATAGCCCCTACAAAGTGTAGAGATATACTGTATATTGTGTGACATAGTGCATGCTATGTGTGTATACCATAAACATACTCCACATAAAAACTTACAATTACTTGGCTTGGACCTTGGAGATCTCAGACGACACTTCAACACTTTGGCTGGGGGGCTAGGTCTAAGAACATGCCGTCCCCTGGGCAGTATGGTTTTTTGGTTCTTCCTCTTCGGACACTGTACAAGAGGTAACAGGAGGTAATATAACTGAGAAGGGCTATCAGGGGACATTATACAGGAGTCATATAACTTATATCACTCCTGTATAATGTCCCCTGATAGCCCTCTCAGTTAAATTACCTCTGTATAATAATGTACCCTGATACCCGCATATAGTTATAGTTATATCCCGCCCTGTATAATTTACTCAGATACCCCTCAGTTATATTATATAACTGAAGGGTATCAGTTATACAGGGGTAATATAACTGAGGAGGGCTATCAGGGGACATTATACAGGGGGTAATATAACTGAGGGTATCAGGGTACATTATTATACAGGGGTAATATAATGGAGGACAGCTATCAGGGGACATTATACTGGGGTAATATAATGGAGGACAGCTATCAGGGGACATTATACTGGGGTAATGTAAGCTATATTACCCCTATATAGTGTGTAATATCCTCCTGAGTTACATTACCCCTGTATAATAATGTATCCTGATTCCCCTTAGTTATATTACCCCAGCGAGTTAATATAATTAAGGGATATCAGGGTACATAATTATACAGGGATAATATAACTCAGGAGGCCTATCAGTCATTATACATGGGTAATATAAGTTATATTGTACCCTGATACCCCTCAGTTATATTATATAACTGAGGGGTATCAGGGGAAATTATGGGTAATATAACTGAGGGGTCTCAGGGGACATTATACAGGGGTAATGTAAGCTATATATAATAATATATATATGTCTGATAGCCCTCCTCAGTTATGTTACCCCTGTATAATGTACAATGATACCCCTTGGTTAATTAATATAACTGAGGGGTATCAGGGTACATTAAGGGTTATAACTGAGGAGGGGCTGGGGTAGCAGGCAGGCCATGAGGCTAGGTAGGGTACGGTACATACTTGCTGGGGCCAGGGCAGGGCCAGGCATTCTTCTTAGGGGTGCCTCTGGCTGGTGCTGTGGTGCAGGCGCAGCAGGCTCAGTCCTCCTCCGAAGCTGGGGCCTGGGCACGGAGGCTCACTAGAAGCAGCAGCAGGCGCTCGCGCGGGCAGGCACACAGTGTGACGTGCTGACGTCAACTCTGCGGCTGCCGCGCTCCCAGCCTGCTCCCGCCCTGTACGCTCTGCCTACGCTGGGAACAGTGAAGCTGCCGTCCCTCCGCAGACGTGGTCAGTGGCCTCCCTGCCGCCCAGAGGCTGGGGAGCTGGCCTGCGCCCTGACGCTGGAGCGCCCTGAGGCTGGAGCCTCCGCAGCCTCTGTGTCGGCCCGGCCCTGGTGGTAAGCTCTACTTTTTGCATCATGAAAATTCTGGACAAGGATCACAGTTTTTATAGCTAAACTGGGAATTAAACTTAAGGGCTATGAACACCTTCGGGGAAATTTTTCATTATTGTATTTTACTCATTTTGGGCTACAAATAATTTTTTTAATTGTTCTTTATTAGAAACGTTCAGATTTTTCTAAGATACAGGGGTTAAAAATCAGTCTGTTTGCACTGTCACTTTGTGTTTTCTTGGAATCACAGTGGCTTATGTGTAGTGCTTATCTCTGATCTCTTGACCTCATAAAAATTCACTAAAACTTTTTATTTAACTGATAAGTGTCACCAACCAGCGGGTGTGAACCCACTGCCACCTGTCCTACCTCCTCTAAGGGTGTTGTCTAAGTGAACCCCTGGATCTTCAAAGTACCCCTGATGGTGGGGATAGACTTTCCCCTAGGAGAATACCAGGTCGCTACCTCTTGTGGAGGATAGGCACAAAGGCAGCTGGTCCAGGTGGACCAGGAGGTACCTGAGAAAGGTACCAGAGGTGCAGGACCGAAGGATGAGGCAGAGGCGTAGTTAGACAGGCAAAAGGTTAGGGCAGGCGGCACAGGTACAGGTCAGGCAATCCGGGTCAGCAACAGGAGAGTCAACGCAAGCAGATAGGGATCCAACAGGTAGCAGGGTCCAGGAATACAGATACAAGTCAGGAACACTAGCGGAAAACAGGAACCTTAGCAGGACACAAAGACCTTGACACTGAGGCATCTGGGAAGGAGACTGAGCCACTTATATATGCGCAGGAGGCCTAGGATAGATGCTGCAGAAAACAAGCAGCAAGCATGCTGTGGCCAGGGCTGAGAGCAAACTGTGGAGCGGATCCCAGAACAACAGCACCCACACAAACAGAGCCCAGAACCGCAGCGGTGAATGGGAAGCACCGGCCACAGATCACCGGTGAACACGGTGCCCGGGACCACGGTAGTAAGCAGGGTAACAGCGGTGCACAGCGGCCGCTGTTACAGTATTCCCCCTTTTACGCCCCCTCTTCTTAAGGCTCGGAGCATGAATGTTTTCCTCTGGTTCCCAAGACCTCTCCTCAGGACCAACGCCCTTCCAGTCCACAAGATAGTAGGTCTTCTTACCACGCTTCTTGATGTCCAGGGTGTCTTTGACCTCAAATGTCTCATCGGAATCTTCAGATACCAGAGTTGGGGTAGAAGGAGCCGTCGAGAAGCTATTAAGGACTACTGGTTTTAGCAAGAACACCTGGAAGGCATTAGGAATACACAGAGAGAGAGGCAGACGTAACTTATATGTTACTTCGTTGATCCTCCTCAATACTTCAAAGGGTCCAAGGAACCTACAGTGGATATAAAAAGTCTAAACACCCTTGTTAAAATGTCAGGTTTTTGTGCTGTAAAAAAATGAGACAATCATTTCAGAACTTTTTCCATCTTTAATGTGACCTATTAACTGTACAACTCAATTGAAAAACAAACTGAAATCTTTTAGGTGGAGGAAATAAAACAAAAAAAAACTAAAAGAATGTGGTTGCATAAGTGTGCACACCCTCTTATAACTGGGGATGTAGCTGTGTTCAGAATTAAGCAATCACATTCAAAACCATGCTAAATAGGAGTCAGGATACACCTGCCTTCATTTAAAGTCCCTCTGATTAACCCCAAATAATTTGCTCAAATTTGCTCAATTGCTCTAGTTGGTCTTTCCTGAAATTTTCCTAGTCGCATCCCACAGCAAGAGCCATGGTCCACAGAGAGCTTCCAAAGCATCAGAGGGATCTCATTATTAAAAGGGATCAGTCAGGAGAAGGGTAAAAAAGAATTTTAAAGGCATTAGATATTTCATGGAAGACGTCATCATCATGTGGAGAAAATATGGCACAACAGTGACATTATCAAGAACTGGACGTCCCTCCAAAATTGATGAAAAAACTAAAAGAAAACTGGTTTGGGAAGCTATCAAGAGGCCATATTCTTCATACTGTATGTCTGGGCTATGGGGTAGAGTGGCAAGACGAAAGCCTTTTCTTACGAAGAAAAACATCCAAGCCAGGCTACATTTT
The DNA here is from genome assembly GCA_033119425.1 of Bufotes viridis. Taxonomy (NCBI): domain Eukaryota; kingdom Metazoa; phylum Chordata; class Amphibia; order Anura; family Bufonidae; genus Bufotes; species Bufotes viridis. The sequence continues at coordinate 156,822,975 of CM065593.1, read as the reverse complement.
GCAAAAACACATCTGAAGTCTCCCAAAAGCATGTGGAAAAAGGTGTTATGGTGTGATGAAACCAAGGGTGAACTTTTTGGCCATAATTCCAAAAGATATATTTGGTGCAAAAACAACACTGCACATCACCAAAAGAACACCATACCCACAGTGAAGCATGGTGGTGGCAGCATCATGCTTTGGGGCTATTTTTCTTCAGCTGGGGCCTTAGTCAAGATAGAGGGAATTATGAACAGTTCCAAATACCAGTCAATAGTGACACAAAACCTTCAGGCTTCTTCTAGAAAGCTGAACATGAAGAGGAACTTCATCTTTCAGCATGACAACAACCCAAAGCATACATCCAAATCAACAAAGAAATGGCTTCACCAGAAAAAGATTAAAGTTTTGGAATGGCCCAGCCAGAGCCCAGACCTAAATCCGATTGAAAATCTGTGGGGTGAAAATTATCACTGGATGCTGGGCCCCCTCCAATAGATAACGCCACTCCTCCAAGGCAAGTTTTATGGCCAGAAGCTTTCTGTCTCCTATACAGTAATTCCTCTCAGCAGGGGAGAAGAGCTTGGAGAAAAATCCACATGTAAACATCTTGCCCTTGGAACCTTTCTGTAGTAAAACAGCACCACCTCCTTTGGATGAAGCGTCCACTTTTTAAAAGAATTGGCAGGAGACATCGGAATAACACAGAACAGGTGCAGAAGCAAAGGATCTTATTAATTGGACAAAGGCGGCTTCCATCTCAGAAGTCCTGTCTCTGGCATTCACCCTTTCTTAGTAAGATCGGAGATCAGAGATGTAAGAGATGAAAAGTTCAGGATGAACTGACGATAGAAATGAGCAAATCCGAGGAAGCGCTGTATAGCACGAAGACTCTGTTGGTGGGGCCAGTCCATTACTGCATTAAATTTTTCAGGATCCATTTGCAACCTGGCATCCGAGATTGTGTATCCGACGAACGGTACAGTAGATTTTTCAAAGATGCATTTCTCGAGTTTGGCATAAAGTCAATTCTCTCTCAACCGCTGTAAAACCAAATGTACATGCTTCCGGTGAGTGGTCAAATCTGGGGAATAGATCAGTATATTGTCCAGGTACACTATCACGCAGACTAAGAGCAGGTCCCGGAAGATATCGTTTACCAACTCCTGGAATACTGCGGGAGCATTGCACAGACCGAAGGGCATGACAAGATACTCGTAGTGGAGTAAAGCCGTGAAGCGAGAAGGCGCTCATAGGGTGATACGTTCAGGAATTGTGATGTCGTGTTAATAAAATAATAGGTTTATGCTCACCTTTTATGTTTCTTTATTAACGCTCTTGACTGTTATTCTGTTCAGGGATGATGGGTGGATGCTGCCAGGTGTGTCCTAAATTCCCGATGGTGGCTGGCTGGGCCGCCGTTCGGAATACCGTCTACAAAAATAATTTCGCCTCTCACATATACCAGTGAGTGTTTGGCTTTTTGGACAACAATCGGCGCAAAACACCTGTCCCAAGCGGAAGTGTATGATGAAAGCTTTATTAGACAACGCGTTTAGGGGTCTCGGCGACCCCTTTATCAAGTCTATAAAAAAATATATAGTATAGGTACAGAAATTATACAAATTAATGACCCGTGTACACCAGAACATAAGGTGTATAAATATATATAAAAACAGAGATTCATAAACATATGTATATATAAAAGTATATAAATAAAAATGTAAATATGTAAATAGATAAGGATGTATCCTAATAAATATTGTTGCATGTAGGTTTTACGAATAAAATATATATGGTGCGTATGGGCATTGCTAGCTTCAGTATTTGGTAATATTGAGTGTGAGTGTATGGGCTGAGTTAATAGTTTGTAGTATAAATTACAATAAGATAAAACAATGTAAAATAGCATATCGGCAGGATCAGATAAAAATGGATAAATATATGTAAATAGAGACTCATAACACAAAATATAAACAAATTGGTAAAACAAAGAGATGTGTACTTAGTAATACATACAAGATCCGGAGAGTTGATGGCTATACCTGTTTGATCACCAGCGTGGTGATGGTACAAAGTGCTTTTCACCACGTTTTTCTATACCTATAAATAGGATGTGTATATGGTTTAAATTAGATTTTAATGTGGTGGGAGGAAACCAGTATTCATATAATCAATTATATATTTTTATATATTTGCATATTTGCTAATAGCAGGAGCCTGTAGAAATAGAAGCTCATATTCATATACTAGAAAGATTACTTATAGTAAGGTGAGTGTTAGTGGGGTTAGTGTTTGTGTGCTCCGTTATTTTGCTGCAGGTTACCTGGTTTGAGGAGCCGACTAGTGCGGCCGAACGTCCCGCTCCGTATGCCTTAATCATTCACTAATAACGAGCTACTACTAATATTTAATACAAACACAATAGACCCCTTCAGTCACCTCAAAATAGGGTACATTCCTAATACATTCCATAATCTGTTACTATCTAAATTCATTCATATCTACGCCATAATCTTTCTCAATTTTATTCATCCTATTATTCAATGCCCCATCACGTCCAGCGCCTCAGCTACAACAGCTGCACTGTGTAAAGCACAATCATGCCCACAGCGCTGCATAAAGCAACAGCTCTATTATGCCCACAGAGGTCCCGCAATCACATTCTCAGCCGGATTACACACGCAAGTTCTATCCCGCCCTCACCCCGCCTCTCCGCCCCTTGTTCCTTTATCTAGCCCGGAGGAGAGGCGCGCTTCTCCCAGCGCGCCTTCCAACCACGTGGAGCGGGACGTTCGGCCGCACTAGTCGGCTCCTCAAACCAGGTAACCTGCAGCAAAATAACGGAGCACACAAACACTAACCCCACTAACACTCACCTTACTATAAGTAATCTTTCTAGTATATGAATATGAGCTTCTATTTCTACAGGCTCCTGCTATTAGCAAATATGCAAATATATAAAAATATATAATTGATTATATGAATACTGGTTTCCTCCCACCACATTAAAATCTAATTTAAACCATATACACATCCTATTTATAGGTATAGGAAAACGTGGTGAAAAGCACTTTGTACCATCACCACGCTGGTGATCAAACAGGTATAGCCATCAACTCTCCGGATCTTGTATGTATTACTAAGTACACATCTCTTTGTTTTACCAATTTGTTTATATTTTGTGTTATGAGTCTCTATTTACATATATTTATCCATTTTTATCTGATCCTGCCGATATGCTATTTTACATTGTTTTATCTTATTGTAATTTATACTACAAACTATTAACTCAGCCCATACACTCACACTCAATATTACCAAATACTGAAGCTAGCAATGCCCATACGCACCATATATATTTTATTCGTAAAACCTACATGCAACAATATTTATTAGGATACATCCTTATCTATTTACATATTTACATTTTTATTTATATACTTTTATATATACATATGTTTATGAATCTCTGTTTTTATATATATTTATACACCTTATGTTCTGGTGTACACGGGTCATTAACTTGTATAATTTCTGTACCTATACTATATATTTTTTTTTTATAGACTTGATAAAGGGGTCGCCGAGACCCCTAAACGCGTTGTCTAATAAAGCTTTCATCATACACTTCCGCTTGGGACAGGTGTTTTGCGCCGATTGTTGTCCAAAAAGCCAAACACTCACTGGTATATGTGAGAGGCGAAATTATTTTTGAAGATACTCGTAGTGTCCATCACGAGTGTAGCAAGTCTTCCACTCATCGCCCTTTCGAATGCGGATAAGGTTGTATGCGCTGCGCAGGTCGAATTTTGTCAAGACCTTAGCTCCCTGGATCCTGTCAAAGAGTTCGGAGATTAGCTGAAGAGGGTATCAATTCTTGACTGTGACCTTATTCAGACCTCGATAGTCGATACAGGGCTGTAAGGATCCATCTTTTTTCTGAACAAAAAAAGAACCCGGCACCGGCTGGTTAAGTAGATTTCCAGATAAACAACCTCTCGAGATTCTCTTTGATGTAATCAGACATTGCTGGGGTCTCAGGAAGTGAGAATGACTAGACTCGACCACGAGGTGGAATGGCACCAGGCAGAAGGTCAATCGGACAATCATAAGGACCATGAGGAGGAAGGGTCTCGGCCTCTTTCTTACTGAATACATCTGCAAAACTGGCATACTGCTGTGGAAGTCCAGGCAGGTCTACAGGTACAGTAGGCGAGGAAGCAGGTCGGACCTCTGATAAGCAGGTAGACTGGCAGAATGATCCCCAAAGCAGAATCTGACAGGAGTGCCAGTCCAGAACTGGAGTGTGCTAACGCAGCCAGGGAAGACCAAGGATAACCAAATTCACAGACGCTGGCAGCATATAGAAGGAGCTCATCTCTGAATGCAGAACCCCTATTTGCAACTAAAGGGGCATAGTAACAGAAAGCACAGGTTCGGGAAGTGACAGTCCATTTACGGAAGCCACTGATGCTCGATGTGTGGCCGGGCTGTTCAAAGACCAGCCAGAAGGTAGCCAGAAAAGACTGCAGATTACTGGTCTCTGGACCTCCATGTTCCCAAATATCAACATCAAAAATCAGGGACACAATGAAGGCGACCTTGGACTGATCAGTGGGAAACTTCTGCCCATACAACTCAAAGTGGTTCAGGCACTGGTTCAGGAATCCAAGACAGGTTTTTGGATCTCCACCATAGCGGGAAGGCAAAGGGAGTTGCACACCCATGGCAAAAATCCGGATTTACCGGTGTGGGTATTGGAGGGTAGCACCGACTGGCGACCCTGCAGTCGCTGGAGAAGAGATCGCATCCAGACAAGCAGCAACATGTTGTATGAACTGCATCATGACATCCTGACGTTCGCTCTGACGCCTCACTTCATGTAACAATTCTTGAACGACAGGCTTTGGCTGACCAGCGGGGTCCATGGCCTCAGTGTACTGTCATGAACAACTGTGCCACGTGTTCTACCTCCTCTAAAGGCGTTGACTAAGTGAACCCCTGGATCTTCACAGTACCCCTGATGGTGGGGATAGACTTTCCTGAGCTGAACACCAGCTCGCTACCTATTGTGGAGGATAGGAACACTAGGCAGCTGGTCCAGGTGGATCATGAGGTACCTGAGAAAGGTACCAGAGGTGCAGGACCAAGACAGAAGCGTAGTCAAACAGGCAAAAGGTCAGGGCAGGCAACACAGGTACAGGTCAGGCAATCCGTGTCGGCAACAGGAGAATCAAGGCAAGCAGATAGGGATCTAACAGGTAGCAGAGTCCAGGAATACAGATACGAGTCAGGAACACAGGAACACTAGAGGAAAACAGGAACCTTAGCAGGACACAAAGACCTTGACACTGAGGCATCTGGGAAGGGGGATGAGCCACTTATATATGTGCAGGATGGCTAGGATAGGTCAGCGAGGTCACATTACCTAACCCATGAAGCCCAGGAAGTGACATGCGCCAGCCATTAAGGATGTGCTGCAGGAAACAAGCAGCAAGCATGCTGTGCCAGGGCTGAGAGCCAAACTGTAGAGCAGATACCAGAACAACAGCACCCACACAGACAGAGCCCAGGACTGCAGCGGCGAATGGGAAGCACCGACCGCAGATCACCACTAAACACGGCGCCCGGGACTGCGGCGGTAAGCAGGGGAACAGCGGCGTACAGCAGCCGCTGTTACAATAAGGATACGGCTTAAAGTGTATCTGTCAGCAGTTTTGTTCCTATTAAACTGGCTGACCTGTTGCATGTGCACTTGGCAGCTGATGGCATCTGTGTTGGTCCCATGTTTATAACTGCCTGCACTTTTGAGAAAAATTATGTTTTAATATATGCAAATGTGCTTCTAGGAGCAACGGGGTGCTGCCTTTACACCTCGATACTCTGTTTGCTCTCTCTGCAACTGCTGCACCTTCTGCACTTTGAATGACAGGGCTAGGTGTGATGACGTTTTCATTGTCTGTCCCTGTCAATTAAAGTGCAGACGGAGCAGCAGCCGTAAAAAAAAGCAGAGCCTCTAGGAGTAAGGGAAGCATCCCTGCTGCTCCTAGAAGCTCATTTGCATATATTAAAACCTAATTTTTCTTAGCAATATGGACACATATGAACATGGGACCAACACAGATGTCTTAAGCTGCCAAGCACACATGTAACAGTTCAGTCAGTTTCATAAGTTTAAATCTGCTGACAGATGCCCTTTAAATACGTTTTTATGAGGTCAGGAGATCAGAGATAAGAGCTACACATGAGCCATCACGATTCAAAGAAAACACAAAGTGACAGCTTGCAAACAGACTGATTTTGAATTCATGTATCTGAGAAATGACTGATCTTTTTTTATTTATATCCGTATTTTCCGGTGTATAAGACGACTGGGCATATAAGACGACCCCCTACTTTTCCTGTTAAAATATGGGGTTTGGGCTGTTGGGCTCTTCCAACGCACACCAAATAGAAATTAATCAGACGATCCGAGCATGAGAAAACCACTGAGGGCAGGGAGAGAGAGCTGCTTCAGGAGTGACTGGCCAGGATGCAGCGCACAGTGGCTCAGCTAGAGGGCGCCTCTCCCTGAATGTAGAGAAGGACAGCTTCTCCAGTCCAGCTTGGAAGTAAAGAGGACCTTTCACTGGTCCAACAATTGTTAGATAATGACATATACTGTATGTGTAGAGCGGCGCCCAGGGAAGATCTCTGAGCACTGCTCTACGCATACATATCATTATCTAACAATCGTTGGACCAGTGAAAGGTCCTCTTAAGTTTCATCACGCAGTTTACCAGTGTATAAGATGACCCTCGACTTTTGACAAGATTTACATGTGTTAAAAAGTAGTCTTATACGCTAGAAAATACAGTATATAAAGAAGGATGCATGTATGTATGTTCCACGATCACTCAAAAACGCAACCATCGATTTGAACGAAACTTGGTATACACATCCCTTGCTACCTGAAAAGAAATCTTGTGGGGTCACAGCTCTTTAGGACATGCCATTCCTGAGATAGTCCCAAAAAATGACCTGCATTAGCCAATACAAGCCTGCAAGTATTTCTCTTCGTATCCCAACTGCCATACACACGGTCACGTGTCGCTTATCAGCCAATAGAAGTGCGCAGGCTCTTAGTCTCCACATACACAAAGTTTTACTCCAGGTTTTCATAACAACCCAGTCATTTTTCTTCACTGCTGTAGGTCAGTTTTAGGCTAGGGCTACATGATGACTGTCGCGCGACAATAAGTGGCACAACATGTAGGGCACAACTACACCGCTACATGTCTCGCGCGACATTGATGTCGCACCAATGTCCCGTGACAATTTTTATAATGATAGTCTATGGTCTTGCGCTGCAACGTGTGACATGCTGCGACTGCGCCAAACAGTCGCAGAAAAATCCATCTTGGTTGGATTTTTGCGACTGTCGTGTCGCAGTTGCAGCATGTCACACATCGCAATGCGACACCGTAGCCTCTCATTATAAAAATTGCTTAGACAAAATGTCACGCGACACATGTCGTCGTGTAGCCCTAGCATTAAAGGGGCAGGGCGCTGTGGAGGTCACTGGTAAAGGGGCGGGCACTGTGGAGGTCACTGTTAAAGAGGCGTTCAGTGTGGATGCTACTGTTAAAGGGGCAGGCCACTGTGGGGTCACTGTTAAAGGGGCGGACACTGTGGAGGTCACTGTTAAGGGGGCAGGGGCCACTATTAAAGGGGCAACTGCTGTGGAGGCCTCTGTTAAGGCAGCAGGGTTCTGTGAGGTCACTGTTAAGGCAGTGGGGTACTGAGGAGGTCACTGTCAAGGGAGTGGGGTGCTGTGAAACTCACTGTTAAAGGGGCGGGCTGCTGTGAAGGTCAAAGTTAAGGGGATGGGCTGCTGTGGAGGTGCCATTTTAAAGTGGAGGGGCACTGTGTGTAGGGGGGTCAGTGTTAAGGGGTGGTGGACTGTGGAGTTCACTGTTAAAGAGGTGGGGTGCTGCAGAGGTCATGGTTATGGGGTATACTGTCGATAGCTTTTAACGACACACACAAACATTAAATGAAATAGATGAATATACCAGTGCGAGGTCGAGTCTTTCTGCTAGTGTTTTTAATAAAAACTAATTTTAAAAAATGATCTGTAGCCCAAAATAAGTAAAATGCAATATTAAAAAATGTCCCAGAAGGTGCACATAATCGCCTTTAAAGAGAACCTTTCATCAGGGAAAATAGAAGTATGCTGACATACTTCCTCAGATCTCCCTGTACTTACTATTATCCTTGGGCGCCGCTTCGTTCTCCCAGTATAGGCTCTGGTATCTTCGCTCACTTGGTTCTACTAGGCACAGCCTGCCCTTGTTCTCCTGGATGTCTCCTATGGAGAGCTCATAGCCTGGGAGAAAAAAAAACCTGGGAGAAGGAGACGCCCAGGAGAACAAGGTCAGGCTCCGCCTAGAAGAACCAAGTAAGGCCGGCTCCGCCTAGTAGAACCAAGTGAGCGAAGATACTGGAGCCAATACCGGGAGAACAGTAAGTGCAGGGAGATCCCTGGGCACTGCTCTCCATGTCAGCATACTTAGTTCATATTTTTTCCCTGATGAAAGGTCCTCTTTAAGGGTTCCTTCATATGCACTTTTGTTTATGATGTTTTTTATTTGTTTGTTTGTTTGTTTCGGAGGGGTCTTCACTTCAGTGTTTTGTTTTTTTTTTCATTTTTTTAAGCTTTGTCACCCATTCAGTGTATTTTAGCACCTGTTTTGTTTTTCTTTTTTAAAGAAAGGATGCTTCTTCTGTGGTCTCACTTTTTCTGGAGCGCTGTATGTGAAATAAGTATTCATAAAATAGAAAAATGATATGTAAAACGCCAGTAAGAACACACTACATGAACATTACACATGCAAGTACAATGTACCACATTATAATTTGCACTAAGTATACCTTTACTTCTAGCCTGATTCTTCAGACTACCTTTTCACTACACTGATACATAATATAAAAAAACAGTTCACCCTATTTTGCAGACATAAAAAATGTCTCATGCAAGGTGAAAAAACACTGGCACATATCCTAGACCTGTTTGGATACAAAACTCAGATGCAAAGTCAAGAAACAGTGATCATTTAACCCCTCAGATGCATCGATCCACACCAATCTCAGCTGGCTCCCTCTGCCTTCTGATTGGAGCCCCTGTAGTAAGAGATGAGTGAATTTTTCAAAAATTTGATTCGGCCAGTTCCTGGAATTTTTGGAAAAAATTTGGTTCAATCCGAATTTATTTGCGGCAAATCACATTAAAAACAGCTATTTCCTGGCTTCAGAGAGCAGTATTACACATAAGGAGTCTGCTGTTGAAATAATACTGTGAGTCAGTATGAAATGCAGATGACAGACGTCGCTCTTAGAATCACTGCACACTTCACTTATTTGGGGCATTTATGGGGCCAAAACTGACCAAATAACTCAAGTATGAACTCAGCCTTACAGGTCAATGTTAGCACCAAGAAGAAGCGCACTCCTTTAACACCGTCATCAGCTGATTCCACATAGATGTCTACAGAATCTGTTCTATCAAACGCTTATACAAGTAGAGCCCCCCGACAGAGTGGAGTGGGTGCCAGCAGTAAGTTTGTGTTGACGTCACTGATTATTTTGCCCTTCCTCTGATCCGTCAGAACAATAACCCCCAAATAACGGATCCTGTCTGTTGAGCATCTACCTTAACTCGGTCAGCATTTGGTCAGTAATCCATCAGTATTGCTAATGCCCAAAAAAAAAACGAAGTGGATCCAAAACAGAGATGACACGTGAATGAGGGGACCACAGAGTGGCCCAATGACAGGGTCTGGAGGTGGCGGCAGCATCAGGAGGCCGCAGAGTGGCAAGGTGAGATAGTGTGGAGGTGGCAGCAGCATCAGGAGATCACAGAGTGGCAAGGTGACATAGTGTGGAGGTGGCAGCAGCATCAGGAGATCACAGAGTGGCAAGGTGACATAGTGTGGAGGTGGCAGCAGCATCAGGAGACCACAGAGTGGCAAGGTGACATAGTGAGGAGTTGACAGCAGCATCAGAAGACAACAGAGAGACCCGGTGATAGAGTGGGGAGGTGGTTGGCAATAAAAGTACCAGTTGAAGATCGTGGGCAAAAGAAGGAGCATTTGTCATCAGATATGTGGCATTAGGCGGGTGGCAGCATCAGAATAGTAGCAGGTAGGCAGAAGAAATCAGTCTCTTTTGTCAAAGTGTTGGTGTGGCAACATGGATGATCTAGTCTGATGCATCAGGCATTGGCGGGTGGAAATCCTGGCTGAACCATGCCTGATTCATCTTGACAAAGGTCAGTCTCTCCACATTTTGGGTGGACAGGCGAGTTCTTCTTGGGGTAACTATGGCCCCCGCCGCACTAAACACCCACTCTGATGCCACACTACTGACAGGGCAGGACAGCTTTTCCAGGGCAAACTCTGCTAGTTGCGGCCACAAATCCAGTTTGGCTGCCCAGTAGCCCAGCAGATCTTCAATGTGGGGTGGCAGGGTACTGTCCAAGTATGCCACCACCTGCTGGTTCAGGTCCTGCTCCAGGTCTAGCTGCTGCTGCTGGTGGTGAGTAGTTTCTTTACTAGGCAGGTGAAGAAAGCTGCTCATCAGCGACTCTAGACTCAAGTTGCTGCTGAAGCTAGAACTGCTCCTACCACCCCACCCTGCCTCAGCAGCCATGGCAGAGGAAAGTGAGCGCAGAGGGCCCCCCGTCAGACCTGCCCAAGCAAACGAGGTGCAGAACAACGTGACACCGCCGTGCCCTGCACATGTGGAGGCTGAGGACACAGTGGAGGATAATGAGGCAGAGGTGGACATTGTCGCAGGACCAACGGCGTGAGAACATGGAGGGGGAAGCAGTGTAACCTTGCCAAGTTGCTGGCGTGGCTGGGCAGGAACCACATTTATCCAGTGGGCCGTAAAGGACATATATTGTCCTTGACCATAGTTATAGCAACCGACCAATTTTCCCAAAAAAGGCTGTATCACAAACAATTTTCACTGCTGAATGGCTAATCGCTGTAATTCTGTTCATACAGAAGAAAGTCTACAAGCACCCATCAATTTTCCCTTATTCTTTTTCCTATTAATACACCCCAAAAAAATAAATATCACAATCACAATTCACCGCAGAACGGCTAATAGGACGTACGTATCTATCCTAATAATACACCCTGTAAATGGCTGTAGTACAATGGAACTTCACCACTGAACGGCAAATGTTTATTTTTCCCGTTAATAAACACCAAAAAGGGCTGCAATTTTCTCACTTCAACACACAACAGCTAATAAGCCCTTTTTCTTTCCCCACTAATACACGCCAAAAAGGCTTTAGAACATATAACTGAACAGCTGAACAGCAAATATATATATTTTTTGCCACTAATACACGACAAAAAGGGCTTTAGAACATATTACTGCATTGCTGAACGACAGATATATTTTTCTTTTTTCCACTTATACATGCCACAAAAGGCTTTAGAACATATAACTGCACTGCTGAACGGCAAATATAATTTTCTTTTTCCACTTATACATGCCACAGAAGGCTTTAGAACATATAACTGCACCGCTGAACAGCAGATATATTTTTCTTTTGCCACTAATACACGACAAAAAGGGCTTTAGAACATGTAACTGCGCTGCTTGAACGGCAAATAGTTTTACTTTGCCACTATTACACACCAAAAAGGGCTTTTGAACATATTACTGCACTGCTGAACGACAGATATATATTTCTTTTTTCCACTTATACACGCCACAAAAGGCTTTAGAATATATAACTGCACCGCTGAACGCAAATATATTTTTATTTTTTCCACTTATACATGACACAAAAGGCTTTAGAATATATTACTGCATTGCTGAATGGCAAATATATATATATCTTTTTTCCACTTATACACGCCACAAACGGCTTTAGAACATATAACTGCACCGCTGAACGGCAAATATATATTTCTTTTGACACTATTACATGACAAAAAGGGCTTTAGAACATATAACTGCACTGCTGAATGGCAAATATACTTTTCTTTTGCCACTAATACACGACAAAAAAGGCTTTAGAACATATAACTACACTGCTGAATGGCAAATATATTTTTATTTTTTCCACTTATACACACCACAAAAGGCTTTAGAACATATAACTGCACCGATGAACGGCAAATATATTTTTCTTTTGCCACTATTACACGACAAAAAGGGCTTTAGAACATATAACTGCACTGCTGAATGGCAAATATATTTTTCTTTTGCCACTAATACACGACAAAAAGGGCTTTAGAACATATAACTACACTGCTGAATAGCAAATATATTTATCTTTTTTCCCACTTATACACACCACAAAAGGCTTTAGAATATATAACTGCACCACTGAATGGCAAATATATTTATCTTTTTGCCACTTATAAATGACACAAAAGGCTTTAGAATATTCAACTGCACCGCTGAACGACAAATATATATTTCTTTTTTCCACTTATACATGACACATCAGGCTTTGGAATAAATAACTGCACTGCTGAACGGCAAATATATCTTTCTTTCTTTCACTTATACACGCCACAAAAGGCTTTAGAATATATAACAGCACTGCTGAACAGCAAATATATATTTCTTTTTTCCACATATAAACGCCACAAAAGGCTTTAGAACATATAACTGCACCGCTGAACGGCAAATATATTTTTCTTTAGCCACTAATACACAACAAAAAAGGCTTTAGAACATATAACTGAACCGCTGAACTGGCAAATATATTTTACTTTTGCCACAAATGCACGACAATAAGGGCTGTAATTTTCGCACTTCACCACACAACGGCTAATAGGCCCTTTTTTCCCACTACATGCAAGTCAAAAAATGCTTTTGAACATATCACTGCACCGCACAGGGCAAATAAGATGTAGAAATATTTCCTTGTAATAAACCGTTTTATTTGCTGTATAAAACAGCACTTGTACCCCAATAACATAAATGCTTTGCTGGAATTACAGAGCTGTATAATGGCAATTTGGGTGCCCAGTCAGTGCAGCAAGGTTTAGTAGGACTGTTCCTATTACCCAGGCTGTAACCTCTCTTACTGAATCCTGTTCAACATAAATGCTGCGGAATGATTCCTCCCTATCCTATCCCTACCCCTTGAATAATCTTTCCCTGCACTTGTAAATTTTTTTTTTTAGCACAATGAAGTTTTTTCTAGCATTGTCCCTAGCGCCTGCTGATGTCTCTCCCTGCACTAAGTACAGTACACTGGAAAATGGCAGAATCCAAGATGGCTGAGGGTATTTATAGGGCTGTGACATCACAGGGCTGGCTGGCTGCTGATTGGCTGCATGCATGGCATTATGTGTGATCCCGCCCTCCCTAGAATTCCTTGCTCCATATCCTCCCATGTGCAGCAGCCATTTTAGAAAAAAATGTGATTCGTTACCACGAAGCGTGAGAAAATTCTATTCACCTCAATAGATTGCTATTAGGGTGAATAGGACAAGGGATCAAAAGATGCCAGGTTCTAGCCCCTTAAGGTGGTTAAACGTTATTATTATTAAGATAAAAAAAAACACTAAAATATTAAAAGTTTAAATCACCCGCTTCCCCAATTTTATATATAAAAATATATAACCAATAAACAATAAGCATAATAGTATCTCCGTGTCTGAAAATGAATTATTAAAATATTTTTAAAAAGCTCCTGTGTGGTGAACTCTGTAATGGAAAAAAATGAATACGATGTGCCACATGATGGCACACGAGACACACGATGTGCCATTTTTTTATTCACCTTTTCCCCCCCAAAAAAATCAAATAACAGTTTGTCTTACAAAATCCAGATATGTCTAAGTAAATATAATAGAGTTATGGCTGTCAGAAAATAGCAATGCAAAGAAAATTTTTGTTTTTATTTTTTTTAAAGTAGTAAAGCAAAAAAAAAAACTAAAAACTAAAAAATACAATTCATCCCACTAAAAGTAAGCCCTCATATTGCTATATGAATGGCTATATGAATGGTCACTAGTGATGATCAGACATATATCACCTATGCTGTGCATAGGTACAGTAATACATGTCTAATGTAGAAAAGCCCCTTTAATGATTTAAAAAATGTGATCAAGAGCAATGCTGTAAAAAACAGATTATGATGTAACTGATTATGACTGAAGAAACATATGCTCTATGATAAGGGCCTTTACTTCTTATTACTGGAGCCATGATGAACCTAGCAGCCATGTTCCATTGTGAGTGGAAACCTGATTGGCTTATAATCTTTCCATCGGTTCCCTAATGGTTTAACCTTTCGTTTGCGGCAAGAATAGCAGAGCAGTACATTTATACTGATTGTATTCATATTATATATCAGTGCAATCTTGGTGGGACTGATCTTTGACCAGCATGTGTGTTGTCTGTTTTGTACTACAAAATTAAATGTCTCTTTCCAAAGAAAGATGCTCGAATTAGGAAGCCAGGTAAACATACAGTACCAAATAACCAAATGACAGTACTAGTTATCAAGCAGCTAGACTCACAGGCGGCAATGAAGTCCACAAACAAACAAATCAGTAACTAGACATCAATAGGGCTTTCAAGGAATTGCTCTTGGCCAGGTGACCTTTCCTCCTCGGGACTTATCCATGAGTATTTCATCATGTTCTTTGTCATGGATAAAACACTGTGTGTACTGGAACCAGTCAAGCACTTGTGGGCCCATCACACAACCATGGACAGTTTATTTGATATAGGGTTCTAAAGGGTTCAGAGATCTGGACACAGAAAAGTATTTTATGAATTTGCATAACCTCTAATTTTTTCAAGAACAACATTTGTTCGCTAAAGCTGGAAAACCGTTTTAATCATATTGCAATTTCCAGAGGTAATACAATGTTCCCAAATGTGAGTTTCACTGTAATGTGGCTGTTCCAAATGTTGAGGTATGTTGAAATGTCCAGGTTTCTATAAATCATAACTCATCTATCAAAGTCGATATTAGTAACTATTCTTCTAACAACAAATGCAAATTCCCTCCAGCTTGTCCATTGAAGTTATGCTTCTGCAAAGACATAGGTACCACTTCAAAAGGTGCGCTCAGCATCACTTGTCAGGAACTGTATTTGATCTACCTTCCCGCTCTTCTCCTTTGTGATTGTTACGTATACTAGAAGAATGTAATGTAGGATTTAAAATGTCTAAGTATTGTTCCAACATGTTTAGTCTGGTGAAGCTACCTTCTACTTAAAGAGGTTGTCCCATCGAAAAATTTTGTTAAAGGGAATCTGTCACCTGGAAAATCAATATTAAACCAAACATAGGTCCTTACAGCTCTTCATACCTTCTTTCCATAAGTTTTCTTTACACTTAGAACTGGCTTTCTATCTTCATAAAAATCATC
The DNA here is from genome assembly GCA_033119425.1 of Bufotes viridis. Taxonomy (NCBI): domain Eukaryota; kingdom Metazoa; phylum Chordata; class Amphibia; order Anura; family Bufonidae; genus Bufotes; species Bufotes viridis. Next base: position 156,807,590 of record CM065593.1, on the reverse strand, counting down.
TTTTATCTTTATGCAATTTACAGATTCCCTTTAAGGCTTCATGCAAACGACTGTATTTTGCATCCTTGTCCAATCCACAATTTTTTCGTCTCTCACAAGGACCCGTTAATTTCTATGGCTCTGCAAAACAAAAGGGAAAGCACAAGGATGTAATCTGTGTGCTGTCTGCATCCATATCTCCATTCTGCAAGAATTTGTCCTATTCTGGTCTGTTTGTGGACCAAAACATGGATACAGTTGTGAGCATGCAGGCTTATACTTAATTCCAGCCCACTAGTTGAATTTTTATTTTATTTTAGATATATTAATAAAATGCTCATATTCCCAGATATTCCAGGAATAATGCTAGAACAGCACCATCTGCTGTTTCTATTGAACCGCCTTTCTATGTCCACTTCAGTAAGGCCCCTTTCACATCTGCGTTTTTCCTTTCCGTCCTAGAGTTCCATTGTCGGGGGCTCTAGGGCGGAAAGATACTGATCAGGATCATCCCAATGCATTTTGAATGGAGAGAAATCCATTCAGGATGCATCAGGATGTCTTCAGTTCAGTACTGACATGGCCAAAAATCCTAAAGACATTCCGCAAAGCATTAATCCGGATCCGACTTTAAGCTAAACGTCGTATCCGACGTTTAGCTTTTAAGAATGGTAACCATGGCAGCCAGGACGCTACTAAAGTCCCGGCTGCCATGGAAATGCCGGGGGAGAAGCTACTTACCGTCCGTGTGGCAGCCGGGGCGCTCCTCGCTTCTTTTCCATGGCAGCCAGGACTTTAGTAGCGTCCTGGCTGCCATGGTAACCTGAAAGCATATTAAAGACTGATCAGAATTCAAATACTTTCAGTTGTCTTGCGTTGTGACGGATCCGGCAGGCATTTCCGGCGACGGAAGTGCAGGCCGGATCCTCACAACGCAGATGTGAAAGGGGTCTAAATGTGTTGCGGTAGACACACATGATTTGTCTTGCTTATTTCTCTTTTCCTTTCAGGTGTGTGAGAGATACTAGGTGTATCCCTCACACACCAGCATTTAATCAGAGAAGACTCTGCAGCTTCAGAAGCAGCCATCACAAGATCACAAGATCGAGAATACTTCCGCATACTAGGTGGAGCAGAGAGAGAGAAAAAATGAGCATGTGTGTTCACCTCAGTAAGAACTCATGCACACGACCGTTGTTGTTTTGCGGTCGGTTTTTCACGGATCCGTTGTTCCGCATCTGAGTTTTTTTTCCCTCTGATTTAAATTCTCTTCCATTCTGTTACATAAAACATATCCGTATGGTTTCCGTATTTGATCCGTTTTTTTGCAGATCAGAAACGGAAACAGTAACTTATTAATCACCAAACACATGAGCAATATGGGCTGGGCATAGCATTTCTACAGTATGGATCCGCAAAATACGGATGACATACATATGTGTTCCGTATTTTTTGTGGAACCATTGACTTAAATGGGGTCTCGGATCACGATTTGCGGACAATAATAGGACATGCACTACCTTTTTGCGGAACGGCCATGCGGACAAACGGAAATGGAATGCACACAGAGTAACTTCCATATTTTCGACAGTTCTATTGAAGTGTATGGTTCCATATACGGGCCACACAAAAAATGGAAGCGGGAAGAAAATACGGACCGTGTGCATATCTGGGGTATATCTGGAGATTTCAGCAATTTTTCCATTAAAAAAAAAAGTTTTCAATGGAAAAAAAATGCTAAAACAAAACCCCCTCCACATATTTGGTATTTGCGCATCTTTAATGATCCACACTATACAATTATTATGTAATTTATCCTGTGAGGTAAATGCCATAAGAGAAAAAAAACTTTAGAATTGCTGTTTTTTGCTTATTCTCCACAAAAAAAACTAAACAAAATAAGAAGTACTGAAAAAGTGTTATGTGCCCAAAATGAGATAAATAAAAAGTACCAGTCATCCTGTAAAAATCAAGTCCTCACACAGCTCCATAGAAACAAAAATAAGAAAGTTATGGGTCTTAGGATGCGGCGATGCAAAAACATTTTTTATTTAAAAAAAAAGGGTTTCTATTAAGCAAAAGTAGTAAAACATTATGTACTGACCCAGAGAATAAATGTATCATGTTGTTTATGCCAAAAAATGAACACTGCAAAGTTTAAAGTGTAAAAACTCAATGGTGGTATTGCCATTAAAAACTATTTTTTATTTTTCGACAGAAAAATCGCTTGGTCACTAAGGCCCCAAACAGGATGGTCACTATGGGGTTAATAATGTTCCTGCTTTGGAGCCTTTCCATTGAAATCATTTAGCTAGGACATGACTGTTCTGTGGGCGAAAATAGCAACAAAGTAACAGAAGCCAAACCCTGACACATGGGTTAGTGAAAACTCAGGAAATTAAACTTTACTCATATTTGGCAGATGAAGACTGGTCCACTGATTATGGTCTCAGTAGAGACTTCTTTATGACTAGATTTAATAAGCAAAGTTTATTTTAAAATTGATAACACCTCATTGGAATACTTTATAGATAAACTCAGCAGGAGACCTCAGCAAATGCTCCCAGAAAATATACACAGATCTATCATCCATAAAGAAGAAAGAGGATTCCCTGGAAGGACTTCCTGGTTCTCATCCTCTTCTCAACCTCTCCCCCTTCCTCCTCAGTTTTCAGTATTGCAGACACAATTAACCTAATAGCCTGTGTCTATGTAACTGTCATTTGAGCAGGGGCATTGCTAGGGTTTCAAAAGATCCGGGGCCCAAGACCTAATGAATATGGCCCAGTTCTCTAAGTCTCCCACCCACACACACACACACAGCATTTTTCTGTACTTGCCATACAGCAGCATATACCTGTCACATCCAGGGCCTCCCAGGTGACGTCTCCTCCGATGTAGATCGTCTCTGTCATCATCTTCTCTATTTGGTCTGTGTAACTTCTTTCAGCAGTGCCTCGCGTCTGCAGAGTGTGACACACAGACATCTTATCTTCCCCACATTTCTATCAACATCCCCCAACCTAGAGTCCCCATAGTGTTACCTTGCTGCTCACCGTGCTCCCCAATTCCCCCAAATACTATCCTGAGTGCCCCCATAGTACTAGTGCGCCTCGAAATACTAAAGAGCGCCTCCATTATGGAAGCACTCATTAGTATAGGAGCACTGGAAAGTGGTGAATGCAGTGCTCCCCGTGCTCTGTACACACCGCTTCCTGGTCTTTCTCGGCTGCTCGCTTTGCTGTGACTGCGCACAGCGTGAGGACATCGGAGCTCTGTGACCTCACGCTGTGCAGTGTCTGGTCACAGCATAGTGCGGAAAGAAGATCACGAAGAGCAGGAGCTGGGTCTCAGGAGCAGCGGTGGCGACGTCCAGAGCAGGAGAGGTAAGTTGTTTTTTTCTCTGATCTGAGCTTTGATCAATGTGGGGGTTAGAGATGAGCGAAGTTCTTAAAACTTCGATTCAGCTTTGCCGAATTTCACAAAGAAATTAACTTCATGACAAATTACTTCGTCATGAAGTGCATTTCTTTCGTGAGTAGTGGGCGCAATCGCTGATCGCGGCATCTGAAATAAAAAAATTAGGGCTTTCAGGGGTTAATCAGTGAAAAAAAATACTCACCTTATCCATTTCAGCTCAAAGAGGCCGATGCGGCCATCTTGATTGAAGTTCCAGTGTGAAATCTCACCCGGTGCGTGATGACATAATCACGCTGGCCGGAGTGGTGACATAATACATCACCGCACACGAGATTTCACGTGAGATCTTCAATCAAGATGTCCACGGCAGACGCGCAAATGTATGATGTGAGTCCAGTCCATTTTAGGGACAACTGATTAGTCAAAAGAAAGCACAAGGAAATTTGGCTTTGTGGTGAATCGAATTTTCCCTCTGGGGGTCATTAACATGGAGGTCTGATTAATATAGGGGTCATTAATATGGAGGTTTGATCTGAGGTCTGACTAATATGGAGGTTTTATTAACATGGAGGTCTGATCTGAAGTCTGACTAATATGGGGGCTTATTAACACAGAGGTCTGAATAGGGGTCTTATTAACATTGGGGAACTAATCTGACGTCTGATTGGGGGGTCTGATTTACATTGGAGGTCTGATTGGGGTCTCTGAGTTAAGGTCTGATTAACATTGGGGGTCTGATTCGGAGTCTGAGCTGAGCTCTGATAAAAAATATTTTGTTTCTTAAAGGGTTTCTGTCATCACGTTTTGACATTATAAGCTGTCTGACATTAGCTATGTGCTAATGTCAGAGCAGCTTGATAATGTCTTTTTTATAAAAATCCGATTTATATTCAGGCTACAAAACGTACTTTTATAATATGTAAATTAGCCTCTAGGAGCAGGGGGGGCGTTGCCCTGCTCCTAGAAGCTCCGTGCGGCAACCTGCTGGCACGCCCCTTCTTACTTTGAGTGACAGTGCCGGGCAGCGATCCTCCGGCACTGTCTCCTTGTGAAATCCCGCGCCTGCACGGCCGCTCTGTATTCGGCGCAGGCGCGGTGAGCAGAGGACGCTGGTGCCTGCTGACCTGTCAGACAGCTTATAATGTCAAAACGTGATGACAGAAACCCTTTAATTTCGTCCTCTAAAACCTAGGTGTGTCTTATGGGCAGGTGTGTCTTATAGGGCAAAAAATACAGTAATACAGGGGCGTGAACAATCAAAACATTCCTTTGGGGATGCAAAAATTGTTAGACATACATTTTTTTGACAGTAGACATAATGTAAATGAGTTGAAATGGCAGATAGCTGAGGAGGTGCAAAGAGGAAATAATAATGAAGAAGGTTATTATAGAGAGAGACAGTGGAGATTGAGACCAAAGTAAACATGCTCTTTTAGTGTATTTCTGTGATCGCCGTCGTTTATGGGTGAGGTTTTATATGTTTTTTTTCCCCCTAATTTTGTATTGTAAAAGTGATTGAACAAATATTGTTGATATAGATGATCAGGTGTGAACCATGTGAACCATGTCAGTGCGCATGAGGAAGGTGGGGGTGTCCTCCCAAAACATTGTGTGACAGGGTGTTTGTAAATGGAAAACCCCAATGTGTACACTGACTTGTGATACTGGACTAAAGTGGAAAATAAAAGAAAAAATTCCAAAGAAATACTATAATATCATGAGTATCTTAATTTATAATAATTAATAAAGATTTGCCTGCTCCTGTTATGGCTGTTACAAAAGTAAAAAGACTTGTGAACCTGAGCAAGCATATGTGAACACTATATTAGTTGAACTGGATACACACTAATGGAAAGAACTGTACTGTAACTGTACGCCATGAATTTGTTTGTAAAAAGCCTCCAAGGTGTAATTGCTAGGATTGGAAAGAACTCTGTTCCCGTTTTTTTTAACTCTCTACTCCCTAGATACCGTTTTAATAAATATTGCAGCATTTGGTGAATAGAATTGGGAAGGTACTCCGTTTGTCCCCATTAGCTTCCTCCGCAAAACCAATCATAGGGTGCCAATGGGTTGCAATGGCAGCTGGGGTCCTCACAAAGGTCTCTAGGCCTGCCATATGGATACATATTAGGCCTAATAGATGGCCTGTCAGTTTTACACAGACAGGTAATACTACTGTGATATACTGAGTAAATGAGACAGTATAAAAAATACACACCATTTTTTCCATAAAAGTTCATTTTGCAAAAGCTGTGATAAAAACACACACACATGGTTTTACCACAATTGTCACAAAACATATAATAAAGATAACATGTTATTTATACCATGGGGTGAACAGTGTAAAAAAACTGAAAATAGTGGCTTTTCCCAATTCTGCTCATAAATGTTAATCAATACTACAATGCTATGTAGCCTAAAATGTTACCAATGAAAACTACATACAGTATTGTCCTGCAAAAAGCAAACTCACATATTGCTACATTGATGGAAAAATATATAAACTTTTGGCCCTTAGAATGAGGCATTAAGAAAAACCATAGGTAGATTTAAAGTCAGTTTTACAGGAGATTACAATACTATAAATTGTGCCAAATTTATCGAATGTGTATGTTTTACGGGTTGTCCAGGATTTTTATATTGATTGCTTATCTTCAGAAGAGGTGATCAATATCTGATTGGCGACAGTTTGACACCCCACACTCATGCTGATCATCTGTATTTCAGTTTCTCCAGCAGAATTATACCGCTCTGTCCATGTAGTGAACATTTCTGGCTACTGCAGCCCTACTCAAATTAAAGTGAATGGGAGCAGCACGGCAAAAAACAGTTCTGTCCACTACACAATGGATGTTGCCGTGTATCGCTGACGCTGGCACTGGACCTGCTGCAGAACAGCTGATCATCCGGGGTTCTATGTGTAATACACAGTAGTATTAGGCCCCTTGCAGACGAGCGTGAGCGGATTACGTCCAGATGCGTTCAGGGAAAACTGCACGATTTCGCAAGCAAGTCCATTCAGTTTTGTTTGTGATCACGTTCAGTTGTTCAGTTTTTATCACGCGGGTGCAATGCGATTTAATGCGTTTTGTACGCAAGTAATAAAAAACAACATCTTTTAGCAACCCTCCATGAAAATCGATGCAATTTCACGCAGCCCCATTCACTTCTATAGGGCCAGCGTTGCGTGAAAATCTCAGAATATAGAACATGCTACGATTTTCACGCAACACACAAGGGATGCGTGAAAAACAGCGCTCATGTACACAGACCCATTGAATTGAATGATTCTGGATTCCGTGTGGGCGCAATGCGTTCGCAACACACATTGCACCAATGCGGAATACTCGCTCGTGTAAAAGGGGCCTTAGACTTAAAGGAATTTGTCCAGGATTTTTATATTGATGGTCTATTCGCTATACACAATTCATTAAAACATGAAAAAAGCTTTCAGGTCTTTTTATTTATCCGTATTATAATGTTACTTTCAAATGGAGATATATTCACAGGCCTAAAAGACAAGCCATACACAGATGCTTTATATTTTCTGCTTCAAATTAACCTGTTCCCAAGGAAACAACTCGTTGCTAAATTCATATTTAAAGATAAATTCATTTTAAATACACAATATTTCACATAGTTGCTTCAGTTGCTCAGGCATGTAAACACATTGGGGGACGTTAATTTGTAACTCTCTCCTAAATTGTCACTGTGATAGTTGATTAATTTTACAAGTTCCACACAGTTCCGGATGCCTTTCTTGAAAGTAAAAATGATGAAGGTTATGGGAACTACAATTTTGGAGATGGGAAGCTGATCCAGGGATCTGAGTTGCATTTAGATTTTTTTTCAACCTTAGCATTTATGTTACACTACACATGCTTACACTACTCACAAAAAGTTAGTAGAGATATTTGGCTGACCTTAATGTGACCTTCTCTAAACTTTTGAATATACATGTCCAACTGTTCAATGTTTCAGTACTTTTTGCACAACTTGCTATTCTCTAACAAGGAGCTTAACGGCAAAATAATTAACAACAGGTGCTTTATCCATGAATCGCCCAATACATTTCCTGGTTTAATTAGAATTGGTATTTAAACAGTCCTCCTCATCATGCTGTTCACATTTTGACATCATCACCAAGACGGCACCTAACAATTGATCAACAGTACCTCGCCATTGCGAAGCTTCAAGCAGGATGCTCGCAGATGGAAGTGGCCACTGAGCTTAGAGTGTCACAGCAGGTTGCAACAAAGATACAGAGAGACTGGAAGAGTTACAGAAAGGCATAGAAGTGGATGTCCTTTGGCCACATCCCACACTGATGACCGCTTTATTGTGAACAATGCCCTGCGGAACCGGATGATGAATGCCACACAACTGCAGGCACATTTAAGGGAGATGAGAGGCACCCAAGTGTCACGTCAGACCATTCAAAACCATTTACATCAGTGTGGTCTGCGTTCGAGATGACCTGCAAGGGTACCTGACCACAGGTGTCTTCGTGTGGAATGGACCAGGGTGCATCTACACTAGACGAGGGACCAGTGGGCCTCAGTGCTGTTTACTGATGAAAGTCGATTCACGCTGAGCAGAAATTATGGCTGCCAATGATGTTGGAGATGTCAAAGAGATCAGCCACGGTTGTCACCAGATGAGCCTTAGGTGGTGGTGTTACCGTGTGGGCAAGTGTCTCTAGTCAATACAGAACTGCCCTACACTTTGTGAATGAAAAGCCCATACTAGTTGAATAACATAATTAATCCAGTCATTGTGCCTCTGCAAGAACACAGACCTAATTTCATCTTCATGGATGACAATGCACCAGCTCATTGAGGTCACATCATGAGGGAAAGGCTGCTGGAGACTGGGGTACCTCAGATGGAGTGGACTGCAGGTAGAGTTTATTGTGCCATGTGCATCACTGTGCAGTGCGGCGACATTCATAGCTAAGGCTACTTTCACACTAGCGTTTTTGCTAAATCCGGAGGGTTCAGTAAAAACGCTTCCGTTACTGAAAATACAACCATCTGCATTTGTTATAAGCGGATCTAGTTGTATTATCCTTAAGATTGCCAAGACAGATCCGTCATGAACTCAACTAAAAGTCAATGGAGGATGGATCCGTTTTCTATTGTGTCAAATTGTGTCAGAGAAAACGTCTTGCTCCGCATCTCATGACGGAAAGAAAATCACAGCATGCTGAGCTTTGTCCTCCGGTATGAGAATGCAGCGAAATGGAACAGAATGATGCTGCCAACCGCCTGAGGCTACCCACCCGCTGCCTCTTTCCTACAATGGGGCTTCTTGGCCTACTGATATGTACATGTTAAATTTTTACTATTATATGCATGCCACTGGGCCTTGCTGTCACACTACAAAACCTACAGAAATATACGAATCCACATATTCGTATCCACATAAGAGAGGTATCAACACCAGATGCGCTTTTAAAAAAAACATTTTATTGGTATATCAGTTCACAATATACAGTATAATCATATGATTGACAATACACAACAATTAATGATTAACTAAGCTGAGTACATGTATAACGTATAGATAAATCATGGCGGGAGCAATATATATTGGTCCAAAAATGTTCCTTATGCTGAATACATAGATAATGTGTAGATAAAGTACAACAATGCACAAAAGATAAGTGGCCAAACTGAGTACAAAAGTGGCATATGAATGAATCACCACAATAGACAGTATGTACTGACCCAGACCAAGCTGAGTACATGCGTAACAGATAAGAAAGTCACAGCAGGGGCAATTTATACTACCCAAAAGGGTTCACCAAGCTGAATACATAAATAATGTGTAAGTAAAACACAACAATGTGCTGACATTAAATGGCCAGGCTGAGTACATAAATAGCATATAAGCGAATCACCACAATAGACAATGCATACTGACCTGGAGGTAGACTCCCACCATAAAGATGCACCACCAGTCCACACCCGACGCATCTTTCGCATACTGTTTCCTCAGTGCTGTCACACTGCTGTTGTTGGGTTGGTTCTGCTACTACTGTGATCTGCCACCATCTTGTCCTCTATGCCACTGCTGCACCCCCCCCCCTCCCCAATCTGTCGTGGGGCCCCTATTGTCCCTTGCCGTGTTCACATCAACGTTTTTTTTTCTCTTCTTTTGAGCCATCAGAAGAACAGAAAAAGGCCTCTTTCACACAGTCAGTATTTTGCATTGGTATTTGGTCAATATTTGTAAGCCAAAAGCAGGAGTGGGTCCAAAACACAGAAGAGATGCAAATATTTCCATTATATCTTACTGTATCTTTTTAGGTTCCACTCCTGCTTTTGCCTTACAAATGCTGATCAAATACTGAAGCAAATTACTGACCATGTAATAGAGGCCATTAAGGTCTTGCATGCAGGACTTTTTTTCCGTGTAAAAAAAAAAAAAATTCAGGATGCAAATTGAGCATAAGGCCTCTTTCATACAGTCAGTATTTTGCATCAGTATTTGATCAGTATTTGTAAACCAAAGGCAGGAGTGGGTCCAAAAGCAGGAGTGGGTTCAAAACATAGCATAGACACAGCATAGATACAAATATTTCCATTATATTTTATCTCTTTGGGTTCCACTCCTGCTTTTGGCTTACAGATACTGATCAAATACTGATACAAAATACTGACCGTGTGATACAGGCCTTAGAGATGCTCAAAATACAGGATCGGTTTTTCCTTTTATCTTTCTATTCTTCTCATGGATCAGAAGAAAGGAAAAATAAATGGTGATGTGAACACAGCCTTGCTGCCACCCTCCCCACTCTGTCACAGGGCCACTACTGTCACTGCTACTGCCACTGCTGCTGTCATCCTCCCAGCTTTGTCATGGGGCCACTACTTGAATTTTGGTGCACTGCACATTTATGATAAATGATAAAAGGGTGATAAATTGTAGCAGAGTCTTGTTCAGCAGTCTCCTCCACTCCCCCTCCACTCTCCGAGCACTCTCCCTGCAGTTTAACTTCCAAGCCTTTACACTGAGATGGCAAAGCTGGCGAATCAAAGTTTTCAAAACTTCACACATCTCTAATTATTTGGGTTAATCCTTGAGTAATGTATGTGGGGGTCTTTTTCTAACAAACTTAGAACCAGCCCTGTACCTTACATGGATCCAGAGATCTACTGATGCTTTATTTTAAGCTGGCAGCTGAGGGGGCGTGCACTTTCTCAGGTGCATGTTCTTTCTGCTGCAGGTAGCAGTTGAAGGATGGAACTGGGCATGTGTGTCCACCTCAGTAAGCTGGACAGAGAATTTAGAAAAAGGACAAACAGCAGGTGGCGCTTTACAGTGAATAACTCAGTCGCTATTTAAAAAATATTTTTATGGGACTACCTCTTCAACTAGACTGGGTGCAGAGCGTGTGCCTATGGAGTAGGCCTGCACAATATATTGCGAAAGCAATCGTTATCGCATTTAATCGCCATATCGCAATCGCAATTTGCTGACCCAAAAATGCTGCAATTATATTACTGTATTTTTCGCTTTATAAGACACACTTTTTTCCCCCCAAAAGTGGTGGGGGGGGGGGGGGGGAATGGCAGTGCGTCTTATAAAGCGATGGGTGACTTTCTACGTGACACTGACACTGTATCTTCGGCCGCTATGCTTCACAGCGCGGCCAGCGATACATCAGTTACAGTGCGGGGAGGGAGGAGGGGCTGGTGGAAAGTCGATATTTTAATGAACACTTGTTCTTATATCTATTTTATTTTATTTATCTGTTCTGTGCAACGCTATTAAGAAAATGGCAAGTTCTGTATTTTGTACTTTTGCAGTAAAGCAAATATGTATTTTATTTTGAAAAACACTGCACATTTCAGTTCTTGAGTTCAGCAGAACTACATTTCACATTATCAGTCATCTGTGTGCGCTTTTACCTTGAAAATCCAAGCAGATAGACCTCTAGCACAATTCCCTTAAACTATCGCATCGCATATCGTTATCGCAATTTTTAGGGCCCTAATCGCAATCGCACAAAATTACCATATCGTGCAGCCCTACTATGGAGGTTCCCTGTATTTGGTGGTAAATCTGATTATGAAAAACAAAGATAATGGGGAAGATTTACTAAACTAAATGCCCCCAAAACTGGTACACATACCTTGCATCACACTTATTATGTGCTTTAGACATTTTTTGTGTTCAATTAGTCAGGGGCATACTGTAGCTTAGATGGAAAGGATGTGTGCCTTAGGGCATAGGGGCATAGCTTACAATGTCACACTGTACATTTTGGCACACCCTTAGATTTCTGCCACAGATGTGCCATAGATGTGCACAACGATCAGCCCTATTAGCATCAAAATTTCGGAATTATATGAATGTATACCATTCAAAATGACTTATTAAAGGTAGCTATATGTTATTGTATATATAATCTGTAAAATTAATAACAGATTGTGTTCGATTCTATGATTTATCTACCATTACTATACCTTCACAATTTCACATTCCGACCATCAATATAACAAGAGTATAAACAGGATCTTAGAAACAAATGATTCCTTCTCATAATAATCCATATAAATGATCCTTGAAGGCCAGAGGGCTGGAAAGGAAAGCTCAATGTACTACATCTAATTGTTTGAGAAATCTGCAATCCTGAGGAGCACAAGGCTTTCTTTTTCATTGTGATGAGAACAAGCAGAAAATCCTTGAAAAGTGTTTATTTTTTTATCTCACAATGGGAAACAAATTCCCATTTTACAAACTTTTAATGTGGGAAACATCCGATTTCAGAAAGCAAAGTGTATACAAGTTCAATGAGGATTAGGAGGAAATGAGTATTGTACTGTTATTTCACTGCATTTATGTTCAGATGGATTAACAGCAAATGTGCATTGTGTTAAAAAGATCTACAGTGCCAATAGCTGTCTACAAATATACCCTGGAGCAATATGTAAGTTTACAGGTATATCTGTGTAAATACAGCATATCTATCTATCTATCTATCTATCTATCTATCTATCTATCTATCTATCTATCTATCTATCCTCAAAAGAAGTCAAATATACCCTGGAACAATATGTAAATTTACAGGTATATCTGTGTATGTACTATCTATCTATCTATCTATCTATCTATCTATCTATCTATCTATCTTCCGCACAAGGGTCCCTAACATTACAGATACTGCCTCTCATAGACGTACCAGTCTCCTTTTATACAGCGCACTGCAGGGCGTTGCTCAGTCCAAAAGAGGCGCCACCCTCAATATATACTATAAGACAGAGTTCAGACTAAGCAGTTATGCATCTACACTCACAAGTGCATAGCCATAAGGCAAACAAAGTTGGTTAAAAAATGGCTGCACAATACATCATAAACTGATAGCAAAAAATAGGAAAAGGGGCTCATTCCAAAAAAAATTTAATGAAGGAAGCTCTTAGCAATTAGAATAAGTAGAGAGAAGTTCATGCATTAATTATAAATTGCAGGATCTCCATTTGATAGATATTTGGGGGTTTCAGAACCCAAATAAAAAATACTTTTTAGGGAGTATGTATGTCTCTGTTTCATTTTCTGTTACTCTGATCCATCAAAAGAACCGAAAAAACAAAACAAAAAACAAAACAAAACAGGATCCCGTAAAAGAACGGATCCTGTGCATCAGTTATGCACATTTGGCATAATTCTGAGCCATTTTCGTCAGAGATCAGTTATTTAAGATGGAAAAAAAGAGTACTGCATGCAGCTAGAGACTGAATGGGTCACGTTTAGATCAGACCGAACATATTCAACAACACCTTAACCTTTTCAAATCGGGTGATTTTCTGTTTTTAACTCCTAGAAAAACTGCACTCGTGAAAAAATTACTAAGAAGGGGCATATGGTACAGACTAGGTAAACTTTGTTATTTATTATAAGCAGAAATGAGCAAATTTAAATACTTTTCAGCGCCAATTTGCACAAATCAATTGTCAGATTGGGTCTGAATAAATTAAAACTGAACAGAGTGCCCTAATAGCCTTGTAATAGCCCTGAAAAATCATCATTGGCAGTCTGTGGTCTTCTAGGGCTTTATCCAACTCCTTTCAAGCATTTTAATCCCAAGACGGCATTAATAATATCAAAGTGACGGTGACATATATGACTATGGGTAACCAGATGGTAACTAGTGGTAATAAACAGCCTGATTAAAAATACACTGCACTGCTGGAATTTTTTTAAATAAAAAAAGTCCCAAATTATACTTTTTGGGGGACAGACGCCTTCTTCTCTAACTTCTGACCTGTAAAATGGTGGCCACCATTTTGAGTAATTTGTCCAAAATGAATTGCAAACGTTTCAGATTGACTAGACTCTTAGGGGGTCTTTTATTAAAAGCGGGGTTTTAGACACTGGTCTTAATAACCCCTATATGTGGCGGTGGACTGCCGAAGTTAAGAAGAAGTACAGGCCTCTACATGACTTCTGCGCATCCAGCACCAGTCTAAATATAAACCAGGTTCTATGCCTAAAACAGGCATAGAAAATGATGACTGAGATGGGCCTGCCAGCCCGTCCCCTCCCATGCAACGCCCACTTTTTTAGACCTGGCGTGAATGGGAAGTTGTCGAAGGCGGGCGAATAATCTTTGATCTGCAATCTGCACCAGAAATACATCTAATATTGGCGTATTTCTGGATAATAAATGACCCCCTTAATTTTTGGGAAATTCATAACTAATTCAATTTGTTTAGAATCAATTCACATGTCTTCAGTTTGTTTAGAATCAATTCACATGTCTCAATTCACATGTTATTGTTTGGTTGGGGCAGCACTTTAAATATTAAGAAACCTAAAACATGAATTTTAATTTTATATATAAATATATTTCATAAAAATCTAACATACTTGCATCGAAAAATATTTAGTAGAAAATGAATAGTTGGAAATCGGGTTTATTATTAATCCCTCTGTGTACTTGAAATGTTGCAATATAAATAAACTGACTAATATGTAGTTTTAAAGTTAACTGAGAAAACTGCGTCCGGTTATAATAATCTGTTTACCAGATCAGCAGATAAACACTGAGATACATGATTCACTAATGGACTGGATAAAGCTGGGGCAGAGGAGGGGGTGAACAAATTACTACATATATAAAAGTAAGGGCTCGTTCACATCACCGTTTCTCCTTTCCGTTCTCCGGCTCCGTTAAGGAGCAGGAAAACGGAAAGGACGGATTCTTCAGATAACTGACACCTAACTGAGCGTAACGGAGCCTAAAGACCCCATATACTATAATGGGGTCCGTTAGATGTCCACTCAGAACATGATTTTTGAGCGGAGACGGAGAACGGAAAGGAGAAACGGTGATGTGAACAAGCCCTTACTTTAAAGTGTGTAGTATCATAACTATGGGAATCCTTCAAAATCCTACGCTTATTTTCTTCGAATTGTCGTGATGGTATTGTGCACACTTTAAATACCAACTCAACTCTGGGGTATAAATATAGGAGATACAGGGGGTCCTGGAGTCTAAGAGGCCCATATAATCTGCTGTTCGCCGCTGTTCCCCCTGCTTACCACCGCAGTCCTGGGCACCGTGGTCAGTGGTGATCTGCGGCCGATGCTTCCCATTCACTGCTGCAGTCCTGGGCTCTGTCTGTGTGGGTGCTGTTGTTCTGGGATCTGCTCCACTGTTTGCTCTCAGCCCTGGCCACAGCATACTTCCTGTTTGTTTCCTGCAGCATTTGCTTAATGGCCGGCACGCGTCACTTCCTGGGCTTTATGGGTTAGGTCATGTGACCTTGCTGACCTATCCTAGCCCTCCTGTGCATATATAAGTGGCTCAGCCCACTTCCCAGATGCCTCAGTGTCAAGGTCTTTGTGTCCGGCTAAGGTTCCTGTTTTCAACTAGTGTGTCTGTGTTCCTGACTCGTATCTGTATTCCTGGACTCTGCTACCTGTTAGATCCCTATCTGCTTGCCTTGACTCTCCTGTTGCTGACCCGGATTGCCTGACCTGTACCTATGCCGCCTGCCCTGACATTTTGCCTGTCTGACTACGCCTCTGCCTCATCCTTCGGGCCTGCACCTCTGGTACCTTTATCAGGTACCTCCTAGTCCGCCTGGACCAGCTGCCTCGTGTGCCTATCCTCCTCAAGAGGTAGTGACCTGGTGATCACCTCGGGAAAGTCTATCCCCACCATCATGGGTACTGTGAAGATCCAGGGAATCACTTAGACAACCCCCTTAGAGGAGGTAGGACACGTGGCACAGTGGGTTCACACCTGCTGGTTCGTGACAACTATAAATGAAGAATTATAGACGGGGGGCTCTGTTAATGATTTTGCATTGAGACGCAGAAGCTACAAGTTACATTTCTGGTTCCACTTATTTTTCATCAAGAGCAGACAAAATTGGCTGATGATTCCTGTTTTCTGTTTCTCACTTTGCTGTTTAGACTAAGGCATGATGAGCACAGTCACGACATCATTAAAAGGAAGGCATTTTACAGTTGTGTTGTACTCCTTAAGTCCTGAATAACACAATATATTAACACCATAAATTAAAGGGTCACTGAGTTTTGATCAGTGGAGGTCTGAGTCTTGAAACCCCCAATCGTCTCTAGAACAAGTAGAGAGAAGTTCATGCATAATGTACTCTCCCACCTCACAGTAAAGGACGGATATAACATGGACCCATAGACGAGCTATGCAAGCGCTTCTCTCTCCTTACAATTGGTGGGGGTCTTAGCACGCAGGCTCCCAACAATCAAAACCTTTGATATGTCTCTATGAGATATCAAATGTTTCTCCTAGCTCAGTAATCCTTCAAATCACTGATCCTTTAAAAAAACTAGATAAGGCTCGGAGGCAGTTTTCATTTACTTTATGGTCTCTGGTGGAAGGGTTGTACTCTATGACTCCCTGAAGATTGTAATAATCTATAATCTAATAATCTACACGTACACCGTCGTCAGCTGATTCCACATAGATGTCTACAGAACCTGTTCTATTAAACGCTTATACAAGTAGAGCCCACCGACAGAGTGGAGAGGGTGTCAGCAGTAAGTTTGTGTTGACGTCACTGACTATTTAGTATTCCATTGGCACCCTGGCATCGCTTTGCCTTCTGCCCACAGATTCTACACATGGCCATGTTCACCTCCTCCAGCAGCTTAACAAAAAACTGCCACACCGCCGAGTAGGTGATTTAACCCCCAACACTATGCACTGACTGACTGCTACCGCCGCTGCTACCGTGAACCCGTGCACCCCTACTTTCCGGGCAGGTAGGCTCCTATGAAGCGGGTAGTCTACCCTCGGCACGTTTGGCTACCGACCTTCCACTGCTGCCACCCTGCTGACTCCCGGCTACGCTAGCGACTGCCCCCATATAGTAATTTCCCCTACACTGCCTCCATATAGTAGTTTCACCCACACAGTAATTTCCCCCACACTTCCCCCATACAGCAATTTCCCCCACGCTGCCCCCCACACCGTAGTTTCTCCCACACAGTAATTTCCCACACACTGCCCCGATATAATAATTTCCCCCACACCGTCGTTTCCCCCACACTGTAGTTTCTCCCATACTGTCGTTTCCCCCACACTGCCTCCCCCACATTGTAGTTTCCCCCACACCGCAGTTTCCCCCACACTGCCCCTAACACAATAGTTTCCCCCACACTGCCCCCCACACAATAGTTTACCCCACACTGTAGTTTGCCCCCACATTGCCCATATAGTAATTTGCCCCAACAATCATTTTCCCCCAACAAAGTAATTCCTCCATAATAATTTTTCTCCCACATGTCCTCCTGGTCTGCCCCCCCAAAGTCCCCCAAAGTCCCCCAAAGTTGGCACATAAAAATAAAAAAGATAAAGAAAACGAAAATCTAAATACTCACCTAGGCTTGCTTGCAGAGAAGACATGCACGCTTCTCTGTGCTGCTGCTTTCCGGCACAGGCGCGCGCGATGACGTCATCATGCATGCCTGCGCCGGGATTTCACTACCGCATAGGCCTCAGGCCTATTAGGCCTGAAGCCTATAGCTGTGATCGGCAGCGGGGCAGGGAACTATGCGCTCCCGTGCCCCGACACAGTATGGTGTCAGCGCTTATTCTGTGAGAGCCCTGCCACTGGGCCCGGGTACAGCGCTACTGCAGGGGTCCACAGGCGGCTGGGCCCCCTGGAGTGCCGGGCCCAGTCGCATCTGCAACCATTGCGACCCCTGTATGTATGTGCCTAGTCGAGCAGAATGCACATGGGGTCCACTGAGACTTCATCGCCCAAGGGCCCACATGAACCTGGAGCCGACTCTGGCAGCAAGGTATAGTTAATACTATGCAGAAACAGTCAGCTATTTAGCAGCAAAAATATCTAATCAAATTATAAAAGGGGATTTGCAGTGAAGACAACCCATGTTCATACAGAAGCATAAAGAAGGTTCTGTCAGGTTTCGTAAGTATCACTTTTAAAAATGCATCAAAATTGTCATGGTTCAGCTATGAACCAAAGCCATGATGCTAACTTATAGCCTTTTTACGCAAGTTAATAATCGAAAATAAGTGTTTAACAGCCAAAAGGCAAGCAAATGTTTGTTTGTTTGTTGTTAACATAAAACTAATAGTCACAGGCACATCTCACCATGTAAACAGGAGATTTGCTGCTAAAAACATTTAAATTATATGGGAGAGATGAATGATTTTTACCAATAATCGTCTGTCCACAGTATAGTTTGCACTGGTTCATGTAAAAGGCCTATTAAACAATTGAAACCTTCGCTATACACATACGGCGGAAGTCCGAGCGGAGTGGGTATATTCTGATGCTTTACACATCAGGCATCCAAAGATAATGTCTGTGATCAGCGATAATGCCGATCATAGACACCCCCTCAGATGTCATGGTCATCTATATGGCTCCCACAGAGTTGGGGGGAGCCATTTGTTCCCTGTGGTAACCTCGAGCATTGTTAAGTATTACAATTGCATTCTATAGGAGAAGTAATCAAATGATCGCATGTAGAGTTGAGCGAACACCTGGATGTTCGGGTTCGAAAAGTTCGGCCGAACTTCACGAAAATGTTCAGGTTCGGGATCCGAACTCGACCCGAACTTCACCCCGAACCCCATTGAAGACAATGGGGACCCTAACTTTTGGGCACTAAAAAGGCTGTAAAATAGCCCAGGAAAGGGCTAGCGGGCTGCAAAAGGCAGAAAAAATGTAGGTAAATCCCCTGCAAACTAATGTGGATAGGGAAATGAATTAAAATAAAATAAAATAAAATAAATAAAAATTAAACAATATCAATTGGCAACTTGGAGGAGGTGGAATAGGAGGTTGGGGTGGCGTCAGGTGGGAATGCTATGGAAGTTAAAGTTCTCATCATAACCCAAAAGTATTCATGTCTGCCTGCAGTGCCACAGGCCTCATTCACAGACTCAGGTCCATTGTACCCACAAAGAGGAGAGGGGTCCCGTAACAGCAACACAGGCCTCAGGTCAACCTGCAATGGAACAGGCCCTTATCATTTATGTAGGCCCCTGACACCCAGAAAGAGGAGAGGTCATTTGACAGTAAAAATAGTTTAATGTCTCCCATCAAGACAGCAAGCAATTAAATGAAATGTAGGCCACTGACACCCACACAGTGGGGCGGTCATTAGACAGTAAAAAGAGTTTAATGTCTGCCACCAAGACAGCAAGCAAGTACGTGAAATTTAGGCCCCTGACACCCACACAATGGGGCAGTCATTAGACAGCAAAAAAAGTTAAATGTCTGGCACCAAGACAGCAAGCAATTAAACGACATTTAGGCCACTGACACCCAGACAATGGGGCGGTCATTAGACAGTAAAAAGAGTTAAATATCTGCCACCAAGACAGCAAGCAAGTACGTGAAATTTAGGCCCCTGACACCCACACAATGGTGCGGTCATTAGACAGCAAAAATAGTTAAATGTCGGCCACCAAGACAGCAAGAAAGTACCTGAAATTTAGGCCTCTGACACCCAGACAATGGGAAGGTCATTAGACAGCAAAAAGAGTTAAATGTCTGCCCCCAAGACAGCAAGCAATTAAACGAAATGTAGGACCCTGATACCCAGACAATGGGGAGGTTATTTTGCAGTAAATAGAGTTAAATGTCTGCCACCAAGACAGCAAGCAAGTAAGTGAAAGTTAGGCCCCTGACACCCAGACAGAGGAGAAAGGTCCCATATGGGAAAAAGAGGCATCATGTTACCCACCATTGGAACAGGCCACTTTCAGATATGTAGGTCCTGGCACCCAGACAGAGGAGAGAGGTCCCATAGCAGCAAAAGAGGCATCATTTCACCCACCAATGGAGAAGGCCACTTTTAGTTATTTAGGCCCCAGCACCCAGACAGAGGAGAGAGGTCCCATAGCAGAGAATCAGGCTTCATGTCACCCACCAACGAAGAAGACCACTTTTAGTTATTTAGGCCCCAGCACCCAGACAGAGGAGAGAGGTCCCATAGCAGAGAATCAGGCTTCATGTCACCCACCAATGGAGAAGGCCACTTTTAGTTATTTAGGACCCAGCACCCAGACAGAGGAGAGAGGTCCCATAGCAGAGAATCAGGCTTCATGTCACCCATCAATGGAAAAGGCCACTTTTAGTTATTTAGGCCCCAGCACCCAGACAGAGGACAGAGGTCCCATAGCAGAGAATCAGGGTTCATGTCACCCATCAATGGAGAAGGCCACTTTCAGTTATTTAGGCCCCAGCACCCAGACAGAGGAGAGAGGACCCATAGCAGAGAATCAGGCTTCATATCACCAACCAATGGAGAAGCCACTTTTAGTTATTTAGGCCCCAGCACCCAGACAGAGGAGAGAGGTCCCAAAGCAGAGAATCAGGCTTCATGTCACCCACCAATGGAGAAGGCCACTTTCAGATATTTAGGCCCCTGGCACCCAGACGGATGAGAGGTTCATTCAACTTTGGGTTGCCCCGCAAAATAATGGTAAAATAAAAAAAGAGGATTCAATAAAGAAGTGCCCTGGAGTACAAGAATATATGGTTAAGGGAAGGTAGTTATAAATGTCTATTCTTGTCTATTCTGCACAAGGGATGGACAGGTCCTGTGGGATCCATGCCTGGTTCATTTTTATGAACGTCAGCTTGTCCACGTTGGCTGTGGACAGGTGGCTGCGTTTGTCAGTAATGACGCCACCTGTCGCGCTGAATACACGTTTAGACAAAACGCTGGCCGCTGGGCAGGCCAGCACCTCCAAGGCATAAAAGGCTAGCTCTGGCCATGTGGACAATTTGGAGACCCAGAAGTTTAATGGGGCCAAACCATCAGTCAGTACGTGGAGGGGTGTGCACACGTGCCGTTCCACCATGTTTTTGAAATGCTGCCTCCTGCTAACACGTTCCGTATCAGGTGGTGGTGCAGTTAGCTGTGGCGTGGTGACAAAACTTTTCCACATTTCTGCATGCTAACATTGCCCTCAGATGAGCTGGCCGTGACACAGCTGCGTTTGCTCCTCCTCTGCCTTCGTCTTGGGCTTCCACTTGTTCCCCTGTGACATTTGGGAATGCTCTCAGGAGCGCGTCTACCAGCGTGCGCTTGTACTCACGCATCTTCCTATCACGCTCCAGTGCAGGAATTAAGGTGGGCACGTCGCATATGAGGCGGTGATCGGGAAGGCAGAAGTCATGCTGTAGCGTAGACAGGCAAGCAGCGGCAGGATGTGAATGCCGGAAGCGCGCACAGATGGCACACACTTTATGCAGCAGCTCTGACATATCCGGGTAGTTGTGAACGAACTTCTGCACCACCAAATTCAGCACATGCGCCAGGCAAGGGATGTGCGTCAAACCGGCTAGTCCAAGAGCTGCGACGAAATTTCGCCCATTATCGCACACCACCAGGCCGGGCTTAAGGCTCACCGGCAGCAACCACTCGTCGGTCTGTTGTTGTATACCCCACCACAACTCCTGCGCGGTGTGGGGCCTGTCCACCAAACATATGAGTTTCAGAATGGCCTGCTGACGTTTACCTCGGGCTGTGCTGAAGTTGGTGGTGAAGGTGTGTGGCTGACTGGATGAGCAGGTGGAAGAAGAGAAGGAGGAAGCCGAGTAGGAGGAGAAGGCAACAGGAGGCAAAGAATGATCCTTGGCGGCGAAAGAACAACTCTCCGCCTGGGGCCCAGCCGCCACTACATTTACCCAGTGTGCAGTTAGGGAGATATAGCGTCCCTGGCCGTGCTTACTGGTCCACGTATCTGTAGTTGGGTGGACCTTGCCACAGATGGCGTTGCGCAGTGCACACTTGATTTTATCGAATACTTGGTTGTGCAGGGAAGGCACGGCTATCTTGGAGAAGTAGTGGCGGCTGGGAACAACGTAGTGTGGGACAGCCACCGCCATCAGCTGTTTGAAGCTGTCCGTGTCCACCAGCCTTAATGACAGCATTTCAAAGGCCAGTAGTTTAGAATTGCTGGCATTCAGGCATAGGGCTCGAGGGTGGCTAGGTGGGAATTTACGCTTTCTCTACAAGGTTTGTGAGATGGAGAGCTGAACGGTGCCGTGTGACATGGTGGAGATGCTTGGTGACAGAGGTGGTGGTGGTGTTGGTGGCACATCCTCTGTTTGCTGGGCAGCAGGTCCAAACGTTCCTCCCGAGGCGCAGGAAGAGGCCGAGGCAGCAACAGAAGAGGGAGCAGGAGGAGCATGAGTGAGTTCCTTGTTTTTAAGGTGTTTTCTCCACTTCAGTTCATGCTTTGCATGTAGATGCCTGGGCATGCAGGTTGTGCTAAGGTTCAGAACGTTAATGCCTCGTTTCAGGCTCTGATGGCACAGCGTGCAAACCACTCGGGTCTTGTCGTCAGCACATTGTTTGAAGAAGTGCCATGCCAGGGAACTCCTTGAAGATGCCTTTGGGGTGCTTGGTCCCTGGTGGCGGCTGTTCTGCTTTTGCCTCCTGCTCCCTCTTTTGCTACGCTGTTGGCTCGGTCTCACCACTGCCTCTTCCTCTGAACTATGAAAGTCAGTGGCACGACCTTCATTCCATGTAGGGTCTACAACCTCATTGTCCCCTGCATCGTCTTCCACACAGTCTGCCTCCCTGACCTCCTGTTCGGTCTGCACACTGCAAAAAGACGCAGCAGTTGACACCTGTGTTTCGTCATCATCAGACATGTGCGGACTCTGATCAGGTGGTATTCCTATGTCCTCATTGTCAGGAAACATAAGTGGTTGTGCATCAGTGCATTCTATGTCTTCAACCACTGGGGAAGGGCTAGGTGGATTCCCTTGGGAAACCCTGCCAGCAGAGACTGCTGCATAACTTGAGGCTCAGACAGTTTCCCTGATATACATGGGGGTGATGTGACAGACTGATGGGCTTGGTTTTCAGACGCCACCTGTGCGCTTTCTGCAGAAGACTGGGTGGGAGGTAATGTTGTGAACGTGCTGGATCCACTGTCGGCCACCCAATCGACTAGTGCCTGTACTTGCTTTGGCCTTACCTTCCTTAGGATAGCATTGGGCCCCACCAAATAGCGCTGTAAATTCTGGCGGGTACTGGGACCTGAGATAGTTGGTTCACTAGTTTGTGTGGCTGTGGCAGAATGGCCACGTCCTCTCCCAGCACCAGAGAGTCCACTAACACTACCACAACCATGTCCGCATCCGCGTCCCCCTACTAGATGTTTTCCTCATTGTTACCGTTCACCACAATAAGAAAAACATTTGGCCCAATGTATTGAGTTCAAATTCAGGCCTTTTTTTTACAGGCACCTAACACTATCAATTGTAGAGCTAGAATTTAGGTCCTGGATGAAGGGTATCCTTTTACGGACAGAATTACACTTGGAGATGCACAGTAGCATGTGAAAAAATACAGAGGATTATGCTTTCAGCACTAGTATTTTAACACTCAGTGTAATATACCCTTTTACGGAAATAAATACACTTGGAGATGCACAATAGTATGTGCAAATGTAGATGATTATGCTTTCAGCACTTGTATTTTACCACTTAGTGTAATATAAACTTTTACGGAAATAAATACACTTGGAGATGCACGGTAGCGTGTGCAAATATAGAGGATTTATTTATCAGGCCTTGTATTTAGACGCTAACACGCTGTGTGTAATATACCCTACGGTACTACGGTATTGCTATTTTGACAATTGAATTTCACCCCAAAGCTAAATATATCCTTTGCCGGACACTATTAAACTTGGCCAGCCAAAGCTGGAACACCAGATTTACGGTATTGCTATTTTGGCAATTGAATTTCACCCCAGAAAAAAATCTATCCTTTGCTGGACACTATTAAACTTGGCCAGCCACAGCTGAAACCACTGATTTATGGTATTGTTATTTTGGCAATTGAATTTCACCACAAAAAAATATATATCCTTTGCCGGACACTATTAAACTTGGCCAGCCACAGCTGAAACCACTGATTTACAGTATTGCTTTTTTGGCAATTGAATTTCACCCCCAAAAAAAAAAAATCCTTTGCCGGACACTATTAAACTTGGCCAGCCACAGCTGGATTAACAGATTTACGGTATTGCTATTTTGGCAATTGAATTTCACCCCAAAAAAAATATATCCGTTGCCGGACACTATTAAACTTGGCCAGCCACAGCTGGAACACCAGATTTGCGATATTGCTATTTTGGCAATTTAATTTCACCCCAGAAAAAAATCTATCCTTTGCCGGACACTATTAAACTTGGCCAGCCACAGCTGAAACCACTTATTTACGGTATTGCTATTTTGGCAATAGAATTTCACCCCAGAAAAAAATATATCCTTTGCCGGACACTAATAAACTTGGCCAGCCACAGCTGAAACCACTGATTTGCAGTATTACTTTTTTGGCAATTGAATTTCACCCCAGAAAAAAAAAACTATCCTTTGCCAGACACTATTAAACTTGGCCAGCCACAGCTGGAACACCAGATTTAGGGGATTGCTATTTTGGCAATTGAATTTCACCCCAGAAAAAAATATACCCTTTGCCGGACACTATTAAACTTGGCCAGCCACAGCTGGAACACCAGATTTGCGGTATTGCTATTTTGGCAATTGAATTTCACCCCAGAAAAAAATCTATCCTTTGCTGGACACTATTAAACTTGGCCAGCCACAGCTGAAACCACTGATTTACAGTATTACTTTTTTGGCAATTAAATTTCACCCCAGAAAAAAATCTATCCTTTGCCGGACACTATTAAACTTGGCCAGCCACAGCTGAAACCACTGATTTACGGTATTACTTTTTGGCAATTGAATTTCACCCCAGAAAATAATCTGTCCTTTGCCGGACACTATTAAACTTGGCCAGCCACAGCTGAAACACCATATTTACGGTATTGCTATTTTGGCAATTAAATTTCACCCCAGAAAAAAATATATCCTTTGCCGGACACTATTAAACTTGGCCAGCCACAGCTGAAACCTCTGATTTACGGTATTGCTATTTTGGCAATTAAATTTCACCCCAGAAAAAAATCTGTCCTTTGCCGGACACTATTAAACTTGGCCAGCCACAGCTGGAACACCAGATTTACGATATTGCTATTTTGGCAATTGAATTTCACCCCAGAAAAAAATATATCAGTTGCCGGACACTATTAAACTTGGCCAGCCACAGCTGTAACACCAGATTTATGGTATTGCTATTTTGGCAATTGAATTCCACCCCAGAAAAAAATCTATCCTTTGCTGGAATACTATTAAACTTGGCCAGCCACAGCTGGAACACCATATTTAAGGTATTGCTATTTTGGCAATTGAATTTCACCCCAGAAAAAAATCTATCCTTGGCCGGGCACAGCTGAAACCACTGATTTACGGTATTGCTATTTTGGCAATCAAATTTCATCCCAGAAAAAAATCTATCCTTTGCCGGACACTATTAAACTTGGCCAGCCACAGCTGGAACACCAGATTTATGGCATTGCTATTTTGGCAATTGACTTTCACCCCAGAAAAAAATCAGTCCTTTGCCAAACACTATTATACTTGGCCAGCCACAGCTGGAACACCAGATTAAAGGGATTGATATTTTGGCAATTTAATTTAACCCCTCAATAAAATATAGAAATTTCTATCCTCAGTTTCTAGGGGTGACAATAAGCACAGCCAAGCCCCTGATGTAGGATATAGGAAAAAAAAAAACTACTATTGATGGATTGCAGAGCTACGTGACTCCAGCTTAACCACTTAAGCCCCCCTAGCTTAAACACCCTTAATGACCAGGCCACTTTTTACAATTCCGCACTACACTACTTTCACCGTTTATTGCTCCGTCATACAACTTACCACCCAAATGAATTTTACCTCCTTTTCTTCTCACTAATAGAGCTTTCATTTGGTGGTATTTCATTGCTGCTGACATTTTTACTTTTTTTGCTATTAATCAAAAATTACCGAAATTTTTGCAAAAAAATGACATTTTTCACTTTCTGTTGTAAAATTTTTCAAAAAAACTACATTTCTATATAAATTTTTCTCTAAATTTATTGTTCTACATGTCTTTGATAAAAAAAATCCAATAAGTGTATATTTATTGGTTTGGGTAAAAGTTATAGCGTTTACAAACTATGGTGCAAAAAAGTGAATTTCGGCATTTTGAAGCAGCTCTGACTTTCTGAGCACCTGTCATGTTTCTTCAGGTGCTAGAATGCCAGGATAGTATAAATATCCCCAAATTACACCATTTTAGAAAGAAGACACCCCAAAGTATTCGCGGAGGGGCTTGGTGAGTTCATGTATCATTTCATTTTTTCACAAGTTAGCGGAAAATGACACTTTCTGAGAAAAAAAAAAAAAAAAGTTTCAATTTCTGATAACTTCTGGCAAAAAAAAAAAAATATCAGACGGACTCACTATGCCCCTCAGTGAATACCTTGGGGTGTCTACTTTCCGAAATGGAGTCATTTGTGGGGTGTGTTTACTGTTCTGGCATTTTGGGCGGGGCTAAATTGTGAGCCACCATGTAAAACCTAAAGGTACTCGTTGGAATTTGGGCCCTTGCGCACCCAGGCTGCAAAAAGCGGCACTTATGTGGTATCGCCGTACTCAGGAGAAGTAGGGCAATGTGTTTTAGGGTGTATTTTACATATACCCATGTTGGGTGAGAGAAATATCTCTGTAAATTGTCAACTTTGTATAAAATTTTTTAAAAGTTGTCGTTTACAGAGATATTTTCACACAAAGTATGGTATATATAAAAATACACCCCAAGCTTACCTTACTCTCCTCAGTACGGCATTCCATGTGTCACTTTTGCAGCCTGAGTAAAAGACCTAAAACCAAGAGTACCTTTAGGATTTCAGAGAGCATTTTACGCATTTGGATTCCAGACTTCTTCTCACCCTTTAGGGGCCCCTAAAATGCCAGGACAGTATAAATACCCTACATGTGACCCCATTTTGGAAAGAAGACACCCCAAGGTATTCTGTGAGGGGTATGGTGAGTTCATGTAAAATTTTATTTTTGTCACAAGTTAGTGGAATATGAGACTTTGTAAAAAACAAAAAAATAAAAAACAATTTCCGCTGACTTGTGCCAAAAATAAAAATTCTGTGGACTCACCATGCCCCTCACGGAATACCTTGGGGTGTCTTCTTTCCAAAATGGGGTCACATGTGGGGTATTTATACTCACCTGGCATTTTAGGGGCCCTAAAGTGTGAGAATCAAATGCATAAAATGCCCTGTGAAATCCTAAAGGTACTCATTGGTTTTAGGGCCCTTTGCGCATCTTGGCTGCAAAAAGTGTCACTCATGTGGTATCGCCGAACTCAGGAGAAGTAGGGCAATGTGTTTTGGGGTGTATTTTTACATATACCCATGCTGCGTGTGAGAAATATCGCTGTAAATCGACAACTTTTATAAAATTTTTATTCAAAGTTGTCAATATACAGAGATATTTCTCACCCAGCATGGGTATATGTAAATACACCCTAAGCACATCGCCTACTTCTCCTGAGCTGCGATACATGTGCCACTTTTTGCAGCCTGGATGCGAAGGGCCCTAAGCAAGAGTACCTTTAGGATTTCACAGGGCATTTTACGCATTTGGATTCCAGACTTCTTCTCACCTTTAGGGGCCCCTAAAATGCCAGGACAGTATAAATACCCTACATGTGACCCCATTTTGGAAAGAAGACACCCCAAGGTATTCTGTGAGGGTATGGTGAGTTCATGTAAAATTTTATTTTTTGTCACAAGTTAGTGGAATATGAGACTTTGTAAAAAACAAAAAAAAAATAAAAAACAATTTCCGCTGACTTGTGCCAAAAAATAAAAATTCTGTGGACTCACCATGCCCTCACGGAATACCTTGGGGTGTCTTCTTTCCAAAATGGGGTCACATGTAGGGTATTTATACTCACCTGGCATTTTAGGGGCCCTAAAGTGTGAGAATCCAAATGCATAAAAATGCCCTGTGAAATCCTAAAGGTACTCATTGGTTTTAGGGCCCTTTGCGCATCTTGGCTGCAAAAGTGTCACTCATGTGGTATCGCCGAACTCAGGAGAAGTAGGGCAATGTGTTTTAGGGTGTATTTTTACATATACCCATGCTGCGTGTGAGAAATATCGCTGTAAGCGACAACTTTTTAAATTTTTTATTCAAAGTTGTCAATATACAGAGATATTTCTCTCACTCAGCATGGGTATATGTAAAATACACCCTAAACACATCGCCCTACTTCTCCTGAGTACGGCGATACCACATGTGTGACACTTTTTGCAGGCAAGATGCGCAAAGGCCCAAATTCCAATGAGTACCTTTAGGAGGGCATTTTACGCATTTTTCTTCTCACGCTTTAGGGCCCCTAAAATGCCAGGGCAGTAGAAATACCCACGTGTGACCCCATTTTTGAAAGAAGACACCTCAAGGTATTCCATGAGGGGCATGGCGAGTTCATAGAATATTTTTTTTTGGCACAAGTTAGTGGAAATTGATTTTTATTGTTTTTCTCACAAAGTCTCCCTTTCCGCTAACTTTTGACAAAAGTTTAATTTTCATGAACTCATTATGCCCCTCAGCGAATACCTTGGGGTGTCTTCTTTCAAAATGGGGTCACATGTGGGGTATTTATACTGCCCTGGCATTTTAGGGGCCCTAAAGCGTGAGAAGAAAATGCGTAAAAATACCCTCCTAAAAGGTACTCGTTAGAATTTGTGCCCCTTTGCGCATCTTGGCTGCAAAAAGTGTCACACATGTGGTATCGCCGTACTCAGGAGAAGTAGGGCGATGTGTTTTGGGGTGTATTTTTACATATACCCATGCTGGGTGAGAGAAATATCTCTGTATATTGACAACTTTGAATAAAAAAATGTAAAAAGTTGTCGTTTACAGCGATATTTCTCACACCCAGTATGGGTATATGTAAAATACACCCCAAACACATTGCCCTACTTCTCCTGAGTACGGCGATACCACATGAGTGACACTTTTTGCAGCCAAGATGCGCAAAGGGCCCTAAACCAATGAGTACCTTTAGGATTTCACAGGCCATTTTACGCATTTGGATTCTCACGCTTTAGGACCCCTAAAATGCCAGGGCAGTATAAATACCCACATGTGACCCCATTGTGGAAAGAAGACACCCCAAGGTATTCTGTGAGGGGTATGGCGAGTTCACAGAAAAAAAATTTGGCACAAGTTAGCGGAAATTGTTTTTTTTTTTTTTACAGTCTCATATTCCACTAACTTGTGACAAAAATAAAATTTTCCATGAACTCGCCATACCCCTCACGGAATACCTTGGGGTGTCTTCTTTCTAAAATGGGGTCACATGTGGGGTTTTTGTACTGCCCTGGCATTTGAGGGTCTCCGCAGTCATTACACGTATGGCCAGCATTAGGAGTTTCTGCGATTCTCCTTATATTGAGCATACGGGTAATGAGATTTTTTCCGTTCAGCCTCTGCGCTGAAAAAAAAATGAAGCGGCACAGATTTTTCATTCGCATCGATCAATGTGGATGAAAAATCTCTGCCAAATCAGTGACTGCGGTGCGGTGGGCTGGGCGCTAGCTACCTAACAAGTAGCTAACTAACTGGCGGTGATAAGGGACCCTTATGCCCCATTCACACGTCCGCAATTCTGTTTGCGGAGCGGAATTGCGGACCCATTCATTTCTATGGGGACAGACTTTGTCCCGCTCGGATCGGAATTACGGATCCGCGCTTCGAGTCTGCACTTCCGTTCGCAAAAATATAGAACATGTCCTATTCTTGTCCGCAATTGCGGACAAGAAAAGCATTTTCTATATAGTTCTGGCAATGTGCGGATCTGCAAAATGCGGAAAGCACATTGCCGGTGTCCGTGTTTTGAGGATCCGCGGATCGGATCAGCGGATCGGATCCGCGGATCCGTGAATCCACGGATCCGTGAATCCACGGATCCATAAAACACATATGGGCGTCTGAATGGAGCCTTACAAGGGGTGTGATCAATGACAGGGGGTGATCAGGGGGTCTAGATGGGGTGATCAAGGGGTTAATAGGTGAGGGGGTGGGGGGGTTAGTGTAGTGTTTGGTGCAACTTTTACTGTGTTACCTGGTCCTCTGGTGGTCGATCCCAGAAAATGGGACCACCAGAGGACCAGGCTAGCAGCTATATCAGACGCTGTTCATAAAGCAGCGTCTGATATAGCTGTTTGATGCGATTTATATCGCATCTACAGCCTGCCAGCGATTGATCATCGCTGGCAGGCTGTAGTCCAACTCTCGAGACGCGCATCACTGTGAACGCGCGCGCGCACGCGCGCGCGTTCACAGGAACTCTCGCGTCTCGCGAGATGACGCCCCGGCGCGTCCAAACAGAAGATCCCGGCCGCCCGCAGGACGCAATCCTGCGTACGGCGGTCGGGGACTGGTTAAATAGAGGCTGGGTCACATGCTGCACTTGGCCAATCACAGCCATGCCAATAATAGGCATGGCTGTCATGGCCTCTTGGGGCAAGTAGTATGACATTTGTTGATTGGCTGCTTTCCAGGCCTTCAAAATGCGCCATAGAAATCGCCGAACAACGAACCCGAACTTTTACGTAAATGTTCGGGTTCGGGTCCGTGTCCTGAGCACCCCAAAATTCGGTACGAACCTGAACGATACGGTTCAGGTTCGCTCAACCCTAATCGAATGTTCAAGTAACCTAAGAGGACTTAAAAAAAAGTGTTAAAAAAATATATACTTCTTTAAATGTAAAAAAGAAAAACATATAAAAATTGAAATCATCCCCTTTCCCCTTAATTAAAACAAATAAGCAATTAAAAAAATAAAGATCACCTCTACATCCCAAAATGCATGAATTATTAAAATGTAAATGTATTTATCCCATACTGTTAATGTTGCAATTAAAAAAAATCTAAATGTCCAATTTTCAATTTTTTGTTGCTTCATCTTTCCATTTTTTTTTATAAAAACTGATCAAAAAGTCATACGCACTCCTAAACTACAGATTTCCACGCAAATAATTTGCAGATTTGTGGTTTTTTTCCAATTCCACCCCATTTTGAATTTTTTTTTTTACGGCTTCCCACTACATTGTACGCAATATTAAGTGGTTCCATTAGAAAGTTCAACTTGTCCTGCAAAAAACAACCCCTTATATGTCTAGGTGAAATGAGAAATAAAAAAAAGTATGGCTTTGAAAAGGAAGGAAGTAGAAAATGAAAATGCAAAAACGGTTTCTGAAGGGGTTAAACAATAGCAATTGCTTCTGACATTGCCATGATGCCAGATTAATTAATATGCAAATAATGGTGCAAACCAGCAATGGGGCTGTCAGATAAACCTTTAAAAAACCTCCCAAAATTACATTGAAAAATGGTACTCAGGGGGGGGGGGTATTCATCTTAAAGGGGTTGATAATTATGCATATCATATGATGGAACTTAAAATCCATCGTGGAAAGTCCGGTCTACAAAAAGTCTTCTCGAATGGTTGGCCTCCTGGAGAGGTTTCAGTGTAGTAGTGTAACAGAATATTATGTGTTCTATATTGAAAAGAAAATCAGCCTTGTAAACTCAGTCCTCGGAGATCTGATTCACTCCCACATCACAGTCCTCCTGTTTCCACACGTATTTTCTCCAGGCTCATTAGGCCCTCCCGCCCCTCCCCTTTAATAACCAGATGTTTTATTCATTAGTGCTTCTATGAACTCTTTGATATAGTAAATCTTATCTATGATACCGATTCGCACCACTTATACTTTCGGCATTGTAATATAATATATATTGTCTGAAATCTGACCAGAGTGATTCACACAGTCACTGGTGTGTGGAAAAAATGTGATGCGCTCAGTCTATTTTTTTTTTCTCTTTTAGAAGACTAAATGATTCATGAAGTTCACCTGGTAAGTAAAACACGCAGCGGTGAAAGTTGGGACATGGATATGAGGTCGACAAAAGTTCTGTGTGTTTTCTGCAAGATTGATTCCCGGTTCATTTTCTTTAGCTACAGATTATTCATCTGATTCATTTGTTCTGCCTTTTACAGTATATCCTGTATTAGTTTCCATTGCTTACTAAGCTGAGCCTGACTCAGTGTGTACTGGATGCCTAGACAGCGGAGCTTGTAGAATGAGTGGGAGCAGACTATCTATAGACTAAAGACACATAGATTTCACATGCTATTGGAATGGACAAGGCACCTGTAATATTTTAAGGTACTAAATCCATCTGATTCATCCAAAATCAAATTTAATGTCCATTTTCCCTTCGATATGTGTTATTGATGGCAGTGGTCAGACTGCTAGGTGGACAATTAGAAATACAGGTTAGTGGCTAATTTTACCAATCACATGCTAACTATCTAATAAATGGATGCTTAAGGTCTCCGGAACTACACTAGACTTCAGACTGACCTCTTTTTTTGCGAGTGACAATCGGCCACAGCGTTAATAGTTTTAGTCTAAACTTTGAACTTTACTTTTATACCATTTACTGTATGTCCCTTCACTTGCCAACAACTTGATTGGTACCGTACCATTTATGTTCCAATGGAAGACTGGTCGGCAGCCATGATTAAGCTTATGGAAACTTTCCCAACATGCTTTATAAACCTTGTAGTAGCACCAGTGGTTCACCCAGGGGGGGTGGTCCAACGGGTCTGGACCCCCCCTAGAACCGTTCATTTATTTATTTATTTTTAATCCTCCAGGGCCGCACCACTGATCTGCACAGGCGGCACGGCCCTGGTTCTAATTGCACTGAGTAGGCCTATAGGCTTCGGGCTGAGTAGGCCTGAGGACTAAGTGGTGGTAGAAGCCCGGCGCCGCGCAATGACATCATCGTGCAAAGTGTGCGATGACATCATCGCTCACCTGAGTCGCGCGCCTGCCTCACCATGCAGGACACAGGTAAGTGTTGGCCTGTTTTTTTGTGTGTTTATCTGGGGGAGGGGGAAGATGGCAATTCAGGGGCAAATTAATGGGACAGTGGGGACAAATGGGGGTAAATTAATTAATATGGGGCAGTTTGGGGAACAATAAATGGATGGCCGTAAGGCGGGTAAATTAATTAATATGGGGCATCTAGTGGCACTGGCACCATAGGAGCATTATTTGGGGGCTCTAAAGGGGACTTTTCAAAATGCATATTATGGGCGGCACTAGGGCATTTTTTTACTGGCACATTATTAGAGGCACTATAGGGGAGAGTAACACTATAGGAGCATTATTTGGGGACACTATGGGAAAGTGAAGCACTATTGGGGCATTTTGGGACTCTATTTTTTACTGGCACATTATAGGGGGCACTATAAGGAAGCATTTTTTTTAACTGGCACATGGGAGACACTATAGGGAAGAGCAGCACTATGGGGCATCTGGTGGCATTAAGAAGAGGCATTTTTAACTGGCACATTATGGGGGCACTATAGGGGAGAGAGAACTATAGGGGCATCTTGTGGCATTATGAAGGGTAGTTTTTAGTGGCACATTTTGGGGGCATCTGGTAGCACTAAGCAGGGGGATTTTTTACTGGTACATTTTGTCGAGCACTAAGAAGGGTCATTTTTTTACTGGCACAGTATGGGGAAGAGGAGTACTATAGGGTCATCTTCTGGGGGCAACAAAAAAGTGGAATTTTGTTACTGGCAAATAATGGGGGCACTTTGGGGAATGGGGAGAGGAGCACAATGGAGGCATATGCTGGGGGCACTAAGATGGGGTATTTTATACTGGCATATCATTGGGGCAATATGGGGAAGGGGGAAAGGAGCAATATGGGAGCATTTACTGGGATACTATATAGGTGTATTTTATAGTGGCATACATTATGGGGACATTAGCTGAACTGTGGGCACTAAGTGGGGGTAATTCTTTTATTGGCATATTATAAGGAAAAGTTTTACTACAAGGGGCATTATGGTGAGCTTTACTACTACTACTAGGGGGCTATAGGGAGCATGATTACTAGTGAGGGCACTATGGGGGCATTATTACTACTAAGTGTGTTCTGGCAGAGAATTATTTCTATTGTGGCATTTTGGGGAGCACTGCTATTTTGGTGGGCACTCTGGCACAGTATCAGCTTAGCACAATTACTTTTGGGGACATTATGTTTATACTACTAGTGTCCGGGATACCATGTACTGGATATAGCTATTTTTTTAGAGCAATGTGTCGCAATAATTTCTTAAGGGGCCACTATCTGTGTGATAAATATATTTTTCAGGGGACAGTTTCTGCAGTATAGTATTGAGGAACACAGCGTGCATAGGATTGGGGTGGCAGGATGGTGTGTTCAGAAGATGTGAAGATGATGGAAAAGTGGGAAACTAATGTCCGTTTGTCAATCTTTGCAGAGACTGGAGATGGCTGAAAAATCATCATGGCGGTCTGGTCTGAATGGAGACGATGAGGAAAGAGGATGTCTACATCAAAGGTGACATTACTGGATGTAAAAGGTATGTGGCGCTATGTAGGAGAGGAGATGCTATGGCTGCTCCCCTTGCCTTTTTCAGAAGGAGGATTCAGAGCTGGGAGATGACGGGTGGCAGATGGTGGGGGAAACCACAGGCCTTGAGCAGGATCTGGGGAGGGAGGAGAGCGGAGGAGCTTCCTGGCTGTAGCCTGCTGTTGTCTATTGTATAATGTGAAGGAGGCAGTGCAGCCAGGACAGGCCCTCCCCTCTCTGTAAGATGTGTAGAGCCGAGCCCCCAACCGGACCTACACACCTTCCTCCTACTCCACTCCTCTTTTGACGCCTTCAGGACTAGGAGGGAGGAAGTGAAACTGCAACAGCTCCTGCCACTGAGCTACGTGGGGGACAGTGTGAGTACAGGAGCATTATGTCAGCCCCTGAGTATTGAGTACAGTGCGTCTATGTAGGATGAGGGTAAGACTCTTACCTTCAACCTCAACAATCTAATTTCAGCTGTGCATTGTTTCAGGGAGTGGCTTATTATATGTAGGAGGGCCTTATAACAATGGGCGGGGCCAACCATTTTTTTCTTTTCAGACCCCACCTAGACAAAATTCCTGGGTGCTCCCCTGAGTAGCACCCAAGCTGGACTAAATGTAGCCATACCTGGCTGCCAAACCTAGTGATTTCCAAACATGTGGCAGATATCTGTGGAAGAAGGTTAAGGCATGATAAATTTTCACATAAATTTTCACATGACCAATACATTGTTCACAAAAGGTATCTGATGCCCTCAGAGGTGTCTGGCTGCTTATTCTTCTCTCCTCGTTGAGGGCACATGTAAACTTGGCCAAGTTTGCGGAGATGGTATAGACCAGGGCTGGCCAACCTGCGGCTCTCCAGCTGTTGTAAAACTACAACTCCAACCATGCCCTGCTGTAGGCTGATAGCTGTAGGCAGTCTGGGCATGCTGGCAGTTGAAGTTTTGCAGCAGCTGGAGAGCCACAGGTTGGCCATCCCTGGTATAGACAGTATAAGTCCATCCAATCAGTCAAGCTGAAGCCTGCTATTATAACATAGCTATTTCCTAAGTCTCCAAACCTCTCATCTCTTCTCCAATAGCAATCACTCAGCATATTCACTCAGATGATTTGTCAGCAAAAAATTATATTTAGGTAAAATAAAAATATTAGAAATTTCATTTAAACAACTCCTTTCCCTAAGCATGTTAAAGGGGTCTACTCACAAATTGAAAACAGCTTTTAAGATGCTGTCACATCTTCATGCTTTTTACTCAGTTTTTAAAGCCAAAATCAGGTGTGGGTCATAAAGAGAGTGTAAGTATTAATAGGGTTTTCCCAGAGTTTTTTTTTACTGATGACCTATCCTCTGGATTTATCATCTGTATCTGATGGTGGGAATCCGATACCAGCGATAGCAGTAGCGCCTCTGCCTTCTCGCAGCTTTGTCTAAGCCATGTGACATCACGTTCATTGGTCACATGGCTGAGATGCAGCCAAGTCCCATTGAAGTGACTGTGAAGCTGGGCTGTGATACCTAGCACGTCTGCTGTACAATGTACAGCTCTGTGTTTAGTGAGCAAAGAAAAGGCCAAGGCGATGTTGTGAGCACCTCTGTCTTCTCAAGCATCTGATCGGCGAGGGTCCCTGGTGTCGGACCCCCACTGATAAGATACTGATGACCTACCCAGAGGATAAGTCATCAGTAAAAAAAACTCTTGGAAAAACCCTTTAAGGACAAATAGCACTTCTCTTTTTTTGAATCCACTTCTGGTTTTGGCTTCAAAAATTGCACCAAAAATTTTTAAACGTTTTTGGAGGTCTTGCTTATCTCTCTGTGGGCTGGCAGTAGCTCACCAAGCATCTGCAAGGAAGGTATTGAGAATGTTAGGCCACTACTGAATGCAATAGAAGGTGGACCAGGAGGATAGACAGATGGGGCATTACCAGGAAGGAATATGTAATGTCCTTAAAAAAAACAAAAGAACAATATTTCTATTGCATGTATATCACAATAATATTTCATTTTAGAGGCTATACTTATTGCATTGTAACACTTTTGTGGGATAGGGATAAGCTAAACCACCATAAACCACCCTTGATTAACTAGCTTTATCCCTGCGCAGTGCAATTACACACTGGCTTCCTATGTGATTACAACTGATTGTAGGGGCTCCTATAGGCAGAAAAATTGTCTGAAAGGACGTTGTCAAGAATGGACAACCCTTTTAGCTCAAAGAAGGCTGTAAAATATAATACACAATAAAAAGGGGAAAGACAATCTTGAATCAATAAAATTGGATGAAACCAATTGAAAAAATACTGTATGGGAGTGGAGTAAGAGAAGAAGGATATGTGATCCTAATCTTGTCACTGTATAAGGGTACAGCCACATGGTCAAGATTCCTTATGTCCGATTGAGCAAATTTTTCAATAACTTCAATTTGGCCCAAAGTCAGTTCTATCTGAATCAAACTTGCAACATTTTTTCTGAAAATTGGTATATAACAGTTTCTGGTAGCCTTAGGCCTAGGATATGTTTCTTCAGAGAGAGAAAACTGCACTGGAAATGAGACATACAAGCCAGTTCTTCTTTCAAAAGGACAAGAGTTTCCGATGTCTTTAGAAAAAACTGCCCTGGTTAGCTGAGTGACCTTGGGGCTACTCTTAGGGGTGCTGCTTCTCATTAGGGAACCCAACAAATATGCATAAGGAATATTGTAGTCCAGCTAATGCTGTTCTGCCCTTTGGGAAAACATATATGCAAATTTTAGTATCTTACATCTGCTAGCATCAGAAAGTCTTAGTGTTCTTTACTTTTTTGAAGAAAAACTAATTTGAATATCTTTCCCAGAAACCAAAATGCATGCAAATTAGCTTTCCTTCCAAAAAGAAAAAAAAATCTAAGACTATCTGATGCCAGCAGATATAAGATACTAAAGTTTGCATATATGATTCCCCAAAAGGCAGAGCAATGTTGGCTGGACTACAATATTCCTCATGCACACTTGTTGGTTTCCCTAATGAGACAGAGCACCCCTAAGAGCACCTGGAAGGCCACTCAGCTAACCAGAGCAATTTTCTTTAGAGTCACCCTGTATGCTTGTCCTTTTGAAAGGAAAACTGATTTAAATATTTCATTTCTAGTAGAGTATTGTTTGTGAGTAGGTTTCTCTCTCTCTGGTTTGCCTGAAATGAAATACAAGAAATTCGAGCTTGTTAAAATCCTTTATTTTTTTTTTTAATCAGACTGAATTCCAGATCAGTAGAATTGATTTGGTCATCTCAAAATCAGGACTGGATCATAAAAGTACAGAAAGTATAAAAAAGAGATACAACTTCTACACTTGTTTGGCCTCCAAAGAAAACCTGACCATGTGGCTGTACCCTAAGGAGTAACATGAACCCCCTCATCACTATGTGATCTTTCCCTCATGGGAGATTTTTTTTTTGCATTTTTTTTCCATTTAGAGATGAGCGAAGTTTTGAAAAATTCAATTTGGCAACTTCACCGAAGTTTGCCAAAAATTTGATTTGTCATTAATTAATTTGTCACAAATCGCTATAAATCAGGTATACCCAGGCCACTCTGACCTTAGGGTACGGCCACACGGAGGGGTTGTGCTACTGCGGTGAAGAACCATGCAGCCAATTAGCCCACAGATGCCTTTCATTTAATAAAAAAGACCACACTGTATAGCTATTATTATTTATTGATAATGGCCGCGCGGCACCTTTAATGCATCTTTAAATGGACTGTTGCTGGTATGGGGTTTGGCTGGTAAGATGGGGGGAATATATGCATATTATTGCTGTCCTGGCTTGCAATCTCCTGCAGGTTATTTGACAGTAAACACTAAAGATTAATCAGCTCTGGCATACTCACTTCTCCAACCTCAGCATTCTCCTGCCCTACAGGTGGCACCCCTTCTCCTTTTCCACATCATCTAATATCGATGAGAATATGTAATCAGGAACATCGAGCTTCTCCTCTCTCTGCATCTTGCTGGCTTTTCTAGGACATGGAGACTTTGAAGGATGATTTGGAAAAAGTAAAGTCAGCAAAAGATGAGGCTACTACCTCACATAACTTCAGCGAATCCACCACTACTTCTTAATGTAAGACAGCTTCCTAGCTGTCTTATACTGTATTTAGACCAATTTCTACACCTAAACCAGGCGTAGAAAATGGTAAATGAGACAGGCCTACCGGCCCGTTCCATTCCCCGTCAACGCCATGCCCACTTCTTTTAGACCTGGCATGAGCGTAGGACCTATGCACCACAATCTGCACCAGAAATATGCCTAATATAGGCAGATTTCTGCTTCGTAAATGACCCCCATAGTTCTTATAGTGGAATGGGATAATATGTATATTATGTGCACATATACTGTATAATCCTTACTTTAATTTGCATGTGAAAATCGACTGGGTTTAGCACATACAGCACTTAACATAGAGACAAGTTGTATGTAAGAATGCCTTTTTTTTATCAATAAAGTAGCACCAATGGTATTCTCTCTAGACCAGAGGTTCTCAACCTGCAGTGTTTCATTGCTGGTTGCTAGTGCAATGACCAGGCCGCAGGGGCAATATGTGAGTTACAGTGGGCCGATGGGTGTAGTAGTAGCTTACTTACAGTTCTGTAGAGCTCCCTGGGCCGGCGTGCAGTGAATGGAAAGACAGTACCAGTTCCTTCAGGGCACACTCTGTTGTCCAGGGACTCCCGACAGATGGTGGTTGAGGTGCCCTTGGTGTTCATGACGCCAGCACCGTAAGGTGCAAATAGGTGATAAGTTTGCACAATTAGGAGAACAGTTCTCTTACTTTACTGAAGCTCCAAAGTTCATCAATGTGCACAAAAGCTATTTACAGCAAGGCAGCTTCTACAATGGCTCAGGTTAGTTCCCAAAAGTTGCATGAGGGGTTGTTTTACTCTATAGCAATTAATCTTCCTCCTTTGTTACTCCAGGCTTGAGGGATGTACTATCTCTGCTGTACAGTATAGTCATATACTTCGCTATCCTCTCTAGGAATATTATCTCCTGGCAGGTGGCCTTTCTGCCTTTGGTTATGGGGGGCAGCTGGTAGCTTAGAATCACTCCACCAGATGCAGAGGAGGCTAGAGCCTGATAAATGACAATTACCTTCGTTTGCCAATATTCTCACTCCCTGGCTGGATCTTCCGTAATCTTTCCCATCTATGGGATGCTACATGGAACTAACTCTGGACTTTAGATAACTCTCCAAAATGGCTGCTGAAGTTCAGCTTTTCCTCAGACATTACACTCTCCTTCTTCTTCTTCTTTTCTCTCAGCGAGCAGGAACCTCCCCCTCCCTATGCAACTTTATGGGAACTCAGGCACAAGCACATTTTCATGAAACATAATCACAATATTAAGCAGTGTGTTTCAGGACACTGCACTAGGGCCTAACTGAGCCCAATGACCCAGTTCAATGCTGCATTGGGGCATGGGAACCAATGTCTCCCTGCAGCACCTTTTACTCTCATAGGCTACAAGCCACTAGGTATCATTATCACAACCCCATGAGATGGGCTGTAAGCACCTCAGAACGTGGGCCAGAAGAGGTCTGTGTCCTGCACTGCATCATAGACAGCAGCATGGAAGTATTTGAGTTTTGTATTTTCCTTTGTCACCTTGAAGAAGATTATTGTCTTTACAGGGGGCACTATGGAAAGATTGGTACTACTAGCAGCACTACAAGAGGACTTTTATTACTTTATTTCTACTAAGGTACTGTAGGGGGCATTATTAGTATTACTATAGGCAGGGGTTATTACTTCTGGAGCATACAATGGGAAACTTTATTAGTACTAAGGACACTATGATGGACTTTATTACTGTAAATCGAACTGAGGCTTTATTTTCCTAAAAATCAGGTTTTAAAAACTTGTCAATCACTTACTTAAGGTGGCCAAGGGGAGGTCCGTTGATCCAGGGTGCCCGGCCGCACCCCTCACTGTTCGGTGCCCAGCGCCTCCTTCCCTGTCTCCAGCACCGCCTACTATACCTCAGCGCCGCCTCGCAATCCTCCTCGTCTCTCTGCCAGATCCCGCGCGTGCGCACTAGGCTCAGCAGGTCATCTTAGGATTGAGCGAACTGCGCATCAGGCCAGCGCATGCAAACTTTGCACAAGGAAGCCGCTGCCAGCAGTCCGCACGGGTGCATCAGGCTGAGCGTAGTGCGCACGCGCGAGATCTGCTAGCGAGACGAGGAGGATTGCAAGGCAGCACTGAGGTGTAGTAGGCGGAGCTGAAGACAGGGAAGGCGGCGCTGGGCACCGAACGATGAGGGGTGTGGCCGGGCACCCTGGATCAATGGATCTCCCCTTGGGCACCTTAAGTAAGTGATTGACAGGTTATTAAAACCAGTTTTTTAGGAAAATAAAGCCACAGTTCGATTTAATAAGTCCAGCTTAGGAAACCTCAAATTACCCTGGACATGAGCATATGTTTAGGTTAGAGGGGTTATATGTGGTGACAGAATCCCTTTAAGTAAATATTATCTCCATTTATCATGAGGGTATCGTTTTGCAGGACATCATGGCATCATTTGTAAAGGTAAAGTACAATGTATCAGTGTTTCATCAATAGAGGACGTTTTTGGCTAAATTATCCACACATGACCATCTCCTTTTATGTGAACACCACAAAATAAATGTTAGGTTTGTGATGCAAGAGTGAGCTAAGATTTGTACAGCTCTGGCTACCTTGACCTACGGCAAACAAAACTTCAGAGAGGGGGTGGTGTTTGGATGGTTGATCCATAATTCATCAAACATTTCATCATCTTTTGGTTTTACGACTTCGGTAACATTTAAGAGAACATCCTTTTGGACATCTGAAATTCTAGGATTTGTTTGCTGATGAAAGCGTTTGATCAAAAGAATTGTCAACACTTTTTGTCTGATAGGGTAATGCCAACTTGTGATAGTCGTGTCGTTTTTAATTTGAAAACTGCGGTTCTCACTGCATTGCAGCCACTTCACTGCCACCATGTTTGGCCTCACCTTTGGGGTCCCCAGATGATGAACTGATAACATAGCATACAGCTCCTATGAACCCCGTCAATCAATTGCAATCATTTGTAAATTACCTATTATCTTGCAGCTCCACAGCAGGGGAGCTAAAACATAACAGAGCTAATTTTATGTGAATGGTCCGACATACTAAATTCTCCAGAGTGGTGTTTGCTATTTGTACCCCTCCTTGTTCTGGCTAATAGTGTGACCAAGGCTGGGTTCACATCACGTTTTTGCCATCCGTTTAACGTATACAAAAACGTCCACATTAAACAGATTCCTCAGACTAATTCCACACAGCGTTATTCTTTTCCAGTATTAAAATCCAGTAAAGGGTCTCAATACCGGAAAAAGCGCTTCCGTTTTGTCCTAATGCATTCTGAATGGAAAGAAATCCATTCAGTATGCATCAGGATGTCTTCCGTTCTGTCCCTTGTACGGTATTTGACTGGACAAAATACCGCAGCTTGCTGCAGTATGTTTTCCGTGCAAAATTCCGGAACACTACCGCACTTGCCGGATCCGGCATTAATTTCCATTGAAATGAATTAATGCCGGATCCAGTACCAAGTGTTCTGGAAATTGCCGCATCTCCGGATCCGGTTTTCCGGTCTGCGGATGCGCAGTTCTTTCTAGCTTTGAAAAAATTAAATACCGGATCCATTATTCCGGATGATACAAAATGTAGCTTTGCTTGTG
This sequence comes from Bufotes viridis, assembly GCA_033119425.1. Taxonomy (NCBI): domain Eukaryota; kingdom Metazoa; phylum Chordata; class Amphibia; order Anura; family Bufonidae; genus Bufotes; species Bufotes viridis. The sequence goes on along the minus strand of CM065593.1, from coordinate 156,765,573 downwards.
TTGGCAAAAATCCTTGCACCGGCCCCCTGGTATTGTGACTTGTCTATGTTCAGTTTGTAATAGGAGATTTGACCAAAAAATTGGCAGCAAAGCAAACACTCTCCGAAAGTAAGATTCGGGGGGTCTACAAATCACAATTACGTCGTCTGCAAAAAGTGCTACCTTGTGTTTAATGGAGCCCATCTCCAAGCCCGCTATTTCCGGGTCCCGTCGAATCAGTTCCACTAAGGGCTTTATGGATAGGATGAAGAACAGGAGGGACAACGGGCAGCCCTGTCTAGTCCCGTTTGTCAAATTAAAAACATTAAATAGAGCTCCATTAGTAAATACTCTAGCGCAGGGGTTAGAGTATAAGGCGGAGATTGCCGAGTATATCGGGCCCGAGAGTCCAAATTTCCGCAGGGCTGAGAAGGCATAAGGCCAGCAAACGCGATCAAACGCCTTCTCGGCATCCAGCGTCAAAAACGCGGTCAGGGTGGTTGTAAGCTCAGCTGTCTGCAACGCCAATAGTCTCCTGGTGTTGTCTGGGGCTTGTCTCCCTGGCACAAATCCAGTCTGGTATATGGAAATCAGGGAGGGGATTACGTTCAAAAGTCTATTCACTAATATCTTGGCATACAGCTTGACATCACAATTCAATAATGATATGGGACGATAGCTGGTGGTATTCAGTGGAGATTTGCCCGGTTTCGGGATGGTGACTATAACAGCCTCCAACATTTCTGCCCGGAAGGATCCCGTTCCCATGGCTGTGGAGAAGACCAGCAAGAGATGTTCAGTAAGTAAGGCGGTGACTAAACTTTTAGTAGTATAGTGAGGAGAAGCTATTGGGCCAGGGGCTTTATTCAGCGGGAGAGAACGAATCACAGTGCGAATTTCCTCTAAGAAGATCGGTTCATTAAGGGGTTCCAACTTCTCAGCAGACAAAGACGGCAGATTCATTCGGTCAAGAAAGGAGTTTATATCTGTTAGGAATGGCTGTGGTATGGTTGTGTTATCTCTAAGGATGTATAGGCGAGAATAGTATTCTCGAAATGCATTCGCTATATCTCTGGGGGCAGAGACCCTCAGACAGGGTTAGTACCACTGTGGCATGGTCCGACCATTGTATAGACCCAATTTCTACTGCTAGGGATTTATCAATCAGAGACCTGTCAACCCAGAACATGTTAATACGTGAATAAGTCTTATGCACCCCTGAGTAGTATGTATAATCTTTTTTATTAACATGCAGCAGACGCCATACATCATACACCCCCGAGTCCCAGGCCACCTTAGCAACCCCAATCCTGCGAGATTGAGGATTCAGGGTAGAATCCAGAGAAGAATTGCACACGGAGTTGAAGTCCCCGCAGATTATCAAATGACCTTTTTGGATTTTCTTTAGCTTATTAAGTGTGCAGTTTAGAAAACGTTCGGTATGAGAGTTCGGGGCGTAAAGGTTGAGGATAGTATACTCCACTGCATTCAATAGGCAGTGTACTATAATATTTTGGGGGTCAATCCAAGTTTGGCAGATCTGAACCGCTACAGAGGCCCCGAAAGCTATGAGGACTCCTCTCTTTTTTTGAGGGAAAGATGAGTGTATGATAGTGGGATAGATTTTATGGTGAAGTTTGGGTGGATTGGAGGATGATTCATGCATGTCCTGCAAACAAGCAATATCACATTTTTCTGACTTCTTGAAGGGGCTGTTCAACCCCCTCACATTCATCGACAATATCTTAAGAGCCATTATGGGTAGGTACCTGGTGATGTGCTACATTATTGGTACTATTGTGTCGGAGATAAGGGGGTTGCCCAGCGTCTCCAACGGCCATATATCGTAAGGCATCGTCCTCTAGATTTCCGGTACTGCAAAGTGCTGCAAAAAACAAATGGTGAGTGGTAAACAAAACATAACTACAAATGAACATTAGCTGTGCCCAGGACCAAAGAAAGTAGGTCCTCTTAGGAGCACAGATGAGATCGGGGGTGAAAACAATGAACATCACAGTTCAACGGCTGAAAAAGTCACCCAGCCACCCTCATCCACAGTGAATCGGGGGAGAGAGAGGCAGACATGCATGTGGGTCTAGCAACTGCCATACAGTCAGGTCATGGGGACCTCGTGCCATTCTTTGGTCATCTTCGCTGGGGGCGCCCTGTTATCCCGAGGAGAATCGTCTTCCAGCGGGATGTTCCATTTGTATAACAACGCCATGCCCTCCGCAGCAGAGGAAGCTGCAAAGAACGTTTCTTTCCTGTTGATGAGAACCTTTGTAGGAAATCCCCAACGATAAGGGATAGCATGTTTCCTCAAGATAGACGTCAGGGGCGCTAAGCGTCTGCGCGCCTGCAAAGTGGCTGCTGAAAGGTCAGTAAATAATTTCAGCGCAGAATATGGCTCCTGGAGTGGTTGTTGTTTCTGCGCTTTTTCCATAAGCTGCTCTTTGATGTGGTAGAAGGTGTACCGCGCAAGCACATCCTGCGGAACTGTATCTGGAAGATTGGGAGGTTTAGGTACTCGATGTGCACGATCAATACTGAGTTCATAGGCTGCGCAATCTGGGAGCAGGTGCTTGGTAAATTGCTGCAGATATTCCCTAAGTTCCAGACCGGGAACTGATTCCGGGATGTTGAGAAACTTAATATTGTTCCTGCGATTGCGGTCATCTATATAAACTAGTTTAGCTTGTAGCGTTTCTACCTTCTCATCTGAACTGTTGTGAGAGTCAACCACTTTGTTATGGGCCGCTGCAAAGGCCACCATCTTTGATTCCACATGCGGGACCCTGTCTTCAATATCATTGAGTTCCTTATAAAAGGGGGATATGATTTTAGTAAAGTCCTTGTGTAAGGAGGAGCATAACGCAGCTAACATATCCTTAAGGGTGCTCTCAGTGACCACATTGTCTGAGGACTGAAAATTCGAGAATATGTCTGATTCCTCTATTTAAGGGTTAGGCAGAGAGGGGAATGCAGCTTCCCCCCTTGATATGGTCAGTTCTTCTCTGCTGCTTGTGACCCAAGCTGGTCCGCTGAGGGGAGCGGAGAGGAGGCTGCCGTGGGGTGCAATGGTGAGGCCAGTAGGTTTGAGCAGGCCAGACTTCTTACCCACGCTTCTGATGCTGCGCCATCTCTGCCTGCCCCGTCAGCGTGGAAAAAGTGCTCCAGCTGCAGCGAGCCTTTCGATCTCGGCCCTTTCCTCTTCCCGGTCTGTTTGGTCGCCATTCCTGGTGATGTGAAGGCGCTGTGAGTCACTGTGGCAGTCACTGGGTGAGGAGACTGAGTGACCAGAGCCGGAGCTCTCCTTCTATGCGGCCATCTTTAGTGCTGGCCAGGCCACGACCCCTAAATAAGGTATTTTAAATCCAGACACCTCTTTTAAAAAGGTTTTCCTGTGGAGGAATTTTTTAAAAGGGGCATATTGGGTTAAAAATAACATAAGCATTATTCACCTCACCAACTCTGGGCCAACTGTTCTCCACTTTCAGGTACAGCTAAATATCTAATAGTAATAAAAGGTTGTAATTACATTTAAAATATAGATGATTAAATCTTAACATTGTCCACTCATTCTCCTAAGTACAAAATCATTCTGATTCATTGCACACTTCAAACTTAGTCCGTTAATTGTACCTTTTGTATGTAAAAAAAAAATCCATCAAAGTAAAAATAAATTCACACCGGCGGCAGAGAAATATCACTATATCTTCATTTATTTAAAATCATGATCAATAGCTGCAGCTGTACATATTCATTGCCAAAAAATAATGCACCAGGTAGGAGTTGTTGGAATTCAATGAAACTATAAATGTCATGATGATGTATGTAAGTGAATACAATATTAGAGTGAAAGGATACGTTTATTGAGAAAAAATTGAAAGGAGACTCTAGGACCCTGTTGAACAGCCATGAACCTAAATGGACCTTACAGAAATCCATGTGCTTGCTTTCCCATTCAAATGCATAAAATTGTTTTTCAGTCATGGAAAATTCTGCAAAAACAATCCCCGGTGTGGGAAGTCACCTTTAGGTTACTGAAGCTGGCATCCTGGCTGGTCCCATAAATGCACGATTGGCGATAAATTTGGGACCAGGCAGGCCAAGGAAGTGCTGCAATCTGAGACATTCCTGGAACCCCTCGCTGTGTGTGGTCGAGCATTATCCTGCTGAGAAATGCCAGTTGGAATCCCTGCCATGAGAGGCCACACATGGGGCCTCAGGAGGTCCTGCACATATCACTATACTGTTAGTGTCCCTTATATCACTACTAGGGGTGACTGACTGTCGTAGGCAATGGCTCCCCAGATCATCACACCAGAAGTTTTGAGATTCACATCCCCACCTATCCCTTGGTTGAACTTGATGGACTTATGTATTTTTTGCAACTGTATTAACTATGTAACTATCTAAGTTGGGGCAGTGTGGCCCTTCACAGCAAAGGCACAATTGAAGTGCTCATCACTTGATTCCAACCATCTTGGGATCCCAAACAGACCCTGGATTAGCTTGGAAAAACAAGTAAATGGCAGTCCAGGTTTTTCATTCACACCACCAAACAAAGGTGGCGGTGACTGCCTGTAAGTCGCAGGACTTGTAATTGGCACTGTGATAACAAATTTCCTTCCGCTAAGCACCCGAAAATAGTTGGGGCAGAGACAGGAGATTGTAATGAGTCCAGTGATGTGCCCAGCAGCGTAGCTAACGGCTCATGGGCCCTGGTGCAAGAGTTCAGCTTGGGCCCCCCTTCCCTCAGTGCTTTGTGTGTCTTCTTATGCGGCACAAGGGTCTTTGGGCCCCCTCAGGCTCCTGGGCCCGGTAGTGACTGCTACCTCTGCACCCCCTATAGCTACGCCCCTGGATGTGCCCCCTCTCAAAGTCTGTCAACTGGGCAAAATGTCTTCAAGTGCATCGTAGAGGCATGTCTAGCAATCAACAATCTCTCACTATCTACAAGTAGCCACTGAGAACCTTTTGATAGGGCAGCAGGGGTAGGAGTTTTACATCATCTTGTCGCAAGACCCACTTATCATAAGTTATATTTCTTCCTCAGACATAACTGCTAGTGTTGAGCGCGAATATTCGAATAGTGAATATCGCCACTTTGAGAATTTGTGAATATTTAGAATGTAGTGCTATATATTCGTATTCGTGAATAGTGTTGATCGCGAATATTCTAATCCCAAATTTATGGCTAATTTATTGCGAATATCGGCACTTAGCAACATCCCTAGCAACCAATAGGAAAGTTGCCTACCCCTTAGTGTTGATCGCAAATATTCTAATCGCTAATTTTTATCACGAATATATTACATTGCCGATTTTCGCAATCAAGTAAATAATGACTGGAGATCACAAATTCTCGAATTTGCTAATTTACGGCGAATATTCGGCCAAAAATTCCCAAAATGTCGCGAATTCGAATATTGCCTATGCCACTCCACTAATAACTGCATGCCAAGTTTTACAGGAATCTTGTGAGTGTGTAAATGGTTCACTTGACAGATGTCAAATAACCAGCTTTGTGAATTTTTTCGACTAAAATCTACAATTCTTTCTTTTTATTGCTCCTTTGGGATATTAGCAAAACACTGGCATGAGTGTAAAACCCAACTAGTGGCAGCTATAAATACTATTATGCTCCAGTGGTACCAGGCATTTCATAATAATACTGAAACATTCCACTAGAGTAAAAGCCATGTCACTAAGATCTAGATGATCTGGTCATATTTTAAAGAGAGACCATTTCCATTTCCTTTGCAATATCAATTGTGAGTCAACACTGCCTGTCATACTTGAAAGTTATCAGGGGATCGATGGAAGCAGTGCCACAGTAACCAATTCCCTTCAATACAAAATAGACAGTGGTTTGTAGTTCTGGCACCATCATCCAATGCTAAAGCTATTCAAGAACAACTGATCAGTCAGAGTGGGGGGTGTCAGATCCCCACTGATCAGATATTGATAGATCTTGATGAAAGACCATCAACATAAAAATCATGGAATGCTCCTTTAACCTGTGAGAGGGAGAAGTCGCAGGAACTCCCAAATAAATGAATGAAGCACTAGTGTGCATGTCCAACTGACTGTTCTGTTCGTTTCGGGGGGCTGCACTGGTAAGGTTTACCCATTCCTGTGAAAAGTAGGGATGCTAGGCCCAGTGGTAGGACCCCCACCAATCTAATAGTTATATCCTATCTTGTGGACAACCGAAATGCTCATTCAACGCCTTCACCATACATATACCATACGGCGCATGCTGTCTCTCTGAAGATAGACCCATAGCCACCAGATGCCTGTGGTTTCCCACATCAGACACCATGGTTAATTGTGACCATGGCATCTGGGGCAGCTTTCCCCAAACAACTTCCCGACACTGAGATCGGTAAGCAGTTAATTTGTGTTAATAGCCTTGATTTCTCTGAAGAGTTCGATGCTATTACAGTTGTAGTTGTTATAGAGGCCTGCAGGTGGCAGGGCTCTAAAACAAAATAGCATTCCTGGCCTACATTGCAAGGCCAAATCATTGCAGTGTAAGCGAGAAGTGATGTGATAATCGCATGTTCAAGCCCCAAAGGAGGACTTAAAAAAGAAAAAAAGTAGTAAAAATAACTTTAAAAAAATATAAATTTAAATCACACCCTTTTCCCATATTAAAAATGAACAATAAAAAATAAACATCACATGCACTGCCTCATTCAAAAAAGTCCAAACCATCAAAATCTAAATATATTTATCTCGTACAATGAACGCCACAATGTGAAAAAAAATAAAAATGGCCTTTTAAAGGTTTTTTATTGTTTCACATTGCAAAAATAATTGAATAAAAGTGATCAAAAAGTCATACACACTCTAAAATCATATTTAAAAAAAAATAGAGATCGCCATGTAAAAAATAAGCTATCACACAGCTCCAGAGATGGACAAATCAGTGGCGTGCCAGCTGTCAGGGGGGTGCCAGATGCAAGGAGCACTTCCATCAATACAGATGGAAGCACTCATTGCTAGACCATCAGGGAGCTGGCAGTCCTTTCACTTACGGACCACTCAGCTCCTTGCTCTCCTTCCTTCCTCCAGGCCGGCGCACTGTATGGTAAAACAAGGAGCCATCTCCTTCCTGCTTCACCACTCAGCCCTGCAGGCACAGATTGCGCTGTCGGCCTGTGTAGGAGGAGCCCGGGAATCTGCCTGTGCACTACTCCCACACAGTGCTGCATCAGGAATGGGACAAGGTGAGTAGTTACTGTTTTTTTTTATTTTATTTTATTACAATTGAGGGGCACAGATAGGTCATTACTACTATGGTGGAGACACAGAGAAACCATTACTACTGTGAAGTGGGCACAGAGAAAGGACCTGCCCTGTGTGCCAAACATGTTAGGCACGCCACTGGGAAATATTTTAGTTATGTGGTTCGGAATATGGCAATACAAAGTAAAAATATTTTTTTACAAAGTTTTATTTTTTGTCAGTATTAAAACACAAGAACAACTATATAAATGTGGTATTGCTGTAATTGTACTGACCCAGAGAATGAAGGGAACAGGTCAGTTTTACCACATGGGGAACGCCATAAAAACGTAACCTATAATACTAAGATGCTATTGCAGTTTGTTTGCAATTCCACCTGTCCTTACCCTCATTCCTCATTCCCCTTTCCCCATCCCCCCCTCTCTTATTTGAATATGTGTCACAGTTTAGTTTTCACTAACGGTTTCAGTTAGTGATACTTTATTGCCGCTTTGATATAGAATCCTTTTGTATTGTTAGATCATTACAATATTATGTTGTTCATGCTGGAACTTTATTGATCATAATTGTTTTGTGATTTTGATTAGAAAATCTGATAAATAAATATAATTTAAAGAGAGAGCAATTTGTACCACAGAAATCAATAAAAAAAAAGTTACGGCTCTTGGAAGTCAGAAAGTAAAAAACAAAAATGAAAAAACGGAAAATTGCCACTCTACTCTAACCATGAAACTGTTGAACGTGATCTGACATATTTAAAGTTTCATAATACCAGGGATTCCCTCTGCTGCTGTCTAAAGGAGTCCGTCTTCACTGCAGAGGAGAAGTTTATTTATACATTACAGTATGCTGGCCATAGAAGTTGGGGAGTTTGTAATTTCTGGGGTCAAATTTGACATAATATAGTTTCTTGCTGATCCTTTGCCAGTATTCCTTACTTACTGCAAATTAGTAAACTCCATTTCTCCATATCAGTCATTTATTATGATTTCTATTGAAACTTGTAGAAAAACATCTTTCCATTGTACTAATTGGTTAATGGTTTCCCTTTTGTCTATCTCCAGGTGGTGGATATAACTTTTCCTGGTACTCTTGTATATTTTGAAAAAAAGAGGTTGTTATCCTTAGCCAGCTCTGACACTGGCAATAAATCAACACACATGGATTTCTTCAACCGCTTGGGAATTGAATGATATTTCAGTGCTTGTAATGACGGTAAAGACGCTTCCCCATTGTTCATATGACTTAGAGCAGAGGCACATTTAATCCCTAATATTGCCTCATAAACACGTTCACCTTAATGCATCCTGCCTGAATCATAAGAAGGACTTCCATCAATTATTAACATGTTTTCTTAGTGAGGTTTTACATTAATTAGCTGCTATTTATAGTGTGGTCACCACATTTCTATAGTAGTGGATTTCTAGGTGATCTTTACAATAGTAAGAGGGAATGCTGCTCCCTTCGCCTGAGCAATAACGGGAGTCAGAAGTGGTTTCTGAGATATTTTATGTAATAATTCCCCAGTAACATAGTAACATAGTATATAAGGCTGAAAAAAGACACCTGTCATCCAGTTCAGCCTGTTATCCTTCAAGTTGTTCCAAAGGAAGGCAAAAAAAACAAACTGTGAGGTAGAAGCCAATTTTCCTCACTTTAGGGGAAAAAAAATTCCTTCCCGACTCCAATCAGGCAATCGGAATAACTTCCTGGATCAACGACCCATCTCTAGTAGCTATAACCTGTAATATTATTACACTCCAGAAATACATCCAGGCCCCTCTTGAATTCCTTTATTGTACTCACCATTACCACCTCCTCAGGCAGAGAGTTCCATAGTCTCACTGCTCTTACAGTGAAGAATCCTTTTCTATGTTTGTGTACAAACCTTCTTTCCTCCAGACGCAGAGGATGTCCCCTTGTCACAGTCACAGTCCTGGGGATAAATAGATGATGGGAGTCAGGGGCGTAACTATAGAGGAAGCAGGGGAAGCGGTTGCTTTGGGGCCCTGACCCAGAAGGGGCCCATCCAAGAGGCGGAGAAGTACTGAAATATTTTGTCAGGGCCCCTCAACATTATTACACAATGAAATGATGTACAGTGGCAGTATAGACAGTGTAGTAAACGAATGGAACAGCTGCCAGGCCTGGTCTGAGAGAGCGATCTTTACTAGCCACAGGAAAGGGGTCAGCATGAAAGGAAGGGCTTGTGAAAAACTTACTGGGGGAGGGGGCCCCATTCAAAAATTTGCTGTGGGGCCCAGTCACTTCTAGTTACGGCACTGATGGGAGAGATTTCTGTACTGACCCCTGATATATTTATACATAGTTATTAGATCTCCCCTCACTCTCCTTTTTTTTTTTAGAATCTTTCAGGGAACTGTAGTCCACCCATTCCAGTTATTACTTTAGTTGCCCTCCTCTGAACCCTCTCCAGCTCTGCTATGTCTGCCTAGTTCACAGGAGACCAGAACTGTACACAGTACTCCATGTGTGGTCTGACTAGTGATTTGTAAAGTGGTAGGACTATGTTCTTATCACAGGCACCTATGCCCCTTTTGATGTAACCCATTATCTTATTGGCCTTGGCAGTAGCTGCCTGACACTGGTTTCTACAGCTCAGTTTGCTGTTCACTAAAATTCCTAAGTCCTTTTCCATGTCAGTGTAACCCAGTGTTTTACCATTTAGTATGTACGGGTGACTTGCATTATTCCTTCCCATGTGCATAACCTTACATTTGTCAGTGTTAAACCTCATCTGCCCCTTCTCTGCCCAAGCCTCCAATCTATCCAGATCCCTCTGTAGCAGTATAATGTCCTCTTCCGTGTTAATTACATTACACAGTTTAGTGTCATCTGCAAAAATGTATACTTTACTGTGCAAGCCTTCTACAAGATCATTAATAAATATATTGAAGAGAATAGGGCACAATACTGACCCCTGTTTAATACATTTGTATTTCTCTTCCATTAATCCTATTAATTGACTTATTTCATAAGGTGTAGGCACACTTTCAGAAGTGTATAGGTCACTCAGGGATATCCGATATGCCATTTTCATTAGCTAGGCCACGTTAGGCCTAGCACATGTATACAGAAAATGATCTATGAATGGGGTCAGTGTCTATGGGCATTCTTTCCCATTCAGCATACATGGTCTTGCTTTCCATTGTGCCTTCCAGATCCTACTCAATTCATGTGCCTTGCTGTCCAATGCAGGACACAGAGGGCAGGAGCTATTAGCGCTGCATAGCTTGTGAATGTTTGGGTTTATCCTCATGTACCATGCTGGCACGTTTCACTTACATTAAATGGAATGCAATTCTGTCTGAAATACTCCATCTTAAAGGGAGACATTTTACTGATGCTTTAGGTTCCAGACTACAATTTTCATGTCTTATGTATTTATTATTGGACACCCACCAGAACTGTCATCTAAAAAGTTGGGACAATGTACTGCATTTAAAGGGGTTGTTCACCTTTTATAATCCATTTCTGTTAGATGGTGCCCTGGTGTGCCAACCAGCTATAATCTGTAGTGAGAACTAGCAAATGTCCTTCATAAGAGATGGCCCGAACTATTCGCCGGCGAACAGTTCCCGGCGAACATAGCTTGTTCGCGTCCGCCGCGGCGGGGAACATATTCAATGTTCGCATTGGCCCCTATACTTTATTATTGAGCAAACTTTGACCTTGTACCTCACAGTCAGCAGACACATTTCAGCCAATCAGCATACCCTCCCTCCCAGACCCTCCCACCTCCTATCTAAATGCAAGGACAGCATCCATCTTAGATTCATTCTGAAGCTGCAGTAATAGTAATTGTAAATCGCAATGCCATTAATATAACCTGTATTATTCGCATTGCGATTACAATTTAGATCTGAGTTCCTAACAGTTGTATTGCTAGAATATAACGAAGATAACGAATATAGCACTATATTCTCAATCTTCGTTATATTCTAGCAATACAACAACCATTAGGAACTCCGATCTAAGTTTAATTCGCAATGCGATTAATATAACCTGCATTAATCGCATTGCGAATTCAACTTAGAGCTGAGTTCCTAATGGTTGTTGTATTGCTAGAATATACGTTATATTCTAGCAATACAACCATTAGGAACTCAGCCCTAAGTTGTAATCGCAATGCAAATAATACTTACAATTATTAATTGCTCTGCGAATCCATTTGATGCCTCTATTTGATTGTATATGACGGTTGACTATGACTACCACCAATGTTCTGCTGCCTCCAAAGCAAGATATCTGAACCCCCCAGGGGCCATTTGGGGGTTTTCTTATTTTGTGTGTATTTTGCCACATTTGGTTGCATATTTACATTTGGTATAGGCAAATATGGTAGTCTAGATCATTACTCTGCCCAAATCTATATTCAGCTACATGGCTTAGAAAATATGCTGTCAAACAATGATCCTAGGTTTTGGTATAGACACATGATCTAGACTACCATATTTGCCTATACCAAATGTAAATATGCAACCAAATGTGGCAAAATACACAAAAAAATAAACAAAAAAATGAAAAAATTATAAAAACGCATATGCGTTTTTGATGCGTTTTTTTTTATCAAAAACGCCCAAATGGCCCCTGGGGGGTTCAGATATCTTGCTTTGGAGGCAGCAGAACATTGGTCGTAGTCATAGTCAACCGTCATATACAATCAAATAGAGGCATCAAATGGATTCGCAGAGCGATTAATAATTGTAAGTATTATTCGCATTGCGATTACAACTTAGAGCTGAGTTCCTAATGGTTGTATTGCTAGAATATAACGTATATTCTAGCAATACAACAACCATTAGGAACTCAGCTCTAAGTTGAATTCACAATGCGATTAATGCAGGTTATATTAATCGCATTGAGAAGTAAACTTAGATCTGAGTTCCTAATGGTTGTTGTATTGCTAGAATATAACGAAGATTGAGAATATAGCGCTAAATTCTCAATCTTCGTTATATTCTAGCAATACAACCATTAGGAACCCATCTCTAAGTTGAATTCGTAAATAAGATGTCCCAAACTATTCCCCGGTGAATAGTTCCCAACGAACATAGCTTGTGCGCGTTCGTTGCGGCGGGCGAACATATGCGATGTTAGGTCCACCCCCTATCATTGAGTAAACTTTGACCCTGTACCTCACAGTCAGCAGACATATTCCAGCCAATTAGCATACCCTCCCTCCCAGACCCTCCCATCTCCTGGACAGCATCCATTTTAGATTCATTCGTAAGCTGCAGTCTTAGTGAGAGGAGGGACAGTGTAGCTGCTGCTGATTTTATAGGGAAATCGATAGCTAGGCTAGTGTATTCAGTGTCCACTCCAGTCCTGAAAGACTCATCTGATCTCTGCTGTAAGGACAGCGTCCTGACAGCACTACAAAAAGCCCTTTTTAGGGCTAGTACATCAGTCTCCCTCCCAGACCCTCCCACCTCCTATCAAAAAGCAAGGACGGCATCCATCTTAGATTCATTCTGAAGCTGCAGTGTTAGTAGTTGTAATCGCAATGCGATTAATATAACCTGTATTAATCGCATTGGGATTACAATTTAGATCTGAGTTCCTAACGGTTGTATTGCTAAAATATAACGAAGATTGCGAATATAGCATTATATTCTCAATCTTCGTTATATTCTAGCAATACAACCATTAGGAACCCAGCTCTAAGTTGAATTCGCAATGCGATTAATATAACCTGTATTAATCGCATTGCGATTACAACTACCACACTCTGCGTCAACTAGGTATTTTTCCATGGGAGTTTTGCCATGGATCCCCCTCCGGCATGCCCCAGTCCAGGTGTTAGTCCCCTTGAAACAACTTTTCCATCACTATTGTGGCCAAAAGGAGTCCCTTTGGTTTTTATAATTCGCCTGTCTATTGAAGTCTATGGCGGTTCGCACTGTTTGCACGTTCGCGAACAATTGCGGTTCGCGAACGGAAAATTTTATGTTTGGGACATCACTATCCTTCATATGAGAAAAAAGCGTCACACAATTCCTATTGAAAACAATGGGTTGTCCCTGTAACCACTCTCTACTGTGGGGAAGAGCACTTTCTATTAACTAACAATTCCCTAATAAAGTACAGTTGCAGGAAAAAGTGAACTCTTTGGAAGTACACAGAGTTCTACATTGGTAGCTAATAAAATGTGTTCTGATCGCTATCCAAACACAACTCTAAACACAATTTAACTAAACTCATAACACACAAACAGTTAACATCTATGTCCTTAGTTGAACACATTCATTAAACATTAACAATACAAGGTCAAAAAGGGACGTGGACATCTGTGTTAATGCCTTCTCCAAGAGCTAACTGGCAAGAGGTGTTCAATTAAGCAGATGAAATTTAAAGTGAGGGTTAGTGTTGGGTGCCAAAATTCAAATTGTGAATTTTAATCGTGAATATCGCCTCTTTGAGAATTCGCAAAGATTTAGAATATAGTGCTATATATTCATATTCGCGAATATTCTAGATTTTGTTTTTCCTCTAAACCCAGTTAGTTAGCTTATATATATATATATATATATATATATATATATATATATTACAGATAGTTAGTGGGAGATAGTCAGTGTAGGTTAGATTGTGATATAGTGTAGCTGATAGGTTCCAGTGCAGGGTGTTAGGTAGTGTGAAAGGTTCTGTTGTCCATACATACATACTACAGACATAGTGCTGTAATGTCACAACAATAGTGCACCAATCAGTAATATCTACTCAGACCTGATAAAATGTGAAGTTGCATGTATTGTGCAAAAATATTTGCATCATTAATTGCCAATTTGCGCAATCGCGAATATATTGGAGCACTCTATCTGCATATAAAGCTATTGTAATGTTCTGCCATGCCAACCATTTTCGCCAGTCTCAGGAAACTTCTAGCAGCTTGAAAAATGTATCAATAGTGATCTACGCCTGTATTGCGCATTTTACATTGCCGATTTTCGCAATCAAGAAAATAATCACAAATTCTCGAATTCAAGAATTGATGACAAATATTCACCCAAATATTCGCAAAATATCGCGAATTGGAATATTGCCCCGGCCACTCATCACAGTAAGGACTTCACAGATGCTTTGTCCAGTAGTAAATAGAGATGGGAAGTTCGAATCTTTTAAATAAATCGGTTCAATTGAATCAGTTCATTCAAAAGAACCGATTCATGAATCGAATCTTCGATTCACTTGCTGAGTCGGCTGACAAGCAAATGAACCAAAGCTCAGGAGCTGTCTGATCCTTCATAGAAGATCCGAATCAGAAGACTGATTCAGAGAAGGCTGTCAGGCAGCTCCTGGGATCTGTGGATGACACTGTTATGGGGGATCTGTGGATGGCACTGTTATGGGGGATCTATGGATGGCACTGTTATGGGGGATCTGTGGATGGGACTGTTATGGGGGATCTGTGGATGGCACTGTTATGGGGGATCTGTGGATGGCACTGTTATGGGGGATCTGTGGATGGCACTGTTATGGGGTTCTGTGGATGGCACTGTTATGGGGGATCTGTGGATGACACTGTTATATACAGTATGTGTCATCCACAGACCCCACCCATAAAAGTGCCATCCACAGATCCCCTCAGTGTCATCCACAGATCCCCTCAGTGTCATCCACAGATCCCCTCAGTATCATCCACAGATCCCCTCAGTGTCATCCATAGATCCCCCTCAGTGTCATCCATAGATCCCCTCAGTGTCATCCACAGATCCCCCTCAGTGTCATCCACAGATCCCCCCTCAGTGTCATCCACAGATCCCCTCAGTGTCATCCACAGATCCCCCCGTGTCATCCACAGATACCCCCTCGGTGTCACCCACAGATCCCCCAAGGGTCATCCACAGATCCCCCCTCAGTGTCATCCACCGATCCCTCCCCACTCAGTGTCATCTACAGTTCCCCCTCAGTGTCATCCACAGACCCCCACCTCAGTGTCATCCACAGATCTCCCCCTCAGTGTCATCCACAGATCCCTTACTTGCCTCTGAAATTGAAGAGAAGCCTCGTAATCTCTCACAGGCGCACTGGCAGAGGCCAGGAAGACGGCGCATGCGCACTTCGATGCCTCTGCCAGTGTGCCTGTGCGAGATTATGGCACTTCTCTTCAATTTCAGAGGCAGGTGCTGTGAATAAATTAGCTAGGAGGCGGCGCTGGGCGGGGAGGAGCCTCATAGCCTACGCCACTGAATAGGATGCCGCCCATGTAGTGTCCTTGGAGTGTGTGCCGAATGCTCTGTGCACAGTGCATGCGCACTTGAGAATTTGGCACACACGCACGGACGGCAGGGACACAGGGATTTTATTAGTATAGATGATAAAGTACATGGAAGATATGTTATATTAGTATTCAGGGTAAATTGCCGTGTTAGCACTTCATGATAAATAAGTGGGTTTTTGGTTGCAGTTTGGGCACTCGGTCTCTAAAAGGTTCACCATCACTGTGCTAGAGTCTCTCTGCTACGTCACACTGAGCTGCTTCAAACGGATCAGCTCAGTCAGATGAATCGACTCCTCCGGTTCAGTGAAAAGAATCGATTCAAAAGAACGATTCGTTCATGAACCAGACATCACTAGTAGTAAAGGCACACAAAGCCTGGTTACTGACACATTTGTTCTCAAGAAATATTAGTTAGCGTGAACCCAGTGGCGTAGCTATAGGGGTCGCAGCAGTCGCAATTGCGACCGGGCCCCTAAGTCAGGGGGGCCCACGGGGCCCCCTCCAGGAGAGAGCTGCCTCCCGACAAGTTATTTGAGGTCTTGAGGACCTTTTTCACTCAGCCAATCAGTGGCTGCAGCTATGTCACATGTCAGGCCAGCGATTTCCTGCTGAGCCAATCACTGGCCTGACACATGACATAACTGTGGCCACTGATTGGCTGAGTGTGAAAGGTCCTTAAGACCTCAAACAACTTGTCGGGAGGCCAGAGAAAAGATACCAGGAGTCAGCCAGTGCCACACAGAGGAGAAGAGGAGCTGCTACCGACTGGACCAGGCCCAGGTGAGCAGAATGTTTTTACATAATATTAATAGAGGGGAGAAATGTGACATGGAGGGGGGAGAAATGTGACATGAAGGGGGAGAAATGTGACATGGAGGGGGAGAAATGTGACATGGAGGGGGAGAAATGTGACATGGAGGGGGAGAAATGTGAAATGGAGGGGGAGAAATGTGACATGGAGGGGGAGAAATGTGACATGGAGGGGGATGTGACATGGAGGGGAGAAATGTGTCATGGGGGAGAAATGTGACATGAAGAGGGAGAAATGTGACATGGAGGGGAGAAATGTGTCATGGAGGGGAGAAATGTGACATGGAGGGGGAGAAATGTGACATGGAGGGGAGAAATGTGACATGGGGGAGAAATGTGACATGAAGAGGGAGAAATATGACATGGAGGGGGAGAAATGTGTCATGGAGGGGGAGAAATGTGACATGGAGGGGAGAAATGTGACATGGGGGATGTGACATGGAGGGGGAGGATGTGACATGGAGGGGGAGAAATGTGACATTGAGGGAGAGAAATGTGACATGGGGGGATGTGACATGGAGGGGGAGGGATGTGACATGGAGGGGGAGAAATGTGACATGGAGGGGGAGAAATGTGACATGGAGGGGGAAGAAATGTGTCATGGAGGGGGAGAAATGTGTCATGCAGGGGGAGAAATATGACATGGAGGGAGAGAAATGTGACATGGAGGAGAGAAATGTGACATGGAGGGGAGAAATGTGACATGGAGGGGGAGAAATGGGACATGGAGGGGGAGAAATGTGAAATGGAGGGGTGAGAAATGTGACATGGGGGGATGTGACATGGAGGGAGAAATGTGACATGGAGGGAGAAATGTGACATGGGGAGATGTGACATGGGGGATGTGACATGGAGGGGATGTGACATGGGGAGATGTGACATGGAGGGGAGAATGTGACATGGAGAGGGGAGAAATGTGACATGGAGGGGGGAGAAATGTGACATGGAGGGGGAGAAATGTGACATGGAGGGGGAGAAATGTGACATGAGGGGAGAAATGTGACATGGAGGGAGAGAAATGTGACATGGAGGGGAGAAATGTGACATGGAGGGGAGAAATGTGACATGGAGGGAGAAATGTGACATGGAGGGAGAAATGTGACATGGAGGGGAGAAATGTGACATGGAGGGGAGAAATGTGACATGGAGGGGAGAAATATGACATGGAGGGGGAGAAATGTGACATGGAGGGGAGAAATGTGACATGGAGGAGAATGTGACATGGAGGGGAGAAATGTGACATGGAGGGGGAGAAATGTGACATTGAGGAGAGAAATGTGACATGGGGGAGATGTGACATGGAGGGGGAGGATGTGACATGGAGGGGGAGAAATGTGACATGGAGGGGAGAAATGTGACATGGAGGGAAGAAATGTGACATGGAGGGGAGAAATGTGACATGGAGGGGGAGAAATGTGACATGGAGGGGAGAGAAATGTGACATGGAGGGAGAGAAATGTGACATGGAGGGGGAGAAATGTGACATGGGGGAAATGTGACATGGAGGGGGAGAAATGTGACATGGAGGGGAGAAATGTGACATGGAGGGTGAGAAATGTGACATGGGGGGATGTGACATGGAGGGGGAGAAATGTGACATGGAGGGGAGAAATGTGACATGGGGGGATGTGACATGAAGGGGGGAGAAATGTGACATGGAGGGGGAGAAATGTGACATGGAGGGGAGAAATGTCACATTTCCCCACCATGTGACATTTCTCCCCGCCCCTATGTCACATCCCCCTCCATGTCACATTTCTCCCCCTCCATGCCACATTTCGCCCCCCTCCATGTCACATGACCCCCTCCATGTCACATTTCTCTGCCTCCCCCCTCCATGTCACTGGACACCATTCGGCTAAGTTCACATCAGTGTTTGGCCTTTCCGTTCTTCTGTTCCGTTATAGGAGCAGGAGAACGGAAAGAACGCATCGGCACATAACTGAGCCGAACAGAGCCTAGGACCCCATAGACTATAATGGCGTCCGTTAGGTGTCCGCTCCGAAGATGATTTTGGAGCGGAGTCAAAAGTCCTGCATGCATAGCTTTTGTCTCCGCTCCAAAATTATCTTCGGAGCGGACACCTAACGGACGCCATTATAGTCTATGGAATCCTTAGGCTCTGTTCGGCTCAGTTATGTGCCGAATGCGTACTTTCCTTTCTCCTGCTCCTATAACAGAGCAGAAAATTGAACTCTTGCACCAGGGCCCATGAGCCTATAGCTACGTCCCTGCGTGAACCATATCTTGAAACAAAGAACTTTTGCAGTAGAGGCTGGGGAGACGCACTGGGATCCCTTTAAGATGAGATAAGTGTTTTTTTTCGTGACACCAGTTGCAGTGAAGCAATAAGGGCACAGACCTGAATGTGCCTTAAGGTGTTGTGCACGTGTCACTGTGCTCCTACCTGGATACGCTGGACCCCAGCCATTGGCTCTGAAGCAGACAAAGGGTGTAGTTGATAAAGGATAAAGGAGATCATGAAATAAATTGAGTCCAGACCTTGTGATGAAGTTGATTGCTGCTTTACTTTGAAAAGAAACAATCTTCCAACTTTGTCTTGGTTACCAGCCGGCTTTAGCATTAACTGTAGCAGGCATGCTCCTTTCTGCTACATCTGTCACTCTCTGGCCCTGCTGTGCTGACAGGCTGGTTATAGAACTCAGTTTCTTCTTTAGGCTTTACTTCACTTTGTAATCTGGTCTTTCTCTAGCTTTGTCCAGGGAACACTTTACTCCTGGTTTCTGAGGCTTACAGCTGTGGCCTCCATGTCAAGCGGAGCTGAAGGTGCTCCAGTTGACCAAGACAGGGCTTGTCCAACAGGGACATGCTCCTGCTGCCTTCCCCGAGCAGGGGGCTCTCCACACACACTCCAAACTACAACTCCATCCTCCCTGCAGCCAGTGGGACATGCCCACCACACCACAGAGGGGGGTTAGAATGGAATAGAAAGGCTCCATTCTATGTATCTACAGCTCTATGCTGCCACCTGCTGGTGAACAAGGCATTTTACACTTAATAAACAGTTACATAACAAGATTATGAATTCACATTGTGGAGGACCTGGAAAGACATACATAGGATGACATTAGATTAACCATAGGAGATAGTAGCAGGGTGCAGAAGTGGTAATGCCACTCTGGTGTCACTCTTTCAGAAGACCTCAGAAGATGTATAATCTGGAAAAGGCTAAAAAGGCATTGCAGATGATCTGAGTTTACATCAATCAATGGCTAGACAAATTATCTGCAAAAGGAATGCCCTCATAAAAAGCTGATCAAATGGCATTCTAGTTCAGGAGTCCCCAGCATCCTGCAGTAGTCTGTGGCCAAAGTTTGGAAGCAAATGTCCTCCACATAAGAAAAAAAAGCATCACACAATTCCTATTGAAAACAATGAGTTGTCCATGTAACCACTCTCTACAGTGGTTCAGGACACCTCCTATTAACTCAGAATTCCCTAATAAAGTTGCAAGAAAAAGTAAATGAACTCTTTGGAAGTACTGTATGCAGATTTCTGCACGGATTGCTAATAAAATGTGATCTGATTACTATCTAAATCACAATTATAGACAAACACAACTTAAATAAACTTCTAACACACAAACAGTTGTAACATTCAAGTCCTTTATTGAACACATTAGGTAAGCATCCACAATACAAGGAGAAAATGGTAAGTGAACATCTATGTTATCGACTTAGAGCTGATTGACAAAATGAGATCAATTAAGCAGATCAAATTTTAAGTGCGAGATTCAAAAGTGCCTTGTTCACTAAATAAAGGCACACAATGCCTGGTTACTGGCCATTCTGTTCTTCTCAAGGTTAGTGTGAACAATGCTTCAATGCAAAGAACTTTCAGAAGATCTCAGAAGACCTTCAGAAGATGTGCAACCTGGAAAAGGCTGAAAAAAAGCATTTTTTACAATATGAGTTTCAACCAATGGTTAGACATATCCGAAAAAGGAGAAAATGCTGAACTGTTTGCTACTTTCGCTAGAAGTGGGCAGCCTGCCGAGATAACTTCTAGAACACTTTGGCCAATCTTAAAAGGGGTGAGAAAGAACCCAAGGATAAAGACCTACAGAAGATTCTACAATCTGCAAAACACTGAACAAGAAGGGTGGTCATGGTAGGGCACCATGAAGAAATCCGCTATTGTCCATCCTGTGGCCCATCACAAGTTTGCCTGAAACTACCTGCATGTTCTACAATACTCATGGGAAAATTCTCTATGGGCAGATGAGAAAAAAGGGGAAATATCTATCACAAATGCACAACAGTGACAACACTATGTTTGAAGGAAAATTACTTTACAGTTCAACATTCCTTCATTGCAGAAAAATGGTATAGATATCAAACAGTAGTTCAGATTCAGTAAATCAGGTAAGAATACAATCAGTGAGTTAACCAAGGAGTCCTGGAATAAATAAGAAGTTTCAGCTGAGCTGAGACACAGGTATAGTTAAGAAGACTTTACAATAGGACTAGCTGGACTTTGACACACAGAATCAAATTTGCAACACTGGATAGTCAAATTGACATTTGGAATAGCAATCGCATTGGAACGTGGCACATGGTATAGGAAAGGCAATGGGATGGCCAACCTGTGGCTCTCCAGCTTTTGCAAAACTACAACTCCCAGCATGCCCAGACAGCCTACAGCTATCAGCCTACAGCAGGGCATGGTGGGAATTGTAGTTTTACAACAGCTGGAGAGCCACAAGTTGGCCAGCCCTGGGCTGCATAAGAAACTGCTCCAAACTAGACTTGGAACAGACTTGACTAGAAGGTCAGTACATTGGTAAATCCCTGGGTTAGTTAAGTGACATTAAGGCAGTAAATGAAGCAAACTGCACATTAGCAGATGATTAACACATTAGTTTTGCAACTGAACAGAGAACCAAGGAACAGTTTACCATTGCATTGCTGCGAGAATGTGGTAAAGTCCAGAATAAGTAATACTCAAAGAACAAATACTGAGAATCCCCTAAATAAAGGCAATAGAATAATATATGAAATTTAGTGAGATCAGATACATAAAGCTTCGGAGATCTCAGACCCATAAGGAGATCGAACACCATGTGTATTGCTGCCTCCTGGTGCAACTTCATCAGCTCTGCAGTGCTAATTGATTTTGCTCAATATATACATATTCATATAAGAAAGTGGCCCAAATGGTGTACAGGGGAGATGAAATGAAGTAGTAAAGTGGTGCTGCTTGTAGATTACTATCCAAGGGTCTTACTCCAGCATTCCCATAGACAATAAATAAAGCTTAACCTTCTTTTTTAATACATGGACCCCCATTCTTATGAACCCCTTCCCCCTCCCTACTGATCAGATACTTAAACCCTATTCAAGTTTTTATCTTGGCATCTCACTCAACTTTGCTTCCATTTGCAGCTTACATCCCCTTTAATGGTGTTTCCTATTTAGTTGGAACTTGGTTAGGAATTCTCTGGAAGACAGTAAAATCACAAGTTGTTATTTTTAAATGGTTCCTTAGGAGGGGAAATATTTTGCTGGTGATAAAAAGTTGCCACACAACACCAGCTGCAATGTCACATGGATCATGTTGTATCCATAGATGTATAGGATGAAAGGCCATTTGTAAAATATAGACAACTAAAATTACATTTATATATGAAATACATATGTGCAGTTATAAAGCCATATGTCTAGAATATAGGATCTGAAAGCTGCAGGACACCAGATTATGATGAAAGTGTTGTACTGACATCTGCTGTTCCCAGGAGAAAACTCCCTCCAGAAGAAAATCATTCTTGAACCATGTTTCATTTTTCACTACAAGATGTTAAATTACATCAAGATCGGGGTTGCCAACCGTCCAGAAATTTCTGGACAGCCTGTAAAAAAAGAATAGAAGTATCTGTGAATTTTTTGAGTCTGGTGGTATTTGACTAGATTATTTTGATGGTAATTATCCTCATTTTACAAGTGACAGTAAATGCTGGTAATGAGTTTCTATCAGTATATTGAGCTATAGACATGGATTACTTATAATCTATATCATTCCTTAAGGTTTTCCAATTTGTCCGTAAAAAATGTTGGTTGTACGTGATTTTGGGATAAGTTAGTAACATAGTAACATAGTTCGGCCTGTTTCCTACAAGTTGATCCAGAGGAAGGCAAAAAACCCCTGTGAGGCAGAAGCCAATTTTCCCCACTTAAGGGGAAAAAATTCCTTCCCGACTCCAATCAGGCAATCAGAATAACTCCCTGGATCAACGACCCCTCTCTAGTAGCTGTAGCCTGTAATATTATTACACTCCGGGAATGCATCCAGGCCCCTCTGGAATTCCTTTATTGTACTCACCATCACCACCTCCTCAAACCTTATTTCCTCCAGACGCAGAGGATGTCCCCTCGTCACAGTGACAGTACTGGGGATAAATAGATGATGGGAGAGATCTCTGTACTGACCCCTGATATATTTATACATAGTTATTAGATCTCCCCTCAGTCGTCTTTTTTCTAAAGTGAATAACCCTAATTTTGATAACCTTTCAGGGTAGTGTAGTTGCCCCATTCCAGTTATTATTTTAGTTGCCCTCCTCTGAACCCTCTCCAGCTCTTCAAAAATTTGCTGCGGGGCCCAGTCACTTCTAGTTACGGCACTGATCGGAGAGATTTCTGTACTGACCCCTGATATATTTATACATAGTTATTAGATCTCCCCTCACTCTTCTATTTTTTTTTAGAATCTTTCAGGGCACTGTAGTCCACCCATTCCAGTTATTACTTTAGTTGCCCTCCTCTGAACCCTCTCCAGCTCTGCTATGTCTGCCTGGTTCACAGGAGCCCAGAACTGTACA
This sequence comes from Bufotes viridis, assembly GCA_033119425.1. Classification (NCBI taxonomy): domain Eukaryota; kingdom Metazoa; phylum Chordata; class Amphibia; order Anura; family Bufonidae; genus Bufotes; species Bufotes viridis. The sequence goes on along the minus strand of CM065593.1, from coordinate 156,742,444 downwards.
CAGTACTCCATGTGTGGTCTGACTAGTGATGTGTAAAGTGGTAGGACTATGTTCTCATCACAGGCATCTATGCCCCTTTTGATGCAACCCATTATCTTATTGGCCTTGGCAGTAGTTGCCTGACACTGGTTTCTATAGCTTAGTTGGCTGTTTATTAAAATTCCTAGATCCTTTTCCATGTCAGTGTTACCGAGTTTTTTACCATTTAATATGTACGGGTGACTTGCATTATTCCTTCCCATGTGCATAACTTTACATTTGTCAGTGTTAAACCTCATCTGCCATTTCTCTGCCCAAGCCTCCAATCTATCCAGATCCCTCTGTAGCAGTATATTGTCCTCTTCCGTGTTAATTACTTTACACAGTTTAGTGTCATCTGCAAAAATACATATTTTACTGTGCAGGCCTTCTACAAGATCATTAATAAATATATTGAAGAGAATAGGGCCCAATACTGACCCCTGAGGTCAGTTGTCCAGAAAAAAGAAAAATTCTGTTTGGCAACCTTGATCAAGATGGCTCACATTACACAATGTGTACCTATCCATGTGCAGAAGTAGCAGTCACACCCATGCCATTGTGTCTTTGGGCTCAAAGGCCATTTGCCTTTGCAAATGGTAGGTGTGGAGCTCTATTGCAGGCAGTGCATTGGGGCCCAGGACCTTTACTTTAGGCTCGTATTAGGCCAATCTAGTTTGAATGGTCATCCCTCATTCCACTATCTTACTATTGGAAAACTAGAGATCTGGTTGGAAAAATAATTCAACCTACATAAACATACATACGTAAACATGATAAAAAAAATGAACACCTGGATATAAAAGTTGTAATCAATGTTAGTGGTTTTGAACATTATGAAGACTATCAGACGGTCATTTTCTAAACCAGTTAAAGTCTATTGGGCTATTCAAATGGACATTTTTTAATGTCCTATTTTTGGCCGTTTTGACAGCCAGACATTGATGGGTAAAAACAGGTACACTATGTCAGGAAGGGCCTTCAGGTGTTAAAATAGAAAATGAAATGCTCCACTTGCAAACGCAGGAACACTCACTCCTCACTCCTTACTGGAGGCAGTAGAACCTGACTCTCCCAGCCTGCTGATGTCACATGATCATCCTGAGAGTCTCAGGTCCTACTGCCTCCAGTGCAGAGCGAATATTCCTGCGTTTGCAAATGGATAGGTGAGGATTTTTTTGTAATTGCTGGCATTACCGGGGCATGGGGTGGTGGGGGTTCAGTGATAAAATTACTGAGGGCACGACTGGGGAAAATTGTTCTCTAATTGGCATGTGTCTATTATATGAGCTGAATATGAGCTGAGCGCTGCGATTGGCCAGTGCTCCAGCCCTGTGAGAAGGAGACGCCCAGGGCAGAAGAAGAAGTCTCCACCCCAGGCAAAATTACAGCAGCAGGAGCGCCGGTACCGGGGGCTACAGAGGACGAACAGAGCGGCACCCAGGGATACAAGTAAGTGCAGGGACATCCCTGGGTGCCGCTCTCAATGTAGATATCTTTAACTGATAAACTGTGGACCAGTGAAAGGTCCTCTTTAAGTGCACCTCAGACCCATTGTTTAGCAAATTGATCATGCATGACAATCGCAAGGATCACTAATGTATATTCTCAGAATATCTCCTTAAATATCCTACAGGACTCATGTAAACAGGTAAAATTTATATGGTACATGCAATATGTTATCTCACTTACTATTCTGGAAACCCGTAGAGAATTGTGATATAGGAAGTGAATTTTTTGTGTTCTTAGGGTGGCAGCTAGAATAAAGTAATTGAGTATTCCTGTCTGTGGGCATGGTAAAAAGATCCTTACTCAGTTCCTCGTTGACATTTTTTATTACTGTGGTGTCTAAAAAATTTATATCGGATGTATCTATATGGACCTAAATTGCAGCTCTCTGTCAATATTATTGAGATATGGAATAAAAGTGTCAAGAGATTGTCTGTCACCTGTCCAAATGCAGAAGATATCATCAAGTTGTGTGCGCCAAACTAGCACACGTGCCTGAAATAGTATGTGTGGATATATTTGATCCTCCTTGAATTTGGTCATAAACAGGTTAGCGTAGGGAGGGGCCACATTGGCCCCCATCGCGGTCCCCTACTTTTGTATGAAATAATCATCACCAAACACAGAAGTTTTTGTAGAGAACAAAATTAAGCAATTTAATACAGAAAGATTGCTGTGGTGGGCAGGGTAGAAGTATATAAAAAGGAGATAACAGCTTATATTCCTTTGGCATGTGAAATAGAGGTATAAAGACTGTTAACATCTGATGTCACTAAAAGGGCATCAGTGGGAATCTGTTTAAGTGTAGAAATCATCTGAAGGAATTGTGATGTGTCCAAAAGATAAGATTTGGTTTGCCGAGTCAAGGGGATGAGTACTTTTTCTATAAAGATTGAAAGTAGCGCTAAAATCAAATTTGTGGATGCTACTATTGGGCATCCAGGTGGCTCTCGAAGGTTTTTGTGAATTTTAGGTAGGGTGTATAGAACTGGTGTAATGGTGTGTTCGTCTGTTGAAAAATAGCAGTTGCCTTATCAATAATAGCTTCAGAGAGGTGAAAGTCCAGGAAGGTATCAAGTTCTTTTCCTATTTTATGGGTAGGGTTTATGTTTGTAAGTTCCAAAGTATCTGTGTCAGCTAGCTGCCGCCTGATCTCATTACTATAATGGCGCCCCCATTGTAGGCGGGCTTGATCGTGATAGATGTAATTTTTTTTATCTTAGAAGCGCCAAGGATTCAAAGTTAGAGAGGCTAGACTGAGAGGGATATTCCCCTCTTTTAAAAGAATTAATATTTGCTTGTATTTCTTTAGCAACTAAATTAATAAAGGCCTCAATTCCATGATGTGTTTTGGGGGCATAAAACTACTTTTGTTCTTTAAGCTTAAGTGTGAAATTGACATGGTACTGGGAGAAATAAATACAATGGATGTATCATGATCAGGTGGTTGTGAAAAATGTGCATTGAGGCATAATGACCTATAGAATCGGTTTAAGTCCTGGTCAAATGAAAAACGTTGTAATAAGTCTCTTGGGAAAAAGAAAGTCCTTTGGACAACACACTACATTCGGCAGGTGATAGTGTCCTAAAAGAAATGTTAATCACCAGGTCCGTACCTGTGATCGGTTTTGGATGCCGCTGTACACTTGTATGGTGGGAGCCTCTTCCCCGGCATATCCTTGTTGTCGCCGTCTTGGTCTGTGACCCTGCCTGGGTATAAAATGTTGTGGACGGCAATGTGATGGTCTGTCACTGCCAGATGAGGATAAGGCATAATCCACTAAGGATGTATAGCCATGTGTAGAGTCTTGCCATTGCCAGCAGAATACCTTCTTGAGTTGATAATCCTCTGTGTCACAAATAAATTTGCATCTTTTTGTTTGTTCTATGTATTTTTTATGAAAACCTATAACAAGTCACGACCTATCAGGGCCACATGATAAATATATCAAACCTACAAACTAAATGTGCATACCCAAGTCATGGAAATACACCCAACCATTTCATTAACACAAGATCTTTATTGAATATAATTAATAAAAGAACACACAATGGAGTCAACATGATACATTGGGATAAAACATACACAAGAGGGGGGCCAATGGGAGAGGGCTAATAGTTCATACTATACATGAGAGGAGCAGGTAATCAATCGGCATGATTTTCACCAAAGTACATACAGGAAAATCGGCACAAATACTTATTAGTACTAAATAACATACAAAGACAGTCTCCAATATAGGCCGTGCATATCAAGTATTTAAACAGTGCATAATAATAGTGCAAAGGAGACCGAGAATAACATAAAGATCCTCTAAAGTTCATTAAAAGCAATGTTAAGGCCAGTGCGCCCATCCCAGTGTCCCCCACTTACCCAACGTGTTTCGCCAAATAGCTTCCCCTGACGAAGTTGGCGAAGTTAATGACCTCATTATGATTTGCCGCCTCATCAATTTCTCTTAGTAGAATAAGACTCCGTACAATATAGGATACACACATAAAATCACTTAACATGTTATACATATAACAAGCTAAGCCACCTATCACATGGTATATAAATGCAGTTATTGCAGCACAATGTGCTCAGTATTAATGCAGGGATCTTGACACAATATAATGTGTTAATCGTTAACTGGTATATATATGCTGTTATTGCAGCACAACGTGTTCAGTAATATTGTTACATGTCAGTGTCAAAAATGTCATCAATAGAGGCCGGGATACAGAGACCAGCAAGGGACCTGGTAGTGGGAGGCGGAGGTATAGGAGGGTCAGGGGATGAGTGAGGTGATTATTAAGCCTTATTCACACATCAATGTTTTGGTCAGTGATTTCCATCAGTGATTTTCAGCTAAAACCAGGATTTTAACCTGCACAGACATAAGGTATAAGGCCTCTATCACACGGGCGTCACGTTTGACGCCCGGATAACAGGCAGGTGCGTTGCAGGAAATGCGTGTTTTTTCTGCACAAGTGCAAAGCGTGTTTTGCACGCGCGTGGGAGAAATCGGCATGTTTGGTACCCAGACCCGAACCCGGACTTCATCACTGAATCTGTGGGTCTGTATCTGTGATGCGAGTGCACACGGGCCAGTGGCCGTGTATAGCGGACCTGCCGTATGCAAGAGGCCTTAGGCCCCTGTCACACAGGCGTTGCAGGAGCATTGCGGGAAAAGATGCGGGTGCATTGCGGAAAAATGCGTGATTTTTCCGTGTGAGTGCAAAGCGTTTTAATGCGTTTTGCACGCGCGTGGGAAAAATCAGCATGTTTGGTACCCAGACCCGAACCCGGACTTCATCACTGAAGTTCGGGTTTGGGTTGAGTATTCTGTAGATTTTATTATTTTCCCTTATAACAAGGTTATAAGGGAAAATAATAGCATTCTCAATACAGAATGCTTTGTAAAATGTGGATTAAGGGGTTAAAAATAAAAAAAATTAACTCACCTTATCCACTTGATCACGTGGTTGCGATCTCTTCTGTCTTCTACAAGCATTAGCTGCCTTCTAAAGGACCTGTGGTGACGTCACCGAGCTCATCACATGGTCCAATCACATGGTCCATCACCATGGTGATGGACCATGTGATTGGACCATGTAATGTGATGTCACCACAGGTCCTTTAGATGGCAGCTAATGCTTGAAGAAGACAGAAGAGATCGGCAACTACGCTATCAAGTGGATAAGGTGAGTTAATTTTTTATTTTTAACCCCTTAATCCACATTTTACAAAGCATTCTGTATTGAGAATGCTATTATTTTCCCTTATAACCATGTTATAAGGGAAAATAATAAAGATCGGGTCCCGTCTCTTAGCAACCTTGCGGGAAAATCGCTCACAATCACTGATGGAAATCACTGATTAAACACTGATGTGTGAATAACACCTTACTTTGTGTTTATTTTACACCATTGGATGCTTTAGGGTCGAATGTCAAGGGGGTAGATTAAACACAGATAAAATTATCACAACAAACAGTCGCTTTAATTTTTTTGAACAGCTAAGGTTGAACTTATACAAAAAATGTCCCCCTGTATTGTTATGTTTAGAGATGAGCAAAGTTATGGAAAATTTTCGCAAAGAAACTCGCTTCATGACGGATTAGGGTCCTTTCACACTTGCGTTCTGAGGATCCGGCAGGCACTTCCGTTCCGCCGGATCCGTCAGAACGCAAGTCGCCTGAAGCATTAGAAGACTGATCAGGATCCTGATCAGTCTTCGAAATGCTTTCAGGTTACTATGGCAGCCAGGACGCTATTAAAGTCCTGGTTGCCATAGTAGGAGCAGGGGAGCAGTATACTTACAGTCCATGCGGCTCCCGGTGTGCTCCTGAATGACGTCAGAGCGCCCCATGCCCATGGATCACGTGATCCATGCGATCACGTGATCCATGCGTGTGGGGCGCCCTGACGTCACTCTGGAGCGCCCCGGGAGCCGCACGGATGGTAAATATACTGCTCCCCCGCTCCCCACTACATTTTACCATGGCAACTAGGACTTTAGCGTCCTGGCTGCCATGGTAACAATTGAGAAAAAGCTAAACGTCGGATCCGGCGATGCGCCGAAACGACGTTTAGCTTAAGGCCGTATCCGGATTAATGCCTTTCAATGGGCATTATATCCGGATCCGGCCTTGCGGCAAGTATTCCAGATTTTTGGATGGAACAAAAAGCGCAGAATGCTGCGGTATTTGCTGCGTCCAAAAAACGTTCCGGTCCTGAACTGAAGACATCCTGAAGCATCCTGAACGGATTTCTCTCAATTCAGAATGCATGGGGATGATCCTGATCAGGATTTTTCCAGCATAGAGACCCGACGACGGATCTCTATGCTGGAAAACAAAAACGCCAGTGTGAAAGGACCCTTACTTTGTCACAAAGCGCATTTGTTTGTATGTAGCTGTCCCAATGACGAGGAACTGTTATGGCGCCACCCCCCCTCCTTCATTGAACCCCTCAGATGCCGCGCTCATCGCTGATTGTAGCATCTGAGATTAACATTGAGGGCTTTCAGGGGTTAATCCGGTAAAAAAAGAACCAAAACATTTATTAATTTGATCGCATAGAGGCAGCTGGGGCCACCTTGATTGTTGACATTGCACAAAATCTCATGCGGTAACATCATACGTCACCGCGAGTGAGATTTCGCATAGTATGTTCATTCAAGATGGCCGTGGTATACTCTTCTTGCACAAATGGATGAGGTATGTTTTTTTTTTTTTTTTTACTGGATTAACCATGTTGGATTGGAGCAGAATCTGACCTCTTTTATCATATAGAGGCACTTCTTTATGCCTCCATATAAGTTCTAAGGCAGGGATGGGCAAACTGCGGCTCTCCAGCTATTGCAAAACTACAACTCCCAGCATTCAAAGACTGCTTACAGCTATCAGCCTGGGAATTGCAGTTTTACAACAGCTGGAGAGTCTCAGTTTGCCTATCCGTGATCTAAGGCATACAGAGGTAGAGTTGAGGCCTCATGCAGTGCTATGGAATTCCTATTAGGGCTCTGCACAATACGGGCATGTGCAAGAAGCCTTTTTCACATTTGTAAGGCCTCTTGCACACGAACGTTGTGCTTCCGTTCCGTGCATCGGGCTACGTCTGTGTGGCGGCCGGGACGGATCGAGACCCATTCAACTTCTCGATCCGGAGGCACGGACAGAAACACCACAGAGGCACTCCATAGTGCTTCCGTAGGGTTCTGATCCGTGCTTCCGTTCCGCATCTCCGTGATTGTGGATCCATTCAAGTTAATGGGTCTGTATCTGTGATGCGGTGTGCACACGGGCCAGTGGCCGTGTATAGCGGACCTGCCGTATGCAAGAGGCCTTAGGCCCCTGTCACACAGGCGTTGCAGGAGCGTTGCGGGAAAAGATGCGGGTGCGTTGCGGAAAAATGCGTGATTTTTCCGTGTGAGTGCAAAGTGTTTTAATGCGTTTTGCACGCGCGTGGGAAAAATCAGCATGTTTGGTACCCAGACCCGAACCCGGACTTCTTCACTGAATTTCGGGTAGGGTTGAGTATTCTGTAGATTTTATTATTTTCCCTTATAACATGGTAATATAATAGCATTCTCAATAGAGAATGAAATATGGAACAAAAAAAAATTAACTCACCTTATCCACTTAATTGTGTAGTTGCCGATCTCTTCTTTCTTCTTTAATTATGAGCTGCTAGCTAAAGGACCTGTGGTGACATCACTGCGCTCATTACATGGTCCAATCACATTGTCCATCACCATGGTGATCGACCATGTGATTGGACCATGTGATGTGACGTCACCACGGGTCCTTTAGCCGGCAGCTCATGATTAAAGAAGAAGGAAGTGATCGGCAACTACGCGATCAAGTGGATAAGGTGAGTTAATTTTTTTTTATTTTGAACCCCTCAACCCACATTTTACTAAGCATTCTGTATTGAGAATGATATTATTTTCCCATATAACCATGTTATAAGGGAAAATAATAAAGATCGGGTCCCCTATCACGATAGTCTCCTAGCAACCATGCATGAAAATTGCACCGCATGCGCACTTGCTTGATCTGTGCCTAGGGATTGCCCGCGCCCTTGGAGCTCGGGTACCAGGCTTTCCTTTTATTATTTTTTCATACACAATGGTGGTGCATCTCTTCTGCTTACACCAGCCCTATCTTATTAATCTAATCTTTATTTATTCTGTTTATTCTGTTTCATCCGTATTTGGCATTCTGTTGTGGGTCTCCTGCGACACTGTTCCCCTTTTCCATACACATCCCTCTTATTTGCTCATTTCGACATAGCCTCTTGGGCTTCCCGCTATTTATATGTGCTTACCTGGCCGGGATCGCATACTTGCAGGACGCCAGCTGAGTGAGGAGGTGTGTCCCGCACCCTCTCTCTGGTTGGCGGCTGAAGTGTTTTCCGTCCTGCTTAGGGGTGGAGCCTCCCCCTTATCAGTCTGACATGTTGTGCGCGTGCTCACGACCATACTAGCGCCGGATGCCGCACCACACACCAGCAGTGTTGTCACATCTTACAGCCTACTTGTTGCTTCCTAACTATGCTCCTGATGATACAATGTAGTTAAAACGCGTTGCGCAGAGCAATTCCTTTATACTACACTTCTCTCCAGGATTAAAATCCTGCACCTTTGTGCGCTGGTTATATTACCTGGGGAGCACATTGTATGTATCCAGCAACAGCACTCTGCAACCAGCACTCTGCCCTACCTCTATACTAGAGGCATTAGTGTACATTTTGATCAAATAGTAATAAGCCACTCGCCGAGCCAAGGCCGTCTCTATGAGTGGTCCTAACGCTAAATCATACCTGTTGTGGGCCATGACAGCTTCATAAATTCAAGGAGTGCAGGCCCAGCATGCATGCTGGATCAACCCTGCTTCTTAACCTTCTTAGTACCGTAACAGCCTCTATTAATCCAGGGATGCAGGTACCAACATGCATAATGAGCCCACTAAGTACTCCTCCTGTTGGGGGCCATGACAGCCATATAAAATCAAGGGAGTGCAGGCCCAGCATGCACGCTGGATAAATCCTGCTTTTTAACCTTTTTAGTGCCATAACAGCCTCCATTAATTCCAGGGATGCAGGTACCAAAATGCATGCTGAGCCCACTATGTACTCCTCCTGGAGCCAAATAACAGCCACATAAAATCGGCGAGTGGCTTATTACTTTTTTATCAAAATGTACACTAACGCCTCTAGTATAGAGGTAGGGCGGAGTGCTGGTTGCAGAGTGCTGTTGCATTTCTATGTTTGTATGTATATTTTGCCGTGGCTGTGTGCACCTGCATACAGGGACGTGCTGACTGACCCCCCCTTGTGTTTCTGTGTAGTATATACTGGAGGTGTGGCACCCTCCATTCAGTCTTGCACACCTGACTAGTTTGTCTGCCCTAGAGGCTGGTTTTAATCAGAGTAAGTATAAAACTTAATTTGCACTCATAGTATAATAGGCTGTCATGGCCCACAACAGGTAGGATTTAGCGTTAGGACCACTCATAGAGGCGGTCTTGGCACGGCGAGTGGCTTATTACTTTTTGATCAAAATGTACACTAACGCCTCTAGTATAGAGGTAGGGCAGAGTGCTGGTTGCAGAGTGCTGTTGTATTTCTGTATTTGTACATTGAAATGAATGGGTGCGCATCCGTGATGCGGAATGGCCACAGAGCAGTACCCGTGTATTGCGGATACGCAAATGCGCTCCACAATACGGGAACAGGCCGCACCCTAACGTTGTCCTCCTGGACGTGTAACCTCCCAAGACCTCCGGGGGCTTACACTACCTACAGGTTTATTTTGTTTGGAGGACTTTGTATGTCCATAGCCTGTTCTCGGGTTTCACCCTATTTTTATTAACGATTACCAATAAAGATTTATTATTTTTATTCTTAGCGTCTATACAGTCAGTGATACATTCTTACTAGTAGATGTACACCCTTTTATTTGTTTACCGAGAATCTATTTTCGGGTACAAATTACTTTTTGTTTGCTTTTTATTTAATTTTTTAGGAGGTGAGGTGGGAATTTTTTTTAATTCTGTCAGTGTTTCTTCATTTTTCATGTAGTTCTCCATGCAGGATATATGATATGATAATTTTTTCTGTGGGTCAATATGGTTATAGAACTAAATTTATATAATTTGTTCATGTTTTGCTACTTTTCTTTTTAAAAATAAATTATTTTTTGCATCGTCATATACTAACATCCATAACATTTTCTTTCTACTGCCAGCGTTGCTGTCTCAGGGCTTGTTTTTTGCAGGACAGAATGTATTTTTTTTATACAATTTTAGGATACATATGACTTTTTTGATGGCTTTTTGTTTCATTTTTGGAAGGTGAGGAGAGCAAAAATTGTCAGGGTTTTCATTGTTATTTTTTATGAGGTTCTCCATGCTGTATATTATATTATGGTGATACCATATTTATATAGTTTTATCATGTTTTATTACCTTTGCAGCATAAAATACTCTTTTTATTAAAAATAAGTTTTATTTTGCATCGCCAAATCCTAACATCCGTAATATTTTTATTTTACACCTACGTAGCTGTGTAGGGGCTTGTTTTTTGCAGGGTGGGCTACAGTTTTTATTGGTTCCATTTTGACATACATATGACTTTTTTTTAACTTTTAATTACATTTTTGGGAGATAAGGTGACAAAAATAGCAATTCTGTCATTGCTTTTTAATTTATTTATTTTACAGTGTTCACCATGTGAGATAAATAGCATGATCTTTTTATATAGTTATGAATGCGCTGATACCAATTATGTGTAGTTTATTTTATTTTTTTAAATTTTTTTTATTAATTTTAATATAATAATAATAATTTTAAAATGAGTGGCTATGGGAAAAAGCTATTTATTTTTAATTACATTTTTATTTAATTTTTTATAACTTTATTTTCACTTTCTTTTTTTTTACACTTTTTTTTCTTTAATCAAGTCCCACTTGAATCATGAAGAACCAGTGGGTCTTATGTCTGTACAACACTCTGCAATAGTGATCTATTGCAGACTATCATACTGTCGGATTGACAGTATGATCAGTCTTAGCCTTTCAGACCCTGTCAGGCTTCGGTACATGGCAAGCCTGGAAGCCTTTGCAAGGCTTCTGGCTGCCATGGCAACCATTGGGTCGCTGCCATAGCAGAGCAGCAGCCCGGCTGGGATAGGTGCCAGCAATTAACTTGGCTATTGCCTCAAAGTGTCAGCTATATGTTGCTGAGCCACTGTCATGAAGAATCTGTAAGACCGTAGGAGGCCATCTGGACTAGGGGGCTACAGGGGGCTCAATAAATGAACAAGGGACACAGATAGAATAAAGGGGACACAAAGGGATGCTCACAGTGGTACTGTATTGCAGGCTCTGATCTCCGTGGTCACAAATGTGGAGACCAGTGCCTGCAGACAGCATTTTCAGCTTAAGTACACACTGATTGGTTAGTCTGTACAGACTAACCAATCAAAGTGATTGCTGACAAGGGACCACTCTGATTGGTCCCTTTCCAGCTGCAAGCCTTCTATTCAGGACAATGGAGACTCTGGCACTGTGACACTGTATAAGTCACAGAGTCTGGTAAGATTTTGAATGTAACTGTACACCCGACTGCAGAAACTCACATACTATCTGGACATGCAGTTAAATCCAAATGTGGGAAGGGGTCGAAGGCTATGGACACCTCCAGGGTAATTTTTTGGGGTTAAAAATATTTTTTTCAATTGGTCTTTATCAAAAATGTCCAGCTATTTTTAAGATGCAGGAGTTAAAATAGTCTGTTTGCAGAGTATCACATCTCAATCCCGTCAGCTGATGGCTCAAGAGAAGTCTTATCACTGACCTCACAAACACTAATTTATTCCATATACTTAACTGTTTGATAAGCGTTTAGGTATATTGAATGGTTATGAGGTCAGGGGATCAGAGATAAGGCTTCACATGAGCTGTCAGCTGATGAGACTGAGGGTGATATTCTGCAAATAGACAGATTTTTTAACCCCTGTAGCTGGCTGAGGATATTTAATACAGGTCTTTTGAAAAAAAAAATTATCCCAAAATGAGTAGAAAACAATCATAAAAAATTTCCCCGAAAGTATCCATAGTCTTCAAGGGTATTTTCACTTGTGACAGATTTATTGCAGAAATTTCTGCAACTGTCCCATTTATGGAATGGATTTTGCTTACATTTATGTACATGATAAAGAAACAACTATTCAGATGTGTGAAGCTTTTTTTGACAAGGAAATTCCTGTAGTAAATCAGCCACTTGTGGACATGCTGTACCTTTATAGCTCTGACTGATGCCAAACACTGTCCAAGGACCGATGTGGTGCTGTTGCTAGACGGAATCTCAGACAATCCTTTCAATTTCAGTGTTACATGGTAAAATATTGCACATTGTGTTTATTTTTGTAACTTAAAATGAATTTTTGCAGACTTTTTATTTTGAGTCCTTGAGCTACAATTTTTCCACAACCTCAGAATTTTATCCTAATGTTACAGATGTCTTGGTAGTATTAATCATGACATATAAGACGTAACACATGTTTTAGTCTTTTCACATGAAAAGATGTCCCTGTTATTCAGCGTAGTTATGTTTTGTTTTAACGTAAAATGCAATTAGTATAACACTGGAACGGCTCCACAGTTCTGGCTCATTGCCCAGCCAGAAAAGCTGATATTAGTTGGAGAATTAACCACAGCTGGGGCAGATATGACTTCTCCACTACAAATTGTTAGAATAACAGTTTTAGTATTATTTGAAATAAATTGCTGTTTTCAGTCTTTGCTACATTTTCTTAAAAAGATTATCCCATGAATAATTTTCAAAGGCTCAAAGGCTGTTAGTAGTAACATTTAAAGTTTCTTGCATAAAAAAACATTTTGCATATGCTGTATATATACAGTATATTTTTTGCTTCCATGAATTCCCCTTGGTGCTGCTGCTAATCTGTGCTGCTGGAGGTGGGCTCTGGACAGAATTAGTCTCCTTCCTCCTCTGGCAGTTGACACCATAGTGCCTTTTTACTTATGCTGTTATGCAACTACGGGGGGAAAGCTATCTCTATTACCTGTTCTGCAATGAACAGAAGATTATATTTTTTACAAGCACGTAAACAGCAAACTGCCCTTTTTTATGAGCTATATTAGGGGTCTTGAACTTGGCTGGATAAGTGGGCCACACTTAGAAAAAACTATAATACAATATAGATGCAGCAGTGAAGTGAAGTACTCAGAACCCTCACAGGGTCCTTGCTCTTCTGTGTTATAGGCATGTAATATCCACGTATATATCATACATACAGTACATACGTGTGTCATATTCACCACCCCTGAGCTTCACCTTGCCATAAGCTCTCCTACTGGTGGGAACAGTGAGTACAGAGAGGTATCACTACTTTTTTTGTAGCAGTCTAATCACATAAAATTTCAACCATTAAATTTCACACGGACGCACAACCCCTCCTTAATGCAGACCCCAAATGAAACCCCAAAATTAATACACGCCCCAGATCAGCCCCAAATTCATACAGACCCTAGATTAAACCAATAATTAGACCCCAAATTCATACAGATCCTAAATCAGACCCCAAATTTATACAGACCCATATCAAACCCCAAATTTTTACAGACCTTAGATCAGACCTCCAATCATACCTCAAATTTATACAGACCTTAGATCAGGCCCCAAATTTATAGAGACCCCTGATCAGAGCCCACATTTATACAGACCTCAGATCAGACCCCAAATTGGACCTTAAATTTATACAGACCTTATATCGGAGTTTAAATTTATACAGACCCCAGATCAGACCCCAAGTGTATATAGACCCCAGACCCAAAATTTATACAGACCCTAGATCAGACCCCAAATTTATAAAGACCTCAGACCAGACATCTAAAATATACAGACCTTAGATCAGACCCTACATTTAGACAGACTTCTCACCAGACCTCAAATTTGTACAGACATAAGATCAGACCCCAAATGTATACAGAAATAAAGATACACAATGAGTATAAATAATAAAATAGTTTATTAAACACAAATAATTACTACATGATCGGCCACCACGTTAAAATCCACTACCCCTTGAAAAAGCTGACGGCGAAATGCGCATCGGGGAGTGGTCTGGTGGCTCTGACCGTGTGTAGCTGGGTTAGCATCTATAGGTTACATTCATTTAAGTACTATCTTTTTTGACGTGTCTGTGATGTATTTAGTGTTTGCTTACTATTTTTCCATGACCCACATTTGGGCCTTATACTAGTGTTTGGCTAGTTATCACAACATTGGTCATTTTGTTACATACTTCTTGCATCATACTAACCAATATTGCACTGGCAATTTATTTGTATCTTTGCTTCAGACTATCATGTTCCACCGGCTTGTCTGTTTTTAAATTGATTTTAACGTGGTTGTCAATCATGTAGTAATTATTTGTGTTTAATAAACTATTTTTGATTATTTATACTCATTGTGTATCTTCATTTCTGTGATACTTGTTTTCTACATATATCTTTATTAGTTTAATATGTTTAGCGATATGTAGATTTGTTACTCTTGGGAATTTAGATTGGTTGCCCAAATGTATACAGACCCCAGGTCAGACCACAAATTTACACAGATCAGACACCAACTTTACACAGACTCCATATCGGATCCCAAATTTATACAGACTGTACACTTTCAAGACTTTGAGCAAAGCCGGCGCCGGGTGAAAGTATCAGGAAGTGGGTAACAACAGTGTATCGCTAGTGGTGATATACCCACTATTCCCTGAACCTCTTGTCCTGTATTTATGAGCACTTCCACAATGGACATGCTCATTAGCTAACAGCGTACTATAGAAGGTGCATGACAGCACAGCTTGTAAAGGGAACACTCACAGGCTGCAGATAACTGCCTCAGGATGTGGCCTGTCTCTCTGCCAGTAAATTTGGTGAGAAACTCAAAGAGACCCTTTGCCATGCCACTCTTTATAATAACAATGTTTACCACCAGATCAATCACATATGAGTCACATCACTCAGGATCAGTGAGTTAAAGCACATATGTCAATGTCAAAGCATAGAAGAAAAGAGAAATAAAAAATTTCAGGCTCTTAGTTTACCCATGTTGATGTAGAAAGCAAAATAAATCTTATATGCCATGAGCTACAGTAATACACAGAGGTAAGCAAATCGACTCCAAATTAATCAAATTCATTACAAATTTCCCATTGAATTTGGATTCTAGTGAATATAAAACTTTTGTGTTTTGTTTCATATGAAACACTCAAAATAGTGGCAACCATTTCACAGGTCAAAAGACAGAGTTGAGAGAGTCTGGCACTAAAAAGGGTCAATTTTTGGACCGTTTTGAAACAGGATGTTTGTGACTACAGGCTACCATCTGTTTACCCATAACCATATATGTAGTATTCACTTTGACATTACAAATGGTGTCTTGGTGCTAAAAGTCCTTCAATTGGTTGGATACAGTCCAAGGAGACTACAGTGTGTCATACACAAATTCTCAGGTCAATAGTAGTAATTTCACTTTTGGATGCATTTATTTGTACCGAATTGAATCTCACAAACAATTTTTGCGAGTCAGACCCAAGTGCATTTCATGAAATTTGATCATCTTTAATAATAACGCTAAACCATGCTGTTTATCCTAAACCATTGATGTCACGACCATCAGTCATGTCGGCTAGGCACAGCTCAGCCTCATTCATTTGAATGAGTCTCACTTTAAGTACACTTTGCAATCTTTTGAAATAACCACAAATGTGTAATTTCTTTTCCTGCAATTCCCAGGTTGCAGGCGCAGATCTTAGATCCAGATGGCAGTCCATCTCAAAGAGTGGTGAGCACCAAAGCAATATACCGTTTCTACAAGCAATAAAGTCTCATACCCATAAATAAGCGGTAGATTACTGTCTTTCCAGGCACAGCCTTTAAGGTAGTTCTCAATCATCAGAAAAATGTCTGCTCTCTCTCCCTCAGTTGATATCTGGCAGCTTTCAGCTTCAGGGATGAAGATTCACCGGACCAGATGCTTGATAAAGACTCTCTGTGAGTCGAAACATCGCTTCTTTTTGGTGGAATAAAGAATATGTATTGAAGAAATTGGAGTGCTGCGATTTTTTATTATTTTTTGTGATTCCCCGGACCAGGCATTTTTCTAGGCCCGCTTCTCAGGAGCATGTGCATATGTTGCATCTACCATTGATTACAAGACACTTCCTACTATACTAGCCAGGGTGGGAGCTCAGGTCCATCCAGTCTCTCAACAACCTAACTAAGACTGCCAGTGTTTACTAACTGTTGACCATACTTAACCATTAGGGATATATATAGTGCCAAATCACAACACTTAACTCCTTATCAAATTAACCCTTTGAAGTGATCCACTTGGTCACTGCACTTACTGCCCTCACACTAGAGCTGAAACAATTACTCGATTGAATCAAGTAATTCAACACAAAAAAAATCACAAAAATTGGCATTGAGGATTCATTTGTGTCATGTGACCACGGAGCGTGAGTGAAGCTCTATTACTCACTGCTCCGTGGTCATCCTCCAACCGGACCGTGCTACACTGTCCTCCTGACACATTGTCAGGACCTGACGCTGTGTGACGTCAAGACGACAGTGCAGCGTACGGAGAAGAAGATGGACGAGCTGTGGAGCGGTTCCCCTACAGGAGAGATAAGTATTTTATTTCAATGGCGCTGGGGACATGGCTAGGGGGGGAGATGGTGGCACTGGGGGGGCAGCTGGTGGAACTGGAGGGCAGCTAGTGGCACTGAAGGGCAGCTAGTGGCACTGGGGGGCAGCTGGTGGCACTGGGGGGAACCTGATCGCACTGGGGGTGGGGCACAGCTGATGGCACTGAGGACTGGGAGGTAGCTGATGGCACTGAGGAGGCAGCTGATGGCACTGAGGGGGCAGCTGATGACACTGAGGGGCAAGCTGATGACACTGGGGGGCAAGCTGATGGCACTGAGGGGCAGCTAATGGCACTGGAGGGGCAGCTAATGGCACTGGAGGGGCAGCTAATGGCACTGAGGGGGCAGCTGATGGCACTGGGTGGAACCTGATGGCACTGGGGGCAGCTAATAGCACTAGTGTTTTGTTATTAGAGTACTCGATTAATCATTGGATTAATCGATAGAATACTTGATTACAAAAAGAGTCAATTGCTGCAGCCCAAATACACACAATGACTCAGTCACTTAATTTTCCAGGAGCAGTAAAAGAGTTTTAACACAATTCAGTGTTGTAAGGAAAAATGCTCCAGAATTGTTATTTTATGGGGCGGTATTTACTAAAGCAGACATTTCAGGAGTGCTGGGAGTTCCTCTGATAAAAATAGTCTAATCCATTTTTTGTGTTTTAAAATGTGAAAAAATATGTTATTCCTGCTTCAAATTATCAGAGATTGAATTACAGGCATCATGTGAGAATTGTTTGTGTTCTCATGGTATGACTTCCAATGTTTCGACATAGCTTCTGCTACTAATTTGCATTTTGGGAAGTATTACACTAGGCTCCCTACAGTAATCTGATGCAGGGAAACTAACTTCCAGTGAGTCAGAGGAGCTCAGCTAAGCACTTAAAGGGGTTGTCCGGGTTCAGAGCTGAACCTGGACATACCCATATTTTCACCCAGGCATCCCCCCCCATGTGAGCATCGGAGCATCTCATGCTCCTATGCTCCCCCTTGCCTTGTGCTGGATAGGGCAGGGCAAGGGCTCTTTTGTTTACAATAACACACTGCCAGGCAGAAGCTTCCGCTTGGCGATGTGTTCGGTGAGGTTACTGGCTCTGATGGGCATGGGCCCATCAGTGGCGGTGACGTCACTGGGCTTCCTGGCAGCCCCATGGAGATCCCGGTTCGTCACTGCCTTTGCCCTGCACGATTTAGCACAGGGCAAAAGAGGAGCATCGGAGCATGAACTGCTCCGATGCTCAAGTCAGGGGGGCTGCCTGAGTGAAAATGGAGGTATGTCCGGTTCAGCTCTGAACCCGGACAACCCCTTTAACCCCTTAAGGACTCGGCCTTATTTCACCTTAAGACTTGGCCATTTTTTGAAAATCTGACCAGTGTCACTTTATGTGTGAATACCTTTAAAACGCCTTTACTTACCCAAGTAGTTTTTTCGTCACATATTGTACTGCAATTGTACTGCATGACACTGCTAAAATTGGGTCAAAAAAGTCAATTTTTTTGCATAATAAAATACCAAATTTACCAAAAATTTTGAAAAATTAGCAAATTTCAAAGTTTCAGTTTCTCTACTTCTGTAATACATAGTAATACCCCCCAAAATTGTGATGACTTTACATTCCCCATATGTCTACTTCATGTTTGTATCATCTTGGGAATGCCATTTTATTTTTTGGGGATGTTACATAGCTTGGAAGTTTAGAAGCAAATTTTGAAATTTTTCAGAAATTTTCCAAATACCACTTTTTATGGACCAGTCCAGGTCTGAAGTCACTTTGTGAGCCTTACGTAATAGAAACCACCCAAAATGACCCCATTTTAGAAACTACACCCCTCAAGGTATTCAAAACTGATTATACAAATGTCATTAACCCTTTAGGTCTTCCACAAGAGTTCATGGCAAATGGACATAAAATGTAAGAATTTCGATTTTTGGGAAAATTTTCCAAAATAATCAATTTTTTCCAGGAACAAAGCAAGGGTTAACTGCCAAACAAAACTCAATATGGGTTGCCCTGATTCTGTAGTTTGCAGAAACACCCAATATGTGGTCCTAAACTACTGTATGGCCAAACGGCAGGGCGCAGAAGGAGGGGAACGCTATATGGGTTTTGGAAGGCAGATTTTGCAGGACAGTTTTTTTACCCCATGTCCAATTTCAAGTCCCCCGTTGCACCCCTAAAATAGAAATTCCAAAAAAGTGACTCCATCTAAGAAAGTACACCCCTCAAGGTATTCAAAACTGGGTTTACAAACTTTGTTAACCCTTTAAGTGTTCCACAAGAGTTAATTGCAGATGGAGAAACAATTTTAGAATTTTGATTTTTTGGAAAATTTTCCATTTTAACTTTTAGGCCTCTTTCACACTAGTGTTTTAGCTTTCCGTCCTAGAGATCCGTCCTCGGGTCTCTAGGACGGAAAGCTACTGATCAGGATTATCCCCATGCATCCTGAATGGAGAGAAATCCGTTCAGGATGCATCAGGATGTCTTCCGTTCAGTATGTCAACGTTTTTTGGACGTTGACAAAAGCGCAGCATGCTGCGGATTTGTCTCCGTCCAAAAATCCGGAAGACATGCCGTAACGCCGGATCCGGAATTAATGCCTATTGAAAGGCATTAGTCCGGATCCGGCCTTTAGCTAAATGTCGTTTCCGCGCATCGCCGGATCCGACGTTTAGCTTTTTGTAAATAGTTACTATGGCAGCCAGGACGCTAAAGTCCTGGTTGCCATAGTAAAAGTAGAGGAGCGGGAGCGGCATACTTACATTCCGTGCGGCTCCTGGGACGCTCCAGGATGACGTCAGGGCGCCCCAGTGCATTGATCACCTGATCGCATGGATCACGTGATCCATGCGTGCGGGGCTCTCTGACGTCATTCAGGAGCACCCCGGGAGCCGCACGGAATGTAAGTATGCCGCTCCCCCGCTCCCCACTGCTACTATGGCAACCAGGACGCTAGTAGCGTCCCTGCTGCCATAGTAACACTGAAAGCATTTTGAAGACTGATCAGTCTTCAAATGCTTTCAGTTCACTTGCGTTGTGCCGGATCCGGCATGCATTCCGGCGACGGAAGTGCACGCCGGATCTTCACAATGCAAGTGTGAAAGAGGCCTTACTTTATTACTGGAAAAAATGGGTTAACAGCCAAACAAAACTCAATATGTGTTGCCCTGATTCTGTAGTTTGCAGAAACACCCCATATGTGGCCCAATGTTCTTTTTATAGGGCAGATTCTTACGGACGCGGCGATACATAATATGTCTACTTTATATATTGTTTAGATTTTACACTATATTATCATTTTAGGAACAAAAATGAAATAATTTTAGTATCTCCATAGCCTGGGAGCTACAGTTTTTTTTTTGTTGGGCGACTGTCTAATGTAGGGGCTCGTTTGATTGGCACTATTTGGGGGTGCATACGACTTTTTAATGGCTTTTTATTACACTTTTTCGGATCCAAATGGCTTTTTTTTAGATTGTTTTTATTTGATTTTTTTTTACGGCGTTTATCGAGGGGCTAGTTTATGGGGTATTTTTATAGAGAAGATTTTTACGGATGCGGCGATGCCCAATATGTATGGCTCTCAGACTTTGAAGACACTAAGCACGCAGGCATCCTCAAACTGCAGCCCTCCAGATATTGTAAAACTACAATTCCCACCATGCCCTGCCAGTTATCCATCCACAGACAGCTGTTTCGGGATCTTGACATAGGGGCCACTTATTATGGTGGATTTGGTGATCTCTGTAATGGAGACACCCCTTTGCTCGGTTTTCCTTCCTTTGAGGGATATCTGGCTTTCATTGTGTTGTAGACCCAATACTGGGGCTCCACATTTATTTTGCATATTACTGTTTCCCAGGGAGCTTTTCACTTTGGATTGCTGTGTTGAGACTCTTAAATGAGGCTCTGCGGTGTTTTTGTAGCTGGTCTCTTTGAGATCAGCTATTGTTTTGTTTGAGTAGTCTCCAAGGCATTGCTCCCGGTTAGCCAGAATCCTACTCCACACTGATGAGGGGCAACACCCTGAAACAGCTGTCTGTGGATGGACAACTGGCTTAGGTTTTCTCCGTCACATCCTTAAAGCTTGTAAAAAAGCAGGATCTTGACATAGGGGCCACTTAATATGGTGGATTTGGTGATCTCTGTAATGGAGACACCCCTTTGCTCGGTTTTCCTTCCTTTGAGGGATATCTGTCTTTTATTGTGTTGTAGACCCAATACTGGGGCTCCACATTTATTTTGCATTTGCACTTTGGATTGCTGTGTTGAGACTCTTAAATGAGGCTCTGCGGTGTTTTTGTAGCTGGACTCTTTGAGATCAGCTATTGTTTTGTTTTGGGGGGGACATGCTGCATTATCTGCATATTGCAGGCATTTCCGGATGGCCTCAAATCTGGGACGTGTCATGGCCATACTGTACAGTGGGGTCTGATAGAGGATGTCCCCACTCCAGTATTGCCTGACACTCGGTTTTTGCACTAGACCCATATGGAGCACAAGGCCCCAAAACGTCCTCATCTCGGCTGCACTGACCGGCGTCCAGCCACTGGGTCTAGCCAAAAAGGAGCCTGGGTGCTGAGCAACGAACTGTTGGGCATACAGATTTGTCTGCTCCATCATCAGATTCACAAGTGGCTCACTGAAAAAAAAACTAAAAAAGTCAATTTCAGGGAAGCCCACTGTGGGAATCTGGATTCCAGGATTGCCAACAAAATCCGGAATCTCGGGCTCAAAATCCACTGGGGGACACCAGCCAAGTTCACTGGTAGGGGGCTCCGGTGGCCTTATTTGGTGGGTCGGGAAACCAGTACGAGACCCAGTACATGTGGGGCTCCTTGATCCGCCTGGCGGCGTCTCCGCCACCTTGGGGGCTCATCGTCATCAGATGATGATGAGGAGGATGCGGATGACAAGAGAAACGTGGGGTCATCCTCATCCTCACTGGGGCTCTTTGAGTCGGAGAGCATATGGGCGTATACCTCCTCCACCAAGAACATTTGGCGGGCCATAGGTATGTGTGTGTGCGTGTGTATGTGCGTGTAAAACTTTATTGTATGTGCTTGTGTGTGGGGGCACGGGTGTTCACGTACTAAAAAGGTAAAGTTTAAAAAAAATGGACAAGTGTTAAAAAAAAAAAAAAAAAAAAAAAGTTCAAACTTGCTGATCAGCGGCAGCACTCCTGGGTGGGTCTAGGGTCTCACAGCTAAGTGCTGTGGACCCCAACCACCACAGACAGTGCTGAATCAGTTAGTTTTTTTTTTTTTTCCCTAGCCCTAACTAACTCTCCCTCTAACTCTATCCCTGCCTAATGGTACCTCTCCCTCACTGACCCTAACCTACCTGATGTGTACAGGAGGGTGATGGGGGTCACTGGAGCTGGAGCTGGTGCTGCACGATCTTTACAGCACAGCAACAGCAGCAGGAAGAGGAGGGGAGAGAGGAGCGCCGGGAGTTTGAATCTCCCGCCTCTCTCCCACACCAATCAGAAGCCAGTACCCCCACCACCGCCCCCAATGCAAGGACGGTGATTGGTGGTGTGTTATCCGGTTCATCGGAGACCCGAATGGACCGGAAACGCAGCAAACCACAGGTCTGAATTGACCTGCGGTTTGCTGCGATCGCCGATACGGGTGGGGGTCACATGACAGGCGTTGTGACAGGATGCCCGCTGAATGATTTAAAGATTGTTTTAAAGATATGACGTACTGGTAAAGATATGACGCACCTTTCGCCTGCTGCGCTCCCCGTTAGTTTCGGCGCCTAATATGCAAATGTGTCATCTTGGTTATAGTAGGCGTTGACATCTTAGTTCTGCTGGGCGGTGTTCACTTCTCCCTGGCTGCGAGCGCATCCAATCGAACGCTCGGCTCTTAGCCAGGGAGAAGGAGCTTAAGTTCTCGCGAGAACCGCGAGAACTTGAGCTTGCAGAGTTCCGTAACCCGCGCCAACTTGGAGTCCCCAGCGGAGAAGACAATGGCAGCGACAGCAGCAGCATCGACATCCTGCAGGTACCGATGCAGGACATGGTCAGGACAGGAAGCAGAGAGTCAACACTTTAAGAAGTCAGCTCAGGCATCAAAGGGCAGAGTTGAGTACATGGGAACACTAACAGAAAAGCACACGTTAACCAGATACTAGAAATCTAGGAACCTAAAGCTCCCCCCCCCCCCAGGAGAAAACAATATAGAATGAGCTCAGCATGCATGTGGAACCTGCATTCCCTGAATTTAATAGAGGCCAGTATGGCACCAGAGGAGGTAGCATTTAGTGTGGGTTCCTGTCCTAAAGAGATCGCCTTGTTCTTGGTGGACAGGCACAAATAATTTTGTACAATCTTACATTTATAATGTAGCATTAGCATTAGTACATTTTGTATAGTGAGTATGGCACTATTGTGTTGATTTTATTATTTGTGTTTCCAGAGTGATGTTGCATTGTGTTTGTTTTTGCTTTTTAACAGAAAAGCATACCTTAACCAAAACCTAGCAAGCTAGGAACCTAAAGCTCACGCACCCTCCCCTAGGAGAAGATGCCTTAAATATCTAAATATGACTAGCCATTGACTGGCAGAGATATGCAGTAATTGGATACTGGCCCTTTAAGAGCTGAGAGGCGCATGTACCCTAAGGTAAGGGGGAGAGGCCTAACAGCCTGGTGCTAGTGAACTACAGTGGCCGTCCCTGCTACAAGAAGGCTGAGGAGAGCTAACGGGGTCCAGCCCCCAAGATAGATAAGATAGATGAGTAATGCAGCACCTCAGTCCACTCCAGATAGCGGTACAGTGGTGGGCACAGGGAGCCGACACGACACCTTCACTGTGCTGTTGAAGATGTTACTTCGATTCTGCAATGCCTACCTTTCTTTTATTTTTAATTTATTTTTGACAGTTTTAACAGAGGTATCAGTAAAGTATCAGTTAACACAATGCTCAATCCAGCAAAGTTCTTCATAGATATTAAAATCAATGAGAAGCAGATAGCACCCAAAAAAAAATAACAGT
The DNA here is from genome assembly GCA_033119425.1 of Bufotes viridis. Lineage (NCBI taxonomy): Eukaryota > Metazoa > Chordata > Amphibia > Anura > Bufonidae > Bufotes > Bufotes viridis. The sequence continues at coordinate 156,718,682 of CM065593.1, read as the reverse complement.
TTAAAATCATATCAGAGAACTGAATATGAAATTAGCAATAGAGAGTGAAATCCCTGGCTCTCAATATGTGTGGGTAAAACAGGATGAACTACCAAAAATTGGAAGGGGAGGGGAGAGGATGGGATATCTGAGCTTGCTTATAATGCTTCAATAACAGCTACACCATGTAGGGTGAGTAGGTGGTAGCATATTGTTTACTAGTAATAGGCGGAGAGGACAAGGAGATGTCAAACCATAATTTTTGAGGTGGGCAGTTGATCTAGTGTATCATACGAGATATATTTATACATATGCTTTATAATTTGATTTTATAATTAGCCTTAAAGTCTGGCAAACCAATGCCTTCACTTGTTTCATGTTTAGTTAAGGTATCGATTGATAGTCAGGGACCAAAAAATTTTTAAAGCAAGGTGAAAATGAATGTGAATAGGAAGAAATTGAAAAAGATTAAGCAATTTGGGCATGATAATAAATTTGACCAAGTTTTTCCAACCAAGCCAGGAGATAAAAGGAACCAACCAATGATCCATTGTCTTAAATATTTTGGTTAGTAATGAAACATAATTTAGGGTGATTTTTAGATCCGAGGACATGTTAACACCAAGATACTTAATTATTTGAGATAACCAGAAGACCAGTAAAAGGGTGAGGATTTGGCTAACCGAACGGTCTCAGTGTGAGGAAGAGAGACATTTAACTTTCCTGTGGTTTACTTTAACGTTAGAAATAAATTCAAAGTGCTCAGATAGGGTTTAGAGATCTGGTAAAGCTTCATGAGAATTTGAAAGTGGTAACAATATATCAACGACAAATGCAGAAATTTTATTTTATACATTTGGCCTTTGCAAGCAGGGCCTATTATCTATGATGATAGTCAGATTTTCAGGGGAAAGGATTCAATTGTGAAGACAAATAGGTGGGGGAGAAAAGGGCAGCCTTGGCGCGCTCCATTGGTGACTTTAAATATAGGGGAAGGTTATAATTTTGGCCAAAGGATTTTGGTACATAGAGAAAATGGCATCCATAAACATTGGGGGAAAATTAAATTTAAGTAGGGTTAATCCCATAATACTCAGTCCAATGTCTTTTAGGCGTTGGTCGTAAGGAGCACTGCTTTAGTCCCAGAGCACTTAGCTAATTGAAAACACCTTCCTTTCTTCACTACAATTTAGGAAAGAATTTGGAGCAAAAAGAACACTGCACCCCAAAACCCAAATCTCACCCCAACTGTGAAACATGGTTGAGGGATCATCTTGATTTGTGACTGCATTGGTGACTCAGGGCCTAGACAGCTTCAGATCATTGAGGGAAGAGTGAAGATTAAGGTGTATCAGGAGAATGTAAGGGCAGCAGTCCATGACCTCAAACTGAAGAGACGTTGGTTGATGCAACAAAACAATGACTCAAAGCACACGCGTAAATCAACAACTCGTAATGAAGGGTTGAAACAGAAGCTTTGTGTTCAGAACTTAGCGATAATGAGATGTTGGGACATGACCTAAAGAGGGCTGTGTATGTCACCATCCCAGAAATATTAATTAACTCAGATCAAATTTGCCAGGAGCAATGGTCCACAATTCCTCCTGAAAATGTGCATACCTTATTTATAAATTTTTTTTTGTTCAATGACTTTTGTGCAAACCTTATTTACATGTACAATAAATGTTTGGTGGAGATGATTGCTGCCAAAGGAGGAAGATATGAATAGTACAACTATTCGTTTGATATTAGCTTGATTAGGTGGTGTTTGTCTATAATTGTGACAGATCAGACCACATTTTATTGGCAATCAATGCAGAAATCCAGAGAATTCCAAAGGGTTCAATAGCTTATCTTGTTTAAAGAAACTGAATCATGAAACTACAGTATTACCATTTTTGCCTAATCAGCTCTTGGCAGCTCTAGAAAATACATGATCATTTTGAGGGCTGTTACTTTAACATATTTTAGTACAATATTTTATATAGTCTTTACTGACAAACCCTATTTTCAATCACGTTTACCTTAAACCTCAAAGTGACATATTTCCAGCTCTGGAATCAGTTCCATCTGCTCTACCATCATACCACAGGAACCTATTTCCCAGCCAACTAGACATTGTATAGCCACAACTGTAAACACTGTAGGTCTGCACATGTTAATAACACCTCTTACTTTTTGCTGGCAAAATAAAATAAAAATAAATGTATATTACAAATGAAACAAAGCGCTCACTTTGCTGAAACCCTGTGCTGCTCTATCAACATCTGTAGTGGTAAACTGTGTGCTGATTAAGCCAAGTTCCCCCCGTTCACTTATTATCTAGAGAACTAACCTTTGGCAAAACAACTCGCTATGGTCTTTCAAAAAAGGAGTCCAAGCTACACAACATAAATTGAAAATAATGACAAGCTAGAACTGAGGAGGCCTGTGTCCTTTCTGGGTGGTCCATGAAAAAAATGAAAGTTGTTTTGTTTAGACAGAATATTCTGAATCTGTTACATGTCCATGTGTAGCTGCTTTTGAATACAAAGAAAATGTACATTTTAAGATATTTCAAGGGAAATTCACTGCTCAAACAGTGACAATGCCCTGTAGGGCTAGCTCAGCTGAATGTAATGATACCTTTCACTTAGCGATCCTTTGCTTCATTCTGGAAAAAGAATCCATATGCAAATAAGCAGTTAAGTGCACTGAGGGCTGCCCAAGCCACTTGATTGACAGAGCCAAGCAAGATGACTATGCAGGCCCTGTCAGTCAAGAAGGACAGGGAGGGACTATGCTGGCCTTGTCAATCAACAGGGAGCAAGGGTGCACAGAGTGGCTTGGGCCCACCCTTGGTGCACTTAACTATTTGTATATGGATTGCCCATGAAGTACTTATCCATAATAAATCAACATTAAGTGAAAGGTATCCATACATTCAGCTCAGCTAGTCCTACAAAGCATTGTGCCTGGATTAACAGAAAATGTCCTGATCATGGGTGTAGCTATAGGGGGTGCAGAGGTAGCAGTCGCTACCGGGCCCAGGAGCCTGAGGGGGCCCAAAGACCCTTGTGCCGCATAAGAAGACACACAAAGCACTGAGGGAAGGGGGGCCCAAGCTGAACTGCACCAGGGCCCATGAGCCGTTAGCTACGCCCCTGTTGATAACATATTGCATGTACCATATAAAGTTTACCTGTTTACATGAGTTCTGTAGGATATTTAAGGAGATATTCTGAGAATATACATTAGTGATCCTTGCGATTGTCATGCATGATCAATTTGCTAAACAATGGGTCTGAGGTGCACTTAACCACTTCAGCCCCCCTAGCTTAAACACCCTTAGGCCTCTTGCACACGGGCGTCATGTTTGACGCCCGGATAAGATGCGGGTGCGTTGTGGGAATCGCCGCGATTTTTCCGCGCGTGTGCTAACGTTTGTAGTGCGTTGAGCACGCGCGTGAAAAAATCCGCATGCTTGGTACCCAGACCCGAAGTCAGACTTCATCACTGAAGTCCGGTTTCGGGATGAGTATTCTGTATGTGTAATTATTTTCCTTTATAACATTCTAATTACAGAATGCAATGTTCCCCGGGCTTTAAAGGGTTAAAAATAATAAAGAGTTAACTTACCTTCTCCCATTGTACGCGCAGAGCCCCAGAACGTCTTCTCTCTTGATAGTTTGGATCCTTGAGGACCTGTGGTGACGTCACAGGGTCACATGGTCCAATCATAGAAGCATTTGAGTGGACCATGTGACCCATGTGATCCTGTGACATCACGGCAGGTCCTTCATCCAACATCTGTTTTACAATTCTGCACTACACTACTTTCACCGTTTATTGCTCGGCCATACAACTTACCACCCAAATGAATTTTACCTCCTTTTCTTCTCACTAATAGAGCTTTCATTTGGTGCTATTTCATTGCTGCTGACATTTTTACTTTTTTTGCTATTAATCAAAAATTACCGAAATTTTTGCAAAAAAATGTCATTTTTCACTTTCTGTTTGAAAATTTGTCAAATAAAACTACATTTCTCAACAAATTTTTCTCAAAATTTATTGTTCTACATGTCTTTGATAAAAAAAAATGCAATAAGTGTATATTTATTGGTTTGGGTAAAAGTTATAGCGTTTACAAACTATGGTGCAAAAAAGTGAATTTCCGCACTTTGACTTTCTGAGCACCTGTCCTGTTTCCTGACGTACTACAATGCCCAGACAGTAGAAACACCCCATAAATGACCCCATTTCGGAAAGTAGACACCCTAAGGTATTCACTGAGGGGCATAGTAAGTTCATGGAAGTTTTTATTTTTGTCACAAGTTAGCGGAAATGTTTTTTTTCAAAAATTTCATTTTCCGCAAACTTGTGACAAAAATAAAACTTCCATGAACTCACTATGCCCATCAGCGAATACCTTAGGGTGTCTACTTTCTAAATGGGGTCACTTGTGGGTATTTTTACTGCCCTGGCATTTTAGGGGCCCCTAAAGCGTGAGAATCCAAATGCGTAAAAATGCCCTGTGAAATCCTAAAGGTACTCATTGGAATTAGGGCCCTTTTGCGCATCTTGGCTGCAAAAAGTGGCACACATGTGGTATCGCCGTACTCAGGAGAAGTAGGGCAATGTGTTTTGGGGTGTATTTTTACATATACCCATGCTGGGTGAGAGAAATATCACTGTAAATTGACAACTTTGTATAAATTTTTTTAAAAAGTTGTCGTTTACAGCGGTATTTATCACACAAAGTATGGGTATATATAAAAATACACCCCAAAAGTCATTGCCCTACTTCTCCTGAGTACGGCGATACCACATGAGTGACACTTTTTTGCAGCCAAGATGCGCAAAGGGGCCCTAAAACCCCCTTTACGCATTTGGATTCCAAACCCCTTCTCACGCTTTAGGGGCCCCTAAAATGCCGGGACAATAAAAATACCCCACAAGTGACCCCATTGTGGAAAGTAGACACCCTAAGGTATTCGCTGATGGGCATAGTGAATTCATGGAAGTTTTTATTTTTTGTCACAAGTTAGCGGAAATGTTTTTTTTTGTTTTTTTTTTCTTTTTTCTTACAAAGTCTCATATTCCACTAACTTGTGACAAAAAATAAAATTTTACATGAACTCACTTTGCCCCTCACAGAACACCTTGGGGTATCTACTTTCTAAAATGGGGTCACTTGTGGGGTATTTTTACTGCCCTGGCATTTTAGGGGCCCCTAAAACGTGAGAAGCGGTTTGGAATCCAAATGAGTAGAAATGTCCTGTGAAATCCTAAAGGTACTCATTGGATTTAGGGCCTTTACGCATCTTGGCTGCAAAAAGTGCCACACATGTGGTATCGCCATACTCGGCAGAAGTCGGGCAATGTGTTTTGGGGTGTATTTTTACATATACCCATACTGGGTGTGAAAAATATCTCTGTAAATGACAACTTTTTCAATTTTTTTATACAAAGTTGTCAATTTACAGAGATATTTCTCTCACCCAGCATGGGTATATGTAAAAATACACCCCAAAACACATTGCCCTACTTCTCCTGAGTATGGCGATACCACATGTGTGGCACTTTTTGCAGCCAAGATGCACAAAGGGACCCCAATTCCAATGAGTACCTTTCAGGAGGGCATTTTACGCATTTTTCTTCTCACGCTTTAGGGCCCCTAAAATGCCAGGGCAGTATAAATACCCCATTTTGGAAAGAAGACACCCCAAGGTATTCTGTGAGGGGCATGGTGAGTTCATACAAGATTTTTTTTTTTGGCACAAGTTAGCGGAATTAGATTTTTTTTGTTTTTTCGCACAAAGTCTCCCTTTCCGCTAACTTGTGACAAAAATTTCAATCTTTCATGGACTCAATATGCCCCTCAGCGAATACCTTGGGGTGTCTTCTTTCCAAAATGGGGTCACATGTGAGGTTTTTGTACTGCTCTGGCATTTGAGGGTCTCCGCAATCATTACATGTATGGCCAGCATTAGGAGTTTCTGCTATTCTCCTTATATGGAGCATACAGGTAATGAGATTTTTTTTTCGTTCAGCCTCTGGGCTGAAAGAAAAAATGAACGGCACAGATTTCCTCATTCGCATCAATCGATGTGGATGAAAAAATCTCTGCCAAAAAATATGCAAAAAAAATAGAGGGGCCTGGCGATTGCCAGGACATAGGGGCTCCGCCCAAACATCCATACCCACTTCAGCTCCTATGTCCTGGCAAACGTGATTTCTCCATTCACATCGATCAATCGATCATTGTGGAGGAAGACATCTTTGCCAGATTTTTGATACAAAGTGTTTGCCAAAGCATATGAACTCCAACACCTCTCCTCAGCTCATATGCCAGGGCAAACGTACCTGTCCTGCAGAGGAGAAATCTCGTCTTGCAGCGCCGCATACACCGACTTCACGTGTCTTCTGACAGCAGCGCAATGCTTCTCTCAGAATTCACATCAGTGCTGCGGCGTTTTCATCGGTTGGTCCGTTGATCTACCTGGAAAATAAAGGGTGGTTAGGGGAAAAAAAAAAAAGAAGAAAAAACAGGCAACAGGCACATAACTTGAACGTTGCAAACTTTATAAAACATGAATAAAACCTGAACATGAAAAAAAACGGAACTTTTAAAACCTGAACTAACTCAAGATTTTTTTTCTTGCTACCTGTTTAATTTTTTTTTTTTTTAACCATTTCACTCTTTATTTTCCTAGCAGAAACCTCTCCTTTCCCATGGGACAATGTGTAAAGTGTAAATCACACAGAGATGGTGAGAAGTACACTATACACGTTATCCCAAGTGAAAGGAGAGGTTTCTACCGTTCACACTTCTGCAGTAGCACAGCAGCACAGCAGCATCGTCCCCTATGTGTTAGGGTCTCTCAAAACCTAGTATCCTGAGAGACCCTTGAGCCTGATTGTAAAAACTACCTGTGTCCTGCAATCCCTAGGTCCCTAAGTGTACCTGAGTGTGGTACTTCCGGAAACACTCCCTAGGCATAGGGCAGGGTGGTCAGGACAGTCAGGACAGAAATAACGGGTGTCACGCCTTATTCCACTCCTGCTACAGACACGACATCTTTTTCGGGGTGGCGGTTGGGTTGAGGTACCAGGCACAACGCTAGGGAAGTGCCGCTCGTGTAGACGGCTAACTACACTGGTGGATGGGGCCACGGAACCTCCTGGATACAGGAGTTCGAAATGATCTCTTCCTGAAATTTGAGGAAGGATCCTGTTCTCCCAGCCTTACTGTAGAGAACGTAACTATTATAGGCAGCCAATTGAAATAAATATACAGACACCTTCTTATACCAGCGTCTGGTGCGTCGGAAATCAAATACGGGGCCAACATCTGGTCGTTGAAGTCCACCCCTCCCATGTGGAGGTTATAGTCGTGGACCGAGAGGGGCTTTTCAACGACACTGGTTGCCCGTTCAATTTGGACTGTCGTGTCTGCGTGAATGGAGGAGAGCATGTAAACGTCACGCTTGTCTCTCCATTTCACCGCGAGCAGTTCTTCGTTACACAATGCAGCCCTCTGCCCCTTGCAAGTCTGGTGGTAATGAGCCGTTGGGGAAGCCCCGGCGACTAGGTCGCGCGGTGCCACAGCAGCCAATCTGTTCTAGGAACAAATGCTTGAAGAGGGCCACACTTGTGTAAAAGTTGTCCACGTAAAGATGGTACCCCTTGCCGAATAAGGGTGACACCAAGTCCCAGACTATCTTCCCACTGCTCCCCAGGTAGTCAGGGCAACCGACCGGCTCCAGGGTCTGATCTTTTCCCTCATAGATCCGAAATTTGTGCGTATAGCCTGTGGCCCTTTCACAGAGCTTATACAATTTGACCCCATACCGGGCGCGCTTGCTTGGGATGTACTGCTTGAAGCCAAGGCGCCCGGTAAAATGTATTAGGGACTCGTCTACGCAGATGTTTTGTGCAGGGGTATACAAATCTGCAAATTCCAGGTTGAAATGGTCTATGAGGGGCCGAATTTTGTGGAGCCGGTCAAAAGCTGGATGGCCTCTGGGACGGGAGGTGGTGTTGTCACTAAAGTGCAGGAAACGCAGGATGGTCTCAAAACGTGTCCTGGACATGGCAGCAGAGTACATGGGCATGTGATGAATTGGGTTCGTGGACCAATATGACCGCAATTCATGTTTTTTTGTAATGCCCATGTTGAGGAGAAGGCCCAGAAAAGTTCTAAGTTCGGAAACTTGGACTGGTTTCCACCGGAAAGGCTGGGCATAAGAAGCTTCCCGGGTTGTCGGCGATAAATTGAGTGGCATACCGATTTGTTTCTGCCACGACTAAGTCATAGAGCTCCGCAGTGAAGAACAGCTCAAAAAACCCCAGCGCCGATCCTATCTGAGCTGTCTCCACCCGAACTCCTGACTGGGCGGTGAAAGGGGGAACTACTGGTGCGGCTGAAGTTGGGGGCTGCCAATCAGGATTTGCCAGCACCTCAGGGACTCTAGGGGCTCTACGGGCCTGTCTTTGCGGTGGCTGCGACGGGGAAACTACTGCACGTGCCACCGTACCAGCTTCAACTGCCCTTCTGGTGCTCGCCACTTCACCATGTTGTACGGCAGTGCTGGTACTAGGTCCAGGACGGGCTGCGCTGCTGGTGTATGCCTCACCACGTAATCCGGCAGCGCCAGCCCCACTCTGCTGCCCTTGAAGCGGATCCTGCGCAACCTGCGGTCTAGCAACACGGGGCCGGGTACGCCTGGTTCTATCAGGGACCTCAACCTCCTCGTCCGAACTTTGGGTCAGACTGCCACTGCTCTCTACAGGTTCGTATTCTGACCCGCTAGATTCGTCAGATGAGGGTTCCCATTCCTCATCCGACTGGGTCAGAATCCTGTAGGCCTCTTCAGAGGAATACCCCTTGTTTGACATTTGGGCGTCTAAATTTGGGGGTATTCCTGAGACTATCCAAGAAAAAAGCAAGCCTGTCTTACAATTGAGAGGGTAGCGAAGTACAGAAGCCGCTGCGATTGATAAAAAGATCAAAACTGATTTTTTATCGCCGCAGCGCTTGTGAAGTGATTGTGCAGTGATACAAAAAAAATTTTTTTGTCACTGCGGCGGGCGGGCGTGGGTGAACGCAGGTGTGGGCGACCGATCAGGTCTGATCGGGCAAACACTGCATTTGGGGTGGAGGGCGAACTAAAGTGACAGTAATACTATTATAGATCTGACCGTGATCAGTTCTGATCACTTACAGATACTATAAGAGTACAAACGCTGATTAGCGCTACGCTAATCAGCGAATCAGTGACTGCGGTGCGGTGGGCTGGGCGCTAACGCTAACTACCTACCAAAGGGACCTAAACTAACCTAAACCTAACAGTCAATACTGGTGAAAAAAAAAAGGGACAGTTCACAAAAGTGACACTGATCACTTTTTCCCTTTCACTATGTATTGACAGGTGATCAAGGGGTTAATTAGGGTGATGGGGGTGATCAGGGCCTGATATGTAGTGATTGGTGCACTTACTTGGGATCTGTGCTCTGTGCTGGGTCCAACCGATGAAAAGGACCCAGCACATGGCACAGATCCCTTATAAAAGCCATATATTTATAAATAAAACTTATATCACCTATTTCCATAGGTGATTTTGAAAATCACCAGCCTGCCAGCGCTGATCATTGGCTGGCAGGCTGGTGACGAACTTGTCCTGAGCCCGGCGGTGCGTTCCATTTGCGTTCCACCGGGCTCAGGAGCGCGTCATCTTGCGTCTCGCGAGATGACGCGCGGGCGCGTCAAGGAGGAATGAACCGACCGCCCGCAGGACGCAATCCTGCGTGAGGCGGTCGGAAAGAGGTTAAATGGAGTCTGTTACCAGTTTAAGGCCCCATGCACACGACCATATCCATTTTGAAGTAAAAAATGTGGATTTGTTAAACACAGATACCAGCTGTGTGGGTCCCGCACTTTCCTGTTCTGCGCATCCCGATTTATTGTACAAATGCCTATTCTTTTCTACAATACAAACAAGAATGGGATACATTCTTTTTTTACGGAGATGCAGAATGGACATGCGGATAATGACAGCACACGGTGTGCTGTCTGCAAATTATGGTGCTTGCCCTATTAACATAATAATACTTTTCAAAAATGAAAATCACACATGAGACCTGTCACTGTAAACAGGTCACACTTTTACTAGGGGTCTTTTAGACAGTATAGATATCACAGATACATCCACCTTAAAGAGGTCCTTTCAACACTCCTGACATGCCTGTTTTAATAGCTTCAAGCATTCCCCATGTAATAGCAATTCTGGAAGATCTATTCTTATGGCTCTATGTTGTGCCATTCCTTTATTATTTCTACTAGAAGTTATGAATAAACTTCTAGCAGTCTGCAGTAATGGTACAGAGGGGTACTGCTAGCAATTCATTCATAACTTCTGGCAGGATTAATAAAGGAATGGCACAACATGGAGCCATAAGAATAGATGTTCCAGAATTGTTATTACACGGGGAGTGCATGAAGCTATTAAAACAAAGTAATCTCAGCGATAATACACCATCCCAAAACAAGGACACAGAGAGGGTCTCATCCTAAATATCTCTTAAGTATGACTACCAATAACGGCATAGCCACCCTGAAGAAGGCAATCCTGTATCAGGAACCTAGCCTGAAGGACACTATTCCATCCTTCACAAAAGAGCCACCACCACACCAAAATCCCTGATAAAGACTAGATGCAATAAATTGACCAGTCTAGAAAATAGTAGTGGCTAAAAATAAAATACCAGCAAAAATATGTGTACATCTTATGTGGTAATCTCAATGTACCAAGGGATAAACACAATATCGGGTGAATACATCGCCTAAAAGATAGACACATGCAAATCATTAGTTCCAAAGTCCTAAGACATTTACCCTTTTGCCACTGCCATAGTTCAGGGGACATACAATAGCCTACTGACAATGTAACAATAGCATATGTGATCACCATAGCACAGGTTAAAATAGATTATAACATTTTTATCTAACATAGTAAGAAAAGCTGTTCACCAAATGACCATAAAGGGACACGCAATACAATTTCATAAACTTTATTAGTTGATAAAAAGACCAACAACATACATAATGTCAATATAAAAAATATATATATATGGCAGCAATACAAATGGTAGCCAAGACATGTGGCTCCCCTCCCATGCACAGAAGGCACCGATTACTCTCCTATATACGGTAGAAAAACCTTATCAAAGTGCTGACGTGAACAGTCACATCCCCAATACAAATGCATGTAAAAAGAACAGTGCCCCACTAAGCTAACCTGATGGGCAATACCGCACATACAATACAGCAGCGAGACACATATGTTCCATAAATATATACCTGAGGGACACTTGAAAAGGAGGAAACGGGCTTCTTGACAGAGAGGAGAGCCCACCCCAACGTACGTTTCGCTCCGCTTTCTCAAGGGGCGTATACGTGCATGGGAGGGGAGCCACATGTCTTGGCTACCATTTGTATTGCTGCCATATATATATTTTTTATATTGACATTATGTATGTTGTTGGTCTTTTTATCAACTAATAAAGTTTATGAAAATTTATTGCGTGTCCCTTTATGGTCATTTGGTGAACATGTTGTATAGTCACGCATTGTATTGTGATTGAGTTGCGTTGGCAATAGTAAGAAAAGCATAGCAATGGTAACAAACAGAAAGAGTAGCAATGAGGTTTACATATTGTGGTAAGGTGCAGGGTGCCGTCGTGGATGGCAGGTATGTGTCACCGAGGTTCATAGCCTCGGTGAGGTAAGAGCCCGTTTTTGTTGATGTCAGCAGCAGCTAGTGCTACTGACAGAGTTTAAATAGCATGGCTGCAAAGCCGATCCGGGCCGGCTCTTACCGGGAGCAGCTAAAGTGTAGGGTGGGTGGCTGCTCCCCACGACCCAGTCCTGGTTTTGGGCTGGGTTTAAAAGCTCAGCCAGCTCAGCAGCTGGAGGCTGTGATTATCCTGGAGCTGCTAACAGGGCTGAGGAGTTCTCTGTCCTGGAGGAAAGAGCTCAGCAAGGAGGTGTTTTGTTCCTGGCTACCTGAAGCTGGATTCTCCTGCGGCTGGGCCGACAGCGTGGTGCGAACCTGCACCTACACCTCCCAGGTGACTGAACCTGTGTTGGCCTGTTTTGCTTTGCCTCCTTGTGTCTGGCCTGTGTGAATTACCACCAAGAGACTGTTTTTGTTTATTGTTGTGTCAGTGTGAATAAAACACTGTTTGTTGCACAATTCTGGACTCCTTGTTTTGCCTCGGTACTGCACCCGCACCGCTATCTACCAGAGCGACTCCCCACATTTGGTGGAGGATGCGGGCATGCGCAGTGAGGCTGGCGTGAACGCCGAACTTTGTTTTTGTGCGGAGCAAAAGTGAATGTCCTATATTAGGCCGGCAAAGTTGCAGCCTGTGATCTCTGGCAACATGGAGGCTGCTGTGAAGGCTCTCGTAGAAGCTAACGTGCAGCAGCGGGAGACCAACCAGTTACTGCTACAACATGTGATGGCATTACAGGCGGCAGGAGCGTCCCACCACGTCCATGATGCCCGGAAGCGGTCCGTGCGGCGATCCCAAAGATGACCCCCGCAGACGACGTGGAGACATACCTAGCGGTTTTTGAGAAGGTCGCCGTGAGGGAAAAGTTACCCCGTGACCAGTGGGCCGAGGTGGTTGCTCCGTTCCTGGCATCCGGACCCCAGCAAGTTTTTTGATTTGGCAGACGACCAGGCTGCTGACTATTCCACGGTGAAGGGGAGATCCTGGCCAGACTGGGGGTAAGCGTGTTGGTCCGGGCTCAGCGGGTCCACCAGTGGGACTTCAAAGTGGCTGAACCCGCCAGGCCGCAGTACTATGAGTTGCTGCACAGGTTGCAAAAATGGCTGCAGCCTGAGGTTCTAAGTCCGACTGCTATGCTGGACCGGCTGCTGGCTGACATGTTTTGGAGGGCCTTGCCTTACCCCCTTCAACACTGGATCGGCCAGGTATCCCCACCAATGCCCTTGAGATGGTCGACCTGGTGGAGCGATATGAGGCCACCAGAAACCTGCAGGGGGTTCTTTTGGGAGGGGCCAGTCAAACCCGGAAATCTCCACCCCAGTCCCGGCGGCCGGCCAAACCCGCCCGGGATGTACCTCTTGCAGATCCGTCCCCAGTGGTCTGCTGGCAGTGTCGGGAGCCTGGACACATAAGGGCCAACTGTCCACAGTGGGGGAACCCATGGAGACTAATTATGGGTACCGGGCTTCCATGTATGCCCGGAGACTGTGTGCGACCGGCATCCCGGGACAATAGACAATCGTCATCTGTGCCAGGTGCAAGTCGGGGATAACCTGGCAGTGGCGCTGTTGGACTCAGGGAGCCTGGTAACCCTGGTAAGTGCTGCCCTGGTACAGCCCACCCAGTATACGGGCCGGACAGTGGGTGTGGTGTGCATACACGGAGACTTAAAGGACTATCCCACTGCTGTAATGTCTCTGTCCACGGTGGTCGGCACCTGGACTTGTGAAGTGGCGATCTCCACAAAGCTGCCCTATGAACTAATAATTGGGAGAGACTTCCCTGGTTTTCCGTCACTGTGGCCTGAGATGAAAGTGACTAATAGCCCTGAGACAGGGGTAACCCTAGCAGAGTGGCCTGATACCCCTGGAAGGCCAGAACCCTGGGAGCCCGAGTCTGAAGGGCCAGCGGTAGGGGTGACCACTGCTGCAGCGGTAGTGGGGAGACAACCCCACTGAGTGTAATGGTGGGAGACACGGAGGACTTGCCACCGGGACCTGAGTTGGCAGACCTCAATGTCTCCGGGGAAAATTTTGGGACCGCACAACACCGGGACCAAACCCTAACCAGGGCCTGGGAGAATGTGCTGGAAATTGATGGTAAACCCCAGAAACCAGGGGCTGAATTAATGTTCCCACGATTTATTGTTCTGCAGGATATGTTGTATCGGGTGAACCAAATCCGAGGTGAACCTGTTGAACAGTTGGTGGTGCCCACAGCGTATCGCAAGCTTGTCATGGAGCTTGCCCACCAACATGTTCTTGGGGGACACCTGGGGTGGCAGAAAACCCAGGACCGCATACTGCAGCGGTTTTATTGGCCCAGTGTGTTCAAGGAAGTAGAAAATTATTGTAAGTCCTGTCCAACCTGTCAGGTAACTAGCCCCCAGCCACATTTCCGTAGTCCTCTGGTACCTCTGCCAATTATTGAAGTACCGTTTGAGCGAATTGCTATGGATTTAATTGGGCCTGTACCAAAGTCTGCTAGGGGCCACCAACACATTCTGGTAGTTCTCGACTATGCCACTCGGTATCCGGAGGCGGTGCCTCTGCGACATACCTCAGCTAAGCTCATTGCCAAAGAGTTAATGGAGATGTTTTCCCGTGTGGGCCTGCCAAAAGAGGTTCTGACAGACCAAGGGACCCCTTTTATGTCCAAAGTAATGAAGGAACTGTGTAAATTGTTGCGTATAAAGCAGTTACGGACGTCCGTTTACCATCCGCAAACAGACGGTCTTGTTGAGAGGTTTAACCAAACTCTAAAAAATATGTTAAAAAGGGTGGTGTCTAGAGATGGGAAGGACTGGGACCTGCTTCTGCCCTATCTCATGTTCGCAGTGCGAGAGGTACCCCAGGCCTCTACTGGGTTCTCGCCCTTCGAACTGCTTTATAGCAGACACCCTCGGGGCCTGTTGGATATCGCCAAGGAAGCATGGGAACAACAGCCTGTCCCCCACAAAAGTGTCATTGAGTATGTCACCCAGATGCAGGAACGGATAGAAAGGGTGTTGCCGTTGGTCCGGGAGCATATGGAGGCAGCGCAACAAGCCCAGAGTAGGGTGTATAATCGTCAGGCTCGGTGCACGGGGCTTCAATCCGGGAGATCGAGTGTTGGTTCTGGTACCCACCCTTGACAGCAAATTCCTAGCTAGGTGGCAGGGCCCCTATGAGGTGGTCGAGAAGGTAGGGAAGTAAATTACAAAGTACACCAGCCAGGGCGGCGCAAGCCGGAGCAGGTGTACCATGTGAATTTGCTAAAGCCGTGGAAAGATAGGGACACGGCCGACGACCACAGCCCCCGGCCAGGGCTTCTAGGTGAAAGGGTCCAGCCCCACAGTTCGAGGCCTGTGAAGCCGTAACCACGGTAAAAATTGCAGACAGCCTGTCTTCCACACAAGTTCAGGAAGTCAGGGAGTTCCTCAGTCGGAACACGGATGTGTTCTCGGACCTCCCTGGCCGCACGTCTCTCATCCGACATGACATCGTCACTGAGCCTCAGGCCAAGGTCCGGTTAAAACCATACCGGGTACCCGAGGCTCGGCGGCGGGCCATCGCGGAGGAAGTGCAGTTAATGTTGAAGCTCGATGTCATTGAGGAGTCGAAAAGTGAGTGGGCCAGTCCCATAGTCCTAATACCCAAGCCGGATGGGACGTTGCGGTTCTGCAACGACTTTCGCAAGTTAAATGAAGTATCCAAGTTTGGCGCGTATCCCATGCCCCGAGTAGACGAGCTTGTTGAAAATTTAGGACAAGCCCGTTATTTTTCTGTGCTGGACCTCACTAAAGGGTACTGGCAGGTACCCTTAACGGAGGCGGCTAAGGAAAAACCGCGTTTGTTACCCCGCAGGGCCTGTATCACTACAAGGTGTTACCCTTTGGCCTGCATGGCGCCCCGCCACTTTCCAGAGGTTAATGGACATAGTGCTGCGACCACATCGTCGGTACGCCTCGGCCTACTTAGATGATGTAGTCATCCACAGCACCGACTGGGAAAGCCATTTACCCAAGGTGCAGGCGGTAGTGGATGCCCTGAGGAAAGCTGGACTAACCGCCAATCCAAAAAAGTGTGCGATTGGGTTGGAAGAGACCAAATATCTGGGATATGTAATTGGGCGGGGAGTCATCAAACCTCAGGTAACTAAGGTAGAGGCCATTCGTAGCTGGCCCCGACCGGTCACCACCAGGCAGGTAAAGTCGTTCCTGGGGATTGTAGGATACTACATGAGGTTTGTGCCCCACTTTGCCACAATAGCAGCGCCATTGACAGACCTGTTGAAGGGACGAAAGTCTGGGAGGGTTAGCTGGAGTGAGAAGGCGGAGGAGGCTTTCTCCGCGTTGAAGTCGGCCCTGTGTGGGTCCCCGGTTTTGGTGACACCCGACTTCAACAAGGAGTTTGTCGTACAGACCGACGCCTCGGAGGTAGGCCTCGGTGCGGTACTGTCGCAGGAGGTCAACGGGGAAGAACATCCCGTTGTCTTCCTGAGCCGTAAGCTCAGTCCCGCCCGAGTCCAGATATAGTATAGTGGAGAGGGAGTGCCTGGCTATCAAGTGGGCACTCGAATCTCTCCGCTACTACCTGTTAGGGAGGAGGTTCCGTCTGGTGACCGACCATTCCCCCTCAAATGGATGAGTCAGGCCAAGGAGAGGAATGCTCGGGTCACCAGGTGGTTCCTATCCCTTCAAAATTTCAAGTTCTCCGTGGAACATAGGGCAGGTCGCTTGCAGGGAAATGCAGATGCCCTTTCCCGCGTCCACTGCCTCACATGTGTCCACCCCTCAGGGTTGAACAAAGGGGGTGTGTGGTAAGGTGCAGGGTGCCGTCGTGGATGGCAGGTATGTGTCACCGAGGTTCATAGCCTCGGTGAGGTAAAGCCCGTTTTGTTGATGTCAGCAGCAGCTAGTGCTACTGACAGAGTTTAAATAGCATGGCTGCAAAGCCGATCCGGGCCGGCTCTTACCGGGAGCAGCTAAAGTGTAGGGTGGGTGGCTGCTCCCCACGACCCAGTCCTGGTTTTGGGCTGGGTTTAAAAGCTCAGCCAGCTCAGCAGCTGGAGACTGTGATTATCCTGGAGCTGCTAACATGGCTGAGGAGTTCTCTGTCCTGGAGGAAAGAGCTCAGCAAGGAGGTGTTTTGTTCCTGGCTACCTGAAGCTGGATTCTCCTGCGGCTGGGCCGACAGCGTGGTGCGAACCTGCACCTACACCTCCCAGGTGACTGAACCTGTGTTGGCCTGTTTTGCTTTGCCTCCTTGTGTCTGGCCTGTGTGAGTTACCACCAAGAGACTGTTTTTGTTTATTGTTGTGTCAGTGTGAATAAAACACTGTTTGTTGCACAATTCTGGACTCCTTGTTTTGCCTCGGTACTGCACCCGCACCGCTATCTACCAGAGCGACTCCCCACAATATATAAGGAAGAAGTAAGAGACAGATGGAAGTATGGCTGTAGGATCAAGCTACACTAGGTTTAGCATTTGCCTGTAACCATGAAGACTCAGGTAATTAACAGCTACAGACACGAATGGATTGATATTTGGACCACTTGTGGACTGCTTGTCTACTATCTGGCGGTCAAGCATTTATTAACTTTGCAAGGGTCATGCTAATCATTCAACTGCAGGGAACAGGGAGTCCTCTGTCAGTGACAACAGGGCTCCCCATAGAGAGGGCAGGTATGATTTTGTACTGTCCCTGCCTTCTCCACCATTCGGTACATGGCGCTCAATGAACATTGTGCATACAAAATAGGAAGCAGCAATGCAGCTTCCTGACCCATTCCTAGTGATTATATGATTGCCGGGGGCTGGGTATCAGCACAAGCTGCTCAGTCTTACCAGACCCATATCTGCTCTGCAGTAAGGCTCAGCAGTCTTGTAAAGGCTCTTGGGGCTGTATGCCCTTGTAACTGAGGCTAATATTTCAGTCTCAGTTACAGAAGGAATCAGTCATTTTAAAAAAGTGTAATATAAAAGAAGTATTCCCATCTTGGACGCTAGAATATGCCCCCAATGTCTGATAGGTACAGGTCCCAGAGGTGGGGAGGTATACATAAAACAGAGCGAACAAAGTGCTGGGGAGCTCACTGGGAATGCGTGGCCACCCTCCCTCCATTTCTATGGGGCTGACAAAAATGGCCCAGTGCTGGCTCGGCTATTTCTTTAAGTCCCATAGACGTGAATGGAGCAGTGGCCGCGATTTGCACCGCTCAGCTATTCTCAGCAGTCCCATAGAAATTAAAGGAGGGCGGCCTCACAAGCACCGAGTGCCCTCCACCACTTTGCGGACTCCATTCTAAGTACACGTGTGGTTCCCTAATGTGTGTTCAGCACCTAACAGACACTGTCTAATGTCCAAGATGGGCCAACCCCTTAAAATCGCCTTTAGTTGTCTTGTGAAGACTTATGGTGGCACAAAAGCATAAAATAAATAATAATGTTAAAAAACCTCAACACATACCACAGGGCATTTTCCAGTCCCACCCCAACAATATTAAACTTTCCAGGATAAGAAAAATGAAAACAAAAATACTAAAATAAAAATTACATAATAAAGAACCATGGAGGAGATTAATCTTACTATCACCTGCTCTGCAGATGGGTGTGCCTAATTTATGACGAGGGGCAGGCCTCATCATAAATTAGGAATGTCCTCCTGCAGTCTGTGCACCTAAATAGAAATTTCTGATTCTAATTTCTGGCTTCATTCGCACCAGAAAACAATTTGTCAGGGCAGATGGCCAAGCCCGATTCCCACCATTTTATGCAAGCGTCGCTTCCTCGTCAGTGCACTAGTGCAGCAGTGACATAATGTAATTACAAGTACTCGCTCCACTCACTTGAAGATAAAGGGCAGTGTAATGAGGACCCTTGCCGATCAGGTATTGATGACCTAGGACCTTGGTCTGTCCTAGGTCATCAATATTAATGGCTGTACAACCCTTTTAACCAAGACAATATGCCAAATTTTCATTTTAGATGATCGAAGGCGCTAAAATGAGAATGTTCTGTAAGTATTTACGATCCGTCAGTTTGGAGGTTTTGTTTTCTTTCACATACATGGCGATGCACCTTCACCCAGTGTCAACCTCCACGTGGCACTTTTTATTATAGCTGTACCGCAGGTTTATAAATTCAATGGTGTTGGTAAAAACACAGCTGGTGGAGCTGGTCTTCTAAAAAAAGGCTGTTTACATTGTTACAAAGTACAACTCTAGCTTCTCCACTGCGACTTGCTGTGTGGGCCCTGTACTTCTGGAAGTGAGAGATTACATAACTGCAGCTGTACAAGGCACAACGGCAGCCACTAAAAGACTAACATTTCCTATATAATTCATCAGATTTCTTCATGATAAATGTTTCAGTGCAGGACATGCTTAGACAAAGCAGTGCAGGAGGTTTACAGAATGAAGGCTGTATAAAATAGGAATCGGGGTGAAATTCACTTTATTGTGTCTCCAGATACAAAGAAAATCTTAGAAGCTGTAAAGAAGGCAACGACCAGTAGGCATATTTTCTTTTTACCATGGGGTCAATGCCCGACATATGCCACTGTATGACTATACAAAACTAGATGGGCCACCACAACCTAACATCGTCCACGGCTTCCCCTTCAAGCCACACCTCTCAATGCCCCCTTGAAATGCCCTGCAATTTTAAAAATTGCTAAGTCTTGGTAACCCCCTGCAGTCTTTGTCCGTTTCGCCAGTTATTTTAGGGTCGGCTAAGAAATGAAAACCACAGGATAGTAGCAATAAGATCAGAAAACCCACATAATAGTGGTAGATGGCAGAAAGCCACCAACTTGTTATTCCCCACAAAAAGGCACAATGTTCGAGACAATGTTCTAGTTTATTGGGTCACCCAACCTCTGGGCCCCATAGCAAGTGATATGGCTGCAATGGCTATAGTTACGCCTAGGGTGACAAACAGTACATTAGAAGCCAACCTGTACCTCCGATGAAAGCATAAAATGAAATGTGAACCGAGCCTAACCCTTCCCCCTCACTTTCTTTTACATCCTCTCCCATCTCCTGGCTGGACTTCATGAACATATGTCTTTTTATTTTATTTTTTAGAAAAACTGTACTAAATATGTAACTATGTAAATTTCTTTTAGGAAACAGAACAGAGACCACACATTCTGATGACTGCATGATAGAAAACAAGCAGATATTTTTTTTAATTGCAAAAGTTCATGTAGTTCCCTGTATCTGACAGAAAATGAAAAACTGCAATGGGTCGATCCTGTAGAAGAGTTGATGCAATGTAAAACGTATAAAAGAAAATATGAAAGTCACCCAACACTCCTTTCATCCTTTGCTGTATGACGTTCAAGCTCTTCCCTCACTACTTGAGGTAAAAAGTTCACATATACAGCTTCAGAGCGTTCTCACTGCACTTTTTGTGCTTGTCAAACAGCATTGTAGATACATACAGCGGTTAAAGGGTTTTTTCCTGCAGCAACTTGCGGGAAAGTGTATGGAGGAGGATGGGAGTAGTAATTATGGCTCGAAGGGTGGCTGGGGTACTCACAGTGGCTGTCTCCCCCTCGTGCACTCCTGTGGCTAAGCAGTGACAAGAGGGCACTCCCTTTGTTTCCTAAGGGCAATCCTTGGAGTTGGGGCTCATGCCTGGTGGTAGCTGGGTTGCCCTTGGTGTTAGATATTTGTCTGGATGCAAAGCATGAGAGTGGGCGAAGAGGCGAGCAAACTAAGCCAGTTAGTGTCAATAAATAAGTCTCTCTTTACGAAAGTGCAGAATGAGAGTAGTTGTACATCTACCATCTACAAGGCACAGTTCCAAAGTAATCCTTTCCCAATAGCAACATATGGATAGTGACAATGATGAGGGATGTAGTACTCTTTCTCTCTGTCTCTCTCTAAATTCTCTCTGCGGAGCCACAAGCATATAATGAGTTTCTTGTTACAAGGGTCTTATGAGATTTTTATATTGATGGCCGATTCTCAGGATAGGTCATCAATATCAGATCGATGGAATCAGACAAGAGGGACCCCCAGATCAACTGTTTAAGGAGGCTGTGATGCTCGAGTGAGTGCCATGGCCTCCTCACAGTTTACCAAACACAGCCCATTGGAAAGCAGACATGCTTGGTATTGCAGCTCAGCCCATTCAGTTGAATAGGACTGAGCTCCACCTAGATCATGTGTCCGATGAAGTGAAGTTACTGGTCTACGATGAGGCTGCCCTGCTTATCATCTATGGCCTCTCCAAACTCATCAGTGGAGGTCTTAGGGGTCGGATCTAATATTGATGACCAGGGCCGGTTTTAGACAAAGTGTGGCCCTGGGCAAAATGAGGCCCCAAATCCTGAATTACAGTACAGGCCCAGCAGCCCGACAGGACTTTGTAGGCATGGACTGCAGTTGCAACCACAGCAGCTGATTGTAGAATGCCACATTATCTCCTTTTAGCCTTTGCATAGTAAGCTGCTGATCCTGCAGCCTCTTTAGGTATGTTCACACAAAGTATTTTCTGTGCTTAAAAAAACCTAATGCAGAATCCGCATCAGGTTTTTTTATGCATTTATTTCTGATGCATTTTTAACATACTTTTCAATGTAGTATGGGAATTCTGGATATGGAACCCGCATCAAAAATGGTCCCCACTGTTATGGGGGATCTGTGGATGACACCCTGTTATGGGGGATCTGTGGATGACACCCTGTTATGGGGGATCTGTGGATGACACACTGTTATGGGGGATCTGTGGATGACACAATGTTATGGGGATCTGTGGATGACACAATATTATGGGGGTTCTGTGGATGACACGCTGTTATTGGGGATCTGTGGATGACACAATGTTATGGGGATCTGTGGATGACATGCTTTTATGGGGATCTGTGGATGACACGCTGTTATGGGGGATCTGTGGATGACAAACTGTTATGGGGATCTGTGGATGACACGCTGTTATGGGGGATCTGTGGATGACACACTGTTATGGAGGATCTGTGGATGACACACTGTTATGGGGGATCTGTGGATGACACTGTTATGGGGATCTGTGGATGACACGCTGTTATGGGGGATCTGTGGATGACACGCTGTTATGGAGGATCTGTGGATGACACACTGTTATGGGGGATCTGTGGATGACACGCTGTTATGGGGGATCTGTGGATGACACGCTGTTATGGGGGATCTGTGGATGACACTGTTATGGGGGATCTGTGGATGACACTGTTATGGGGACCTGTGGATGACACTTATGGGGGATCTGTGGAGGACACACTGTTATGGGGGATCTGTGGATGACACACTGATATGGGGATCTGTGGGTGACACACTTTTATGGGGGATCTGTGGATGACAAACTGTTAAGGGGGATCTGTGGATGTCGCACTGTTATAATACCGAGGACACAGGAAGCACACAGGGAGCATACCAAGGGGGCACAGAGAGCTCATACCGGGGACACAGGAAGCACACACAGGGGCACAGGGAGCTCATACAGGGGACACAGGAAGCACACACAGCTCACTCAAGGGGCACAGACGTCTCCCTAGACGCAAGTGACATTATGTGCATGGTGGAGAGCAGCCGTGAAAGGGGCTGTTGGGGAACATGTGGAGGAGGGAAAAAATAAAGCAATCAAATGTAAAAAAAAAAGGCATCCACCATAAGTCTACTTAAGTATTGAACATCAGGGTGTCCCTTTCGGAAAGGGGGCAATAGGCCCCAACGCCGGCCCTGCTAATCCTATCCTGAGGTTAAGAGGCATGAGCCTCTTAATAATTGTGCCACAACAGATGCAAGCAGAGAGAGAGATTAAAATGCCAGTCTAGATAAATGTCCCCCTTAGTCTATAGTTAAACGACAGTACATTAATCTTATGTAAATTCATTAACATTAAAAATTTTGGGGGGAAAAAGGAAAACACACAACACCTTTTTATAGTATATAGATTATATTTAGTACATTCATTTGTTTCCAATGGTACCAATCTGTGCAATAAACAGGTCATTAGGAATCTAGGCATTTCTGTTACATCGAAGGTAAAGTCTGTGTTAGGAATCTTGCGCTATCCATCACTATGACTATTTGGCATGTTTACCCTTCAAGATTAGCCTGTTGTAGCTATCATCCATGCTCCTCACTCAGGTTTACTCATTATTGTCTTCCATTTCCAAAGAGATATTGCTTTGCCTGCAAGCGCTAAACCCACTCTATAATGACTTTCCCAGGGTGAAAGGATAAAATATATCTTTTCAAAACTGTGAGGAGCCAAGAAGGTATGTGGTAAAATAAATATTTAAACTCATGTATAAATGGTATAATCACGTGCATATTAATGACCCGCACTATTCACCTCTCAAGATCCATCATACAATAATATCAGTCAATTTATGGAAATCATAAAGATAAACAAAAGGATTTAAAAGTAAATGAATGGTCTATAGAGATAATTAAATTGGGTTTTTAGAGTTATACCCCCCCCCCCAACCCCCAATGCCTACTTGCTCAAAACTGAACATTGAAAACTTAATATACTTTAAACCTTTCCCCATATAATATATATGAATTCACTCATTGAGGCTCCCTGATATTCTATCCACAGTATTGTATCCACAATTACAAATGACCATCTCATTTATTGTCTATGGGACTGCCGAGTACAGCAATGGGCTCTCTCTCAGTCCTATAGAAGTGGAGGTCATGCATGTACACTACTTTTTCATTCACAAGGAGGAATTGGGTGTCCCAGTGGTTAACACCCCCAGTGATGCATTTATCACCTATCCTGGATTATAGGAATAGCCCTTTAAATCATCTTTTTAGGTAAATCCCATATGCTTGTTTTCTATTGGAGTTAGGGCAGTAGTCTAGTAGTTTAGGGAGATGCAAACAGATGTCAAACCCTGCTGCCCTTAGTCAGTGCCATGCAGCTCTTAACTGTAGGTGCAATACCCTCCTCCATCTCAACTCCTTTGTATGTCTTTGGGCAGTATAACTACAGGTAATAGCTGCATGACACTGACTGAGGGGCACAAGTTTTGGTTACCATTGCCGCTCTTTCTGTGCAAGTGGACAACAAAAAATGGGCACGCTTCCCCCCTTGTAGAAAATGCAATAAATGCAAAAAACAAACTAATAATTGCCTGTAAAATCCCCCATTGGTCTCCTCTAGTTTTAGGGGATGTTCACATGGGAGTTAATGCCACCAGTTTGGCCCAGACGTGTGGTATCTGCTCCCCATTATTTTTTATGTGAGGCATTGCTTCAGTTCGCGCGGCCAGTGGTTTAAAGTCATGACCACAACAAAAGGGGAGATATCCTTCCTTGGCGCGGTGTGTGGACAACGCTACTTGAAGCTGCGCCGGTTATCCTATCACAGTTTAAGTCCATTAAATGGAGCTAAGCTGCAAGGAGGCCCCAAAGAGAACAACCAAGGCAGAAACTGCAGAGGTTTCTGCAATGGTATATGTGAGATGGGAAACAGCTCTCATTATTTGAACACTGTGTGGATTAAATTAAATGTTCTGGACTGACGTTCTGCTGTTTGGCCACAAGATGCTGCTGTTTCCTAGGCACAGCCGACTGATTGCATATATATTTCCATATTCATGAGAGGTGTGTTTTTTCAGAGCATGGAGAAGAAGAAGAGGCAGCCATTTTAAGGAGCAGAGACTGAGGAGCTGTGTGAGCAAAGAAGCTGATGACATCCAAGTGTGAAAGCAGCCTTCAGTGACCAGAGCTGCAGCTAAGTGAAGCTGATCGTGTCCAAGACCCTGATCTTGTCCAGAGGAAGGAAGATTGCTGCCAGGAACGCTGATGAGAGCAGAGGAACAAAGCTACATACATTGCAGTACCACATGCTTGTTGGAGAGACATTTGTTCAGAGTCACCAGCGGATGCAAAGCAGACCCAGGTCGGTAAGATCATGCACACACCTCATTACAGTGTTGGCGCCTAGAGACTGAGACCAGGCCTGTAGTTAGTTAGTTAGGGTCTCTGTTTGTGTCAGGCCACAAGTGTTAATACTGTTCATTGCAAGGACTCCATAACTTAAAGTAACATTTCACATTGAAGAGCTGATAACATTCCCACAAACTCAAGCCAGGCTGTCGTTTTGTTCAGAAGGAATACTCAGGCATGTGCTATAGGACCAGTTATGGTATAATACCATAATACCAATACTGTAGATCTGTGTAAGATTGTAAGCTGTTGTGCTGCACCACAGGCTAGCCCGTACCGCACACCCATAAAGTGATTCTTGTTCTTTTAGGGTAATAATAGGTAAAGGATAGCAGTTTAGTTGTGCCTGCCAGTAGGTAAATTACAGCATTTTCCTCCTGCATCCATCAGAGGGAGCCATGCTGTGCAGCTCAAGGGTCTCAGCCTTGCAGCTGGGTGTATGTAAATTTATTTTATGTTCCCAGCATTTGTGGTTGTGTTCATTACCACGTTTTAATAAAATTCTGTTTTGGCAAAAGCTGGTGTTGAAGTTGTTTACCTCATTTGTGACTTTGCTGTATCCCGGAGAGCCCACACTAGTACACGGCTTACATATACTCAGCAGATATGATAGTGTCAAAATCACCTCCGCTTCTAAATGTAAGACAGGCATAGAAAATGGTAAATGAGACGGGCCTTTCAGACCGTCCCTGTCCACGTCCTGCCTACTTTTTTAGACCTGGTGTGAGTGGGGAGAAGTCACAGATTGCGGCACAAAGAACCGTTGCTCCGCAATCTGTGCCAGAAATACACCTAATTTAGGCATTATTCTGTTTCATAAAGGACTACCATAGTGCCTCACAAAGACATCTTACAGTGGCGCATATAGGTCCATAATATACAGTCTATGTGTGAAGCATTGACATATATTATGGGCAGTATGGTGGCTCAGTGGTTAGCAGTGGTTATATTCAAATCCAAACAGTAACAATTGTGGCAGGCCCAGCACAATAAAGTGCCTTATGTGCTGCGGCATTAGAAGAATTTTGATATCTCTAACTTTTTAGTCCAACCAGACTGTCTGTTACTCTGCTTTAATTCTTCTAGCGCCGTTCTATGGAAACAGTAGGCTTACAAAGCACACCAAATGCTTAAGATAACTTCTTTATTAACTTAAACTTTTCTTCATATACAACACTGCCACCTCTGCAGCAGATAGTCCATGTACAAAACACGTGTTGAACAAAGTATCACAAAATGGCAGTTCAACTGTTCAATCTTGTAATTCAACATAAAATAGTGAATATATTTCTCTCTTCAGTATCTGTACACTCACTTTAAGTTATTTAAGCACTTTATGATATCTCTGAGAGGTATATCTGAGGTTTAACCAATAGTTCTACTTGCTCTACTTGGTTTGCTGTTTGGTCTATACAATTGCTTTAAGCAGTTTGGATGCTTTTATGCAATTTGATCGCAATTTGAAATTTGGTGGAACTGTAAGTAAACACATATAACTAGTTCAGTATACAGTTGTAATCACTACATTAGCAATAGGAACAGTATATAACTGTTCTAAATACCTATTTTGGCCTCTTTGCTTCCATAAAACTCAGCTCTTAGTGGAGTGAATGTCAGTTCAGCTCTTCTCCTAGTCTATACTGAGGAGATTCAGCTAGGGGATTTCCCACACAGGCTTAGTGTGAGGCTGGCTGTGATTGGTCAAAACTTCTGTTCAGTGTGAGACTGGCTGTGATTAATTAAGACTCCTGGGCAGTAACAACAGTTTAACTCTATGCTCTCTGTTGTTAATTCTGCTGCGTCATTTAGCTTACCTTACATTCATTTTACTGAATCTTAAAGGCATATTATCTTTCTGCTTCTGTGAACACAATATGTTACAAAACATCCAAAAACATCAAGTCACAGTAAATAACTCTACTTTTGTCTTGAACATATAAACATATGAACTGTATTAAGGTTATTAGCAGATCTAGCTGTATATACATGTAAGTCATATTAGCAACCTAGGACAGGTCTTAGCTGGCCAGCTACAACAACATCTGCATGGTTCCCTCCCACTCCAAAGACATACTGATAGGGAACTTATCACTTAGCACTGATTTCTTTACTGCCCCTTAGCACTCCCAACTACTGATACTGCCTCATATTGAAATGCATATTTAGAAATATCTGAAGAAATCTTTGAAATGTTTCCCAGTAGATCAGTCTGGCTATAAGACAACTGACTGCATTAGGGGCCCTCCTCTATTCTTGCTCATCTAAGCACAGCACAGGACCCCTATCTAACCGTGAGACTCATTTGTGAGACAGACATCAACTCTTACAGCCCTGGTCTGGGATAGAGTGAGTGGCTCCGTCAGATACACATATTTATCTGACATATTCCAACACATAACAGTGTACTATTAAGTAGTTTATTGACTGATTTAAGATGTCTCTATGTGGCATCATGTTGTTTTGTCCTAATTCTCATCTAACACTGTCCTAGTGTCTATATCTATAGGAAGTCTGATATTGATTGCTGTCTGATGAATCTGGTACAAGAGGAAATGCGTCAGGGCATTCTCAGGAATTATTGAGGGGGTAACTGTTATTGGTCCTATATATTATTGATGCTTTAAAGGGCGTCTCAGGGACAATTCAGGATATGTAGGAACACGGAGTGCATCCACAATCAGGGTGCGACTCCGGGGACAAGGTTTAGGATGAGGGATAGATAGGGAAAGATATACACACACCCTCTCTTCCCCCTCCCTGTCCAGCTCTCTTTTGTGTTATCACCATTTTTGTTTTTTGTATCATTGGAGCTTATGTTTTCTATGGCACTTTCAGTGAATCCAGTAAAATTTAGCAGTGTCTAAACTTGGATCAGCATATCAGCTACACAGTGATTTGTGCCCTCCTCTATTACTCTATTTGTAATAGGACACGAAACGCAAATAGTTAAACCCCAACCCTTTGACTAAGCTCCACCCTTCTGGTTTACCAGTTTACAATGAAACCCACCAGCAGGAAATTAACCAGTGTTACTTTCAGCAATGGGCAGAGAATAACAATAATCTTTGTATGGTGCCACCATATTCCACAGTGATTTACAATTCAGAGGGTTCATGTACAGAACAAAAGACATCACAACGTAACTGGCTAATATACAACTGAAACATTAGCTTGCAAGAGCTTACAATCTATGAGGGAAACTTCTACAGACTGGCAAATATTGAGAGCAACTTTACATCCTGATTACTTTTATCATTCGTTTCTTGGTTTAGTGTTCCTTTAATTACATCCAAATAATGTTTCTTCTACATTAATTTTCACACAGACTATACTGGAAATAACAGATATACCATTACTGGTAAAATTTAGTTACTGCAACAGAAGAACTCAAGATAAAAAAAAAAATGGGAACATACGACTGTAAGATGCTACAAAAAGCAGCATTTTGGAATAAAACTTAACAAAGTTACCTGTCAATCATTAATCTTTCCTTACTTTCTACCAAAAAATGCACAATTTAAGAAAATAAATGAAGAAAATATTTGATTCTAAGCTTTTTTCCAAATCCCAGCTGTATAAATGTGTTGGCGTCTGCCCACGTTCTGTCATTAGACCGATCATTTGGAGCAGGTCAGCACTCCTGATAATTCACCTTATGAAGCAGTGAAACAAAAGCCTTTTCAGTATTGCTGCTCTTATGCTCACTGAATTACTTGCAGCTGGTTTAAATCAGATACTCCCCCTCTTTCCTTTTTGTCTTCCCTTTCCTGAAAACTTGGAATGTGTGTGCACTCCTTGTGTCCTTTGCTGGGTTACTTCTCTTTTACACTTGACAAGCAGATTTTTTTTTACATGAATGTTTAAGAAATTGCTGATCGGGTAGTCATTCGTTGTATGCCATTTTATTCTAAATTTAATGTAAGGATGGAAGGAAGCAGATGCACAAATAGAACACACCCTGACTTCCTGTCTCGTCTCATATAATATAAGAGTCTTGAAATGTAACCAAAAATTTTAAGTAGATGGGGATTTTAAGGGGTTCGGTGAGGTGGTCCTCCGCATCAGCTCCCTTTACACCCTCTCGCCTCCGCATGACTGTCTTCTCTCATCTATTTTCTTTCTTTACCTGTATAAAGAAAGTAGACAGAGGGCACCACAAATTGATGCACTTCCCCTCTAAAAAAATCTAATAAATACAGATGACATAAATAATGTTAATATGACTAAGCTTCTGTACAGTAGGTCCAGCCGAGATCCTGTGCCTGCGCACGACATAGGATGAGCGCACGCATACTGTTGTCTCTTTGCAATCGCCTCGGTTATCGATTTTTGACGAAACATATGATGAGGAGCATCAGGAGCAATAGATGAAAGGTAGTAATGACAGCTTCCTTCTGCTGAGGTTGAGGAGCCCTGGCTGCTGGATAAGGCGTGCAGGCCACTGGGAGATGCAACGGCTGCTGCATCAGGCTGTAAAACTACATTAGTACCACTTTATGGTGATGCTCCATGTGTTGACGCAGGGCCGCGGTGCCTACATTACCACCCTAACTGCACTTTACCTTCTGCCCACATATCCTGCATACCGCCACTCTAACGTCATCCAGCAACTTGCTAAAAACTTCCTACAGTGCCGAGTATGCCATTTTACCCCCACTATTCCGTGCTGACTGCCTACCGTTGACTTTATGAACCCATGCAACGCTAGTTGTTTCCTGACAGGTAGGCTGAGTTTGGCTCCAGATTTCCCACTGCTTCCACCCTGCTGGTTCATCGGCACGCTGCCACCCTGCTGCCTCATGGGCCTGCTGCCATTCTCAACCTGGATGATGATGATGCTCGCTCTTCACCCAGCTCCCACATGCGATCGGCTACATTATCACCCACTAATGTCTGTTTATCACCCGCACCAGTCCCATGGCCACATCCCTGACCGCTTGCAACACGTGCTCCCACCCGACTGTCATCATCTATAGTTGCACGTTTAAGGGACGGACTCAGCAGACCTCTCCTCCAAGTCTGTGCTGACCTGTAGCTGCTGACTGTCCTTACTAAGCTCATGGCAGAAAAGGAAGTTTCAGAACAGGTGAGAGAACAGAGGTTGTTCCGGGGCCATGTCAACTAAGTGTCAGAAGGAATCCATTGATTTCTGGCTGTGTGTATCTGTTGTCACCTGAGATGATGTTGAAGAGTGAGTCCACCATTCCAGTACAGCTGGATTGTTGGTCAAAACACGACCGCTGGATGACAGTGACACCTCTGGCCTATTGCTGCGGCTGCTGCTACCACCAGCCCTTCTTTTGCTGCTACTTAAGACGGCTACAGCAACATTTTTGTAACTACCCATTCCTTTTGAGATCCAGGCAACTGTCTGTAGGCCATAATGTACAGTAACTAAATTAATAATGTAACAGATGAAGTATGAATGGCACAGCAGATAGACTAGAAGAACACACCTATATATTACACTGCCTGTTGACAATAAGTCTAATGCACTGTGCGTCTATGTATAACTGAACAGATTAGTTAATGAGGCAGCAGGTGAACTAGGTACACGCACCTATATATTAGACCGACTGTTGAGACTAAGTCTGATGCACAGTGAGTCTATGTATAACAGAACACATTAAGAATGAATGGCACAGCTGTGATGTGTGATTACACAGAGCCTGAATTATTCCTGCACTGTCCCTGCAGTCTCCCTATGCTCTCTCTATAGTGTCTGAAAAAATTCCCTATGATCTCCCTACACTGTCTCTATCCAATATTCTACAATTAAAAGATTGCTATAACACTGTCCTTAGTACCTGGCTGTCACGTCTCT
Organism: Bufotes viridis; assembly: GCA_033119425.1. NCBI lineage: Eukaryota > Metazoa > Chordata > Amphibia > Anura > Bufonidae > Bufotes > Bufotes viridis. The sequence continues at coordinate 156,688,170 of CM065593.1, read as the reverse complement.
CCCCATGCTCAGTTCACAGTAAAATGGCAGAGACTGGGTGGGATTAAGCTTTTTTTTAGGGCTGTGACATCACAGATGGCTATCTGTTAAGTGCCTGGCTGTCAAGTTATTTTTGATCTGAGGTCTGATGAAAACAGGGGGTCTGATTGGGGGATCTAATCTGTGGTCTGATAAAGATTAAGGGATGTGATTGGGTGTGTGGTCTGAGATCTGATAAAGATTGGGGGTCTGATTGGGGAGTCTGATCTGAGGTCTGATAAAGACTGGGCATCTGATTGGGGGTCTGATAAAGATTGGAAGGGTCTGAACTGAGGTCTGATGATTATGGGTCTTATTTTGGGGGTCTGATGAAGAATGGGGGTCTAATCTGAGGTCTGATAAAGATTGAAGGTCTGATCTGACATTTGAAAAAAAAAATCTTATTTTCCGCTTCTAAAACCTAGGTGCGTCTTATGATCAAGTTAGTCTTAGGGTGGGTTCACACTAGCGTTATGCCATTTCGTTATAGGTTCCGTTTATAACGGAATATAACGGAATGGCCAGGCGGAATGCAATATGGAAGCCTTTAAGAGGCATTCTGTTTTGCTCCGTCCTAATAGAAGTCTATGGGCAAGCATAACGCATCCGTCTGGTCTCCGTTATGCAGGACGGAAACAAAGTCCTGCCGACAGAACTTTTCTTCCATCCTGCATAATGGAAACCAGACGGAGTCCATATCCGAGGATATGCTGGCATGCAGCTTGACTACCAATGGGGCTCACATTAAATATTTGTACTGTGTAGATAAACTTGGATAGTGTGTCTTTTCATGTCATAAATTTGTGTTTTGTTCTTGTGATGAATAACAAGGCTATAATTTTTAACTTCTATACTCTTTGAATCCATAACCTTTCAAAGAGTATCTTACGATGGATGATGGCAGTGTGTATTGGGGTACATGGACTGTGGGGAGTAATTTATGCTCAATTTGCAACCTAAGTAACAGTTGGGTAGAAGATTAGATCAACCCCTTGCAGTCATGTCAATGTATTGTGCTGGGACAGTGCATATGTGACATTGTGCACATACTTTAATGCAGTTTAAAGCTACAAGGGGTTGAATTCCATTGATTCTTTGCTCTCACTTTTAAAAATCTCAGTGTTTATCTAGTTCCTGGTTCAAGAATAAGCACAAGGCGTGACAGGACAATTATATACTGTAAATATAAAGAAACGTAGGCGTATGTTCAACTTATGGACTATTTAATTTAGCACACTGATTGTGCAAATTACATTAGATTCTAATTCAAATGATTAATAAATATGTTGCACAGCAGTCAAGACATTATTTTGGGGTGAAATGCACCACAACAAAAGTGCAAATACCATGATACACATAAGCCATACTTAACACATCTAATATAGCCAAATGCCAGATTGGGTAATTAGTTTCCCATGATATTGACCCTAATTTACAAGAGTCTGAATTAAGGAACTTTGACTGTGAATCCTACTAAGGACCAAAACGTTGTAATTGATGACAATCTCTGTGCAGCTCTACAGAACAGGTTGATACTACATACAGTAAACAATTTAAGTAATTATGCCACCTACAGTACCCTTTACACTTTTAGATATAGCAGACGATTGTTGGAAAGGAAGCATTCCTTCCCGAAAATCGGCTGCTAATCAGCGGAGGAGACTGCTGCTATCATATGAAATGATCTCCTCCACAGTATGGGGAGGAGCCATCGCTAATGCCAGTGCTCATCCCCATACAGAATCATTATTTGCCAGCAGCCAAGTGCTGTTTAGATGGCATGAAGTACTGCCAGCAAACAATGATTTAGGTGACCCCACAAATGATCATATTACCCGATTAACTAGCATTTCACTTATTCATAGGGCAATTGGCGGCACCTTTACACTGGTAGATAATCGCTAATGGGCAATCGTATAAACGCTTGTTAGTGATTATCTGGCGGATGCTTAGTGAGTGTAAAGGGGCCTATAGTCCCCCATGCAATAGTTATGCCTCCTTAGTGCCCCACACAGTAAGAAAGACTTATTAGTGCCTCCACAGTTATACTCTCTTAGTGCCCCGATGCAGGAGATCTGCCTCCCTAGTGCCCTACATAGTAATAAAGCCTTGTTAGTGCCCCCATGTAGTAGTTATGCCTCTCTAGCGCTTTTCTTACAGTAGTGCTGCCCCCTTAGTGCCCTCCTTACATTAAAGGATTTTTCAGAGATTTTTTAACTGATAACCGATCCTCTTAATAGGTCATCAGTATCTGATCAGTGGGGGTCCGCAAGGCCAGCATCAGCACCCGGCATACCCGGGCAAGTGCCATGGCCCACAGCTCCTGCGGGGGCCCACTGCACAGCTGATTAGAATTGTGAAGCAGGTCAGTGGCGTGCTAAGGGGGGGCGGTCTGCCCCAGGGGCCCGCTTTCATGGCGGTGCCCGCTCTCAGGGGGTGCCAGAACACAGAAGCAATAAGTGCTTCCATCAATACAGATGGAAGTGCTCATTGCTGGAGCGCAGAGAGCTGGGTCCTGTCAATCACATCTCAGCTCCCCGTGCTCCGCCCCTCCTTCTGGCCGGCGGCGCTCTCAATGGTGAAGCAGGAAGACTTCTCGCCGCTCCACCATTCAGCCTGCAGGCACAGACTGCGCTGCTGGCTTGTGTGGGCGGAACCTGCAGCACATAAATATGCATAAGCTTAGCCCACACAGTGCTGCAGAGCGATCTGTGCCTGCAGGAGAGAGAGGACTGTTAGCTTCAGGAACGGGACAAGGTGAGTAGTTACTGTGTTTTTTTATTTGTTTTTTTAATACACAGGGGGCACAGAGGATTTTATTACTATGGAGGGGGCACAGAGGACTTTATTACTATGGAGGGGCAAAGAAGACTTTATTACTATGAAGGGGGCACAGAGGGCTTTATTACTATGGAGGGGGCACAGAGGGCTTTATTTCTATGGAGAGAGCACATATGGCTTTATTACTATGGAGGGGGTACAGAGGGCTTTATTACTATGGAGTGGGCACAGAGGGCTTTATTACTATGGAGGGGGCACACAGGGTATTTTTACTATGGAGGGGGCACAGAGGTCATTTTAACTATGGAGGGGACACAGAGGTCTTTATTACTATGGAGGGGGCACAGAAAGCATTTCTATTATGGAGGGGCACAGAGGGAATTACTACTCTGGAGGGGGAACAAACGGCATTACTGTTGTGAAGGGGGGCACAATGGGCATTTCTACTATGGAGGGGGCACAGAGCCAGAGGGCATTACTACAATGAAGGGGGCACAGTGGGCATTATTACTGTGAAGGGGGCATAATGGGGATTTCTACAATGGAGGGGCACAGAGGGCATTACTACTGTTAAGGGGGCACAATGGGCACTACTACTATGAAGGGGGCTCAATAGGCATTATTACTGTGAAGGGGCACAGAGGGCATTACTACTATTAAGGGTCACAATGGGCATTATTACTGTAAAGGGGGCACAATGGGCATTATTACTATGAAGGGTGCACAGTGGGCATTATTACTATAAAGGGGGCACAATGGGGATTATTACTATAAAGGGGACACAATGGTGAATATAATTGTGAAGGTTATACAAGGAGGACAATACTACTGTGGGGGGTTAATTTTTTTAAAGTATTGGGGGGGGGGGCAGACACCTAGGCAAGCCACTGAAGCAGGGAACTATTCGCTCCCTGCTCCACCATTGAGCTTCCAGCAGCAGCAGCACTATGTCCTCACACATCATGCTGCTAATCAGTGTAAGAGGAGGAGCGGGGGAGGCTGGGAATCAGCCTCTGCTCCTCCTACACAGCAGTGCGATGTGTAACAGTATCCTGCTGCTGCTGGTGGGGAGTGCAGATCATGGAAGATGCCAGGTGACTGAGGCGAGGAGTATTTGTAATGCCCCAGAGTGGCATTACCACTTCTGCACCCCACTATTGTCTTTATTGGTTAACCTCATGTCATCATGTGTACTTATGTCAGGTCCTAAACAATGTGCATATTTATTTCTTGTAACTGTTATTGTTCATGTAATTTACCTGGTTCACCAGAAGGTGGCAGAAAGCATGGCAGAGCTACATTTACAGAGGATGGAACCCTTCTTTCCATTCTAATTCTCCCTCAATGGAGGGGAGGGTCTTAGTTAGTTAGAGTCAGTCTAGCTTACCCCCTGCTAGGGGAAGGAAGCAAGTGCTGGGCACTTCGCCGTTGGACGTGTCCATGCCCCGCAAGCCAGCTAGTGCACCTTCAGCTCTGCTGGATGTGGAGGCCACAGCTTGGAGCCTATAAAGCCAGGAGGAAAAGTTCCCTGGACTAATCTAGAGTCAGACTACAGATAGAAGTTGCAGCATACAGCTAAAGCAAAGTTACACAGCAAGCTTGTCAGTACAGCAGAGCCAGAGAGCGACAGATATAGAAGAGTTGAGTTTGTTTGCCTGCCAGAGGTAATGCTAAAGCCTGCTGGGAACCAAGACAAAGCCTGAAACTGTTGGAGAAATGTTTATTAAAAGTAAAGCTGTTATTGAACTTCATCACAAGGTCTGGACTCAAATTATTCTTCATCTCCTTTATCAACAACCCCCCTTTCATTGCTTCGGGGCAAATGCCTAGGGTCCAGAGTATCCAGGTAGGTGCATCGTGACATGTGCACCAACATTAAGGGACATTTAGGCCACCCTACACCACTCTAGCATTCCTACACCTGGGTACCATCCACAGTATCACTACAAGGGGCCCTGTACCCTTGTTACTTCATTGCAACTGGCATCACAAAACAAGTACTAGTACTCTTAAGGGGCCCTGGGGGGAGGTGCCTGTTGCATATGTATTGTTTGTTTTTCACTTCCTGTGAAGGGGGCACATCTGGGCATAACCACTCTGAAGGGGTCACTGGGCACATATCTTGGCATATCCACTGTAGGAGGGCACATATCTTGGCATATTTACTGTGAAGGGGGCACATATCTTGGCATATCTACTGTGAGGGGGCACATATTTTGGCATATCTACTGTAAGGGCTTTTAACAAATTAACACGCTCTAGAGCGTGTTAATTTGTTAAAAGGATTTAGAGTCCTTCCCTGATAAGGATCCTTGTGAAATAGTCTACTGTAAGGGGGCGCATATCTTGGCATATCTACTGTGAGGGGGCACATATATGTGAGTAGACCTGAGGGACTGAAACACTGGGTAGAAAATAAAAGTAGGCACTGTGTAAGGTATTTAATCTATAATACATGCAGGCACTGTGTAAGGTATCTAATCTATTATACATGCTGTTTCATTGCTGTAAGCACCGTGCAAAATGCCACAAGGGGGCCCACTGAGACTTTATCGCCCAAGGGCCCACATGAACCTGCAGCCGGCCCTTGGTGTCCGAAACCTGGGACCTCCGCCAATCAGCTTTTGAGAAGACACTGGCACTTGCAGTAGTGCCACAGCCTTCTTTTAGCTCACCAACCACAGCACCGTACAGTGTATAGCGGCTGTGATTGGTATCATAGCTCAGCAACATTGATTCCTGAGGCAGAGCTGTGAGAAGGCTGCAGCACTACTGCCAGTGTTGGTGCCGCCTCAAACAGCTGATCGGCAGTGATGACCTATTCAAATGATATTATCAGAGATTAGTGAAATTATGAAAAATTTGATTTGGTTGCGTTTCCGAATTTCCCACAGAAATCGATTTGTGATAAATTACTTCACAGGGAACGGGGATTGCATTGCCCCCGTCATTCAAACCATCAGATGCCATGTTCTTTGCTGATCGCTGCATCTGAGGCTTCGATTTAGGACTTTCGCAGGTTAATCACGGTAAAAATAAAAAATAAAAAAACTCACCTTATCCATTTGCTCGCACAGAGGCTGTTTCAGCCATCTTGATTGAAGACAGCTGTCAAAATCTCGTGAAGGGACGTGATGATGTCATCATGCTCGTCGGGCACGGTGACAGGGGCGCAGGGACATCATAACTGATGATTTCACCTCGCTCGGTCAGCATAGTGACATCATATGTCAGCTTGCCCAAGATTTTGTGCGGTCTCTGCAATCAAGATGGCGGGCGACGTCCTCTTTGCGTGCAAATGGATGAGTTAAGTATGTTTTTACAGCCATTTCAAGGAAACTTGATTATTACCAAGAAGGGTGAGGGAATTTTTCGTGAAATTCAGATCAAAGTCAAACTTCGATTTGCTCAACACTAGATATAATGCTCACCTAGCCTAATACTCACGTAGCCTCATTCTCCTGAGAAACAGAGCACATCATGATCTCCCCAGCAGTAGATGCAATGCAGTGACGTGTTGATCCCCAGCTCATGATCTCCGGCTCAGCTCAGCAGGTGCAATGATGTTACTGCATCATGCCTGCTGCTGGGGAGAGCAGAGGTCGTGAATCGTGGAGCAGGGAGCTGAAAGTCGTGAGGATACAGAAACCATGCAGATACCTGCACGACAGATGCCGAAATCCAGGACATTCTCGCTGAGTCTGGGACAGATGGGAGGTTTTTGACAATGAAAAGATCAAGTGGCCACTTCAGCACCACTCCTGCACCAGCCCATTTGGCATTTGCAAGAATTGCCAGATAGACAGTTTTGCCTTGAGAGCGATGGAGAAGGCAGGAAAAGAATAAAAATGTTCCTACCTTGTGTTCTAGTTGTTACAAGTTAGGGGAGAATAGGGGGTACTGCTGGAACTTCCGGATCACGAGAATGGGGATCTCACACCCCTCTGAGATGAAATTAAAAAGGTTGTCCGGGTTCAGAGCTGATCCCGGACATACCCACATTTTAACCCAGGCAGCCCCCCCTAATATGAGCATCGGAGCATTTCATCCTCCGATGCTCTCCTTTGCGCTGCGCTGAATTGCGCAGGGCAAAAGCTTTTTTAAGAAAATCTGGTGATGTACCGGGCTCTTCATAGGAAGCCTCCGCCTAGCAGTGACCCTGGTGACGTCACCAGCCTGTAAAAAGGCTAGGGCAGCGCTAAAGCCCGCCTATCAAAACCGGTGACGTTACTTGAATACACTGCTGGGCGGAAGCCTCCGCCTAGCAGTATAAAAGCATAAACAAAAAAGGCCTTGCCCTGGGTGATCCAGCAAAGGGCAAGGGAGAGCATAGAAGCATCAAATGCTCCGATGCTAATATCAGGGGGCCTACCTGGGTGAAAATAGGGGTATGTCTGGGTTCAGTTCTGAACCCGGATAACCCCTTTAATGGAGTAGTAGTTCGGACATGCAAACTGCTGCTCTATTCATTTCATAGGTGTTCCGGAAATAACCAGGAGCTGTACTCCGCTGCTATATGTTCTATGTTTTATATGGTCCTAGAACACTTTAATGACATTTAATATTGTTATATTTTACTGCAGGGGGCCATCATCACATTCATGTAGGTATACATATTATAAGCTACTAGCAGGCAGAAATGGGAGGGAACAAACAAATGTAGGACTGGACACAATGTGTGTTTATGAATCAACGTGAAAGGCATGAGTCACTTTATACATGAAGGTAACGATGTAAAACATGAATAAGGTGCATACATAATTACTATGCACAAATATTGTTCTTCAAAAACAATAGTTTCAGGATGGACAAACTAAAACTTGAAAGATTATAATTGTACTGTGGAATGATAGTGCCATCTAGTGGTAGACCTCATCAGTTGTGGGAAGAAATAAAGCAGTTGCTTGGAATCTATCATTTATTATAAAGCCCTGTTATTCTTGAAGAATAAACCGACCTTGTAATATGGCATTTTTTTAAATATCTTTTAAAAATGTTCTCCCTTCCCTGACTATGACTCCATGGAAACATTACAGGAGCACATGTTCCATTCATGGTGCCCCCTCCATGTCTGTACAATATTTGGGTCACCTGCGGATTTTCCCATAGCAGCCATGTCATATATTCCTCTGATTTCATATGGAAGTTTTTCTGTCATATTCTGTAAAAAACTAACAAAATGCCATTTTCCATTGGGCACTGTACAACGGAGCTATTCCCAACCAGAACTATTTCTTCTAGAGTGGAGTTTGTCCAAAATATAGTATCTGTCCTTATATATACACTATGTTGTTTTAATGGTATGTACCTTCTGAATGGAACATTGAGAGTTAAAGAGGACCTTTCATGTGAAAAAAAAGTATGAACTAAGTATCATGATATGTAGAGCGACGCCAAGGGATCTCACTGCACTTACTATTATCCCTGGGCGCCTCTCTGTTATCCACTATGTCCTCCGGTATCTTCGGTGACTTGTTTCTCTTGCGAGGAGTCTGCCCTTTTTCTCCTGGGCGTCTCCTTCTCCCAGGCTATGAGCGCTGCGCTGCAATTGGACACCGCGCAAACAGCAGGTCCGCAATATACAGGCACTGGTTGTGTGCACAACTTATCAAGGATGCAGACCCATTCACTTGAATAGGTCCACAATCCGGAAAGAGTGGTGTGGAACAGAGTCAGGGAACCCCACGTAAACACTACGGAGTGCTTTCATGGGGTTTCTCTCTGTGCCTCCTCACAGCACAAAAATGTCGACCATGTTCTATGTTTTTTGCAGTGTGGGTGGATCACGGACAATGCAACCGCGAGGATGGTGGCCGTGCATTGGGGACCGCAAATTGCGGTCTCCAATGTACAGAACGGCCGGCATACATTCGTCTGCATGAGTCCTAAGTAAGCAGTTGGAGTGTGGATGAAAGCAGTGGGAGCAGCCTGCAGGAGAGGAAGATTTTGTGGCAGAAAATTCTGCGACTGAAAATCAGTTCCATTCACCTAAAATGGGTTTTCGCATCTAAGATAATGAGGGCATATCGTTAGGATATGTCCCCATTGTCTGATAGGTGCGGGCCTGCCCTCTATTTATTTCTATGATGCCGCTAAAAATAGCCAAGTGCTGGCTCGGCTATTTCCATAAGCTCCATAGAAATGAATAGAAGCAGTGACTTCCTCCATCCACCACCTTCCCCGCTCTGTTCTCAGTGTAGGTGCAGGTCCCAGAGGTGGGATCCACATCTATCAGACAATGGGGGCATATCCTAGCGATATGCCCTATTGTGTTAGATGGGAATACCCCTTTAATTGAGCTTGCAGAAATGCATGTGCTTGCTGCACCATTCAAATGAATGGAAATGATTTTCAGTCGAGAATTGTCTGCCACAAAATCTGGTGTGTGTGAAGGCACCCTAAGAAAGAAAAGCCTTTGAATGTGTGTGGAAGATAACCTGTGGAGGCAAGGCACATATTTTGGCTAATGGAATCCATAGCTTTTTGCGTAGGTTTAAACCCTTCGAGAATGTACAATTTTTGTTCAGTTTTTGCATTTTCATTTTTTACTCAATACCTTTCCACAGCCATGATATTTTTATTTTTCTGTTCACATAGTCATATGAGGGCTTGTTTTTTCAAGACAATATGCACCATTTAATATTGCATACTATGTAGTGGAAAGCTGGAAAAAGAAAATTCCAAGTAGAGTGGAATTTGAATAAAAATGCAATTCTGCCATAGATTTGTGGGTTTCATTCTTACTGTGGCGTTTTAAAATGTCAGCTTTATACAATCACGCAGCTGTGAGAGAGCAGCCTCTATGCACACGGAGGTGACTTGTTGAATCAGACATTCTCCACTTACAGTTTACGCATCAGACACCCAGGAGTTAATCAAGTAGCTTTTAATCCGGAGATTGCATTACAAGATGCACAGGGAATCCAGATGGTAAAAGAATTATGCCAACAATATCTCCTTGCTAAGAAGATGGAGATTCTCCTCAGAAAGCTAAGCACACACTAACAGCAATGCATGACTGGGAAAACAGGGAGTGGCTGGGCTGAACTAACTAAAAGCTGAAACAGAGGGGGGAGGAGAAGAGAGGAGCATACCAATACACAATGCAAGATACTGAAACAGAACACTCCCTGTCTGGTATAATATATATATATATATTTTTTTTTATACAATGGAATTGTATAAAATAACAATAAATAATGTCCATAAACCTGATGAATAAACAGATGAATAATGTCCATGAACCTGAAAAGGAAACATGCAATGAACATTTATTCAAACCAAAAAGGATATGTCTTCAGTTTAGGCCATAGAGTTGGTACTGGAAACAGTCTTAGAAGATGATGAGCATCTTTGATGGAAGGGATCTCAACCTGGAAGTTCTGCAGGCATAAGTAACACAACTTCTGTAAGGGGGCGAAAGAAGGTATTGATTACTCCACCACTAGCGGTTCTTACTTCCACCTTATGAACTTTCCCATCCGAACTGGATACGACTTTAGTAATAAGTCCAGTAGGCCAGTTGAGACGATCAACTTGTTGGTCTCTTAACAGAACAAAATCTCCTTCCTTTAAATTAGACCTTGGTTCTTGCCACCTTCTGCGTCCTTGCAAGAGGCAGAGGTACCTTCTTCTCCACCTTTTCCAGAACTGACTGGCGAGATGTTGTACCTGCTTCCACCGAAACTTATAAAGGTTGTGCTCTTTGAAAATGCCAGATGGCACAGGAATATTTCCTATCTTTTCTGGTTTATTCTTGAGTGATCTTTTATGCACCCCAGATGTGGATTTCTTCTTTTTTACTACAGGAGATTGTCTTTTGCTTTCATAAGAAGCTGAGCGAGACTTGGTTCTCGTTGATCTTGCCAAAGATTTAGAGCGAGAGCGCTTATTTTGTGAGGCTGATTTAGATGTAGGTTGCTTACTGTCTATGGATCGTGAACGTGAATGCTCATGTCTGCTTTTCACTTCTGAAATGGGATCTGTCTTTATACATACAGACTTAGGTTGTTGACATGCAGTATTTGTCATGGACATTGGCGGTGAACTTTTCCCTGTGGTTTCCAGAAAAGGCTGAGCAATATGAAGGTGCTCATCCGTTGAAGACTGGGAAGAACTATGATACTCTTGGGTGCAATCAACAACTGCAGATGGAACTAAAGGTTCTTGCAAAGTATCTCAAATAAACTCTTCCTCTGTTGAAGGAACCTCCTTTATAGAACGTTCAGAAGATACTTCCTTTACAGAATTAAAATCATTGTCAAATGGTTGACTGAAAGGCTCATATTTCTGCGGCGTCTCATCAGAACTACATGAATCAGAAGGCTTGTTGTCAGTGAACATATCGGATTCATTATGATAAACTGTGTGAGGACTGCAAAGCTGGGAAGGACTTGAAGAGGGCTCCAAATGAGATCCTGAAAGCATTTCTACAAGCTGCCCTTCTGTCCAGGAACATTCTTCTGCAGCTGACTCCTTGGGAATTAAGCTGCTTTCTGATGAACAAGTTTTTAGAATATTTGGGCAAGGAACCTCTTACACATCGCAGTGGTTAGGACACCGCCTGAAGTAAGAAGTTCATCCCCCTATTAATACGTCAGTTCTGAAGGAGTGTATCTGGCAGGGTCTGTGGGCTCTGTCGAGACATACATTCCCCAAGATAACCCAACCAACTGTATGTTTCTGGGCATATGGAGCACTGTAAGGGCCATTGCGAAGTTTAAGGACCTTATGAGCCTCAAGAATGTCTTTACCTAGTAAGAGTAAGATCTTGGCATGTCTATCAAGGAGAGGAATCTCTCTAACTATGTTCCTGAGATGAGGGTAATGCTGTGCGGCTTCAGGTGTGGGAAGCTCATCCCTTGCGTCCGGCAATTTGTCACACTCAATAAGGGTTGGAAGAGAGAGTTTCTTATCTCCTTTGATGGGCTTCAAGGTGAAACCATTAGCTCATCTTCCTGAGGTTGTCACAAGACCAGAGCATGTTCCTAGGGTGTAGGGTGTAGTTTCTCCCTCTATCCTGAACAGATCAAAGAACTTAGGGCTAGCTAGGGAACAATTTACATTGGTCATCTAGAATAGCATACATTCTTATGGTCTTCTCTGGTTGTGCTGTCGGAAATACATCCACGAGGTAAATCTTAGAATAAGACTTAACGCACACAAGTCCTTCGCCGCATACCTTTGTGCATCTGGGCATGATGGTAGTGGTTGGTCAGTCGGCACTCTCCCTGCCATGACTCTCCCTGCCTTGATCGGAATGGGGCTTGCGCCAGCTAACTGGTTCTAGGTTTCGTCTGATTGGTCCAGCGGACACATGTAGATCACTATTACATTCAGAACACTTGACTGGAACCTCACAGTCTCTGGCGAAATGCTCAATGGATGCACAGCCTCTGAAGCAGATATTATGACTCCTTAGGAACTCCTTACGTTCCTCATAAGGCTTTGCTATGAAGACACAGCATTTCCTTAAAGGATGTGGTGTATCATGGATAGGGCAATGATGAACGGGTTACTTAGGGCTTTTGTTTCCAATTCAAGCGGCTGCGTTAGTAGTGGGCACAGCCCCTGTCTTTTTTATGGAAATTAGACCTTTAGGGTTTCTCTGTCTGGGACTGAAAGTCTTGTGTCTCTTTTTAGTAGAGCCAAAGATGTTGGTCCCCACGGTGTTGAAGCTCAGATCGTTTTTAGCTCTAGCTAAGTCCTTGATGAACTTACCGAAGAATGAAAATGGTGGAAAGGGAACACGATGATGCTCCTTGTATTTTAAACCTGTTGTTGCCTATTGGTCTTGAATATTGAGGAGTAATTTCTCCACGATCATGTCCACACAATGGCTGCCGTCCTATTAGTGCACACAAAACCTGTCCTCCTAATCACACAGGAAGAGAGGTTACTTCACAACACTTAGGTAAACATATGCCTCATCCTCCTCTCTGCTCTACTTGTCAGAAATTATGATCCTGAATACAGGTGAATTTCTAGGGGAATGGAGATGATGAGGAGACATGAGAGGAGGGTGAGGTGTGGCTAATAAGCAGCAGCCTTTGTATGCAGTCTCTATTACCACAGCCACAGTCTGTCCTGTCCATCCTCTATGTACGAAATTCCCCAGAGATTTGGCTAAAGTTCTTATCCGCTCTACCTCAGTGTTGTGAAGTAACTTGTCCTGCTGTGTGATTAGGACAGGTTTTGTGTGAACTAATAGGATAGTGGCCATTTTGTTTCCCATGATGATTACTCCCCAGAAAAAATGAGCCATTATAAATAATGAAAGGTTTTCTTTATAAGAGAATATATTTAGTATTTTCATTTTCTTAATTGCCAGAGAACCACTTTAACAAAATGCTTGGTCACTTATTTTAATTTACCTAGCCATGTTGCCTAAATCTTGTATTGACCAGGTTCAGCGCATGAAGAATAAGTCCTCATATTCATATACTCCTGGCTTTCCCCACCTTCCTGCTGCTGATTCATATGAAAAAAAAAATGTTAATCACAGGCAGGTGGGTGGGGAGAGCCGTGAGCTCGTGAATGCTCATTGACATGCGCTGGAGCTTTTAGAACCTAGCAGCAGGAAACTGGTGCCAGAATTCCTTTAACCCCTTCTACCCCAGGCCAGTTTTCGCCCTTTTGCCCAGGCCATTTTTTGCAATTGTTTTCTCGTTGTCATTCATGATAGTCATAAATTTGAGTCAATATATTTCACCTTTATTAAAGGAAGTTTTCAAAATTTCAATTTCTCTGCTTTTAAAACAGAGAGTGATAACTCATAAAATATTTAGTACTTAACATTTCCCATATGTCTACTTTATGTTGGCATCATTTTGTAAATGTCATTTTATTTTTTTAGGACGTTAGAAGCCTTAATATTGTAGAAGTAAATTTCCAAAACCCACTTTTTAAGGACCAGTAGTCACTTTGTGGGGCTTACATAGTGTAAACTGCATAAATGACCCCATTGTAGAAACTACACTCCTTAAGTTACTAAAAACTGATTTTACAAACTTTGTTAACCCTTTAGGTGTTCCACAAGAATTAAAGGAAAATGGAGATGAAATTTCTAAATTTCACTTTTTTGACAGATTTTCCATTTTAATCCATTTTTTTCTTTAACACATCGAGGGTTAACAGTCAAACAAAACTCAATATTTATTAGCCTGATCTGCGGTTTACAGAAACACCCCACAAGTGGTCGTAAACTGATGTAAGGGCACACAGCAGGGCACAGAAGGAAAGGAACGCTATATGGTTTATGAAAGGCAGATTTTGCTGGACTGGTTTTTAGATGCCATGTCCCATTTGAAGCCCCCCTAATGCACCCTTACAGTAGAAACTCTCAAAAAGTGACCACATTTGCAAACTAGGGGATAAGGTGCCAGTTTTATTAATACTATTTTGGGGAACATATGATTTTTAATTACTCTATATTAAGTTTTTTGTGAGGCAAGGTAACCAAAAAATGGCTGTTTTGGCACCGTTTTTATTTTTTACAACATTCATCTGACAGGGTAGATCATGTGCTATTTTTATAGAGCTTGTTTCTATGGACACAATGATATCAAATATGTCTACTTTGTTTCAGTTATACATAATAAAGCATTTTTGAAAAAAGAAAAAATTTTTGTGTCTCCATTTTCTGAATGCTTATTTTTTTTATTTTTCTGCCGAAAAGTTGACGTTTTTATTGGTACCATTTCTGGGTACATATGATTTTTTGATCTTTCATTATTATCACTTTATGGGGCAAGGTGACCAAAAAATATGTAGTTTTCGCAGAGTTTTTATTTATTTATTTTTACAGCGTTCACCTGAGGGTTAGGTCATGTGATATTTTTATAGAGCCGTTGTTACAGATGCGGAAATAATATTATTTATTTCCCTTTAGCACAATAATAGCAGTTTTGAAGCAAAAAAATCATATTTTAGTGTCTCCATAGTCTGAGAGTAATAGTTTTTGTATTTTTTGACTGATTGTCTAAGGTAGGTTCTCATTTTTTGTGAGATGAGGTGACGGTTTGATTGATACTATTTTTGGGAGCATACACCTTTTTAATCGCTTGGTATTGCAATTTTTGTGATGTAAGGTGATATAAAATACCTTTTTTAGATACAGTTTTTATTTTTATTTTTTATGGTGTTCACCTGAGGGGTTAGGTCATGTGATATTTTTGTAGAGCAAGTTGTTACGGACACGGCGATACCTAATATGTATACTTTTTTTATTTATTTCACTTTAACACAATAATAGCATATTTTGAACAAAAAATGATGTTTTAGTGTCTACATGTTTTGAGAACTATATTTTTTTAATTTTTTGAGCGATTGTCTTATGTCTTTTTGCGGGATGAGGTGACGGTTTTATTAGTACTATTTTGTGGGACATACTCATTTTTTGCTGCATGAGATGACGGTTTTATTGGTACCATTTTGTGGGACATACCCCTTTTTGATCGCTTAGTGTTGCACATTTTGTGATGCAAGGTGACAAAAATGGCTTTTTTTGACACAGTTTTTATTTAATTTTTTTATGACGTTTATCGGATGAGGTGGATCATGTGATATCTTTATACAGCCAGTCGTTACGGACGCTGCGATATATAACATGTGTGTTTTTTCTTTTTTTTTTCTATTTTTAATTATTAAATCTGGGAAAAGGGGCGCTTTTTTCTTTTTTGTACTTAAAACTTTTTTTTATTAAAAACACTTTTTTTACTTTTTGTCTTAAACTTTATTTCTGTCCCACTCTGGGACTTCAACTTTTGGGGGTCTGTTCCCTCTGCAATACAATACAATACATATGTATTATAAAGCATTGCCTGTTAGTGTATTACACTGAGTAATACACTAACAGGTTGCCTAGGAGACGCAGCCTGAGGTTGGATCTCCTGGGCACCTGTAGAAGGCAATTGTGAAGCATCTGTACAGCATTGGGCTGCCTTGTTCCTCATCGGGTCCCCGCCACAGCAACACAGGGACCCGATGGGCTCCCTCACCCGCAGCAAACCCCTTCTATGTTGCGGTTAGTGCTGACCGCAGCATAGAAAGGGCTTAATCCGCTGGCAGCGGCTTTTACAGCGATGCCGGCAGATACAGCAGGGGCCCAGCTATCAGTGACTGCCGGGCCCCTGCAGTGATCGGGCGCGCACCGCTCAGGTACCCGCCCGATCACCATGACGTACTATTATGTCAAGATGCGGGAAGTCACTGATGTAATAGTACGTCATATGTCAGGAAGGGGTTAAAAATAACAAGTATTCTGTCCTGTCAAGTGAACAAAGTAAAAAACAAAAAGTTAAAAATGGCCATTTTTTGGTTACCTTGGCTCACAAAAAGTGCAGGCTCTTCCCCCATGTGCCAGTAACAAAAGCCTCTCCACCCCCCCCCCCCATGTGCCAGTAACAAGTGCCCCTCTTCCCCCCCCATGTGCCAGTAACAAGTGCCCCTCTTCCCCCCCATGTGCCAGTAACAAGTGCCTCTCTCCCCCCATGTGCCAGTAATAAGTGCCTCTCTCCCCCCCATATGCCAGTAACAAGTGCCTCCCCCCCCCCCATATGCCAGTAATCCGGCCTGTGTCCCGCTGTGTATTGCTCAGCTGCATCGGCCTCTGATAGGCTGTGGGCCTCCCTCCCCTGCCCCACAGCACAGCCATCTGTATCGCTGTCCTGAGGATGGCGATACAAATGACTATGGAGATGAACGCTTCCCTGTGACCTGCTGCCGCGGGCCCCCTTCCCGGCCGGACCCTCGGACCACGTCCGAAGTGCCCGACCGCTCAGTCCGCCCCTGTACAAATAGGTGATAAGGGTCAGAATATGGTTATAAATTTTTCCCTCAAAGGTTTTTTTTTTCAGTATTAAAACGCAAGAAAAATTATACAAGTGTGGTATCGTTGTAACTGTACTGACCTGGAGAATGAAGATAACAGGTCAATTTTTCCGCATAGTGTACAGTATAAAAAAATAAAAATCTTTATGAGAATTGCATTTTTCACAATTCTACCCCATTTAGAATTTTTATTCCGCTTTGTACTACATGGTATGCAAGCGTAAATGGTGCCATTAGAAGGTACAACTTGTCCCGCAAAAAATAAGCCCTCATAATGCTTTGTGAATGAAAAAATAAAAATGTTAGGACTATAGTAAGGGGGGAAATGAAAAGCAAAAAAGCAAAAATTGAAAATATCAGGGTCTAGAAGGGGTTAATCAGCAAAGCAGGCCAGTCCTCTTCCGGCCTGCGGCCGAGTTTCCCCGGATCCCAGCACAATCGCTCACTATGACGAAATGTCATCAATTTGCGACTGTCTGCGCTGCTTCACAGATTCCAGGCCTAGAGACCTGTGGCCTATGACAATGAAGTGTGGGCCCGGGAACCATTGGTTTCTGTGACCCACCAGACTATTCAACTATATCACTGTTCTGAGGATGGTTGTATCTGTGCCAAACACACCAATAGCTGATCTCAGGGAGACTAGCCACAAAAACACCGTGGAGCCTCAGTTAAGAGTCTCAACACAGCAATCCAAAGTGCAAAGCTCCCTGGGAAACAGTAATATGCAAAATAAATGTGGAGCCCCAGTATTGGGTCTACAACACAATGAAAGCCAGATATCCCTCAAAGGAAGGAAAACCGAGCAAAGGGGTGTCTCCATTACAGAGTTCACCAAATCCACCATTACTGACAGAGTACATTACAAGAGGAGGTATAAGAGGAAAGGACTACAACTCTCAGCATTTCCAGATATCAGGATATATTACAACACCCTGAATATGCTGGGAGTTGTATACCTCCTCTTGTAATGCACTCTGATTTTACCTAATAATGGCTTGGACATGCTGGGAGTTACAGTCCCATTCTCTTATACGTCCCCCTGTATTATGCTCTGATATTAAATAATAATGGCTTAGACATGCTGGGAGTTATATTCCTCTTCTGTTATATCTCCTGCAGTAATGTGCTCTGAATTAGGGTCGGGACGATGGATAGGGGAGGGTAGTCATCCTCCTAGGTTGCCACTTCCTACGGTGGAACATTATATATATCTATATTGGCAATATGGGGGGAAGCATTTTATATTGGAACTAGTGGGGGGCACTACAGGGAGACATTAGAGTCACTGGGAGCATTATAGTTATATTATTACTACTAGAGTACTGTAGGGCCGTTATTATTATTTGACGCAATATGGAGGGCATTGCTACTAATGGGGGCTATCTTGGGGAGTATTATCACTATTGGGGGCACCATTACTAATGAGGGCAGTCTGGGTGTATAGTATAGTATAGTGTTTGTGGACATGGTGGGGGGGGGGGGAGCACAACAGGCACAGTATTGGGCGTAGGTTCAAGAGGTTCTCCGGATTTTTTCATATTGATGACCTATCCTTAGGATAGGTAATTAATATCAGATCGGCGGGGGTCTGACACCTGGCACTCCTGACGATCAGCTGTTTGAGGAGACAGCATGCTCTGTGGGCACGTGCCGTCTCCCTCCTCTCTTCCTGCTCTGCTGCTGTATGTCTATGGGACAGCAGCAGTGAACAGCATGCGCCGTCTCCTCAAACAGCTGATCGGCAGGGGTGTCAGACATCAGACTGTGTTTTTAGCACATTATTACAAGATGTGGGCCCCCCCTTTTGATTTTGCCCAGGGACACATTTTGTCTAAAACCGGCCCTGGACATATGGGCAACCCAGTCCGGCACTGACCAATCTGGCATTTGCCAGAATTGCCAGATGGGTAGTCCAGCCCTCTGTATATTTATATATATATATATATATATATATATATATATATGTTCAATGCAATGAACTAGCACCGGATTTACACGTTGTAAGGACTCTACAAAGAACTAGGGGACTTTCTTAGTGTGTGGAGGAAGGGAGATTTAGACATAAATACAGGAAGGGATTCTTTACAGTTAACCCCTTAGGGACCCTGCCATAAAGGGACCCTGCCATAAAAAGTTAGACCAAAAAGTTAGAAAAATGTCCAAATTTCAATTTCTCTACTTTTATAATAGATAGTAATACCTCCAAAAATAGTTTATTACTTTACATTCCGCATATGTCTACTTCATGTTTGGATCATTTTGGGATTGCCATTTTATTTTTTGGGGACGTTACAAGGCTTAGAAGTTTAGAAGCAAATCCCACTATATAAAGAACGAGTTCAGGTCTGAAGTCACTTTGTGAGGCTTACATAATATAAACCACCCAAAAATTACCCCATTCTAGAAACTACACCCCTCAAGGTATTCAAAACTGATTTTAGGTGTTCCACAAAAGTTAATGGAAAATGGAGATGAAGTTTCAGAATTTCACTTTTTTAGCAGAATTTTCCAGTAACAAAGCAAGAGTTAACCGCATAACAAAACTCAATATTTATTGCCCTGATTCTGTAGTTTACAGAAACACCCCATATGTTGTCATAAACTGCTGTACGGGCACACGGCAGGGCGCAGAAGGAAAGGAACGCCATATTGTTTTTGGAAGGCAGATTTCACTGGGATAATTGTAAGCTGCCATGTCACATTTGAAGACCCCCCCTAATGCACCCCTAAAGTAGAAACTCACAAAAAGTTACCTCATTTTTGAAACTACACCCCTCAAGGTATTTAAAACTGATTTTACAAACTTTCTTAACCCTTTTGGTGTTCCACAAGAGTTAGTGGAAAATGGAGATTAAATTTCTGAATTTCACTTTTTTGGCAGGTTTTCCATTTTAATCATTTTTTTCCGCTAACAAAGCAAGAGTTAACCGCAAAACAAAACTCAATATTTATTGCCCTGATTCTGTAGTTTACAGAAACACCCCATATGTGGCCATAAACTGCAGTACGGGCACACGGCAGGGTGCAGAAGGAAAGGAACGCCATATTGTTTTTGGAAGGCAAATTTTGCTGGACTGTTTTTTGACACAATTTCACATTTGAAGTCCCACTGATGCACCTCTAGAGTAGAAACTCCAAAAAAAGTGACGCCCATTTTGGAAACTATGGGATAAGGTGGCAGTTTTGTTGGTACTATTTTAGGGTAGATATGATTTTTGTTTGCTCTATATTACACTTTTTATGAGGCAAGGTAACAAAAAATAGCTGTTTTGGCACCATTTTTATTTTTTGCTATTTACAATGTTAATCTGACAGATTAGATAATGTGGTATTTTCATAGAGCAGGTTGTTACGGATGCGACAATACAAAATATGACTACTTTGTTGGTTGTTTATTTCAGTTTTACATAATTGCCATTTTTGAAAAAAATTATGTTTTAGTGTCTCCATATTCTGAGAGCCAAAGTTTTTTTTATTTTTTGGGCAATTGTCTTATGCAGGGTCTCATTTTTTGTGGGATGAGATGACTGTTTGATTGGTATCATTTTGGGGCGTGTATAACTTTTTGATCGGTGCTATTACACTTTGCTTTTTTGACACTGTTTTTATTTTATCATTTTTACAGTGTTCACCTGAGGGGTTAGGTCATGTGGTATTTTTATAGAGCAGGTTGTAACGGATGTGGCAATACATAATATGTATACTTTTTGTTATTTATTTAAGTTTTACACAATAACAGCATTTTTTTAACCAAAAAAATCATGTTTTAGAGTCTCTATATTGTGAGAGCCATTTTCTAAGGTAGGGTCTAATTTTTGGCGCGATGAGATGACGGTTTGATTGGTAGGATTTTGGGGTGTGTATAACTTCTTGATCGCTTGCTATTAGACTTTTTGTGATGTAAAGTGACAAAAAATGGCTTTTTTGACACCGTTTTTATTTTATCATTTTTACAGTGTTCACCTGAGGGGCTAGGTCATGTGGTATTTTTATAGAGCAGGTTGTAACGGATGTGGCAATACATAATATGTCTACTTTTTCAATTTTTTTTTACATTTAACGCAATAAAAGTATTTTTGAAACAAAAAAAATCATGTCCAGAGACATAGTTTTTTTATTTTTTGGGCGATTGTCTTAGGTAGGTTTGTAACACCAGTTATTTTTCGACTGTTGGCACATGCTTAGACTTTTAGTAATGTAAGGTGACAAAAAAATGTTTTTTTAGCACAGTTTTTATTTTATTTTTTTGACGGTGTTCACCTAAGGGGTTAGGTCATGTGATATTTTTATAGAGCCGGTTGATATGGATGAGGTGATACCTAATATGTCTACTTTTCTTATTTTCCCTTTTTATTACAACTTTTTTTTTCTTTATTTTGGGAAAGGGCGCTTTTTTTTCGAAACTTTAATTTTTTAATTTTTTCTAGGCATGATAATGTCATTATCAGCATGTCATTATAGAGCCGGTTGATATGGACGAGGCGATACCTAATATGTCTACTTTTCTTATTTTCCCTTTTTATTACAACTTTTTTTTCTTTATTTTGGGGAAAGGACGCTTTTTTTTTCGAAACTTTAATTTTTTAATTTTTTCTCTGATATTTTTTGATTAATTTTTTCACTGATAATGACAGTCAAGTGGAGCACATGTTTTGAGAGGTCAGGGACATGCGTAACACTGGGTTCAGACCTGAGCGTTTTGAAGCCTAGCGTTTTGTGCGCGTTCAAGACGGGCGTTACGCGCGTTTTTTTCAAGCGTTTTGGTAAATAGTGTAGGCGCGTTTGACGCGCGTTTATGTGATTGACTGCATAGTTGGCCAATGACCAAACAGCCCTCGCTATATATAGTTTGGCCAATCTGAGTGCTTTAGAGGTGTGAAATTCCATGGTGGCTGATCCAGCATGTTGCAAACTTTGACAAACGTGCGTCCATAGGCGCGTTTTACGCTGCACAAACGCCCGAACAACACGCGTATCGCGTTTCCCATTGAAGTATATTGGCACCAAACGCTCGAAAAACGCCCGAATTAACGCGAACATACTTGCTTATGCGTCGGACGTTTTAGGCGCGTTCGAACGCACATAAAAACGCGCAAGTGTGAACCACCCCCATTGGAATGCATGGTTCCTGTACTGTTGTGCGTTTTTTTGCACGTTCGAACGCGGCGTTTTACGCGAAAGTGTGAACTGAGTGTAAGAGACAGGTGAGGGTGACACAAGTGCCGACCAAACAGATGTAACAGTGCTGCCCATAATTATTCATACCCCTGGCAAATTTTGACTTAAAGTTACTTTTATTCAACCAGCAAGTAATTTTTTGAAGGGAAATTACATAGGTGTCTCCCAAAAGATAATAAGACGATGTACAAGAGGCATTATTGTGGAAAAAAAACATTTCTCAGCTTTTATTTACATTTGAGCAAAAAGTGTCCAGTTCAAAATTCTTCATACCTTCTCAATAATGAATAGAAAAGCCTTTATTGGCTATTACTGCAATCAACGCTTCCTATAATTGCAGACCAGCTTTTTGAATGTCTCCACAGGTATTTTTGCCCATTCATCTTTGGCCTATTGCACACGTGTGAACGTGTGCGCCCCGTGCCCGTATTGCGGACCACATTTGCGGATCCGCAATACACTGGCACCATTCCGTGGCCATTCCGCATCACGGATGCGGACCCATTCATTTCAATGGGTCCGCAAATCCGGAGATGCGGAACGGTGCGGAATGGAATGACGGAACGGAACACTACGGAAGCACTACGGAGTGCTTTCGCGGGGTTCCGTTCCATACTTCCGTCCTGCAATAAGATAGAACATGTCCTATCTTTTTGCGGAACGGGCAGATCGCTGACCCATTCAAGTGAATGGGTCCGCGATCCACTGCGGCTGCCCCACGGCCGGTGCCCGAGCATTGCGGGCCGCACAGGCACGGGGTGCACACGTTCGTGTGCAATAGGCCTTTAGTAATGAGTTCCAAATCTTTCAGGTTGGAGGGTCTTCTTGCCATCACCCTGATCTTTAGCTCCCTCCACAGATTCTCAATTAGATTCAAGTCTGGACTCTGGCTGGGCCACTCCAAAACGTTAATGTTGTTGTCTGCTAACCATTTCTTCACCACTTTTGCTGTGTATTTTGGGTCATTGTCATGCTGAAATGTCCACTGGTGCCCAAGGCCAAGTTTCTCTGCAGACTGCCTGATGTTGTTGTTGAGAATCCTCATGTCTGCCTTGAGACATTGCCACCAGCAAAGCCCAGATTCACCAGAATGGCCTTGGTGGTGATCCTTGGATACTTCTTCACCTCTCTAACTATCCTCCTGGCCAGCATAGGTGTCACTTTTGGCTTCTGACTGCAACCTCTGAGATTTTCCGCAGTGCGAAACATCTTGTATTTTTTAATAATACTTTGCACGGTAGCCACTAGAACTTAAAAACATTTGGAAATGGCCTTGTAGCCCTTTCCTGACTTGTGAGCAGCCACAATGCGCAGCCGCAGGTCCTCACTGAGCTCCCTTGTCTTAGCCATGACTGTCCACAAACCAACTGCAGAGAGCTGCTGTTTTTCACCTGTTGAGTGACTAAAACAGCTGTTCCCAATTAATCAGGGTAATTAGGATGCTTTAGAACAGCTTGGACTATTCAGAATCGTATAGAACTTTGGATTTTCCCACAGACTGCTGCAAGGAGCGTCCTCTTCGTTCACCTCCTGACACTAGCGCTGCTCCGGCTGGCAGCACGCGCTGTGCGGGGGAACCTGTAAGACAGTTGCCCGGGAAACCACTATTGGTGACGTCACCGTGGAAGATACCGAAGCCTCCGTAGGTCAAAAAGCATCCTGTCTTACAGGTTCCCCCGCACAGCGCGTGCTATCCGCAGGAGCAGTGCTAGTGTCAGGAGGTGAACGAAGAGGACGCTCCTTGCAGCATTCCAACAGAGAGGAACAGCAGATAAGGACAGCAACTTCTAACCCCACACAAGAACTTAAGCAGGTAATCGACCTCACAGATCTACAACTGTGTATACTTTCACTTTTATGTTTTATTGCAGTACACCTATTAATATTTGAGACTACCTTTTATACTGGACACTGATGGGTTAATTTTAGCATACATTTTAGACTACAGGCCCCACAAGGAAAAGGGAGAAGTAGTATAGAACCTGAAAGCTCTATACTGGGAACGCAATTAAGTCCATCACCCAGCGCCGGTATCTTATATCACCCATACGGGCTATGCACGTTTGTAACATATCGG
Organism: Bufotes viridis; assembly: GCA_033119425.1. NCBI lineage: Eukaryota > Metazoa > Chordata > Amphibia > Anura > Bufonidae > Bufotes > Bufotes viridis. The sequence continues at coordinate 156,664,283 of CM065593.1, read as the reverse complement.
TATTAGATTATGTGGAAAAGAAGGAAAAGCAGATGGCAGAAGAAGGGCTCCCACCTGTAGGGAGGAAGAGTGCTGGGTTTGAAGAACTTTGTTTACAACTAGGGGGTGGGAGGGCTTTCTTCTTGTGTCACTCCGGGAATGCCCCATGACTGTTTTTCTCTCCTCTTTTATCAGTTTGTGAAATCGAACTGCCGGTCACTTGCTGCTACGAGGTACTCCTGTAGTTTCAGGATGCAGGGATTAAAGATAAGTATAATTTTAATCATTAGGTAAAATGTATATAGTGGTCAACTATTAGCCCCTTTCATGGGCGTGCGCAGCCTATCGCATTAGGGTGTGCACCTTAAAGCACAAATACACACGCCGAGCGGCCCATAAGACACACCTAGGTTTTAGAAGAGAACAATAAGAAAAATGTTTTTTCATTACACATGAGGTCAGACCACCAATCAGACCCCCAAAGTTAATCAGACCTCAGATAAGAGCCCCAGTGCCTCATATCAGCCCCCAGTGCCTCTTTAGCCCCTTTTCAGCCCCCCAGTGCCCCTTTTTAGTCCCCCAGTGCCTCATATCAGCCCCCAGTGCCCCTCTTCAGCCCCTCAGCAGCCTCTCTTCAGCCCCCAGTGCCTAATATCAGCCCCCCAGCAGCCTCTCTTCAGCCTACAGTGCCTCATATCAGCCCCCAGTTCCTCATATTAGCCCTCAGTGCCTCATATCAGTCCCCAGTGCCCCTCTTCAGCCCCCCAGTGCCTCATATCAGCCCCCAGTGCCCCTCTTCAGCCCCCAGCAGCCTCTCTTCAGCCCTCAGTGCCTCATCTCAACCCCCAATACCTCATATCAGCCCCCAATGCCCCTCTTCAGCCCCTCAGTCGTTCCTCTTCAGCCACCCAGTGCCTCATATCAGCCCCAGTGCCCATCTTCAGCCCCCTAGCAGCCTCTCTTCAGCCCCCCAGTTCCTCATATCAGCCCCATTGCCCCTCTTCAGCTCCCCAGCAGCCTCTCTTCAGCCCCTAGTGCCTCATATCAGCCCCAGTGCCCCTATTCAGCTCCCCAACAGCCTCTCTTCAGCCCCCAGTGCCTCATATCAGCCCCCCAGCAGCTTCTCTTTAGCCCCCAGTGCCTCATATCAGCCCCCAGTTCCTCATATCAGCCCTCATTGCCTCATATCAGTCCCCAATGCCCCTCTTCAGCCCCCCAGTGCCCCTCTTCAGCCCCCCCCAGCAGCCTCTCTTCAGCCCTCAGTGCCTCATATCAGTCCTCATTTCCTCATATAAGCCCCCCAGTGCCCCTTTTCAGCCATCCAGTGCCTCATATTAGCCCCCAGTGCCCCTCTTCAGCCCCCCAGCAGCCTCTCTTCAGCCTTCCAGTGCCTCATATCAGCCCCAATGCCTCTCTTCAGACCCCCAGTGCCTCATCTCAGCCCCCAGTGTCTCATCTCAGCCCCCAGTGCCCCTCTTCAGCCCCCCAGAAGCCTCTCTTTAGCCCCCTAGTGCCTGTCTTCAGCCCCCTAGCAGCCTCTCTTCATCCCTCCAGTGCCTCAGATCAGCACCCAGTGCCTCATATCGGCCCCCAGTGCCCCTCTTAAGCCTCCCAGTGCCCCTCGTCAGCCCCCAGTGCCCCTCTTAAGACCCCAGTGCCTCATATCAGCCCCTGGTGCCTCATTTCAGCCCCCCTGTGCCCCTTTTCAGCCCCCCTGCAGCCTTTCTTCAGCCCCCCAGTGCCTCATATCAGCACCCAGTGCCTCATATCAGCACCCAGTGCCTCATATCAGCCCCTAGTGCCCCTCTTCAGCCCCCCAGTGCCTCATATCAGCCCCAAGTGCCCCTCTTCAGCCCCCCGGTGCCACTCTGCAGCTCCCCATTAGCCTCTCTTTAGCCCCCCCAGTACCCCTCTTCAGACATATCAGCCTCCAGCGCCTTATATTAGCCCCCAGTGCCTCATATCAGCCTCAGTGCCCCTCTTTAGTCCCCCAGCAGCCCCACTTCAGCCTCCAGTGCCACATATCAGCCCCCCAGCATCCTCTTTTCAGCCCCCAGTGCCTCATATCAGCCCCCAAATTAAAAAAAATAAAAACACTTACCGTTCCTGCTCTGGACGCTGCCGCTCCTCACTGTCTGACAGAACCTTGAGTCGGCTTAATTAGGGTGTGCCCAAGCACACCCGGCACACCCCGTGCGCACGCCTATGGCCCCTTTATGTAATTCTCATACAAAGAGGCATTTTCAGGAGATTGCAGGCCACAACAGCAATAATTTGCATATTGTGCCATGCACCTAACCAGCCAAACCCCATACCAGCCACAGCCCCGGTTTGGCTAACATATTATATGGCAGCTACTAGTTTTCAGGCTCCTGTCCCTTATGACAATAAACCAGCGTCCATGTTTGATCCATCCACCATGTTCGGCCCATCTGGTATTGACTATAATACATGTTTAAAGTGAAATACAATCCGGTTCACAGTATATATTTGTAAAGTTTCTGATTTTATACAGAATATGGAAATAATTTCTACAGTGTTAAAGCATAAATTCTGTTCTTTCAGTAGTTTTTCATTTGACAGAACAGAGCCATTTACAGTTTTAATGTGTACAATTTTATATTTATTCTCAGTTTGTTTTTGACAGTTCTTCATTGTTTGTATTGTTTATATTGTTTTTAGAGCATATGGTGTTCATTTTTTGTTTTGCATTTTATTTTTCCTCCCAATGTTCCAATAACCATTACCTTTTTAATTTTCCATTGATATAGCTATATGAGGGCTTATTTTTGTGGGGATAAGTTGTACTATTTAACCATTCAATTTATTGGAACATGGGGAAAAAAATCTATCGTGGCACGGTTTTGGGGGTTTTTACATCACGGTGTTCACTGTGCCCTAAAAATGACATAACGTTCTTATTCTGTGGCTCAATACGAATTAAGCAATATTTTTGAAAAAGATTAACATTTTCTTTGCATCACCATTTTCTGACAGCCATAATTTTTTTTATATTTTTATAATATTTTTTATAATATATTTTATAATATTTTTTATATTTCAGTCTACAGAGCTGTAAAAGGGCTTGTTTTTTGCGGGATGAAATTGGTAACATTTTTGTGGTAGGTACGTCTTTTTTTTATCACTGTTATTCAATTTTTTGGGAGAAAAAGGTGACCAAAAAAAACCAGCAAATCGTGTGTTATACATTTTTTTTTCTATTATGGCGCACAGGAAATTTTTATTTAAATTTTAATAGTTCAGACATTTTCAGATGAGGTGATACTTAATATGTTCTTTTTGTTTATATATTTTTATATCTTAAATTGGGAAAGGGCGGGTGATTTAAACTTTTTCTTTTTTAACTTACAGCAACCACTTTTAACAACTTAGGGGACTAGAACCTCGGATCTTTTGATCCCTTATACTATTCCTCCTAATAGGTGGAGATTTTTATGAAACTGTCCAAAAGAAAAACTGGCTATACAAACCAATCACAGTCCAGTTTTCAATTCATATTATGCTCTTTTAAAATGAAAGCTTCACCGTGTTTGGTTGCGATGGGAAATAAAGTCAGTGTTTCTTTTAGACAGTTTCATAAATCTGCCCCATAGAGCCCTACAGACCCAAAGGATGCTAAACCAGTAGCAGCTATACATTTTTGTATATGGGGGCAGACTGGGAACTTTAAGTTACTGTATCAGAAATGGACCACGCTGCACTTCCCTACAGCAGGAAAAACTCCTTCCATACAAGAGCCTTTAGCGTATTTGAGGCACAGGTTAAAGCTTCCAGTAGATCAGGCACAGTCCTACGGGATGTAAAGAGGGTGCACTGATAGTGAAGCACTGATGACCCAGAAGTATACAGCAAGATTTATTATACTCTCAGACAACTTCTTGGTAAAAGCATGTGCAACATAGAACACAATGCGTCCTCCAAGCCCGACCCGGGTTTCACTTTCGCGCTTCGTCAGGGGCACCTGTGTGGCCACATGCGGAGGTGGTTTAAATTGGATGAAACAATCCCTTCCCTACCTAATTTCCCTCCCCTATAAAACATGAGTATTGCAACATAAGACTTATAGCTAAAAAGAAAGCAAATGGGGCATACATATCAAAACTAGAAATATACACAGTATCACAGGTGCAATAAAACAATAAATACATAAATCTAATAAAAAGTGAAAAATGAGACCAAAGAGACAAAAAAATGATTATTATCCTGCACTATTCCATTTATCATGCCTTCACTTGCTTGCCGCATTACTCCTTCATTCATAAAGTCTCACTCATGTATAGCAGTATCACGGGGCTTTCAACCATTACAAGATGTCTCTATTTCCGTTCATTGCCATTGATCAGGAAGCTCTAGCAAAACGGTGATTAAACACACTTCCATTCATAGCCTAACGCTGGGTTCAGACCTGAGCGTTTCTGAGACTCGCGTTTTCCGCGTGTTTTTGGCAATAGTAAACGTGCGTTTTACACGCGTTTGTGTGATTGACTGCAGTGTTGTCCAATGAGCAAATATCCCTGTCTATATGAAGTTTGGCCAATCAGAGCTGGGGTTTGGCTTTTGCAGCATGTTGCAAATTCATAAACACGCGTTTTCAGTGTCAAAAAAGCGCAAAATACAAGCGTTCCCATTGAAGTCTATGGGCCAAAAAAAACTCAAGTACTTGTTTATGCGTCGGGCGTTTTTCAGCGCGTTCGAACGCGCTGTAAAACGCGAAAATGTGAACCAGTCCCATAGGGAAGCATTGGTTTGCATCGGTTATGCGTTTTACAGCTCGTTCGAACGCGCTGTAAAACGTGCAAGTGTGAACTGAGGGTAACTCCTTTTTATACTTAAGCCGGTGCGGCTGTGTTGATCAAGCCAGAGGACTCTCCTTAAATTAAACAAGGTTTTAGATCGCACACCACGTTGCCGTGCATCAGGAAGCTCTGGCCAAATAGAAATTGCACACACGTTTATTCATAGCCTCGCTCCATCTAATGCTCAAACTGGTGCGGCTGTGTTCATCAAGCCAGATGACTCTCCTTAGATTAGACAGGGTTTTAGATCGCGGTTGTAACGTGGCCATGTTGTACATCCACTATACCTCTTTTTTATTTATGTGTACAATCACATCTCCTTCTCTCCAATGTGCCTTTACTGTTTCGATACCTGTGAATATTAACCCTTTTGGGTCTTTCTCATGAAAATTCTTGAAATGTAGCGAGACACTGTGTGTTCCCATTCCTTTTTTTATGTTTCTTATATGTTCTTGCACCCTGACCTTTAGTTTTCTGGTAGTTCTGCCTACATATTGGAGCCCACATGGGCACTCCAAAACATAAATAACCCCCACACTATTGTAGGTAATTAACCCTTTAATTTTAAAAGTTTGGTCCTTCTTTTAGAGTAGATCGTAGCTTTCTCTCTTTTTCTATTTACCTTACTTCTGTTTTTACAGGGCAGACAAAAACCGCACCATACAAATTTATTTCTTTTTTTTGGCTCAGTGGTCCGTGGTACAGCATTATTCACAGGTGATTTCTCAGATTGGGAGCTTTTTTGAAAATAATATCGGGATGCTCGGGAATTTCTTTCCTAATATAGGGTCGTTCTTAAGAACTCCCCAGTTCTTCCGGATAGCATTCTTCAGTGGGCCTGCAGTAACACTAAATTGGGTCAAAAAGAAAACCTGAAATCTCTGAGCAATTTTTGCATACCACTTCTCTTAACCATACCTTTCTTTTCAATGTCCTTGCTACACTCTTCCAATACTTTTTCCTTATATCCCTTCTCTAAAAAACAGTCTTCAATTATTTTACATTGGTCTCTGAAATCCCTGTCTTCTGTGCAATTCCTATAAATTCTTTTAAACTGCCCTTTTGGGATGTTGTTCAGCCAAGGTACGTGCTGGCAACTAGTCACATCTATATATGAATTCACGTTTGTTTTTTTGAAAAAGGTTCTGGTCCTAAAGCAATTATCTTCGACAAAAATTAAAAAATTAATAGATGTGGCGCTCACTTCACTAGTTAAATTGAGATACAGATCCAGTCCTTATTATTCAGTCCCAGAATAAAGTCCTCTAATCCCTGTCTATCCCCCCTACAGATGACCAAACAGTCATTAATATAGCGTCGCCACGATAACAGTTCCCCTTTTTCTGTTTTGTTATTCAAGAAGGGATTAATGTATTCTTTTTCCCAAAGGGCCATGAACAAATTGGCGAAACTGGGGGCGAATTTTGAATTTTTGGGAACTTTAAGTGGCCCTAGAAAAAATACAAAAAGTGGCACCGTTTTGTAGTCAGGTCCAAGTTGATAGAAGGCAGGGTCAGCAATACCATATTGTGGCACATTATAGCACCCCAACAGAGCCAAATACCACAGTCCATCACAAAATACTGCCAGCAGAAACAAAATGTATCCCCAAAAACTTCCATTGGCCGCTAGTGAGGAGGGCTTAGGTGCAGGGCCGGCGCGTCCTATAGGCTGACTAGGCAGCCGCGTAGAGCGCCCCTTGGGAAAGGGCACTGCTAGGAGCGCCGACCCCGCCTCATGCTGCAGCCGCCCGAGCGCTCTATATTGAGCCTATGGCGGCTGCAGCACTGCCCGGGCTGGCGCGTCCATGAGGGCGCACCGCCCGGGCTGGGCAAGAGGTGAGGAGCTGACAGGAGGTAAACGCTCAGCACTCCCTCCTGTCAGTCCCACATTGTAGCGTGGCAGAGCTCTGTATGGTCCGCGGTACAGGGAGCATCTGTCTCCTGTACCCGGCCGGACTGACATGAAGTGCGCACACAGTGTGCGCTTCCTGTCAGTCCGGCCGGGTACAGGAGACAGATGCTCCTGTACCCGTGGACCATACAGAGCTCGGCCACGCTACACCAGAGGTAGGGGGGGATTGGGAAAGAGAAAGACATTTGGGGTGTGGGGCGGGGGACAGAATGACATGGGGGGCGAATGACAAGAGGGGGAATGACAAGAAAAGGAGAGAGAATGACAAGAGGGGAAAGAGAATGACATGGGGGAGAGAATGACATGGGGGGAGAATGACATGGGGGAAGAGAATGACATGGGGGGACAGAATGACATGGGGGGGCGAATGACAAGAGGGGGGGGAATGACAAGAAAAGGAGAGAGAATGACAAGAGGGGAAAGAGAATGACATGGGGGGGGGGAGAATGACACGGGGGGGAAGAGAATGACATGGGGGGGGGAAGAGAATGACATGGGGGGGAAGAGAATGACATGGGGGGGAAGAGAATGACATGGTGGGGGGGGAGAGAGAACTGGCATTAGTTAAAGGGGTTCTGGAGTTTATTTAAACTGATCGGCAGGGGTCCGACACCCGGGACCCTCGCCGATTAGCTGTTTGAGAAGGCAGCGGCACTAGCAGTAGAGCCTCGGCCTTCTCGCTGTTTACCACAGGCGCAGTGATGTCACGACTAGTATCACTGGCCTTGGCGGGGTTAAGCTCTGTTCACTTGAATGAAGCTTAGCCCTGCGCAGGCCAAGGATACTAATCCTGACGTCACTGCGAGAAGGCTGAGGCGCTACTGCAAGCACCGCTGCCTTTTCAAACAGCTAATTGGCGGGGGTCCCGGGTGTCGGACCCCTGCCGATCAGTTTAAATAAACTGCAGAACTCCGTAGCTCGGCCCTCGCCCCATTATAGTCAATAGGGATGGAGCGGCAGCACGGCAGTGCACGGGTACTTGCGGCATGGCGGATCCGGCAGGCTGTTCACCCGCCGGAACAGCCTGCCGGATAGCTATGCTGCAAATGTGAAAGTACCCTTAAGAGTCCCTGCTCTGTGTCCATCTATAGAGTCAATCCTTCTGGAAGTCCCCAGCTTTCACTCTCGCTGACTCCATATATTTGAGTCAGCGCTTTTATTATGAAGGGGGCTATCCCCAAGCACTGACAGTATTCTTGGGGATACCCTTATGTATTTAACTTTTATTCAGTCTATATTTAAATTGTCTCTGAGGAATTTTGAAGCCTCAACTATCTGTATTGAAGGCATAGATTCTAACCATCGAACCAAAGCGTTCAATGCTAGCAACTGGAAGATTTTCTCTGGCTAAAAACCTCAGTATTTTTCCCATGTGTTCACATGTACAATGTACTGGTATCTACAGATACATCTCTGTACTGTATATATTAGGTACATTTAGGTACACTTCTTAGAGGATAAAGGTTTGGTGCCATTTTATATATTTTTTAGCAAGTACAGACAATTTAATGGCACAGAATAAATTACAATAAATCACAAAACCTTCCATTATAGGAGAACAATTAAAATAATGACATCTCCATCAAATGACAGAAATGAATGTCATCTGATGGACCTTACTGACTGTAAGGCCTCATGCATATGACCGTATCAGTTTTGAAGTCCGTAAACCACAGATCCATAAGACAGGTATACCGTCCATGTGCTGTCCATATCCTTATGTCCATCCCTCAAATTATAGAACCTATCCTATTCTGGCCCAATAAAATGCAAGCCACAGAGCTATTGAAGTCAATTTATCATTGATATGGCCAAACTGAGCTCTAGGCCCCCACTGGCTGTCAGTCACTAGCCAACTACAGCCCCGATGATTTCATCATCATGATGACTACTTCCCTAGGCACTGCTTGCCTGCTGCCCTTCCACAGTGGCAGTGCTTTCCTTTCCACTGTGCCTGGCTGGAATTAGAGTGGCGCTTTCCCCTTCTTTCATACTGATGGAAGCGCTCATGTTCTGCTTAGTGACTCTTTAACTGACAGACCAATGAGCGCTTACATCAGTGCACTCAGGCTTTATTCTCCCCTGAGCGGCGGACCTACACAGACAGCAAGTTTCTGCTCAGGATCTGAATCATCTTATTCAGACACTAGCAGTACAGGCTCTCCCTGACACACCGTACCGATTCTGCAATCAAGTGAATCTCATCACCGCAGTATCGGGAGAAGCTAGCACTGTATGGCAGCATGGTGCAGCACAACAATGCAGGGGAAAACGAAGCATTATCTGACTGACATCATTGACATGAGGAGTGAACGCAGCACTTTAACTGCATCTTTGCGCGCCCCCCTCCCCCCAGGCTGGTATGAGGTAGCGCCCTAGGTGAGTGCCTACCCTTCATCCCTGGGTAGGCGGGGGTTAGGCCATCTCACAATCATTGATGGAATATTGCTAGAATATGCCATAAAAGTCAGATAGATGTGGGTGCCATATGTGGGACACACTCTTATCTATAGTACAGGGCCCCAAAGTGAAGTAGAGCACACCGCGCAAGCGCCCTCGACTATTTTTGGAAGTCCTAATACAGTAAAACCTCTATAAGACTGCCAGAAATAACCGAGCCAGCGCTTGGCTATTTTCAGAACTCCCATGGCGGTGAATGGAAGGTGGCAGCGCTAGTGCTCTCCCTTAGGGCTCGTTCACACGAATGTCTTTTGTTTTCCGTATATGGGCTGTTTTTGGCGTTCCATATACTGTCCGTATACGGAACTATTCATTTCAATGGGTCCGCAAAAAAAACGGAATGTATTCCGTTTGCATTCCGTTTCCGTATTTCCATACCGCAACATTTTGAGTCAGGTCCTATTATTGTCCGCAAATCATGTTCAGTGGCTCCATTCAAGTCAATGGGTCCATATAAAAAACGGAATGCATACGGAACACATGTCCGTATGTCACCTGTTTTTTGCGGATCTATGCTGTAGAAATGCTATGCCCAGCCCATTTTGCACATGTGTTTGCAATGATTACAAAGTTCCAGTTTTTGCAGAAAAACAGAACGGAAACACAACGGATCAAAAAAACGGAACAACGGCTCAGTGAAAAACAGACCGCAAAACCATACGGTCGTGTGAACAAGCCCTTACTTTGAGGGGCCCGTTCAAAGGATAGGTGTGGGTCCAGGGGCGGATTAAGTGCATGATAGGCCCGGGGCTGTCTACCCAACTTGGGCCCCCCCCCCACTCCATTTTAGGTTTCAGGTTTTTTTTCTGTGTGAAGAGGCTGCGGTGCTTTGTGAGCGTCACAGTCTCTTCCTAGGCCATATGATGTCACATTCATCGTTCACGTGGCCGAGGTGCAGCTCTGTCCCATCTGAGTGATTGGGGCTGAGCTGCAATACCAAGCGCAGTGCTGTCAAATGGACAGCGCTGTGCTTGGTAAGGAGCAAAGAGGCTGAGGCGCTCACTGGAACATCGTGGTCTCCTCAAACAGGAGTCTGACCCCCACCATCTCATAACTCTCTGTGTACAGATGTCATAGATGTTACCTGCAGTCCTATGTAACACCCCACATAACACAGTGATTTATTCTGTTATGTGGGGTGTTACATAGGACTGCAGGGAACATGTACAACATTATCTGCACACAGAAAGTTATCACTGTTATCTGGGCTATTACATAGGGCTGCAGGTGAAAAATTAAAGTTTAAGTTGCCAAATTTAAAATACATATGATTATGATAAAGACTTGGAGGAGAAGATGAGACGCAGGTCACAGCAGTGAGGATACAGCACCACATACCTCTTACATCCAGGGACTTCTCCTGTCATGTAGATCTTCTCTTTCCTCTTCTCCTCCGTCTGACCCAGACTGCCATGACTAATTCTTTCAGCCGCATCTCGTCTCTACAGAGTTTGTTACACAGACACGTTAGATTTCTCATAATTGGGGTCATTTATCAAACTGGTGTAAATTAGAACTGGCTTAGTTGCCCATAGCAACCAATTAGATTCCACCTTACCTTTTCCAGAGGAGCTGTTAAAAATGAAAGGTGAAATCTGTTGCTATGGACAACTAAGCCAGGTCTACTTTACACCAGCTTTATAAATTATCCCAAAGGTCCCTATAGTGTCTACAGCAGTTATAATGTCCCCTAGAGTGCCCCCAGTAATAACAACAACACCCTATATTGTGCTCCAGGTAATAATACCTGTATAGTGTCCCCAAAAATAATGTCCCCAATACCCCACACTGCCCTCATATAGTAATTTCCCCACACTGCCCCCATATAGTAATTTCCCCGCACTGCTCCCATATAGTAATTTCCCCACACTGCCCCCATATAGTAATTTCCACACACTGCCCCCATATAGTAATTTCCCTATATTGCCCCCATATAGTAATTTCCCCACACTGTCCCATATAGTAATTTCCCACCACACTGCCCCCATACAGTAATTTCCCACCACACTGCCCCCATACAGTAATTTCCCCACACTGCCCCCATACAGTAATTTCCCCACACTGCCCCATATAGTAATTTCCCCACACTGCCCCCATACAGTAATTTCCCCACACTGCCCCCATATAGTAATTTCCCCACACTGCCCCCATACAGTAATTTCCCCACACTGCCCCCATACAGTAATTTCCCCCACACTGCTCCATACAGTAATTTCCCCCACACTGCCATCCATTAATTAATTTGCCCCCACACTGCCATCCATTAATTAATTTGCCCCCACACTGCCATCTATTAATTTGCCCCCACAACTGCCATCCATTAATTAGTTTGCCCCCACACTCTCATCCATTAATTTGCCCCACACTGCCATTTATTAATTATTTTGCCCCCACACTGCCATCCATTAATTAATTTGCCCCATACTGCCATCCTATAATTTGCCCCCACACTGCCATCCATTAATTTATTTGCCCCCATACTGCCATTCATTAATTTGCCCCCACACTGCCATCCATTAATTTGCCCCCACACTGCCATCCATTAATTTGCCCCCACACTGCCATTCATTAATTTGCCCCCATACTGCCATCCATTAACTAATTTGCCCCACTGTCCCTTAATATCTCCTCTCCTCCCCCCCCCCCCAAGTTAGCACATACACATAAAAAAAAAGGTAATACTTACCTGTATGCTGAATGGTGTGGCAGGCGCGCGTACATCAGAACGTGCGCGAGCGCCACCATACAGGCGCGCGATGACGTCATCACGCGCGCCGCACAATGATGTCATCGCGCACGCCAGGCCGGGCTTCTACCACCACACAGGCCTCAGGCCCATTAGGCCTGAAACCTATGGCGGTGATAGGCGGCAGGGCAGGGAACTATACGCTCCCATGCCCCGCCGCAGTACGTGGGTGTTCGGGTCGGCGCTGGGCCCCCCAGCGATGCCGGGCCCGGGGCGACCGACCCAAACGCCCCAATTATAATCCGCCACTGTGTGGGTCCCAGAGGTGGGATCTGTACTTCTCTGACACGGATGGCATACCCTAGTGAGAAAACCCATTTTATCCTTTAACAAAAAAAAGTTTGGCAAATACTGCTGATAAAGGGAAAACTTGAGACCCAGTAAGAGACAAAAATAAAACAAATCTGTATTAGGTTGCTCTCAGACAGGAAAGTGTGGTGCGTGAAACAAGCTCTGCATGACTGCCACTCTTTAACTGCATCTTTGCGCGCCCTCCCCCAGGCTGGTATGAGGTAGCGCTCTAGGTGAGTGCCTACCCTTCATCCCTGGGTAGGCGGGGGTTAGGCCATCTCACAATCATTGATGGAATATTGCTAGAATATGCCATAAAAGTCAGATAGATGTGGGTGCCACATGTGGGACACACTCTTATCTATAGTACAGGGCCCCAAAGTGAAGTAGAGCACACCGCGCAGCGCCTCGACTATTTTTGGAAGTCCTAATACAGTAAAACCTCTATAAGACTGCCAGAAATAACCGAGCCAGCGCTGGCTATTTTCAGAACTCCCATGGCGGTGAATGGAAGGTGGCAGCGCTAGTGCTCTCCCTTAGGGCTCGTTCACACGAATGTCTTTTGCTTTCCGTATATGGGCTGTTTTTGGCGCTCCATATACTGTCCGTATACGGAACTATTCATTTCAATGGGTCCGCAAAAAGCGGAATGTATTCCGCTTGCATTCCGTTTCCGTATTTCCATACCGCAACATTTTGAGTCAGGTCCTATTATTGTCCGCAAATCATGTTCAGTGGCTCCATTCAAGTCAATGGGTCCATATAAAAAACGGAATGCATACGGAACACATGTCCGTATGTCACCTGTTTTTTGCGGATCTATGCTGTAGAAATGCTATGCCCAGCCCATTTTGCACATGTGTTTGCAATGATTACAAAGTTCCAGTTTTTGCAGAAAAACAGAACGGAAACACAACGGATCAAAAAAACGGAACAACGGCTCAGTGAAAAACAGACCGCAAAACCATACGGTCGTGTGAACAAGCCCTTACTTTGAGGGGCCCGTTCAAAGGATAGGTGTGGGTCCCAGAGGTGGGATCTGTACTTCTCTGACACGGATGGCATACCCTAGTGAGAAAACCCATTTTATCCTTTAACAAAAAAAAGTTTGGCAAATACTGCTGATAAAGGGAAAACTTGAGACCCAGTAAGAGACAAAAATAAAACAAATCTGTATTAGGTTGCTCTCAGACAGGAAAGTGTGGTGCGTGAAACAAGCTCTGCATGACTGCCACTGTTCCTGGACCGACCGTGACTAATCTGAACAGAACTCACGCGTCACATGCGGCCTTTTCCACGGGCCACACCTGCCCATCTGAAAACAGCCTAAGGGTCCATTCACACATCCGCAAAATGGGTCCGCATCCGTTCTGCAATTTTGCGGAACGGGTGCGGACTAATTCATTTTCAATGGGGCCGGAATGGATGCGGACAGCACACTATGTGCTGTCCGCATCCGCATTTCTGGATCTGCACTTCCGCATTTGCACTTCAGTTTCCGCAAAAAAAAAAAAAAAAAACATGTCCTATTCTTGTCCGCAGAATAGGCATTTTCTATTATAGTGCTGGCCATGTGCACATGGCCAGTGTCCGTGTTTTGCGAATCTGCAATTTGCGGATCCGCAAAACACTAACGGACTTGTGAATGGAGCCTTAGGCTACATGCACACGACAGTGAAAAAAATGTCCGTTAAAACGCACACACTGTCAGTTTGTCATGGCCATTTTGCATCAGTGTGTGCATTTGTTTTCTGGCTGTGTGTCCATTTTTAACGTCCGTTTGTCATCCGTTTTTAATGGACATGGAATTTGACTGGCAGTTATTTCTAGAACCACCCTTCTGAAAACATCCTCCTGCCAAAATAATGTCATAATGTCCCCCATAGTGTAGCCATTTATTTTTTTACTGCCTCCAGCTTTAATAATGGCCGTTAGACGGGTGCACTCCTGTCTAAGCGGCCGTTAAAAAACAGTCCCATTGATTTCAATGGGGTCCTTTTGGCCGTGGAAATGGGCAAAAGAAGGACATGTCCTATTTTTAGACGGACTGGCCGTTAAAAGAACAGCCATGTGAATATCCCCATAGACTTTAACTGGTACTAAAAATGGCTGTGTGACGGCTGCAATTTAAACGGACGTCACACGGCCATTTTTCATTGTCATGTGCATGAGGCCTTAACCATCTGTATCTGATCCATATTGCCACAGGCAAATATAAAGGAGCCCTGAAGGCCGGCCATTATTGATCCTATCAGAAAATAACAGGGTGGAATGGATAGAGCGGTTATCTGAGGTAAGTCAGAAAACCCCTAGAACAGCCAAACAGCCTGGTAATACTGCGCTGTGCCTGGGTACAGCACATGACCGCTGCAGCCAATCACTGTCCCCAGCGAACACTTCGGAATTCCTTCAACACAAATTTTAGCCGGCATTTCTTTAATGGCGCCACTTGTTTGAATTTTTTTGTATGATTTTTCTATTATTATTTTATTTTTTTTGGGGGGGGGGGGGGTGCGGGCTATTTTTTTCCCAATTGCTTCAACATGCTGCACTTTAAGTTAATCCTGTCCCCCCCCTTAGACGCCTCTTCTGGAAACTGAATAAATGTAATTATTTAACCCCTTAGGCTGGGTTCACACACGAGCGTGTCCGGATTAGATCCGGATGCGTTGCGGATGCGTTCAGTGAAAACTGAGCGTTTTCACAGGCAAAGCCATTCAGTTTTGCCTGCGATTGCGTTCAGTTGCTCAGTTTTTTCCGCGCGAGTGCAATGCGTTTTGATGCGTTTTTCACGCGCGTGTTAAAAAACTGAAGGTTTACAAACAACATCTCCTAGCAACCATCAGTGAAAAACGCACCCGCACTTGCTTGCGGATGCTATGCGTTATTAACGCAGCCCTATTCACTGATTTTTTCGGTATAAATAACATAATATCTTTATTCTCTGGGTCAGTACAATTACAGCGATACCAAATACATACAGTTGTTTTATGTTTTACTACTTTTGTGGGGGGGAAAAAAACATCTTTTTTTAAAAGGAAGAAACTCTTTTTGCATCCCGCCTCCCCAAGACCCATACCTTTTTTTTATTTTCCTTTCTATGGAGTTGTGTGGGGGTTGATTTTTGTGGGACGACTTGTAGTTTTCATTGGTATAATTTTGGGGTAAATTACGCTTTTTGATCGCTTATTATTACGCTTTTTCAGTGGCGACTAAGAATAAATGAGTAATTCTGCCATTTTTTTTTTTACAGTTCATGGTAGGGGATAATTTACATATTTGTGTAGTGCTGCTTAAGGCAGCTTAGTAACCGCCTTAAAAAGGCCTCCGTCGATCTGATATTGATGACCTATCCTCACGATAGGTCATCAATATTTAAAAGCCTGGAGAACCCCTTTAATACATGACAATATCTTATTGGTATTGGCTTTAGAAGCAGCTCACTGATATTGTATGTGGTTGTTTAATCTATGATCTGCAAGGACGTCTAAACCCTTCTCCACAAGTGTAAAGGTAAATGATTTAGTCTACTACATGTGAGCATGGCTGTCATAGGCTCTGTTCACACTAACATCAAGATTTTCATTCATAACAAGGCCATAAAAGCTGTGCTGTGTGCATTGCAAACCAATACCTATAAATAATAAGTGGGTCGGTCAGGTTTCTAGCATTTTTTTTTTATTTTACACCATTTTTTAGGCATACACTTCAAAAAGAAAAAAACATATATTGTCATCATCAAATAAATAACAATAACCACTTTTTTTAGGGTTCTGGTATTTTGCCAGTAGGAATATTGCAAATGCCAGGAACGCTTACAAAAATGCAAGAGATGAATACCTAATTTATAACGTGCAATTGATCCCTTCAACTTAAATAATATAAAAAAGTAAATATAAAACTTACTTAATAAAAAATTACGAAAAAAACTAGTTTCATCCTAATCGACTTAAATCATTATGGTGCTAATGGTTTAAACAAATACCTAGCAAATTATTTTCATCACAACCTGAAGAAAATGTAAGTAAATTATTTTATTTTTAATGAATTCCAGTCAGAAGGATTTTTGCTTATGAGAATCGCACTCCTTTCGCCTGTACTGACGTACACATGGAAACAGTGATTACAAACAAGGACAATAAAGTTACACGAAAAAAAAAATTCAGTACTTTCAAACGCCACCTCAGCGCCTACAGAGTCCTCCCACAATACCAGGGAGGAGGAAGTAAAGAGTAGAGCGTCTCCACGGCGTTCTATACGCATTCCTGGCTCACGTCGACGTTCTCTTTCACAATTGGCCGGGGTGCGCCTTAGTTCCGGTGACGTCAGCTCTATAGAAGTAGTACCTCGTCCAGTGCGACGTGTCTCAGATAGCGGCCGTCGAGCAGAGAGGAGGAAGAGTCATCAGCCGGTAACTGTGACAGACTGCTGTTTTCTTGTTCTGGGGCTTCCGGGCGTCAATTGTTCTTGATGTTTAGTTTATCTTTAGTCTTATATTAGATTTTTGTAGATGTGTGGGCATGATGCCACCATACTGGGCATGTGATCTGTATGTGGTATACACCTTGTCCTGTATTTAGAGATCTGTAATGAATATATGATGCTTTCTGCGCCTGCGTGCTTTGCTGTACACTGGCAGTATTCTAGCCCTAATACTTCTTAGACTTGCACTGACCTTTTAGGGGTGTGCATATGTAGGTTCAATTCACTGTCCTATCAGAACCGTTAGTGGTGATCAGCAGCTGTGACTATCCTGGATGAGAACAGGTTAATATACGGCATGTAATCCAGAAAATGACTCCTTTATGCCGTCAGCATTTGCTGATCTTCACTGAAAATAAAATGGTGAAAAGGTAGCCCTTTGATCCTGGTGGAATGGATGGCTCGGTTGTATTCATGTCTGGGGAAAGATCCCAGTTTGGGTTGAAACGCGTCATATGTGCACCAGATTTAATGAATTGAATATTTATTTTTTGCGACGTAATATTGAGGACCAATCTGCAGGGGTTGACTGACTGCACCCCTGCTGACCAGTAGATTGAAGGGGTTGCGCTGCTTGTGTGAGTTTATTTGACTCCTCAGGATAGGTCATTGGCATCTGATCGGTGGGGCTGAGCTACGGCTAGGCAAAGTAACCGATGAATGTGTCATCACTGGCCTAGGGTAAGCATCGAGAAGGCCATGGCGATTCATAGAATCCGCTAGGGCCTTCGCAAACAGCTGATCGTTTGGAGGTCCTAGGTGTCAGACCCCCACAGATCAGATGCTGATGACCCATCCAGTTGATAGGTCATCAATTTGAGAGTCTTTAACGGCAAGCCATCTAGACTATGTTGGCTGTGCAGTGTAATTACAACTGCTCGGCCCATTCAGTTGCGCAGAGCTGCCGCCACAAGCTAGTTGGCATGCAGTTGAACATTGAAGCGGATTCAGCGCTAAAATGAGTGTCATGGCCCCTTCAAACAGCTGATCAGCAGGGTGCTGGGAGTAGGACCCCTGTCGATCTGATATTGATGTCCTATCAATGTCATTGCAGCACACAAACCTGTGTCAATCATGCCACTCATTTGTGTGGGAGCGCTGTTTACGTCAGCCCTGTAGAAATGGACTGACATGGGTCCTACTGGTTTTCCAAGACTTTCTAACTGACTTATCCTGTGGATAGGTGATCAGCATCTGATCAGCTGTTTGAGAAGGTACTGGCACTCGCAGGAGCTGCTCAGCCTCATTGCGGTGAATTGGTATAAGTGTGATACCAAGCACAGCCACTATACAATGTACGGCGTTCTTCTTGGTGAGCACGGAGAACGCTGCGGCGCTCACAGGAGTGCCACTGCCTTCTCAAACAGCTGACGGACCCCGCGATCAATACTGATGACCCTTTAAAAAGCGGGAACACAGGGATCACTGGGTGTTTCAGTAGTTGTGTCCCTCACACACTCCAGTGTTTGTCGTCTTACCTGTGGATAGGTGATATAGTTTTTATGGGATAACCCAAGGGGTTTTCCCATCATGAAAAAAGAGTGACTAAAATGTAAAAGCCCCAACACTTACCTCACCAATCCGCTACAGTTTCAATGCTACCCAGGCCCACCTCTGCTGTCTACTCCCATCTCAAAACACAGGAAGTTCCCACTCAGCCAATCATAGGCTGAGATGAGCCACCTCCACGGACTCGCGGTCAGTGAATGTCAAGAAGGGAACAGGTAGCGGAGGGCAGCAGCAGGGGATCAGTGATGTGAATGGCAAACCCCCTTTAAGGTCGTATCATGGCAATAATACACTTTTGCATTTTACGCATTCATTTTGTTTTCTCCTTGCAGGCACCATGGACCAGGTTATGCAATTTGTCGAGCCCAGCCGCCAGTTTGTGAAAGATTCAATCAGACTTGTCAAAAGATGCACTAAGCCAGACAGAAAAGGTATGTGGTGCTTCAGGCTTCCCGATCCTCCACATGGTGCCATACCTTGCAGGTGCTTTTACCGGACCATTAAGACCTAGCATCTCTGAGGTGTTCTTTCTCAATAGTGTTTGGGCACAGATGTATGTCCGTGATTTTTGAAAAGAGCCTCCTCCAGAATGAAGCGACTTGTCTTATGACAGATACCCTAAAAAATCTTTTCCTGTGTTGGAGCTTCTCTTGCCTGTCCTCGTGACTACAGATCTTCCCACTCCTTGGCTCCATGTTGTCAGATACTTGGCCTCATAACCGCTAATCTTCATGTCTTTCCACTCTAATGTCGCCATATCCCCCCCGATCCCTATAGTGTACATTAGTTGTATGTGCGCGCTTCTGTCAGAAGGAAATTGTGGAATAAGTGGGGGTGTAACAGAATAGTGAGGCTCTTGACTTTGTAGACGTGGTTGTGTTTGTGTCTTGCTAGACTGTATATATTGAGGCCTTTTTGAGGCTTATTTTTGTGGGATTGGCTTAGTCACGCAAGACAATTTTAACTAAATAATTTCCTCTCTTTCAGAATTTCAGAAGATTGCAATGGCCACTGCGATTGGGTTTGCAATTATGGGATTTATCGGCTTCTTTGTCAAGCTAATCCATATTCCCATCAACAATATCATTGTGTAAGTGTTTTCTCTCATCCCTGCAATGTGTGGGTATTACATGGATCAGCAGAACTCCAGGAGAAGGGATTTAATGCCTAAATGTCTCGTTGGTGGGCGTCTGTCTTCTGAAAACTGGTGTGCTGGCTCCTCCATTTCTGATATGGAGTTGATCATGTGTACAATGTTACACAAGGGATTTAAAGGGGCTGTCCAAGTTAGTTATTGATGACCTATACTCGGGATAGGTCATCAATATCAGATCGGCGGGGGTCCGACAGCCGGCACCCCTGCTGATCAGCTGTTTGAAGAGAAGGCGCATGCCGTGCCAGCGCTGCCTCCTCTTCATTGTTTACCTGCTCGCCATTGCATCTGCAACGGTAATGGGTGTAATTACACCCAAGCCATTCCGTTAATTTCAATGAGATGGCTCTGTAGTATACAGTTGTATAGGAACGAGCCGTCCCATTGATATGAATGGGACGGCTTGGGTGTAATTACACCAATCACCGCTGCAGATGCGACGGCGAGCAGGTAAACAATGAAGAGGAGGCAGCGCTGGCACGGCGCGTGCCTTCTCTTCAAACAGCTGATCGGCAGGGCTGTCGGACCCCCGTCGATCTGAGGATAGGTCATCAATAAATATAACTTGGACAACCCCTTTAACTCCTTCCAACGGAATACATTTACGGTGGAAGTAAGTTAAGCTAGCAGACAAAAGACCCATTGAAGTTAATAGGTCCACACAAAAATGCAGTACAGGTGTCATCTGTATGCGGTCTGAAAAATCATATGGTCATGACTGCATCTGAATGCAGTTGCTGTGACAAATGTACCACGCACAAATGTTACCTGTATGGCGCTTGTTTATAAGGCCTCTAAACGGGGCAATGCAAAGTGCTTTTTTTGTCATGTTGGCAGCACATTGTCATGTTGTCATTGTCATGTTGGTTGACACTGGGAGACTTTGCTGCTGAAATGCCCTAGTAAATACTCGCATCTCAGTAAATTAGAATATCATTGGAAAGTAACTTGTGTACTTTAATTCAAAAAGTGAAGTTCATTGTATAAGATTCATTATACACAGTCATCTATTTCAAGCACTTATTTTTCTTTTAATGTTGATTATGGCTTACAGCTAATTAAAATTATAATATTGTGAAAAAGTTTAATATTGTAGACTCATGGTGTCACGCTCTAATCAGATATTCGGCACAAAACACTTGCAAAGGTTTCCTAAACCTTTAAATTGTCCCTCAGCCCGGTTCAGTAGGCTACACAATCATGGGGAAGACTGCTGACTTGACAGTTGTCCAGAAGACAGTCATTGACACCCTCTATAAGGAGGGTAAGCCACAGAAGGCCATTGCTAAAGAAGCTGGTTGTTCAGAGTGCTCTATCCAAGCATATTAATGATAAATTGAGTGGAAGAAAGTTTGGTAGAAAAAGCAGCAGAGAACTGCAGCCTTGGAAGGATTGTTAATAGAAGGGCATTCATGAATCTGCAGGAGATCCACAAGGAGAGGGCTGGGGCTGGAGTCAGTGCTTCAAGAGCCACCACACATAATGTATTCAGGACATGAGCTACAACTGTCACATTCCTTGTATCAAGCCGCTAATGGCACAGACCTCAGAAGCGTCTTACCTGGGCCAAGGAGAAAAGACTGGACTGATGCTTGTGGTCCAAAGTCCTGTTTTCAGATAAAACAAAAGTTTGCATTTCGTTTGGAAATCAAGATCCCAGAGTCTGGAGGAAGAGTATAGAGGCACACAATCCATGTTGCTTGAGGTTCATTCTGAGGTTTCCACAGTCAGTGATGGTTTGGGGAGCCATGTCTTCTGCTGGTGTTGGTCCACTGTGTTATATCAAGTCCAATGTCAGCGCAGTTGTTTACCAGGACATTTTTGAGCACCTTATACTTTCCTCTGCTGACAAGCCTTACGGAGCTGCTGATTTTCATTTTCCAGAAGGACTTGGCACCTGCCCACACTGCCCAAAGTGCTAATACCCAGTTAAATAACCACGGTATCACTGTGCTTCATTTGGCTAGCAAACTTGCCTGACCTAAACCAAGGTTGGTCTTGTATCATTTTCTGAGATGTTGACTTTTGGGTTATTAGTTGTAAGTCATAAGCATCAACATTAGAAGAAATAACCACTTGAAATATATCACTGAATGTAATTATTCTAGGAGTTTCACTTTTTGAATTAGATTACTGAAATTAACTTTTTGAGTACATGCTCACATATCCGAGCAGATCAGCTAACAAACAAAAATTGTGCTTGTTTGTTAGCTGATCACCAGCAGTTTTACACAGGCTCAGCCCCATTCACTTGACTGGGGCTGAATGTGATACCAAGCATTACCGCTATACGATGTACGGCGCTGTGCTTGGTAAGCATAGAGAAGACTGCGGTGCACACAGGAGCGCCAGTGCTTTCTCCAGCAGCTGATTGATGGGGG
The DNA here is from genome assembly GCA_033119425.1 of Bufotes viridis. Taxonomy (NCBI): domain Eukaryota; kingdom Metazoa; phylum Chordata; class Amphibia; order Anura; family Bufonidae; genus Bufotes; species Bufotes viridis. The sequence continues at coordinate 156,642,551 of CM065593.1, read as the reverse complement.
GGCCCGACCCCCACTATCGGGTACCTATCCTGAGGATTGGTCACCTGTATCAAAATCTATGATAACCCTTTAAATTGACCCGATCAAAGGGCCCTAAGGCTAGTTTCAGAGTAGTGTGTTAATTCTGGGAAACACTGTGGGAAAGTATAGTTCATTACAGCAGGGCAGAAACCCACCGCATTACAAACCATTATAATGCTGCAAGTACATGCCACAAGAGCAGCATTCAGACCGGGAAATAACGCTCACGCAATGAACACGCTCTGCTAAAACTAGCCTCAGGAATGCAGTGTGAGCTGCAAACCAGCCATGTGCTGTTCACTAATTCATAGACACTCTTCTTAAATGCGCACAATAAAACGGAGAGAACTTCCAGGACGTATTAGCATGTTGCGCACAGCTGGAGATTGCAAGTCAATAGACAGATTTGAAATTAATATGAAAAAAGGTCTTCCAGAGGCTCTGCCACACTTCCAGGCAGGGTTAAGGTGCAGACCCACCCCTTAGTTTTAACTTTGTAATGTATTATATTATGTAAAGCTGGCTGGCCCTCAATATAGGGAGTCTCAAGTTTTTTTACTTTATACATCCAAAATTAATAGCTGCCTATTCCCTCATTAAAACAATGTAATTTACTGCACAACAATATAGAGAAAAAATATATAAAAAAAGTGTACATAAATTTTATAAAGTGTAAGACAGGGCTCGACAAATCCCAGGTCGCCATGGTGACCTGGAATTTGGTCCTGGTGCCTGGTGGGGAAGGGGAGAAAGAGAATGACGACGAGGGGGGAAAAGAGCTGGGGGTTGTAGTGATTCGGGGACTGCAGAGGCTGAGCCCCAGCTGGGGGTTGTAGTGCTCAGTAAAGTGTCATGGTGCCCGCTGAGTTTATGCCCTCCGGGCTCTCCCCTCTGGACCCTGTAATCCTTGTAATGGTTTCCACATGTCATGGCGGCCGACAGGGGCGATCACTTGGATGCTGGCAGCGTCTGACGTGTCATATAACCAATTGAAGAGGGGAAGCACTATGGGGGGCCCTATATACTCGCACATTATGGGGGGCCTATGTACTGGCATGCATCATTGGTTGGCTCTATGGAGAAGTGGGGGGAGAAGCACTATGGGGCATCTACTGGGGGCTTTATGATGCGGCTCCGTCTGGCTCCTAACTTTTTTTTTGCTGGCTCGTAGATTCCAAGGAAATTTGTCAAGCCCTGGTGTAAGATATAAAATAAAATAGAATCCTTGTAATATGTTTCCACCTCTAGGGGTCACTGTAATACCACAAGTATTGGTATTAGTGGCCCCTAAAGGTGGAAACATATATATACAAGGATTTTATTTTATATATTACACTTTTATAATTTATGTACACTTTTTTATATATTTTCTGTATATTGTTGTGCAGTAAATTACATTGTTTTAATGAGGGAATAGGCAGCTATTAATTTTGGATGTATAAAGTAAAATCGTGTGACTCCCTATATTTACATGGGCCATTATCAGCAATAACCCGTTTATTCACGAATTTTTTTGCTTGTTTTTTTGTGAGTGGCGTTTTATTTTTTTTCTTTAGAGAAGTCTATGGAAAAATGTCTTTAAAAAAAAAAAAAAAGCGGGGTAAAACCTCAGAGTAGGAAGTATCAAAATTGATGCAAAGAAAGTTGAGCAGTTGGCAGCTAATTGGCATTTTCCAAAGGCCTCTGAAATATCAGATTTGTTGCCATCTTTCCCATGTGTCTTTCTTAATGGCTCTATACATAATAGATGCGCTGACTAATGCTTCTTTCTTTTTCACTTTTCAGTGGCAGTTAGACTTCCCTGGTTGAAATGACAGCGGCGTGGATTTTTAAATAGCGGCAAAGTGTTATTGGACAAGTGCTTTTTGTTTTATGTACATTTTTTATTTGGCCTAGTTCATGTAATTAAACAGCCTAAATTTATCTCTATTGTGTCCTGTTTATTGCAAATATACAAAAGGTTTCTCTTGTATGTTTAAAAAATATAAAATCCTATTCATGTGTCTAAGGCTACCTACACACATTATGAATTACATGTATTTCCCCCATGTCATGACAGCACCACCAGAGACGGACTCCTCCCCTAGGGACAGAAAACCTAGAGTATAAAAGGAAGTACTTCCCTCTCAATCAGTGGTTTCCTGTCCCTAGGAAGCTTGGAGTGTTTTCGAGCATAGTCTGGTGGGCTGTGTTAAAGATATGGCTGGGGGACCTGGGAAGCGAGAACTCCCGGTAGTTCTGGGTAGCCGAGTCCCCTGTATGACTCCCGGTGTGGAGTCAGTTCTTCACCCCCAGCAGCAGGTACTTGCTGCCATCCGCTCCTCGCCGCGGCCTGCTCATGGTTCGGGGGAGGCTGTGGCAGTTGAGAACTCACCGCATCAGGCGATCTGGTGGAATGTAGGAGGGGATCTGGAGCCCGGCGTTGTTGCGCAGAGGGCTCAGGTGGCCGTGCCCATTTTGGAGGCGGGGCACAAAACTGATGTGATGACTGGGAGGAGGAGGGATTACGCCAGAGCTTGGTGATGACGCCAGCTTAGAGCGGCAGATTTAAAACGCGTTTCTTTTACTGCAGCGTCTGCCTCCTATGTGTGAACTGAACAGCCATCAGTTATAGTTCAGCTTTCAGAAGGGGGTGGTTGCCCAGAAGATGAGTGCCTCCAGCGAGGACGCAGGTTAAAAAAGGTCTCGCACGAAATCTTCTACCAAGGTCCCATTTCGGTACCGTGTGGTGAGTGTTTGTGTCTTGGAATGTTTTATTTATTTATTTATTTTTTACCTGTAGTATGATTACTGTTTTTTTTAGGATGAGGCTTCTAGGAAGTCTAAGAAGCCAAGGACTAAGGAATGTGCCATGTGCAGTCAGTCTTGCTGCTGACTATAGTAAACCTAATTGTGTCAGCGGCACTAATAAGGTTATTGCGCAAGAGACTCCTTCACTGCTGCTACAGATGCAGGACATGGTGAAAAACCAAATAGAAGACTCCCTAAGAGGATTTCTGCCAGCGCTTTCTCCACCTGCACCTCAGCCGGCAGTTGCTCCCTCTGTTCCAATACTATCTGATGTTGAGGAAGAGGGTTTAATCGTGGCTCATTCAAACTCGGGTGTAGTCATGCGCCTTGTTCTACCTTTCCTTCGGTATATATTATGTTTAGGATAAGGTTTCAGCTATTTTTTCTTATGTTGTGCAGGAGGGGAGTATGAATGTTCTGAGGATGATTTATCAGGCAGACCGTTGTTTCAGTGTGAAGATACGGATTAATTGGTCAAAGCAGTAAGATCAGCTATGGGTCTGGAAGAGACTAGGGAACAAAAGTCTAACCAGGACATCATGTTTGAGGGAATTGAATTAACCGCTACAGGACCGCCTAACGCAGGGATGCGTCCTGCGGGCGGCCCTGTAGCTCTGATACGACGCATCGGCGCGTCATCTCGCGAGAGGCGAGATTGAAGCGCGGCACAGCAGTTAGGCTACAGCCTGCCAGCGATGATCAATCGCTGGCAGGCTGTAGATGCGAATAAAATCGCATCAAACTGCTATATCAGACGCTGTTTTATGAACAGCGTCTGATATAGCTGCTACCTGGTCCTCTGGTGGTCCCATTTACTGGGATCGACCACCAGAGGACCAGGTAAAACAGTAAAGTTGCACCAAACACTACACTAACCCCCCCCACCCCCCCTCACCTATTAACCCCTTGATCACCCTATCTAGACCCCCTGATCACCCCCCTGTCATTGATCACACCCCTTGTAAGGCTCCATTCAGACGTCCATATGTGTTTTGCGGATCTGTGGATTCACCGATCCGCAGATCCGATCCGCGGATCCGATCCGCGGATCCTCAAAACACGGACACCGGCAATGTGCTTTCCGCATTTTGCAGATCCGCACATTGCCAGAACTATATATAAAATGCTTTTTCTTGTCCGCAATTGCGGACAAGAATAGGACATGTTCTATATTTTTGCAGAACGGAAGTGCAGACCCGGAAGCGCGGATCCGTAATTCCGGATCCGAGCGGGACAAAGTCTGTCCCCATAGAAATGAATGGGTCCGCAATTCCGTTCCACAAACAGAATTGCGGATGTGTGAATGGGGCATAAGGGTCCCTTATCACCGCCAGTTAGTTAGCTACTTGTTAGGTAGCTAGCGCCCAGCCCTCCGCACCGCAGTCACTGATTTTGGCAGAGATTTTTTCATCCACATTGACCGATGCGAATGAAAAAATCTGTGCCGTTCATTTTTTTTTTTTCAGCGCAGAGGCTGAACGGAAAAAATCTCATTACCCGTATGCTCAATATACGGAGAATCGCAGAAACTCCTAATGCTGGCCATACGTGTAATGATTGCGAAGACCCCTAAAATGCCAGGGCAGTACAAAAACCCCACATGTGACCCCATTTTAGAAAGAAGACACGCCAAGGTATTCCGTGAGGGGTATGGTGAGTTCATGCAAAATTTTATTTTTGTCACAAGTTAGTGGAATATGAGACTGTAAAAAAAAAAAAAAAACAATATCCGCTAACTTGTGCCAAATTTTTTTTTCTGTGAACTCGCCATGCCCCTCACGGAATACCTTGGGGTGTCTTCATTCCAAAATGGGGTCACATGTGGGGTATTTATACTGCCCTGGCAATTTAGGGGTCCTAAAGCGTGAGAATCCAAATGCGTAAAAATGGCCTGTGAAATCCTAAAGGTACTCATTGGTTTAGGGCCTTTAGCATCTTGGCTGCAAAAGTGTCACTCATTGGTATCGCCGTACTCAGGAGAAGTAGGGCAATGTGTTTGGGGTGTATTTTATATATACCCATGCTGGGTGTGAGAAATATCGCTGTAAACGACAACTTTTAAATTTTTTTATTCAAAGTTGTCAATTTACAGAGATATTTCTCTCACCCAGCATGGGTATATGTAAAAATACACCCCAAAACACATTGCCTACTTCTCCTGAGTACGGCGATACCATATGAGTGACACTTTTGCAGCCAAGATGCCAAAGGGCCCAAATTCAACGAGTACCTTTTAGGAGGGCATTTTACGCATTTTCTCTCACGCTTTAGGGCCCCTAAAATACCAGGGCAGTATAAATACCCACATGTGACTCCATTTTGGAAGAAGACACCTCAAGGTATTCGCTGAGGGGCATAATGAGTCCATGAAAAATTAAACTTTTTGTCAAAAGTTAGCGGAAAGGGAGACTTTGTGAGAAAAACAATAAAAATCAATTTCCACTAACTTGTGCCAAAAAAATCTTCTATGAACTCGCCATGCCCCTCATGGAATACCTTGAGGTGTCTTCTTCCAAAATGGGGTCACATGTGGGGTATTTATACTACCTGGCATGTTAGGGGCCCTAAAGCCGTGAGAAGAAAAATGCGTAAAATGCTCTTCCTAAAGGTACTCATTGAATTAGGCCCCTTGCATCTTGGCTGCAAAGTGTCACACATGTGGTATCGCCGTATTCAGGAGAAGTAGGGCAATGTGTTTGGGGTGTATTTCATATACCCATGCTGGGTGAGAGAAATATCTCTGTAAATTGACAACTTTGAATAAAAAAATTTAAAAGTTGTCGCTTACAGCGATATTTCTCACACGCAGCATGGGTATATGTAAAAATACACCCCAAAACACATTGCCCTACTTCTCCTGAGTACGGCGATACCACATGAGTGACACTTTTTGCAGCCTGAGTGCGCAAGGGGTCCTAAAACCAATGAGTACCTTTAGGATTTCACAGGCCATTTTTATGCATTTGGATTCTCACACTTTAGGGGCCCTAAAATGCCAGGTGAGTATAAATACCCCACATGTGACCCCATTTTGGAAAGAAGACACCCTAGGTATTCTGTGAGGGGCATGGCGAGTCCACAGAATTTTTATTTTTTGGCACAAGTCAGCGGAAATTTTTTTTTTTTTTTTTTTACAAAGTCTCATATTCCACTAACTTGTGACAAAAATAAAATTTTACATGAACTCACCATACCCCTCACAGAATACCTTGGGGTGTCTTCTTTCCAAAATGGGGTCACATGTGGGTATTTATACTGCCCTGGCATTTTAGGGGCCCCTAAAGCGTGAGAAGTCTGGAATCCAAATGCGTAAAAATGCCCTGTGAAATCTCTAAAGGTACTCATTGGTTTTAGGTTCTTTGCGACTCAGGCTGCAAAGTGTCACACATGTGGTATCACGTACTCAGGAGAAGTAGGGCATGTGTTTTGGGGTGTATTTTTATATATACCCATACTTTGTGTGAAAAATATCTCTGTAAACGACAACTTTTAAAAATTTTATACAAAGTTGACAATTTACAGAGATATTTCTCTCACTCCAACATGGGTGTATGTAAAAATACACCCCAAAACACATTGCCCTACTTCTCCTGAGTACGGCGATACCACATGAGTGACACTTTTTTGCAGCCTGGGTGCGCAAAGGGGCCCAAATTCCAACGAGTACCTTTTACATGGCGGCTCACAATTTAGCCCCGCCCAAAATGCCAGAACAGTAAACACACCCCACAAATGACCCCATTTCGGAAAGTAGACACCCCAAGGTATTCACTGAGGGGCATAGTGAGTCCGTCTGAGATTTATTATTTTTTTGCCAGAAGTTATCAGAAATTGAAACTTTTTTTTTTTTTCTCAGAAAGTGTCATTTTCCGCTAACTTGTGAAAAAATGAAATGATACATGAACTCACCAAGCCCCTCCGCGAATACTTTGGGGTGTCTTCTTTCTAAAATGGTGTGATTTGGGGGTATTTACACTATCCTGGCATTCTAGCACCTGAAGAAACATGACAGGCGCTCAGAAAGTCAGAGCTGCTTCAAAATGCCGAAATTCACTTTTTTGCACCATAGTTTGTAAACGCTATAACTTTTACCCAAACCAATAAATATACACTTATTGGATTTTTTTTATCAAAGACATGTAGAACAATAAATTTAGAGAAAAATTTATATAGAAATGTAGTTTTTTTTAAAAAAATTTTACAACAGAAAGTGAAAAATGTCATTTTTTTGCAAAAATTTCGGTCATTTTTGATTAATAGCAAAAAAAGTAAAAATGTCAGCAGCAATGAAATACCACCAAATGAAAGCTCTATTAGTGAGAAGAAAAGGAGGTAAAATTCATTTGGGTGGTAAGTTGCATGACGGAGCAATAAACGGTGAAAGTAGTGTAGTGTAGAATTGTAAAAAGTGGCCTGGTCATTAACGGTGTTTAAGCTAGGTGGGCTGAGCTGGTTAACCATCTTTGTTTGCCTTATGGCTATGCACTTGTGATTGTAGATATATATTTGCTTAGTCTGAACCCTGTCTTATGCTGATCTATAAAATGATCATGGTACTAATCCCGCATGGTAAATGCTGTAGTAGTGTAGTGCGGAATTGTAAAAAGTGGCCTGGTCATTAAGGGTGTTTAAGCTAGGGGGGTTGAAGTGGTTAAAGAAAAGGAAAGTTTTCCCTATTCACCAGACTGTGTCCCAGCTAATTAAAAGAGAATGGGAGAACCCAGATAAGAAATTATTTATTCCTAGGGCCATTAAAAGAAAATACCCCTTTGACACCGAGACTAGGTCCTAGGATTGTCCGCCTAAAATAGATGTGGCTATTGCCAAGATTTCAAAAAAGGGTTCTTTACCCTTTGAAGACTTGGACTCTTAAAGAAACCATGGATAAGAAGTCAGAGGGGTTCCTTAAGAGAGCTTGGCAGACTGCTGGAGCTGCTCTTAAGCCAAGCATAGCAGGTACCTCAGTGGCAAGATCCATGATGTGGATAGATCAGCTCTCTGCAGACATCCAAAATGAGGTGCCTAGGGATCAGCTCTTCCCACAATTTCTTGCAGATGCTTCTGATACCCTGAGACTGTCAGCTAGGGCTGCAGACTTGACTAATTCAGCTAGGTGTAGTCTGTGGGTAAAGAACTGGTCAGGGGACCTTGGTTCCAAGAATAAATTGTGTTCCATCCCATGTGAGGGCGAGTTACTTTTTGGTTCCGTCCTTACTGATTTATTGGATAAAGCAGGGGATAAAAAGAAGGGTTTTCCTATTCCACAGCCCTCTAGGAAGTAACAGCCCTTTCGTGCAAAGGGAAGGGGGGGCAGGATAGGGGTAGAGGCCAGACAGGCTTTAGATGGAGGGGTTCCCGTAAAGGTAGTGGCTTTATGTTTAATCGGCCCTCCTCCTCTAAAAAGCCCAGCCCCCAGTGACTGGGTCTTGCGGGTAGGTGACAGATTAAAAAACTTTTTGGCACAGTGGCAGTTAATCTCAAGAAGCACGTGGGTCCTAGAGACCATAAAAGATGGTCTCCATCTAGAGTTCATCAAGCCGCCACCTACCCGTTATATAGTAACAAAATGCTCTTCAGGTCCCTCAGGTCTGTCTTCTTTCGAGCTGGAAGTATTATCCCTGATTGAAAAAGGGGTTCTGGTTCCAGTTCCAACAGAGGAAATAGGTCAGGGTTTCTATTCCACTCTTTTCCTTGTAAAAAAGCCAAATGGAACTTTCAGGGTCATCATAAACCTAAAATCTCTGAACCAGTTTCTCCCTTCCACGGAGACTTTTAAAAGTACCTAAGGGGTTAAATGAACCGCCAACCTTAAGGACTCAGCCGTATTTCACCCTAAGGACTCGGCCATTTTTTGCAAATCTGACCAGTGTCAATTTATGTGGTAACTTTTAAACGCTTTTACTTATCCAGGCCATTCTGAGACTTTTTTTTCGTCACATATTGTACTTTATGACAGTGGTAAAATGGAGTCAAAAAATTTCATTTTTTATAAAAAAAAATACAAAATTTACAAAAAATTTGGAAAAATTTGCCATTTTGCAAGTTTCAATTTCTCTACTTCCATAATACATATTACCGCCCAAAAAAGTTTCTGATTTACATTCCCCATATGTCTACTTCATGTATCAATCATTTTGGGAATGCTATTTTATTTTTTGGGGACGTTACAGGGCTTAGAAGTTTAGAAGCAAATCTTGAAATTTTTCAGAAATTTCCAAAACCCACTTTTTAGAGACCAGTTCAGGTCTGAAGTCACTTTGTGAGGCTTACATAATAGAAACCACCCAAAAATGACCCCATTCTAGAAACTACACCCCTCAAGGTATTCAAAACTGATTTTATAAACGCTGTTTACCCTTTAGGTTTTCCACGAGTTAATGGCAAATGGAGAAAAAATTTCAGAATTTCGATTTTTTTTTGGTTTTTGTAAGGCAGATTTTGCTGGACTGGATTTTTGACACTATGTCCCATTTAAAGCCCCCCTAGAGTAGAAACTCCATAAAAGTGACTCCATCTAAGAAACTACACCCCTCAAGGTATTCAAAACCAGTTTTACAAACTTTGTTAACCCTTTAGGTGTTCCACAAGAGTTATTGGCAAATGGAGATGAAATTTCTGAATTTCTATTTTTTTACCTTGCCTCAAAAAAAGTGTAATATAGAGCAACCAAAAATCATATTTACCCTAAAATAGTACCAACAAAACTGACACCTTATCCCGTAGTTTCCAAAATGGGGTCACTTTTTTGGAGTTTCTACTGTAGGGGTGCATCAGGGGGGCTTCAAATGGGACATGGTGTCAAAAAACCAGTCCAGCAAAATCTGCCTTAAAAAAACCATATGGCGTTCCCTTCCTTCTACGCCCCTGCCGTTTGGCCATACAGCGGTTTACGACCACATATGGGGTGTTTCTGCAAACTACAGAATCAGGGCAATAAATATTGAGTTTTGTTTGGCTGTTAACCCTTGCTTTGTTACTGGAAAAATGGATTAAAATGGAAAATTTGCAAAAAAAAAAAAGTTGTTTTGGGACCGTTTTTTTATTTACATCGTTTACCTGACAGGTTAGATTGTGTGCTATATCTATAGAGCAGGTTGTTACCGATGCGACAATACCAAATATGTATACTTTTTTTTAAATATTTACTTAAGTTTTACACTAATATTTTTGAAACAAAAAAAATCATGTTTTAATGTCTCCATAGTCTGAGAGCCATATTTTTTTTATTTTTTTGGGCGATTGTCTTATGTAGAGTATCATTTTTTGCGGAGTGAGATGACAGATTGATTGGCACTATTTGTGGGTGCATATAACTTTTTGATCGCTTGCTATTACAGTTTTTGAGATGTGAGGTGACAAATGTTTTTTTTTTACATTGTTTTTATTTTTTATGGTATTTACCTGAGGGGTTAGATCATGTGATATTATTATAGAGCAGATTCTTACGGATGCGGCAATACCTAATATGTATACTTTTTTTAAATTTATTTTACTTTAACACTATAACAGCATTTTAGAAGAAAAGAATGTTCTAGTGTCTCTATAGTCTGAGAGCCATATTTTTTTATTTTTTGGGGCGATTGTCCTATGTAGGGGCTCATTTTTTGTGGGATGAGATGGCGGTTTTTGATCGCTTTTTATTACACTTGTTGTGATTTGAGGTGACAAAAAATGGCTTATTTTAAACCATTTTTTTTTTTTTTACGGTATTTGCGTGAGGGGTTAGGCCATGTGATATTTTTATAGAGTAGGTTTTTTCGGACGCGGCGATACCCAATATGTGTAGTGTATTTTATTTTTTGAATTTTTATTCAGTGATGTGTTTTTTTTTTTTTTTTCACTTTTTTACATTTTTTTTTTGACCCTGACCCACATGGTTCTTGTAGATCCAGTGGATCTGGTGTCTATCTAATACAGTACACTATACAGTGTACTGTGCTGTATTTTTTTTTTTTACTTTACATAATCTAAGCAGACTTGCGCCTTTAGCACAAGTCTGATTAGACTTACAGTACCATGGCAAGCAGGATGCCTCTGAAAGCGTCCTGCTGCCATGGTAACCATCTGACAGCAGCGGGTGATAGGGAGGGAGGGGGCTCTCTCCCTCTGCGATCCCATCCTGTCAGGGGGCTGCAAAGGCACAGCAGCCCCCGATGGGAGAGGGAGGGAGCTCCCTCCCTGTTAACCCCTTCCATATAGTGGTCCGTACGGACTGCGGCATGGAAGGGGTTAAAACTGCTGACATCTGCAGCACAGATGTCAGCAGTTTTTTTAGCAAAGTGTCAGCAATGTGCTGACACTTTGCTAAAACCACTAGACACCAGGGAAGAATACAGAGGAGGCGGGCGGGGGATCGCAATTGCCTCCCGCACCCCCGCAGCCAAAATATGATTGGGGGCTGCAGGGGGGGTTAAAAATTAACACTTTGGGGGCATTAACTCTCTGATCCGGGTCAGAGATCGCACAAAGCGCTGCAAACCGCAGGTCTGAATTGACCTGCGGTTTGCAGCGATCGCCGATATGGGGGGGTCACTGGACCCCCCTGGGCATTGTAACAAGGTACCTGCTGAATGATTTCAGCAGGTACCTTGTTCCGATCACTGCTGGCCGAGCAGCAGTGATCGGAACTACTCATGACGTACCGGTACGTCGTGGGTCCTTAAGGACTTGGGAACCATGACGTAACGGTACGTCATAGGTCCTTGAGGGGTTATATGTATACATCTGTTGCACCTACAATTCTGTGCCCTTCCATTCAGGATTGCTATCGCCCCAAGAATCTTCACAAAGATCATAGCCGAAATAGCTTCTCACATCAGAGAAGGGGACGGCATATTCATCCCGAACTTGGATGACTTCCTGCTGGTGGCAGAATCCAAAGAAAAGGTACAAAATTTCCTAGTTCATACACAAGGAATTGTGGAATCTTATTAGATTCTGAGGTGCAAAAATCCCTTCTTCCCAGGTAAAAAATTGAAAGGATTTTTTCTTTAATTCAAGAAGTTTCCTCTGCTCCCTTTATAACTATAAGGCTACATGCACATGACAGTTGTTTTTTGCTATCCGCAAATCGCGGATCCGTCTTCCTTTTTTTTTTCATATCCACATCCGTTCCGTGTGTCCGCAAATTTTGTAGGTTGTGTTTCCGTGTGTCTTCCATTTTTTTTTTACAGATCCGCACAAAAACGGAAGGCTTGAACTAGTTTCTTAATGTAGCTGTACAAGTGCCCTGGTTTCCAAGCAACCATCTGCAAACAAAAACAGATGCGGATGACAAACGGATGGCTTCCGTTGGTCATCCGGATTTTTTGCGAACCCATTGACTTCTATGCGTCCGCAAACCGTTTTTTTGCGGACAAGAATAGGAAATGCCATATTTTTTTTGCGGACGTGAAATGCGGACAGGAAACGGAAGAGGCATCCGCATTTTTAACGGATCCATAGAAATGAATGGGAAACCATCGGATCCGCAAAAAAAACGGAACGGATGGCGCAAAAAACCACTGCCGTGTGCATGTAGGCTAAGGAAGGAGATGTCTGTTGGGTCTGTTTACTGCCGCTTTTCCTGCAGTTCCCTGAGGTCAGCTGCATTCTAGATTACAGTTATTAGATTCCTGGGATGGTTCTCAGTTGGGCCTAGATAGGAAGATTAAGTTATCTCTTCCTTAGATTGGTAGTTACAGGAGGTAAATGTATCCAGAGGTCTGGATTGGAAACCTCAGTGTTCGGCGGTCATAACCACAGATACCAGACCCTGTGGTTTGGGGGCACTCATGGGGAATGTAAACTTCCAAGGTTCCTGGGAACCAGAGATTCAAGCTAGATCCTCCAATTACAAAGAAACTCTTGCCGTTTTTAAGGCCCTTCAATCCTTAGCCTCTTCTGTCAGGGGGAAAGATGTAAAAATATTGTCCGATAATACTACTACAGTGTCCCTGATCAACAGACAAGGAACTACCAGATGTGCAAGTCTAATGTCACTGTCTTTTTAGTTTCTCTCTCTGGTAGAGTCTCAACTAAGCTCAATATCAGCGGTTTACTTAAGAGGAGACCTGAACCATAGAGCAGACTATCTCGGCAGACACCGGATTCGTGGCAATTAAATCCAGAAGTGTTTCGGAAGATCTCGGCCTTGTGGGGCAGGTCTCAAATAGATCTCTTCGCCACGAGAGTAAACAGACAAGTCAACAGATTCTACTCCTTATTTTCAGCAGACATACCTCTAGCGGTGGACACTTTATCTCAAAGATGGGATTGGGACCTGGCATATGCTTTCCCCCTGCTGGCGCTCGTTCCCAGTGTCATCAAGAAGATAAAAGAGGAGAAGGCAAAAGTCATCCTGGGGGCTCCCTTCTGGCCTCGGAGGGCCTGGTTCTCCTGTCTAAGAGCCATGTCGCAGGGGGATCCCTGGGTCCTTCCGGAGCTTCCCAATTTGCTCTTAACGCTGGGTTCACACTTGAGCGTATTTGATACGCGCGTTTTTGGAAATAGGAAATGCACGTTGTACTTGCGTTCGTGTAATTGACCACTCTGGTGTCAATCACAATACGCGTGACAAAACGCCCCAAAGAAGCTCCTGTACTTCTTTGGGCGTAGGGTGTTTTACAGCGCGTTCCTGATGCTCTCCATTCAGGATGCATTAGGATAATCCTGATCAGTATCTTTCCGTCCTAGAGCCCCGAGGATGGAACTCTAGGACGGAAAGCAAAAACGCTAGTGTGAAAGAGCCCTAATCCTTCTTCTGAGAAAGAAAGGCGGTTTTTATATTTTGGATGTACGGAAATGTGTTCTGGAATACATAAACAGGACTAAGGACTTCAGAAAGTCTGACAGGCTTTTTGTTCAGGTGTCAGGGCCCAATAAAGGGGATAAAGTGAGAGGAGATACCATCTCTAGATGGATCAGGCAGGGCATTTCTACAGCTTATATTTCTGTAGGTTTGTCTCTGCTGGATAATCTGCAGGCCCATTTAACTCGGGTAGTGGCTTCTTCCTGGGCAGAAAGGAGAGGTGCCTCCATTGATCAGATTTGTAGGGCGGCTACTTGGTCGTCTCCGCACACTTTTTTCCGTCACTATAGATTGGACGTGGGTTCTTTTTCCTCCTTAGCTTTTGGCCGTAAGGTGCTTCAGGCTGTAGTCCCACCCTAGTTCTTCTCTGGTATTCTCTCTGGTGGTACTGTTGTGACATGGGGGAAAGCCGGTAATTACTCACCGGTAATTCTATTTCCCTCATAGTCACAACAGCACCATGGGGTTTCCTACCCTTTCTAGCTTGTTTGTGCACAAGTGGTGTTCACGGTGTATAAAAAATATATATATATGGTTATGTCCTTGTTGCTTAAGTTTTGTGTATTATTTCATGTGTTAACTAACTGGAAGGCTTCCTAGATCTCAGTAATTTACTGATGATTGTGAGGGAAGTACTTCCTTTTGTACTCTAGGTTTCCTGTCCCTAGGGGAGGAGTCCGTCTCTCTGGTGGTGCTGTCGTGACTATGAGGGAAATAGAATTACCGGTGAGTAATTACTGGCTTTTTTACATGTGGATTCTCATGTGGAAAAATCACAAGACCTTATCAGTTTTTGTGGTCACAAATCCTCAAAACACTGATGCTGGCTATGTGCATCCTGCAATTTCCCTTCTGCAGGGTCCCACAGCATGTTACATATGCCTGTTCTTGTCCATAATGTGAACAAGAATATGATATGTTCTGTGCTGCGGAACGTACGTAGGGATGAGGACAGCACATGGTGTGCTGTCCTCATCTTTTGCAGCCCCATTCCGGATGTGGAACAAAACTACGGTAGTGTGTGAGAAGCCTAATACAGTAGCAAAGTGTATGAGATTAGACAAAAAACTAGAGTATGACAAACAGCGCATCTGCAATATGTGGGCACCGGCCGCGTGCATCATGGATGCAGACCCATTCACTTGAATGGGTCTACAATCCAGAAGGTCGTGCGGAACTTGTTCTATTTTGAATGGGTCTGGATCCGTCCAGCAGCTGCATAGATAGTGCCTGTGCATCGGAGACTGCAAACTGTGGCCCCCAATGCATGCAACATCGATGTGAATGAGCCCTAAGGCTAGTTTCACAATAGCGTTCGTAAGATCTGGCAGGATCTTATGAATGCTAGTGTTAAACTAGCTTTAAGTGTTCTTCATCTGCTGTGGAAAAAATGACCATCTAACATAATTTCAGTGATCTTCTCTATAGGTCAGGAGAAAGTGTTAACAAGGACAAAGTAGCCATCACTCTGTCATGCTGCCTGAATTAGAAGAGCAGACTTGTTTCTTTAAAAGGTAGGGGTGCTTCAAATCGGTCTTCTGTTCACTATGGTTAACTCCGAGGAAACGTGCAGTCATCATTGCTTTGCATCAAAAGGGCTTTATAGGCAAGGACATTGTTGATTGTAAGATTGCAGCTAAATCAACCATTTATTGGATCATCAAGAACTGCAAGGAGAGAGGTTGAGTTGCTGTGAAGAAGGCTTCAAGGCACCCAATAAAGTCCCTCAAGTGTCAGGACTGCCTCCTAAAGAGGATTCAGTTACAGAATTTGTTCACCACCAGTGCAGAGCTTGCTCAGATAGCAGCAGGCAGGTGTGAGTGTATCTGCACAGGAACACAAAGGCTTTTGGAGGATGGCCTGGTGTCAGGAAGGGCAGCAAAGGAGCCACTTCCCTCTGAGAATTGGAGAGACTGACTTTCTGTAGGAAGTACAGGGATTGTTGGACTGTGGTAAAGTTTGGGACATCTGGAAAAATTATTTCCATTGTGCCTATGACAGCACCTGTGAGAGATCCTCCCCCATCCCAACAGGAAACAGGAAACTTCCCAGAGCTTTAAAAGGCGTCCTCCTCATTCCATCCTCAGTTATTTCCTGTTTCCTGTCCGTGGGACAGGGGTTGGATCTTCCCAGAGTTTGGATGGCTGCAGGGTTCCCAGGGCAAGGCAGTATAACCTATTGGGGATACCTGGAGGGCGTAAGTCTCCACCGGGAGCCGCACTTAAGCCTGGCGTTCCTTCTTCGGCCATGGGATGATTCCGGAAGGCACTCTCTGCAGGCCCGTGACCGGCGAAGTTCGGGGGAGGGGAGGAGTCTATCTCTCCTCATTCAGGCGGGCCTGGCCGGGACGCGCGCCGGAAGTGACGCGAGCGTTTCACACACAGGAGGGGGAGGAGCCAATAAGCATGGTGGGCGATGCGCGGCCCATTCAAAGGAGACGCCGGCCAGCCGTGCATGGAGGTAGCGCACAGAGCGGCACAGAAGGCAGAAGTCTTGCAGTTTTCTTCCTTCCTCCTCCTGATCCCTTCTGCACAAACTATGCAGGAAGAAGGGGAATTACATCAGCGCACTGAGAAGCAGGAGTCCCTATCAGCCAGCATGGTACTCCTTGGGGTAAGAGGGTTGTTCCCCATTATCACTATTTTAAGTCCTTTAACCTATTGTACGTATATATGTTTTATGCAGGTTAAAGAGGCCCCCAGGAAAGCAGCCCATAAAACTAAGGGTAAAGTTTGTGGTATCTGCAAGACTAGCCTGAATCCCTCTTACCCTAAAGCTGGTTAAGAATGAAGTGTGCTTGTCCCTGGAGCAGTTTAAAAAATCCTTGCCTGGCATTTCCAAAAGCAAGTCTCAGGGGAAGAAAAGCGACTCAAAGTCTGAATCAGAGGAAGGAGCAGTTTCTGATTTTGAGTCTTCTGCTGATGAGCTAGTGGGTAAACCTCTGTTTAAAGTTGAGGATACCGATTTATTGTTAAGAGCGGTTAGATCCGCTATGGAAATTGAAGAAGAGAAACCATCAAAAACTAGACAAGAACTAATGTTTGAAAGTCTAAATCGTAAAAAATCTCATGTATTTCCAGTCCAGGAGACCATTAAGGAGTTGATTAAACGGGAGTGGGAAAAACCAGATAAGAAGTTTTTCATCCCCAGGGCAGTTAAACGTAAATACCCCTTTGATGAGGAAGAAATAACATCTTGGCAGAATGTTCCTAAAATAGACGCCCCTGTGGCTAAAGTGAATAAAACGTCAGCCCTTCCCTTTGAGGATATGGGATCTCTTAGGGATCCCATGGACAAAAGAGCGGAGGTTTATCTAAGAAAAAACTAGGAAGCCTCCACGTCCTCATTTAAACCGAACATAGCGACTACTTCTGTGGCAAGATCACTCAAACTATGGCTAGCAGAACTAGAATCCCACATAGAGGATAGAACCCCTAGGGAACAGCTCCTGGAGGCTATTCCAACTATGATGAAAGCGGTTGATTTCATATCTGACGCATCCGCAGATGCCCTGAGGTTATCCGCAAGGGCGGCCGCTTTGTCTAACTCCGCCAGGAGATCATTGTGGCTTAAGAGGTGGAGAGGAGACATTGCCTCTAAGTCTAAGTTATGTGCCCTCCCATGTCAGGGAAATTTATTGTTCGGATCTGCCTTAGATGACATCTTAGACAAGGCTTCGGACAAAAAGAAGGGTTTCCCTACCCCTTCCTTCCCAAAACAGAAGAAGCCCTTTCGGGGTGAGGAAAGAGAAAGGAAAAGATATTTTGGTCAGAAGAGAAATACTGACTGGAAGCGGAATAAAGGCAAAGGTCTCCTGTTCAAGGATAAATCCCAAGGTTCAAGTGCCCCTCAACAATGACGCCAGCCTTCAGGTGGGAGGCCGCCTTTCCGCCTTCTTTCAGGCCTGGCAAAATATAACCTCCAGTGCCTGGATAAAAAGTACAATAAGAGAAGGCTACCACTTACAATTTCAAAAGGCCCCTCCAGAAAAATTAAAAATCACAAACCTGAACCAGAATTCGGCAGCACAGCTAGCACTAGTAGAGGAGGTAAAAAATCTATTAGCCAAAGCAGTCTTAACCCCAGTTCCAGACGCAGAGAGAGGCAAGTGATTCTATTCCACTCTCTTCTTGGTAAAAAAGCCCAATGGGACCTTTCGGGTCATAATCAATCTGAAAAAACTCAATCAGTTCCTAACCTATCAAAGGTTCAGAATGAAATCAATTGCCTCTACTGTTCTGCATCTGTTTCCTCAATGTGTGATGGCATCCATAGATATAAAGGATGCTTACTATCACGTTCCAATTCACCCCGCATCTCAAAAATATTTAAGAGTCGCCATAAGAATAGGGAAAGAGATCGCTCACTTTCAGTTCAGGGCTCTGCCATTTGGGGTCTCCCAGGTGCCCAGAGTGTTCACAAAGCTGATGGCGGAAGTGATGGCAGAAATAAGGAGATCAAACATAATCATCATTCCTTATTTAGATGACCTCCTTTTAGTAGGACAGTCACCAGACCTTTTGTCAGCACAAATACAGGAGGTTCTGGGGATCCTGAAAAAATTGGGGTGGCTAGTAAACTGGGACAAGTCTTGTCTAGTCCCAGCTCAAAAGTGCGTATTTCTAGGAATCCAGCTGGATTCTCTGGTGCAGAAGTCTTTTCTCCCCCAAAGCAAGGTACAAACTATTTCAAGAAGGGTGAGACAGATCAGGAGCTCCAGGATCTTCACAGTGAGGGAAGCAATGTCAGTCTCGGGACTAATGACTGCCTGTATTCCGGCGGTGAAATGGGCTCAGATCAGATCCAGGATCCTGCAGTATTATATCCTGTCACAATGGAACAAAAAGACAACAGGTCTGGACTCAAGACTAATGTTACCCAGGTCCGTAAAAAATTCGCTAGTCTGGTGGACAAAAAGCGCAAACCTGAAACAAGGTGTAGAATGGACAAAAGAAAATATATTAACCAGTACAACAGATGCCAGTCCCACCGGTTGGGGGGCCCATTCAGTTTTGGGGTTTTTCCAAGATCAGTGGATAAGGTCAGAAAGTATGCTGCCCCAGAACTCCAGAGAATTGTTAGCAGTATTACGCATCTTGGAAATCAATCTCCCCATGTTAACGAACAGACATGTCAGAATTCTCTCAGACAACGCATCTATAGTCTCGTATATCAACCAACAGGAAGGAACAAGATCTGCTCAACTGATGGACATGACTTATCAAATCTTTCAGGCTGTAGAAAGCAAAATCCTCTCTCTCTCAGCATTACACCTAAAAGGGGAGCAAAATTA
The DNA here is from genome assembly GCA_033119425.1 of Bufotes viridis. Taxonomy (NCBI): domain Eukaryota; kingdom Metazoa; phylum Chordata; class Amphibia; order Anura; family Bufonidae; genus Bufotes; species Bufotes viridis. Next base: position 156,623,658 of record CM065593.1, on the reverse strand, counting down.
CCAACCGGACTTTCTGAGCAGGCACAAATTAAGCCGGGGGGATTGGTGCCTGAATCAGGAAGTGTTCAATCAGATATTAGCCCTGTGGGGAGTCCCGATAATAGACTTGTTCGCATCCAGACAGAATGCAAAATGCAGAAAGTTCTTTTCACTCAGCCAGTCAGGCCACCCTCTAGGGATAGATGCTCTCTCTCAGCCCTGGGGGAAGGGTCTAGTGTATGCCTTCCCGCCTCTCCCTCTTCTGGCCAGGGTTATTAAAAAAATCAGGAAGGAACAGGCAACTGTAATACTGATCGCTCCCTTCTGGCCCAGAAGAGTCTGGTTCTCCTGGTTAAGAACTCTCTCCCTAGCAGACCCTTGGGTTCTACCAGGCAGGAAAGACCTATTACATCAGGGTCCGATTTTCCATCAGGAAGTGCACAATCTGCACTTGACGGCCTGGCTTTTGAAAAGCAATTTTTCAAAAATAGAGGCCTCTCGGATCAGGTGATCCAGACTTTGTTAGCAAGTAGAAAGAAAGTTACATCCGACATTTATTTTACAATTTGGAAAACTTTCTTTGAATTCGCAGGTCCTTCTGTTGAGTTAGACTCTCCTAACATTCCTTTGATTCTCAGGTTTCTTCAGGAAGGACTGAATAAAAAATTGAGACCTAGTACCCTAAGAGTTCAGATCTCTGCTCTTAGCGCCCTTTTTGATTCCAAGCTGGCGTTTCATCCCTGGGTAAAAAGATTTATCAAAGGGGCTTCTAGGTTATCCCCTTCTGTACGAAGTAGAACAGCTCCATGGGACCTTAACCTTGTTCTCTCTATCCTGACCAAAGACCCATTTGAGCCGATAGAGTCTATCCCTTTAAAGATGCTAGCGTTTAAAACAGCTTTTCTAGTGGCGGTCACCTCAGCGAGACGAGTAGGAGAACTCTCGGCCTTATCTGCATACCCTCCATATACCATAATGTTGGAAGACAGAATCATTTTTAAACCTGATCCTGCCTTCTTACCGAAGGTGGTGTCTGATTTTCATAAATCTCAGGAAATTGTTCTTCCCTCCTTCTGCCAGGATCCCGGAAATGAGGAAGAACAACAGTTTCATAATTTAGACGTGAGACGGTGTGTCTGCACTTATTTAGATAGGACCAAAAAATTCAGGAAGGCCCCTCAACTTTTTGTTCAGTTCCAGGGCCAGAACAAGGGGGTGAAAGTTTCTAGCCGTACCTTAGCTAGATGGATCACTAATACTATCAGGCTAGTATATTCTTTATCTAGTCTTCAGGTCCCTTCAGGGTTTTCAGCCCATTCTACTAGGGCAGTGGCTTCCTCTTGGGCAGAGAAAGGTTGTGTGTCTATAATTCAAATCTGTAAGGCAGCAACCTGGAGTTCCCCTTCTACGTTTTTTAGGCACTATAGGCTGGACTTGCTGTCTGCCCAGGACCTGTCCTTCGGGAGAAAGGTGCTAAAGGCGGTAATCCCACCCTAGAAATTAATATCTAACTTAATCTCTTACAGGTGCTGTCATAGGCACAATGGAAATACATTGATTACTTACTGGTAATACGTTTTCCATGAGCCATGACAGCACCTACCTTATTTCCGCCCAAAACAAAAAAAAAAAAATCTTCTTGTGAGATGTATGTATATATTCTACATGTTGTCAATGTTTGAGTTACTATATAGGTGTCCTAACGGTGCTAGGAATCTTGTCACTAACTGAGGATGGAATGAGGAGGACACCTTTTAAAGCTCTGGGAAGTTTCCTGTTGGGATGGGGGAGGATCTCTCACAGGTGCTGCCATGGCTCATGGAAAACGTATTACCGGTAAGTAATCGATGTATTTTTGGAGGAGAAAAGGTGAGCGCTTCCATGAATCCTGTGCCATACAACAGTAAAGCATTCCGAGAATATTCATGTGTGAGGCTGCTTCTCATCCAATGAAGTGGGCTCACTCACACTGTCGACTAAGAATACTTTCACATTAGCCTTTTTTTGCGGATCCGTCATGGATCTGCAAAAATGCTTCTGTTACCATAAAACAACCGCATGCATCCGTCATGAACGGATCCGGTTCCCTATTGACTTGCATTGTGTGCCAGGACAGATTCGTCTTGCTTTTCCACCACATCGTGGACAGAAAACCGTTGTTTGCAGCATTATTCTGTCCCCGATGGGAGGGCAACCAAACAAAATGCATTTTGGTGCATTCCGTTTCGTTCTGTTCAGTTTTGTCCCCATTGACAATGAATGGGGACAAAACTGAAGCGTTTTCTTTTGCTATTGAGATCCTATGACGAATCTCATTTGCGGAACGGAAAACACTAATGTGAAAGTAGCCTAAGAACATGGCCATAAATAAATGATGGTTTTAAAATATGCTCAAAAAGCAATTTCTTCCAACAATCCGGGAGCAATTTGATAATGAACAATGTTTTTTTCCAGTATGATAAAGCACCATGTCAACAAGGCAAAAGTGATAACTAAGTGGCTGGGTGAACAACAATTGAAATTTTGTGTCTATGGTCTGGAAACGTCCCATAGAGAACCTGTGGTCAATCCTCCAAAAAGCAGATGGACAAGCAATAACAGAGATATTGTGATAGGGTAAGAATTGGTCGGTCAGGATTTAGCCCAGAAGCTGATATCCAGTATGGCAGGGCGAATTGCAGAAGTCTTGAAAAAGAAGGTTCAACACTGGAAACATTGAGTCTTGGCATAAAATATGTTTATTTTTAATAGAAAACAGAGTACAAATAGTCTTGCTAGAAATGCTCTATTCAGCATCTACAGATACTGAAGCTTTGTGCAACCTACAGAGACAGGCTTCTCAGCCTGCCTCCTGTCACTTCTCAAGCTCCTTTCTTGCTAGATGTCTTTTTGTTCAACCTTATCAACTATGTAACCTCACCTTGTTATGTCAAGGTATATGTGAACAGTCTTTTATACCTATTCATATCTAAAAATTGCAGTTATGTAAGTAGTTTCTTGTAGCATGTAAGCATGTCAAATTTATATTAGAGATGAATTCTAAGCACTGCTATATATTCTGTTCTTTTAGCTTTTCTTCCCCAATTATTTCTAATAGGTCTTTCTGTAGTAACCCTAATTTTCCAGTTGTGAATGAAATTGGGATTTCTTCCAACATTTGTTCTCTCAGAGCTGTAAGAAACAAAATAAACAGTTTCCTAAAATCCCACGTTATTTAAGTGTACAATTAACTTCACATCAGACTGGCTGAAAGTGAGCATGCAAACAAAAGAAACACTGCATCAAACTGTGAGGCCAGCAAAAAGAAAGCTAATGTCTAAATAGCATACACAGAGCCCACCCATAATGGGAAAATAACACGCTGTAATATGGTACACATATCAACAAACCCTGCTGGAATAATTGCTTTGACAAATGGAGCAAGACCACAATAAAATGCAGAAATTGTAAAGAACAGCGGCGTATCCATCTGATTTTTCAGCTTTTGAGTGAATGAGGCCATTATGTCCCATTTTTATTCGTGACCATTTTTTAAAGATACAGTTTCTTCTTGCAAAATATTCACAATTTATTATGTCAAAAATGTCAAGATGAATCAGGAGTTATTCTACGAGAAATACAGATGATGTGCTTTATTGCAGCAGTATTCTTTCTTGGCTAACAAAGGGGGTGTCAGGTGTTCCCCAAGTTAAAAATAAACTACCCTAATCATGTCACAAATAGAAAGCGGTGTACATGGAGCCTGTATAATGGCACACAGGGTCCATATCATTCTGTATTAAGGAGGCGTAAGCATTCTGTGCTCTGCCATATGATGTTCCGTACAAATCCACATTATGGAGATAGTCACCCACAGAAGTAGTGCTTCTAAGAAAAAATACTAACGGAGGAAAACCTGTACAGAGCTATAATACAGCCATATGCATGTAGTCTTATGCACACAAAAAATCTATTGTTACAGTTACTTATTTCTGCACAGCATTACAGCATACTGACAAATTCTTAAAAGGGTTTTCTGGGTTTACTATATTTTTTCTCACATGCTCATGTGGCTACTTTCATCTTTATTTTCCACTTTGGACTCCCCTGACCCATTTTCACCATGTAGACAAATCACTCTGCTTTTTTTCCATCCTGCAAGTAGCACTTCCTGTTTCTATATCCAACCAAACCCATGATGCACTTCTTCTTTCTCTGCCACAGCTCCAGTACCACCCCTAACAACGCCCAATGTTTATAGCTCCTCCCACCCCGCTAGTTAAATGGAAACGCCCCTAACACCACCCAGCTCGTTTATAGCTCCTCCCACCCCACTAGTTACATGGACACTCCCCTATCACTGCCCCTAACACCCAGCTAGTTTATTGCTCCTCCTATCCAGCTAGTCACATAGACACCCCCTATCACTGCCGCTGTTACTACTTTGAAATGCCCATCACAGGAAATAAGAAAGAGCTGCATGGACATGGCCACATGACCAGAGCCATAAAGGGAAAATAAATACTTTACAAAATTACAGCAAACTTTAGAAATGATTATTTTAAAATATGCTGGAAAACTTCTTTAAGCTGGCTATAGGCATTAGATGTACATCGACAAACCCTCTGAATTTGGCAAGGCCGGCTGACTGCAGATATCGGGGGAGATGATGATTGAGCAGTTGGATTTCCACTTTTATTCTTGCTAGGCTGAGAAGACATGTGTTTAAGGGAATGGGGAGAGATAGCAGTCGGACAAACTCTAAGATATATGACAAGCCTTCGATCTATACAGTTTGTCTGAACTCAGGGAGAGAGCAGCATTTATAAAGTACCTGTCCAACATATTACCAGGTTCTCTAGTCTAGTTGTGGGTATTGCAGTATGTCTTATAGTCCAACAGCACGTTTCCATCTCCATACTTATATTGCCTTCATGATGGTAAGGTGCAAGGGAATCAGCAAGACAGGATCCAGTGTATGTGCAGGGCATCTTTTTGTTTATAGTGTATATTTCTTATATATGGCTCGCAGTGGCCTAAAATAATAAGAAGCCATACACACCATGACCGGTCTCCCATTGCTGCCATTCTGATGCTGCTCCGGTCCCTGCTGCTCTCCAGTCACTATCTGTAGTGGTGACCCACCTCTGCCAGTGCTTGGTTGACTGGTTGACAGCGGCCTTACATATAATCTACAAGAAACACAAAGCAGCCTGTAGAAGAAATCACAAGATCAAGGAGATTACAGTTCTCGGCTTGATCGTTGCTATGCCAATGGTCCAGGAGCATTCTACCACATGTCGTATTATTCTGAAACCTACTAAAGACAACTGTGAAATCAAACATGGCTGAAGGATGGAAAGATGAGATGGAAAATTACAGTTGAAAAACAACAACAAATGAGTATAAAACATGGTAATAATGAAAAAAGTTTTATTTCACAGGAAACATAATGAGGAGTGTAAAATGGAAGATGAGCACTGAATTTTCCCACATACTTTTAAAAGGGTTCCCCAGGATTTTATATTGATATCCTCAGGACCCCTGCCAATCTGATAATGAAATCCCAAAGATCAGCTCTTCAGGAGTAGCTCTGGCTCCAGAACTGCACAGCTCTGTACACAATTGACAGAGCTGTGTAGTTCTGGCTCTAGAACAATTCTCATACAGTTGATCTCTGGGGGTGCCGGGTGTTGGACCCCTGCTAATCTGATATTGATGGCCTGAGGATAGGCCACCAATATAAAATACTGGAGAGTCCTTTAACATAGAAAAAAATGCATTTAGTATAATGTAACTTTGGTATAGACGCAGCTCTGATTTCCCGGCTTTACAATTTTTCTTAACAGTCCTTCCAACAACTGTGATTTTGTGTCGAAAAATGCATAAACTGCCATTTGAACCCATTCCATCAAATGGGTTTTCTTGTACTTAGGTATTAAAGGCCTGTCCGCAGGAGTGGTCATCAATGACCGATTGGTTGGGGTCTGACACCCCACACATTCATTGGATGTTTTGGGCAGCTGTTGGCACTGGAAACTATAGATTGGATGGTGCCGAAGCATGAGGTTCCATGCACTGTGGAGTAGCCATGCTGAAGGTACTGTGGTTCTGCTCCCATTGGCGAATCAGAGCTGAACTGCAAGACAGAGCCACTGTATAGTTCCCGGCACTGGCGGCTGCCCGAAACAGCTGATCAATGGAAGTGTGTGGTGTTGGACTCCCACTGTTCTGATATTGATAACCTATCTGGAGGATAGGCCATTAACCTAATAAGTACTGGAAAACCACTTCAAGGACTCTTTCACACGAGTGTATCCGGATTAGGTCCGAATGCGTTGCGGATGCGTTCAGAGAAAACTGTGCGATTTTGCAGGCAAAGCCATTCAGTTTTGCCTGCGATTGTGTTCAGTTGTTCAGTTTTTTCCGCGCGGGTGCAATGTGTTTTGATGCGTTTTTCACGCGCGTGATAAAAAAACTGAAGGTTTACAAGCAACCTCTCCTAGCAACCATCAGTGAAAAACGCAACGCACCCGCACTTGCTTGCGGATGCAATGCATTTTTCACGCAGCCCCATTTATTTCTATGGGGCTAGTGTTGCGTGAAAAATGCAGAATATAGAACATGCTGCGATTTTCACGCAACGCAAAAGTGATGCGTGAAAAAAAACGCTCATGTACAAAGACCCATTGAAATGAATGGGTCAGGATTCAGTGCGGTGGCTATGCGTTCACGTCATGCATTGCACCCGCATGAAAAACTCGCTCGTGTGAAAGGGGCCTAAGAGTAACGGCAAGCTGCTTTCATGCCAGTCCAAAGGTTAGGTAGTTAGAGGATTTGATATAGTTGGTCCCATATGCTTCATCTTTTTCTTAAGGACTTTGACAGATATCCAGTATTTGACCTTTCTTCACCTACAGCGCTATTCTTAGATGTGCTCCGGGCGAGATGTTCATTACTTGTCTTCAATCATCATTTGTTGTCTTAAAGCCCATAGTCCATATGAGAGGACTGTCAGTTTCCACTGTGACAATGCCGGTGCCATCATAAGTGTTTGATGTGCTGACCAAAGTTCCAAACTTCAACACTCCCGCAGCTGAAAGTAAGAAATAAGATTGTAACTTTCATCCTTTCTGTACATTTAGTGAACACATTTTATTCTTTTTTTTTTTTTTAATAGAGAACTATTACATTATCTTGTACTTAAGCGGCTGAGCTGAAAGAACATTTCAATATCATCAGGAATGGAGAAAATGTACCACATGGTGCTTACTTCTCATGTTGTGTATGGCTGTGCATGAACGACTAGGACATTACATGCTGCTCTGAAATAAAACTTTTACCATGGACTGAAACGTCACAATAATAGAGCTATTTATTCTATTTGCATTTATTATCTTTCATATTTACTTCTACTTTATTAAATCATGGCAGCAAATGGTAGCATTTAACCCCTTATGGACACAGCCTAGTTTGGTACTTTTTTCTTTTTTTGATCTCCATATTTGGAATTTTTTTTAAAATTATTTTTCTGTCGACATGCAAGGCAAGTCACATTTTATTTTTTAATGCCTTCATTTTGGGGTACATGTGACAGTGGTAAAAAAAAAAAAATAACACAATTCTGCTCTTGGTATACAATTTCGTTTTTATGGTGTTACAGCATAGTAAAAATAACATGTAAACCTTATTATACAGGTCAGTACAATTAGGGAGATACCAAATGTATATAATATTTGTAATGTTTTACTACTTTAAAAAAATATATAGCTTTCTGTCACCATATTGTGATACTTTTATGCTGAAGGATCTGTATGAGGGCTCATTTCTTTGTGGGGGGATCTGTAGTTTTTATTGATAACATTTTAGGAGTTAGAACAGACATGCGACTGGTGACCCCAGTGAAGGTTGATTTGGAGGAAATCTGGAGCAAATGTGTATATATAATATATATATATATATAGTATATACACATTTGCTCCAGATTTGCTCCAAATCAACCTTCACTGGGGTCACCAGTCGCATGTCTGTTCTATCCAAAGTAGGCCCGCAGCAATTTATCAGTGTAAGGCTACTTTCACATGTGCATTAAAGCTAGTTCATCGTATCCAGCATGATCTAGCTGATTTCTGGTATGCGTGCTGGAATTCGTCTGGAAAAAAACGGTGCTTGTGCTAGTTTTAAATATATACACACAGGATGTGTGTGTGTGTGTGCATATATATATATATATATATATATATATATATATATATACTGTTATGATAAATGGAAAAAAGTTTTTTTTTTTTAGTTTTTAGTCCCCTTAGTGGACTTGAACCTGTTATCTTTTGAACTCTTGTACTATATACTGTAATACTTCTGACAGATAGTCTGTTACTTTCTGTAATAGTGACCAGGTCATAGCAGGCCTTGGGGCCTTTGGGAGCCAGCTTCCACACGAACTTGGCATCCAGTAACTCCCCCCTCCCTTTCTTGCTATGGTCACTATAGACAGATGGGATTACATTACTCTGTCCACCTTCTCCTTGACTTGTCCTCTGCCTTTGACACAGTCAACCACTCCCTTCTGTTACAAACTCTCTCATCTCTTGGCATCACTGACCTGGCCCTCTCTTGGATCACATCATACCTCACAGACCGGACATTTAGCGTCTCCCACTCTCACACCACCTCCTCGCCTCACTCCCTCTCTGTTGGTGTCCCGCAAGGCTCCGTCCTAGGACCCCTGCTCTTCTCTATCTACACCTTCGGCCTGGGACAGCTTATAGAGTCCCATGGCTTTAAGTATCACTTATATGCTGATGACACACAAATCTACCTCTCTGGTCCAGACATCACCACCTTACTATCCAGAATCCCACAATGCCTATCTCGCATATCCTCCTTCTTCTCCTCTCGCTTTCTAAAACTTAATATGGATAAAACAGAATTCATCATCTTTCCCCCATCTTGCTCACTCCTCCCAACAGACCTATCTATCACAATCAATGACTGCACACTGTCCCCGGTCAACCAAGTCCGCTGCCTTGGAGTGACCTTGGATTCTGCCCTCTCCTTCCGACCACACATCCAAGCACTTTCCACCACCTGCCGCTTCCAACTCAAAAACATCTCCCGCATCCGCCCTTTCGTCAACTTTGAATCGGCAAAAATGCTTGTACATTCCCTCATCATCTCCCGCCTAGACTACTGCAACATTCTCCTCTGTGGCCTTCCATCTAGCTCTCTCGCACCCTTACAATCTATCCTCAACTCTGCTGCCCGACTAATCCATCCCTCCCCCCGTTACTCCTCTGCATCTCCCCTCAGCCAGTCCCTGCACTGGCTCCCCATTGCCCAGCGAATTCAGTTTAAAATACTAACCAACACATACAAGGCCGTCCACAACCGGTCCCCTATCTACATCTCTGAGCTACTTTCCCGATACAGGACCTCCTTCTCTCCTCTCCTCTTATCACCTCTTCCCACACTCGCCTCCAGGATTTCTCCCGTGCATCCCCTATACTCTGGAACTCGCTACCCCAACATATCAGACTCTCACCTACAGTGTAATCCTTCAAAAGCAACCTGAAAACCCACCTCTTCAGACAAGCCTACGACCAGTGACACCGCTGCCTCTATACCGCCATGACCAGCTTCACCCTCGCCTACTGTCTCCATCCCCCATACCATGTAGATTGTAAGCCCTCACCGGCAGGGCCCTCTCTCCTTCTGTACCAGTCTGTAACTTGTCTCGTTCATGCTTAAGGCGATTGCCTGTATTATGTATCTGCACCGCTTATGATATGTACAGCGCTATGGAATGAATGGCGCTCTAAAAATAAATAATAATATTAATAATAATGGGATCTGAGTTATCTCCCTTCCTGGCAGTAAGAGCCAGGTGCTAGCTGTATACAGCTATCACTTTCAAGCAATGTCGCAAGCACATCTCCTGAGCCTGCAACATGACATACTATTACTGCACTATTAGTGCTCAGTGATTTAACAGTACGTCACTAAGTGGGAAGGTGTCAAAGTCAACCTCAGCTTTGCCCAACACCAGGTCGGGATGCTTGAATTTCTGCGCCAGGGGTGGCATAATGTAGTGTAGTACACCTCTCTCTCCAGTTTTGTAAAAATGGGCGTGGTTAGCCATGTTAATGAGTTTCACTCCAGATTTATCATTGGGACTTTTTTAAAAAGTCGCAAAAAAGTCCCAATTTCACTCCAGTGAGAACCATGCTTATCTTATGCGACTTTTTAATAGAACATGCGACTTTTTTTGTAAATCTGTGCGACTTTTGTAAAGCCGTTTACTGAAGAATGAACTGCTGCCATCAAACCACATTTATCACAGTATTAACCGCATCCCGAACACAGGGCTGCGTCCTGCGGGTGGCCGGGATGTTTCTCCTTGACGCGTCGGTGCGTCATCTCGCGAGAGGCGAGATTTGCTGTGAAAGCGCGCGCTCACAGCAGCGCACAGCTCGGCAGTCATACTACAGCCTGCCAGCGATGATCAATCGCTGGCAGGCTGTAGATGTAAAATAAAAAGCATCAAACAGGTATATATGACCCTGTTTTGTTAACAGCATCTGATATACCTGCTACCTGGTCCTCTGGTGGTCCCATTTGCTGGGATCGACCACCAGAGGACCAGGTAGCTATGTAAAGTAGCACCAAGCACCACACTACACCCCCCCGTCACTTATTAACCCCTTATTAACCCCTGATCACCCCATATAGACTCCCTGATCACCCCCCTGTCATTGATCACCCCCCTGTATGGCTCCATTCAGACGTCCATATGTGTTTCGCGGATCCGCAAAACACGGACACCGGCAATGTGCTTTCCGCATTTTGCAGATCCGCACATTGCCAGAACTATATAGAAAATGCCTTTTCTTGTCCGCAATTGCGAACAAGAATAGGACATGTTCTATATTTTTGTGGAACGGAAGTGCAGACCCGAAAGTGCAGATCTGCAATTCCGGATCCGAGCGGGACAAAGTCTGTCCCCATAGAAATGAATGGGTCCACAATTCCGTTCCGCAAACAGAATTGCGGACATGTGAATGGGGCATAAGGGTCCCTTATCACCGCCAGTTAGTTAGCTACTTGTTAGGTAGTTAGCACCCAGCCCACCGCACTGCAGTCACTGATTTTGGCAGAGATTTTTTCATCCACATTGATCGATGCGAATGAAAAAATCTGTGCCGTTTATTTTTATTTTTTTTTCAGCCCAGAGGCTGAACGGAAAAAAAAAATCTCATTACCCGTATGCTCAATATAAGGAGAAGAGCAGAAACTCCTAATGCTGGCCATACGTGTAATGATTGCGGAGACCCTCAAATGCCAGAGCAGTACAAACACCCCACAAGTGACCCTATTTTAGAAAGAAGACACCCAAGGTATTCCATGAGGGGTATGGTGAGTTCATGTAAAATTTTATTTTTTGTCACAAGTTAGTGGAATATGAGACTTAGTAAAAAAAAAAAAAATACATATAAAAATTTCCGCTAACTTGTGCCAAAAAAAAAAATTCTGTGAACTCGCCATGCCCCTCACGGAATACCTTGGGGTGTTTTCTTTCCAAAATGGGGTCACATGAGGGGGATTTATACTGCCCTGGTATTTTAGGGGTCCTAAAGCGTGAGAATCCAAATGCGTAAAAATGCCCTGTGAAATCCTAAAGGTACTCATTGGAGTTAGGGCCCCTTTGCGCATCTTGGCTGCAAAAAAGTGTCACATGTGGTATCGCCATACTCAGGAGAAGTAGGGCAATGTGTTTTGGGGGTGTATTTTTATATATACCCATACTTTGTGTGAGAAATATCTCTGTAAACGACAACTTTTTAATTTTTTTTATACAAAGTTGTCAATTTAGAGAGATATTTCTCTCACCCAACATGGGTATGTGTAAAAATACACCCCAAAACACATTGCCCTACTTCTCCTGAGTACGGCGATACCACATGTGTGTTACTTTTTTGCAGCCTAGGTGCGTAAAGGCGTAAAGTCCAACGAGTACCTTTAGGCTTTACAGGGCTGCTCACAATTTAACTCCGCCCAAAATGCCAGAACAGTACAAACACCCCACAAATGACCCCATTTTGGAAAGAAGACACCCCAAGGTATTCGCTGAGGTGCATATTCAGTCCATGAAAAATTGAACTTTTTGTCACAAGTTAGTGGAAAGGGAGACTTTGTGAGAAAAAACAATAAAAAATTAATTTCCGCTAACTTGTGCAAAAAAAAAAATCTTCTATGAACTCGCCATGCCCCTCACAGAATACCTTGGGGTGTCTTCTTTCCAAAATGGGGTCACATGTGGGTTATTTATACTGCCCTGGCATTTTAGGGGTTCTAAAGCATGAGTCTGGAATCCAAATGCGTAAAAATGCCCTCCTAAAAGGTACTCATTGGAATTAGGGCCCCTTTGCGCATCTTGGCTGCAAAAAAGTGTTACTCATGTGGTATCGCCGTACTCAGGAGAAGTAGGGCAATGTGTTTTGGGGTGTATTTTTACATATACCCATGCTGAGTGAGAGAAATATCTCTGTAAATGACAACTTTTTAATTTTTTTATACAAAGTTGACAATTTTCAGAGATATTTCTCTCACCCAGCATGGGTATATTTTTTGCAGCCTGGGTGTGCAAAGGGGCCCAAATTCCAACGAGTACCTTTAGGTTTTACATGGCTGCTCACAATTTAGCCCCGCCCAAAATGCCAGAACAGTAAACACACTCCACAAATGACCCCATTTCGGAAAGTAGACACCCCAAGGTACACTGAGGGGCATAGTGAGTCCGTGGGAGATTTTATTTTTTTTGCCAGAAGTTAGCAGAAATGGAAACGTTATCATTATTTTTTTCCTCAGAAAGTGTCATTTTCCGCTAACTTGTGAAAAAAAATGAAATGATACATGAACTCACCATGCCCCTCCGCGAATACTTTGGGGTGTCTTCTTTCTAAAATGGTGTCATTTGGGGGGTATTTATACAATCCTGGCATTCTAGCACCTGAAGAAACATGACAGGTGCTTAGAAAGTCAGAGCTGCTTCAAAATGCTTCACTTTTTTGCACCATAGTTTGTAAACGCTATAACTTTTACCCAAACCAATAAATATACACTTATTGGATTTTTTTTTTATCAAAGACATGTAGAACAATAAATTTATAGAAAAATTTATATAGAAATGTAGTTTAAAAAAAAAAATTACAACAGAAAGTGAAAATTTTTTTTGCAAAAAGTTTGGTCATTTTTGATTAATAGTAAAAAAAAGTTAAAATGTCAGCAGCAATGAAATACCACCAAATGAAAGCTCTATTAGTGAGAAGAAAAGGAGGTAAAATTCATTTGGGTGGTAAGTTGTATGACCGAGCAATAAACGGTGAAAGTAGTGTAGTGCAGAATTGTAAAAAGTGGCCTGTTTATTAAGGGTGTTTAAGCTAGGGGGGCTGATGTGGTTAAAGGACCATTAATAAATCTGACTAGCCAAAAGTGACTTTGGACTTATGTGAAATTAGAGTAAGATAGAAGTGTAATGATAAATCTGGCCAAATATTTTTATCTGAAATTTGGGAGAAATGCTGTCAGTAGTTTATAAAATAAAACAAAACTGCTCATTTTAGTCAAATATATAGTCAAATATCAAGGAGGTAGACACATTGAAAGTATGTCCAGAGCAGAGTCACGCAAAATTAACGAATTTGGCAGCATGATTTCAACAGGACTCAATGCCGAATTAAAGATTTTTGGATTCCTTTAGAGGAGTTGTGCGTAAGCCCACCAGCTGATGGGGGAATCACATGTCCGGCTGCTTATCAGCACTGTGACTCCCCCTTGGCATTTGGCACACCCACCATTTTCTTCTATCAAGCCAGCTTCTATCAAACCCTTTTTTAATCAGATCAAGCATATTGTATTTCTATTTTATATAATTTATTATTTTTTCCTTTGGGAATTCAGATAATTATAAATAATATATCTCCTTTATTGATTCACACTACATAATGTCCCAAACTATTCCCATAGTTAGACTGATTATAAACTTCCTCGCCACCCATAAAATGCTAGATGACTATCGGACTCTATAGACTGAGTGAATTAATGTCCCATATTAGTCAACGACAACAGTAGCACTTAAAAGAGTTTTTTAGATAAAAAAACTTTTAAATAAAAATTTTTGCAAGAATTTTTAAAGAGTCGGTTTTTCTTTATTATTAAGTGCCAGTCTCAAGACAAACCAGATACCTACGTACATTTCTGAAAGGGTGATTCAGTGGAGACTAGAGCACCTTCCCAAATTTGTAAAGGAGTGAGCTATTTACTTTATATATACTGTTAGTCAAATATCTACACATAAATTGTAAAACTGGAGAAAATGATAATTTTGCAGTGATCTATATTTTTCTGAGGTGTATATATATTCATTAAATACTGGATATTGTATGTTTTCCAGGTGTTTGTATGGATTGGGAGTTCCACTGGGGACAGTGAGCGATTTTAATGTCTGTAGAATATGTCAGCGCTATGTAAGCAAGTAAAATAAATATCATTTGCCTCTTTATGGGCTTTTTTTTGTCACTTGCTTATCTTTAAATCCTATGCCAAATGAATGCGGAGACATTTTTAGGCTGTAAAATGCTGTCAGTGTTCACATATCAATAAAAATGCACAATGAACAGCACATATTGATAGATTTGGCTTTCTGTAGCATTTTTTAATATCCGCCACTAGGAGGCACTTGAGGATCTTCATTTGCGAAGTTTCAAAAATAAATGCTTGAATGGAACATTAGACATTGTACACAGAGAAGACGAAGTGTGCTCACAGCCTCGGTCTCTATGCTGCATGGCACCTTGCACATCCATGCAATGACCTCGATGATAGCTCAGTCTGATCCAACAGTTATAGAGGGGAACGTGCTTTGATAAATTCCTGACTTATTTATGAGACTTCTCCGTCCCTAAAGCATTTATTCCAAAATCTCATATCCTGTGCAGGGAAACAACTACCCAGCACTTTGAACTGAATACGTTAGATTTCACAGCTCGAAACAGCTGCCGCCCTAAGAACTTACAAAGGTAATAAATAATAAAGGAAAAGGTTTCGTTTTTTTTTGTTCCGTGCATTGGTACAATCAAAAACAATACCTTCAGGATGTATATAAAGCCTCCAAGTCTGATGTTCCTTGCTTTAATTAAATGAAACAGAGAATATAACGTAACTGTCATCCCAGATGATGTGGTGTGGATGGGGGTATGATGCCTTAAAGTTGGTGGAACTGTCACCGGATAAAATCTTTTTAATTTTATAAATTCAGCAGCAAGTCTCTAATCTTTTCCCCGCAAGTCATCCTTGTTTCCGTCAGAAGCTCCTTGGCATCTGCCAAGAAATGTATTTGAGAGCTGTATGGTCCATCATCCCATCATTTGGCATTGACCGCCTTCTTTGTGGATTGAATATGTAAGATAAACATCATCTTTGGAGTAGAGAAACTTAAGGTTGCCCTCATCCATTTGATCGCCAACCACCACCATCTTGATTGAAGATCCAGAGCGAAATCTTGGCTGGCGTGGTCATATGTCATCGCGCACGTGATTTCGCACAGGATCTTTAATCATGATGGTGACCGCTTAAACAGATGAAGTAAGTATGAAAAAAAAAATTTCTCACCGCCATCCAGGGAAAATCGATTTGTTAACTCCAAAACACTAGGAAATTTGGCTTTGCGGTAAATCGATCCCTGAAATTCGGATTCAACACTAGTAAAGATACACAGTGAAATCTCTCAAAAAGGCCACCTCTTTGAGAAGACAGCCTTCTCCAGACTAGATTACCTGTTACAGATTTTAGATCGACCACAAATGATGCACACATACGTCTTCTTAAGAAGATCAATCCTCTAGAAGTCCACATTACAATTTCAGAATTTCGGGTGGTTATCTAAAGGAGGTGTTACTATATTTTGTGGTTGTGCAAAGTCCTATGTGTCAGCTAATCTTTGCAGCAACTCCTTAATATAGCTTGATATAACAGGGGTTCCAAGCAGGAAACCTCTCTCTCTATAGTGTTTCCTCATGGAGACAACCATTTTAAAGTATTTACCAGTACTCATACAGTTACTGTAAAATTGCTTACATAGTAATTCTCTAAAACTCTTATTACTGAAAATGTTAAAATTAGAGCTAAATTATCGAGAACTACTGACCTCAGAGCTTCACCATTTCAAATCTCCAGCCCTGCTGCTCCCGTCTGACTGCAGAATAAACCAATTTTACATCATACTGTAGTCAGAACCCCATTTAGGCGTCACTTGGCGTGAGACTGGAAATCCAGCAACTCTGATTTCACATAGATTAAATTATGGACCAGAGAATGATCAGGTACTAATCTTGCTATATAAATAGCTCTCTAGTAAAGGATTAAATGTGTAATTCATAAAAATTGTACACTTTAAATACCATATTCCATGCCCTTTTGTAATTTAGTGACATGGTGACAATAATCTACCTTTATAAATATGTATAATTATACACATTCCTTCTATAGATTACTGTGTGGGATTCATCAGGAGCCTATGTGGATAAAAATAATTCTGAAAATGTAATTGTGATCATCTTATTTTATTATATATTGTGTTGTACCTTTTAGGTTTTTGTGATTCTGTATTTCAAGTCACCCAATGTTTGTTTTGTCATTTTGTAACTGGAAGATACTAATTAGGCACGCTGGTAAATACCCCACATAGTACTTAACCTCTGGCGTTCAACAACATGCACAATAGGAGAAAACATATTTTCGCCCCGATGGTTGGGCCTCATTAAAGCCTTGCAAAGTGGATTAATGTTTTAAATATGCGAATTCAGCAGAGTCTTTACTATTTAGATAAATCCATCTCATGCACTAATTTATTATCCGGAGGTCTGCACCGTCAGCAGTAGCAATCCATGAAGATGTTTTGTCAAATATTATCCAGGTGTAAGCTGCATGCTACAAAACTGCAGGGCAAAGCTACATTAAACATTATGTTGGCTGAAAATGCTTCTAAGAATATACATCAGGGCGATAAACCAGGAGAGCTTGCTTCAGAAAATCAGTATAATTCCCCGTGGCTTATTTTCCAAAAGATAAAGTTAGGTTTGTTTGTTTTTCTGCTGAACTAGGCACATATTACTAAATGATTTTATATATATTTATACTGTATGCATTTCAAGGACACTTTCTCGTCTACTAATACGACCATTGCCTATATTGATATCAGAGTCATGCATCTGTAAATTCTAGATCTACCGTATTTTTCGCCCTATAAGATGCACTTTTTCCCCCACAAAAGTGGGAGAAAAATAGTGCTGCGTCTTATGGGGCGAATGCGGCAAACACTGATACACCGCCGCGCTGCTGAAGAGCGCAGCCGGCGTGTGTATCAATGAGGAGGGGCTGTGGGCGGCATCTTGTTTGCTAATGACAGTGGGCCCGTGCAGTAACTGTATTCTACTACACCGGGCCCGCTGTAGTAATGTTATAGGCGATGTTTAAAACTATTATTTTCATTAAACTTAATGCTGGCAGTAGTACCCTACCTCCTATAATCTACGATCGCAGGCAGGATTGGAATCAGGAGGCCGGACGGGCAGGAGGCTGCAGCGTAACGTCACGCGCCTGCTCCGCCCACTTTATGAATGAAGCAGACGGCACAGGCGCATGACGTCACGCTGCCGCCTCCCGCCCGCCCGGCCTCCTGACTCCAGTCCTGCCTGCGATCGTAGAATATAGCAGGTAGGGTACTACTGCCAGCATTAAGTTTAATCAAGATGATAGTTTTAAACATCGCCTATAACATTACTACAGCGGGCCCGGTGTAGTAGAATACAGTTACTGCACGGGCCCGTTGTCATTAGCAAACAAGATGCCGCCAACAGCCCCTGTATTGGGGGTCATCGCAGCCACTGTTATGGGGTGGGGGGGGGGGAAATCTGTGGATGACACATAGCATAAGATGCTATGAGTCATCCACAGATTCTCCCCATAGCAGTGTCATTCCCAGATGCCCCCATACAGTGCCATCCACAGATTCCCCCATACAGTGCCATCCCCAGATGCCCCCATACAGTGCCATCCCCAGATGCCCCCATACAGTGCCATCCCCAGATGCCCCCATACAGTGCCATCCCCAGATGCCCCCATACCAGTGCCATCCCCAGCACCCCCACATAACAGCGGTTAACCAGAGATCCCCACATAACAGTGCGTCATCCACAGATGCCCCCATAACAGTGTGTCCTCCACAGATGCCCCCATAACAGTGCGTCATCCACAGATCCCCCATAACAGTGCGTCATCCACAGATCCCCCATAACAGTGCATTATAATAGTGTCATGCACAGAACACCATTAGTAAAAAACCCACCAAAAGTACACCTTTTGGTTCAAAATATTTTTTTTCTTATTTTCCTCCTCAAAAACCTAGGTGCGTCTTATAGGGCGAAAAATACGGTATTCTACATACTATATCTGCATAGAAAGAAGAAAATTAAGGAACAGCACACTGTTTTTAGGTGGGTGCAAAAATCCAGCACAGGACTGACAACAAAGTCCGCTGTATTTAGATGCAAAAAAAGGACGGCAGCACTCCAATCTCAAAAACGATGGTTGGACAGCAACATTTCAACCGCTCAATGCAGTCTTTGCCAAGCCATGACAATATTACTATATCTGTATGCTACGTTGATCTGCTTTGTTCAGATTGGAGCTAATCTTAGAAAAAAAGTTCCCATCCGGCGCCATATTAAAACAATCTGAATGCTGCCTTACCTTCTAAACTCCATGCACCCTCCCTCTGAATGTACTCGATTAAAGTGAGGTTGTAAAGTGGGGGTTGTACACTTTTAATGCTCACCCTTAGGGAACATCCACAAACGTATGTATTTTACGGTCCCCAAAACACAGATCCACAAAAAAGTGTGTTGCATTAGTTTTTTTTTTTTGACAGCATTTTGTGGCCAAGTATAGTACATGTTCTATTGTTTTGCTGAACGAACATACAAATGCGGAAAACACATGGATGATTTGTGTGCTTTCCGCATCCATGTGTCCGTTCCACAAAGGATAGAACATGTCCTATTTCTGGCTGCAAAGGAGGACCATGGACCCACTGAAGTCAACAGGTCCTAAAAAAAAAACGGAAGCAACATGGATGTCTAACAGATGTCAAAAGTATTTTGCGGATCCGCGCTTTGCAGACTGCAAAATACATACGGTTGTGTGAATGACCCCTTAAACCCTTAAGGACTTAGGAGGTACCGGTACGGCATGTTTCCCGAGTCCTTAAGGACCCATGACGTACCAGTACGGCATGATTTCCGAGTCCTTAAGGACCCATGACGTACTGGTACGTCATGAGTAGTTCCGATTACTGCTGCTCAGCCGGCAGTGATCGGTGCAAGGTACCCCCCCATATCAGTGATCGCTGCAAACCGCAGGTCAATTCAGACCTGCGGTTTGCAGCGCTTTCTGCAATCTCTGATCCCTGCGGTGTTAGATTTTAACCTCCCCTGCAACCCCCAATCATATTGTGGCTGCAGGGGTGCGGGGGGGTGGGGGGGGTGTGGCAGGCGGGATCGCAATAGAGATCCCCCGCCCGCCTCCTCTGTAATGTTTCCCTGGTGGCTAAAACGGATCCGTTTTCCGTTTTCTATTGTGCCAGTGAAAACGGATTTGTCCCCATTGACTTACTTTGTGTGCCAGGACGTATCCGTTTGGCACAGTTTCGTCAGTCTGACACCAAAGCGGAATGGAGGAAGAACGGATGCATTCTGATCCCTGAACGGACCTCACAAATGGAAACCAAAACGCCAGTGTGAAAGTAGCCTAACCAGTGAAGGTGATCTCGTCTGGATATCCGTATGCCAAACCTTGTTTGTCTTCCGAATACGCTCCTTGCTGTTTGCCCCGACCTTGGAACTGTGACCTGGATTACACTTTTACTCAGCTTGCCCTGACCTTGGAACCGCTATTTGGAATATGCAAGTACTCAGCCTGCCCTACTTTTGGACTGTGTTCAGACTACGCTTTTGCCTATGTCCTTGGCGCTTCTCACCGATGTCTCTGATACCCGTTGGTCAGCAGCCAACTACACCAGGACTACTCTAGGAGGTAGCAGCCTGGTTGGTTCCTTACAGTGAAGTCGGATCCCTGTACAGGGGTGAATACCATGGAACCGCCATGGTACTGGTTAGTTGGCACAACTACTGTCTGTAACAGAGGTATATAGATGTACATAAAAAAAGCAATTGCCTTATAGTCAAGTGAAGAAAGAGGGCCAAATGATTTTTCATAAGGTGATGGAACTCTGCTGTAGTCACCTGATGCATGTATTGGCTGTTCTGGATGTCAGTGGCTGTCCCAGGAGGGCCAAGAAATGTTCCGACAGTTGATTGCAAGGAGAGTGAAGCAGAGAGCTACTAAAAGGGGGCACAATGTAGGCATAACTACTCAAAAGGGGGTGCAATGTGGACCTAACTAGTGAAATGGGGATACAATGTGGGCATTACTACTGTGTGGGGCATGATGTGGGGATATCTACTGAAATGGGGTACAGTGTGGGCAGAACTATTGAAATGGGGCACAATGTGTGCATTACTACTGAAAGGGGGCACAATGTGTGCATTACTACTGAAAGGGGGGCATAAGTACTATAATGTGTAACAAAGTGAGCATAACCACTGAAATGGGAAAACAATGCGGGAATAACTAGTGTGTGGTGGCGCAATGTGGGTATAATTACTGTGAGGAAGCAAAATGTAGATATAACTTCTGTGTGAGGACACTAAAGGGAGTGGCCGGGATTAGGCATGTATAGATATGCATTGGGCGAAGCTGAAGACGCGTCTTAGCATTACAAAATGTGCCTTGGCGCGATGTGTGCGCTGCTGCTATTGTCCCTCATCATTTTCAAAAGTATGGGTTAGGCAATCCTATACAGTAAGACAGAAGAAACAGCATTGGCTTCAGACATCAGATGAGAGACTAGTGTTCCCTGGATTATCCCCTTCAGTCACAGGATAAAGGATAAGAACTTCTAGCCCATTTTAGAGCACTGTAACCGGTTATTCGCACTTCGTAATCTTTTAACATTTCTTCTTAAACCCTTTTGAATATAGCAATATAATTCCATAGTAATAATATAGGCAACAGCCCTATTCCATAGTAAGTCACTTTCCTCCTTGTCTCTGCAGTGGAAGAAGTAAATTTGGAAAGCACCAGTATGATAAGTAGCTGCAGCTTAATCCTGAATGTAGACGGGGTAAGCTTTAATCAAACATAACTCCATAACAAACAGCTCCATTATGTAGGTCTTAAAAGTAAAAGACATTTTTACGGTGCCCACAGAAATATTGAATTGGCGATAAGCTGAAATAAGATAAGAGAATGCTGCAGTATTTTTCCCTTTGGTCATACAATCCATTACAATTGCAAAAAAAAAAATGAAGTCCTTTATCAGAACTAAGTTTGCTGGCATGTAGTTTATTAAAAGAACCATTGCCGCATGTTTGACAGCTCAGGAGGAGAGAAATCCTTCAAATCAGATGACAGCTGATCAAATCCTGACACAGTTTTCAACTCCTGTCAAAAATATGTATATAACGTTATCGAACTGTGGTTTCACGTTTTCTTAGTATTTCCCTACATTTGCCACTCCTTTCAGCAGGTTTAACTACAGGAGGAAAATATCAGATACAGAGAGTGTTCCATCTGCTGCTTAGGTGATATGGCAATCATTTTATTTTTCACATCTATTAATCATTTTATTTAAAAATTTTAATTTGTATTCTACTCAGTGTTGGACCCACCAAATTATTCTCGTGTCCAGTGGCGTACATAGAAAAGTAAGGGCCCCATAGCAAGGATCAAACCAGGCCCCCCACACAGGACAGAAATATTACTGCCTTAACCCTTTTCAATGATCCTTGGGCCATTTTCCACTGCTTCATTTGCTAAACGTTGTTCCTTTAGAGCAGTGATGCCCAACCTACGGCCCGCGGGCCGCATCTGGCCCGCAAAGCTGTGTCATGCGGCCCGTGCAGTGGCCGAAGGCGGAGCTTGTGCACAGTTGCAGAAGAGACACGCCTGCGCCGCCATTCCTAATTATACTGTGGGGCAGTACTATTGTTAGTTTTGCGGCGACTGAAGACCCCATCTCCCCCTACCCGCCTGTACAGACCCCCTCTGGACTCTCAGGCATCAGAGCACGTCGAAGAAGGTGAGGACTAGTCAGATGGGAGCAGGAGGTCTATGAAGGATGTGACTGGCGAGGTGTGGTAGTGGAAGTGATTGGACCTGAGCCTATTTCTTAATATGTGATCACTATGTCTGGTGCCCGTGTGGGCCACCTGGGTTGCTCCTTAGGACGTGCTTATCAATATTAATGAGGGAGAGAGGACTAATAATATTGCACCACAAGGCAGTTTCCTGCATTCCACTCCTTAGTCTTGCTATGCCCAGAGATGTGTCACCTTCACAGTAGTAATGCCCAGAGATGTGCCCCCTTCACAGTAATGCTCACATGCTCCCTTCACAGTGGTAATGCCCAGATGTGCCCCCTTCAAAGTTGTAATGCCCAGATGTGTCCCCTTCACAGTGGTAATGTTCATATGCCCTCTTGAAAGTGGTAATGCCCAGATGTGCGCCCTTCACAGTGGTAATGCCCAGATGTGCCCCCTTCACAGGGGTAATGCCCAGATGTGTCCCCTTCACAGTAGTAATGCTCACATGTGCCCCCTTCACAGTAGTAATGCTCACATGTACCCCTTTCATGGTAAAAATTCCCAGATGCGCCCCCTTTAAAGTAAAAATGCCCAGATGTGCCCCTTTACAGAAAAAATGCCCAGATGTGCCCATTCACAGAAAAAATGCCCAGATATTTTCCCCTTCACAGTAGTAATGCTCACAGTGTTTGTATTTCTTTCTGGCAAAGCTACCTGGTTTTGGCCCGCTAAATTTATACCTTGTCTAGTGCAGCCCTCAGACAAAAAATGGTTGGGTGGCACTGTTTTAGAGGGTAGAGTCCTGACCAAGTTGTCGCCTCCAGTAGAAGAGGAGATAATCCCAACTAAGATTGGGACCCATAGCTGACGCATGGTCTGCCGCTATGGTAGTTACGCCCCTGCTCATGTCCTATCTATCTATAGTATACACACACATTATCTATCTATCTATCTATCTATCTATCTATCTATCTACAGTTGAAACCAGAAGTTTACATACACTATATAAAAAGACACGTATGCATGTTTTTCTCAATATCTGACAAGAAATTAGAATACCCTTTCCTGTTTTTGGTCAATTAGGAATACCATAGTTATTATTATTTGCCAAATGCCAGAATAATGAGATAGAGAGAGAGAGAGAGAGAGAGAGAGAGCGAGAGCAAAAGAGAGAGAATGTTTTAAGGCATTTTTATTACTTTCTGCAAAGTCAAAAGTTTACATACATTTCATGAATATTTGGTATCATTGCCCTTAAACTGTATGAATTGGTCGGAATTTGGGCCAATTCCTCCTGACAAAACTGGTGTAACTGAGCCATATTTGTTGGTCGCCCTGCTCGAACCTGCCTTTTCAGCTTTGCCCATAAATTTTCAATAAGATTGAGATCCGGGCTTTGTAATGGCCACTCCAAAACATTGACTTTGTTATACGTAAGCCACTTTATAACCAGTTTGGCAGTATGCCTCAGGTCATTGTCCATTTGGAAGACCCATTTCTGCCAAAGCTTTAACTTCCTGGCTGATGTCTTCAGATGTTGCTTCCGTATTTCCACATAATCTTCTTGATCTAGATGCCATCTATTTTGTGAAATGCACCACTCCCCACGACATGATGCTGTAACTCCCGTGTTTTACAGTTGGGATGGTGTTCTTAGGCTTCCAAGTTTCTTCCTTTTTCCTCCAAATGTAATGATGGTCATTATGGCAAAAAAGTTCAATTTTAGTTTCGTCAGACCACAGGATATGTCTCCAAAAATGTAGGTCTTTGTTCCTGTGTGCATTTGAAAACATAAATCTGGATTTTTTTATGTTTCTTTTGGAGTAATGGCTTCTTCCTGGAAGAGTAGCCTTTCAGCCCATGTTGATATAGTACTCGTTTCACTGTGGATATTGACAGAATCTTACCAGCTTCCGCCATCATCTTCACAAGGTCTTTTGCTTTTGTTCTTGGGTTGATATGCACATGTCAGACCAAAGCACGTTTGTCTCTGGGACACAAAACCCGTCTCCTTCCTGAGCGGTATGATGGCTGGACATTCCCATCTTGTTTGTACTTGTGTATAATTGTTTGTACAAATGAACGAGGCACCTTCAGGTATCTTGAAATAACACCCAAGATTGAGCCAGAATTGTGCAAGTCCACAATTCTCTTCCTGATATCTTGGCTGATTTCTTTAAACTTTCTCATGATGCTACACAAAGAAGCAGTGTGTTTCAGGTGTGAATTTAAATACATCCACAGGTGTGTCTCTAATTAACTCAGATGTTGCCAACAAACCTAAGGGTACTTTCACACTAGCGTTGGTGCGGATCCGTCTGTTTATTTGTACAGACGGATCCGCACCTCTAATGCAAACGTTTGTATCCGTTAAGAACGGATCCGTTTGCATTAGCTTTAAAGAATAATGACAAAGTCCAAAACGGATCCGTTTTGATTTACATTGAAAGTCAATGGGGAACGGATCCGTTTTCAAATGCACCATATTGTGTCACTGACAACGGATCCGTCCCCATTGGCTTACATTGTAAAAAAAAACGGATCCGTTAGGCTCCGTCTCTTCAGACGGACACCAAAATGCTGCATGCTGCGTTTTGGTGTTCGCCTCCAAAACGGAATAGAGGCGGAACGGAGCCTAACTGATGCATTCTGAACGGATCCTTATCCATTCAGAATGCATTGGGGCTTAACTGATCCGTTTTGGACCGTTTGTGAGAGCCCTGAAACGGATCTCGCAAACGGAATCCAAAACGCTAGTGTGAAAGTACCCTAAGAGAAGCTTCCAAACACATGACATCATCATATGGGCAGTCCAGAATTGTTTAAAGGCATAGTAATCTTAGTGTATGTAAACTTTTGACATTGCAGAAAGTAATACAATTGCCTTAAAACAAACTCTCTCAATTTTCTGGCATTTGACAAATAATAATAATTATGGTAATCCTAATTGACCAAAAACAGGAAAGGTTTATTCTGATTTCATGTCAGATACTGGTTTCAGTTGTATCTATCCATCTATAAAGACTTTGATCATTCATTGATTTGACATGATAAATGTCTATATTGCTACATGAGCATAGGCTTTATGACAGGTCTGGGTTGTCATACATATGTTCCAGTTTTGTAGCCAAACATTTCATCTTTAGCATTGCTAGATGTGCTGCACAATTGTGATTAATAAGCCACATCCATCCCTTGCTCTTTTAAAGAACCATGTGGTCATACTCATTTGAAACTGGTTAGAATAAAAGGGTTTAGTTAATTCCAGAAACAGAATCATTTGTGCCCACTGGATGTGTTTTATTGGAGCTCAACACACTAATGGTATGGCCACACAGTCAGGTCTCCTGATGCAGTTTTCGAAGCCAAAACCTAGAGAGAATTCAAGAGAGAAGTCGTATCTGACGTTTATACTTTCTCTCTTGGTATCTTCCACCTCTCATTTTGGCTTCCAAAACTGCATGCAGAAACCTGACCATGTGGTCGTACCCTAAGAGTGGCACAGTTTTGAAAGAAAGCTTGACCCTTTTTTCTAATCTCAAACAACCCTTTGCGGTCCAGCCACGTTATGTGCATGCAGATTACTGCTAATTGATGGCTGCACCTGTACTTCTCAGGCTGTACCTCTACTTGATTGTCCCAAACACAGATCCTTCAACTGGACCTCACTGTGTGTGGGCACACTTAGAAATGGAGTCTGTCAGCAACTTTTGACTAATAAAGCATTCCAAACATAGCTGTATGTCATTTGTGACTTCTTCGGATGTTCAGAAAATAAACGTTTATTCCTATAGAAAATGGCTTTCAAGTGCCCAGCTGGGCAGGCTTTGCTTTCCAAAGTGCCCAAGCGCTCTTCCCCTAACCTTCCGAGGCTTCCTCCCCTCTCCCATGATGTCAAAGGATGCTTCTATAAATCTAGCTTAGGCACCCTCTGCTGTGATTCCGGCGCCTGAGCAGAACAGCTCCCTAAGTTGATCACCCACAGAAGGGAATGTTCTGCACAAGGCCAGAAGTGCAGCTGAAGTGCCAGCTCAAGACTTGAATAAGCAAAGCCCATCCAACTATTTTCCATAGGAATAAAAGTTTGTTAGGAGAAACGTTCCCTCTTGTAACACAGTGGATATGGACCTACAGCGTCACTGAACACATTTGACTCACGGCATTGTCTAAGTCGCCCTCATGGTTTTCACACTTTAACTCCTGTACAAGGATCTGGACTTCACTGCAGGTGAATGAGCAGTCTACAATCTCTTGGAGTAGTCTCTTCAAGGGACTGCTGACTCTAACGGGTCAAAAGACACCAATGTGTGGCTCCAAGGAGAAAGTTGAGAGCAAGGTCAGTGGACATGCAGAGGTTAAGGAAGGCAGTGTTCTTCAATCTGGTAAACAGGTGGTAGGTCAGGGCAGACAGCACAGATCAATATGGGCAAGAAGCAGAACAGGCAGCACAGGGTCAATCTGGTAAATATGCAGAGGGAGGTTAGGATAGTACTATATAGTGCACCTTTGCAGGAGTAGAAAGGTTAGAATAATATCGCTCAGGCATCCTTCCATAGGGGAAGGTGCCTTAAATAGCCCAGGAAAGACTGCATGTGTGCATGCCTTTTAACATCCAGGGAGCCCAGAGAACAGGAGGCAGTGAGGCCAGACTCTGGTGGCTATTCTATGGGAGGAGAGAGATGCTGGCAGGACAAGGACCTCCAACAGACCAATGCTGCAGAAGGGGTGAGTATTCTGGTGGCTGTGCCCACCGATAGAGAAAAGATGTCAATAGGCACAGACTGCTGGCTTCATACCACTACTGGACAGTTAAAGAATATTCAAAAAAAAAAAAAGAGCTCATTGCATAGTTTTCAAAGTTTGTACCATTGTTTCAAAAAATTAACAAATTGTGAGAAACAATTATTTCTGGATGGGTCATATTTAAAGAACATTTTTCCATAGCTATATGGTGTTCAGGTGTCTAAGCAGCAGAAATCAATGTACTGCATTGGAACGATGGGGACTAAATGAGTGAATTAATGGGGTTCTCCAAGAATTATACATTGAAGGCCTTTCATTACCAGTGATGGGTAACCTCTGACACTCCCGCTGTGGTGAAACTACGACTCCCATCATGCTCCATTCATTTCTATGGAGTTCTGAGAACAGCCAAGCAAGTGTACATCTTGGGAGTCGTAGTTTTACCACAGCTGGAGTGCAGGAGGTTAGCCATCACAGGGATAGGCCATCAATATTTAATCTGTGGAGTAGAACCTCCACACAGCAAATTTTTGAACCAACACCACCCCCTCCCTGCCCCCCCCAACCAACCTCCTCTTCCTGTGCAACCCTCTCTCCTGTGGCTAGTCAAGATTCAGTAGCTCTCTCAGACCAGGCCAGGCAGTCGTTCCATCTGTTTTCTACACATATATACTGTATATCCTATCACTGTATATAATGTCACCCTACAGTACTGTTGAGGAGGACCTGACAATAAAATTTGTCAGTCCCCCTCCCGGCTGGGCCCCTTCTAAGTTTGGACCCCGTAGCAGCCGCCCCCCCCCCCCACTATAACTATGCCCCTGACTAAAGTGTTTACATACAAACGTAAAAACAAAGGTGCAATGGCACACTG
The DNA here is from genome assembly GCA_033119425.1 of Bufotes viridis. NCBI lineage: Eukaryota > Metazoa > Chordata > Amphibia > Anura > Bufonidae > Bufotes > Bufotes viridis. The sequence goes on along the minus strand of CM065593.1, from coordinate 156,595,824 downwards.
CAGCTAGAGCTCCGTCCTGCCACTATGCTGGATGTTAGATGAGGCATTAGTTTATATTTTGGCCAAATTATGTAAGCCACCCACCACTTCACGGTTGCCTCTCGAGTGGTCCCTAACATTAATTCTTACCTTTTATGGGCCATATCAGCCACACAAAACCCAGGGAGTGCAGGTGCAGCATGCATGCCAGATAGACTCTGCTTGTAACCCCGTCTGGTGCCATACAGCGTTCATGTTGGTATTTGCATCCCTTGATCTGATGAACGCTGTATGGCACCAGACGGGGTTACAAGCAGAGTGTATCTGGCATGCATGCTGCACCTGCACTCCCTGGGTTTTGTGTGGCTGATATGGCCCATAAAAGGTAAGAATTAATGTTAGGGACCACTCGAGAGGCAACCGTGAAGTGGTGGGTGGCTTACATAATTTGGCCAAAATATAAACTAATGCCTCATCTAACATCCATCATAGTGGCAGGACGGAGCTCTAGCTGCAGTGTGCCATTGCACCTTTGTTTTTACGTTTGTATGTGTATTTCACCATAGCAACGTGCACCTGCGTATTGGGTTGTGCTGACTGCAATCTCCATTTTTTTTTACATAGCCACTCTGCTGTCACGTGTGCCTTGTAGTGCAGCATGTCACATGCATCTTTAAAAGTGATAACTTTTTTCAGTTTGGTTATAGAAATTATTTTTGGGGCTTTTGTTTTTAAATTGGGCTTACATTTTATGTATTTTTATAGCCAAGATTTTTTTTTTTTTTTAATAGCATAGTGTGCAACTATAAATGCTTTCAAATTATATTCCCTTTCCATAATGGTCATATTAATATATGGGATGTATGGGTTGTGGTCTCCGGGGGCAGGGCTAAAGGCTGCTGTGTGGTGGGGTTTTTTTTTTTTTTAGTTATTACATTATTATAATTTTTTTTCTATTTTTTTTACACTTATTTATTTATTACACTTTGTGCCCCCAATAAGGCCATACAAGACCTGTGAGGGACAATTAACATGACTTTTTTTTTTATTGCTGATTTATCCTTTAACTGGTGTTGACATAGTAGCACCAGTTACAAGGGGAATACGGCCCCCAGAAAGCTTGTACACCGATATACAACCTCTCTACAGAGCTGATCTGGATCTGCTAAGATCCAGAAGCTTGCGCAGTAACCCAGCCCCCAATGATCACATGACAGCTCGAACTAAAGCTAGAAGCAGCAGCTATCAAGAAGGCAGGGGTGGTAAAAAGCTATCCCTGCCTTCTTTTAAGGGGAGACATGCTGAGGGTCTTGCCCGTCTGCTTACAGTACCCTGTGAACCGTAAGTGTGACATTCCTATCATGTGCATTGCTGCACTCATTCACTGGCCTCAGCCGTGACGTGTCCTTGAGTGGCACATGACCACTAAGGCCAGTGAATGGCTGAAGCAATGCACATGATGAAAGAGGAATGCTACACTTCCAGTCCACAAGTGAACGGAAACCATTGTGATGAGACCCTGGGCACTGGAATTGGATTTTTTTTTATACTGAGCATTTTCAGGGGCATAAGAAAAATTTATTTGGGGGTCTGACAATCCCTTTAAGAGTGACCCACTACTGTTTTGGGCCTCCATTTAGTTCTATCTAGAACTGGGAAGTTGGCATTTTAGAGCTTTTTATATATTACCATTACCACATAAAAAAAGTAAGTGTTAATAAAAAGTACAGTGAGAAAATATGAATTATTGCAGTAACTTTTACAAATAGTCAAAGCTTTTTTTATCTTTCTGTTACACTGTCTGTGAAGAAAGCTCATTGGAGACACCTAAAGTAGATTTCAAACCCTCCTAATGTTTTATCAATACAATACAGCCTCAGGCATCACTTGTGCACTCCTAACTCTGCTTCTCTTAAATACCAAATGTAGCAGAGCTGTAACTGAAGCAGGGCCTGGCGGGTGATTGTGGGTGGTGTGTAATTGAGCTCAGTTTGAGTGACACTTCGATTCTACTTGGGGGAAAAAAACACCATTACATTTCTGTCACTTATATTTCTCCATAGCTGGTTGTTTGAGAAGCATTTCGTTTCTCCTTTGTGCTGTCAGTAGAGCACCTTATGCTACATTTGAAGTTTCAAAGACAATGGTGGGATGTAAGTAATTCTAAGCAAGGTAATTACTCATAAAATAATAACTGGATCTTGCTGGGCTATGCCTACAAAGAAGAAAAAATTTCTACAAATATTTGACTCAACCATTTGCAATGGGAGCATTTGCGTATCTGCTCATATACAGGGCTCATACTGTATGTGTTTTGTGTATATATATATTGTGGGGAGTCGCTCTGGTAGATAGCGGTGCGGGTGCAGTACAGAGGCAAAACAGGGAGTCCAGAATGTGCAATCAACAGTGTTTTATTCACACTTGCACAAAAATAAACGACAAACAGTCTCTTGGTGTTAATTCACACACATCAGAAGTATTAAGGCAAAACAAAACAGTCCCGTACAGGTTTCAGTCACCTGGGAGGTTTTAGGTGCAGGTTCGCACCTGGCTGTCAGTCCAGCCGCAAGACAGTCGACGTCAGGTTTCCAGGCCGTCTGCACTCCTCCTTGTTGGGCTCTGGCTTCCAGCCCAGGGAACTCCACATAGCACAGAATGGATCAGAACTCCCAAACTCAAATGACTCCACAGCCTAACAGCAGCTCCAGGACAATCACCTTCCTCAGCTGCTGAGGAGGCTGCCTTTAAAGGCCCGGCAAAAGTCCGGCCTGGACCGTGGGGAGTAGGCACCCACCCAACTCTTTGCCTACTCCCAGTAAGAGCCGGCCCGGATTGGCTTTGCAGCCAAACTAACTGACAATGTCAAACAGCACTAGCTGCTGCTGACACATAAAAACCCGGCTCTTACCTCACCGAGGCCAGGAACCTCGGTGACACGTATCGTCCGTCCATGACGACACCTTGCGCCCTCTTACAATATATATATATATATATATATATATATACCCTCCTTAATACTTAAAGGAGTTGCGGTCCATGCGACAGTGATATTTCGCGGACTAACCACGGCTCATGTGATCCGCACTCACCGCATCAGAGATCACTATATGATGTCTGGTTTTTATTTTTTATATTCATAATGGGATAACCCCAATAAAAAATGTTTATGCTCAACTGTTCAGGGAGTGAGCCTATTTTGGCCTTAAATAATATTCTATTGATATTTTCATTGTTGCATTGCAAAAGCCATAGTCTTTTTAGACTTCAGTTGTATTTTTCAGTGGAACCATTTTAGAGTGCTAATAGCTTGATCCATTCACACGTCTGCATGAATTGTCCGGATCTGTTCCGCAACGTTGCGGAACGGATCCGGACCCATTCATGCGGACGTGTAAATGGATCAAGTTGATTTTCAATGGGTCCGGAAAAGATGCGGACAGCACACAGTGTGCTGTCTGCATCCGCACTTCCGTTTCGCATCCGCACTTCCGCAAATAAATAGAACATGTCCTTTTCTTGTCCGTAGACACGGACAAGAAAAGGCATTTCTATTTAAAGTGCAGGCCATGTGCGGTCCGCAAATGTCCATGTTTTTGCGGACGTATGAATGGGCCCTTAAGTTGAATAATTTGTCTCTTTGTAGAGGCAATAGAGAAAAGCAGCAATCTTACCATTGTTACATTTTAAATTTTACCCAGATCACTTGTGGTAAAACATAAAGTAACATAATGTTACTTTATATGTAAATGCAGTTGTAATGTGCCAGCATATCTCTGTATGGATCTGTCGGGGTTAACAATGCTGCATACAAAAGCTAAATAGCAATGAGCTTCTCAAAGAGGACCTGTCACCACAAAATGCAATGCAATCCGCAGGAAGCAAGGAGAAGTTAAGCAGATTGATATATTATAATTGGGGGAAAAGATTCAATATATACAACTATATCTCTGCTTTTTCTGAAATTAAAACCACCTTGGTATACATTTCTTTGGGCGTGCCAGAGGTAATAATTCTGGAAGCACACCTTCTGTGTATATAGGACCTATGCATGTTCACGTGTCTGTATACACACTACAATCGCTGTTAACACATTCCCTTAGAAATAAAATGCATAAATTACAAGTTTTACAGAATTTTTTCTGCTTATCTGCTCCTCTCCTTCTGCTCTATAACATGCTGCCTGTAGATTGCTCTGGACTTTGTTGTGACAGGTCCTCTTTTAAGGCACGCGTGGAGTAGTTCCCCCACTATTCATTGCATAGGAAGCTGGCTGTTATTAGGTTTGGAGGTTATTATGGGATAAAGCTGGCTATATCCATATGTAGAATACATTGAATGAACTGTATATATGATTATGTTATTTGTAAAATTGAATTTCCATAAATAACGTTTGAGTCCAAATCCAGTATTTCCCTTTTAATCCTTTTTAAATTAACCCTGAAAATGAATGGCATTTGGCTGCTAGCTTGACACTTAAGCTTGTGGTCTTCATCTGCTACACAGCTCAGGTTATTAATGTCAAGTCATTTCTACTCAGGCAAGTCAACAGCTGAAGGTGCATGAAGTCTAAATTACAATCATTTTGGGTTCTGGAGCTTAGATGAAAAAGAAGCTTTTACTCTAAGCATCTAATGTACTTTAACCCACTCAGTCTTTCAAGGACACAGGAGTCAATGGTTCACCATGACACTGAATCCATAATGTAAGCTAGTCTACAGAAACTACATTCACATATTCAATGATATTTAACCCCTTTCCCGACATCTGGCATACTGGAGCTGACCTTGCACCAATCATAGACAATTAACACCCCAGATGTTATGGCCAATTGTGACCACATCCTCTACAAGATCATATAGAGCAGGTATCCTCAACCTGCGGCCCTCCAGCTGTTGCAAAACTACAACTCCCAGCATGCCCGAACAGCCTACAGGTGTCAGCCTACAGCAGGGCATTGTGGGAGTTGTAGTCTTACAACAGCTGGAGGGCCGCAGTTTGAGGATGCCTGATATAGAGGGAGGGGGCTCCCTTCTGTGACTGAATGTTTCCCCCAGGATGAGATTGCGGGACCTGTCTGGAAACTGTGGCAGCTGGGAGCTAGGGTTGAGCAAATCAAAGCAGACTTCGATCCGAATTTCGGGGAAAATTTGATTTGCTGCGAAGCCGAATTTCCTTGTGCTTCGTGGTACTGAAACGGCGTAAAAAAAAAAAAAACATACTCACCTCAGTATTAATATTAATATTTCCTGAGATCTTTTCATAGACACATGTTTATTACATTTTTAAATTTTTGTGCAACAAAAATAAAGCAGTTTAAATTGCATTGTAAAAGGCTATGGACACTTTGTTGTACATAACATTACAAACTTTTAGCAGATACCCCCAGTACTGGGGGTACTGTATGAACCCTGCTAGCTTGCATTCTCTTTCATATTGACTGTGCTATAATCTGCCTGTGAAGTGAGAATTTAGGCTACAGACAGCACTGCTTCCCTCTTACAGTACTGCTGCGCCCATAGTGCCTCATTATAAGGGTCCCATCACATGTCAATATTTTTCTTTTCCAGATTTTCGTTCCGTTATTTGTGGATCTGTGTTTCCGCAAAAACCTTAAATTTTTACCAATTGTACATCCGCTTCGTTTTTCCGCAAGAAAATGAAGGAGTAATGTATGTTACTAGGGTACTAAAAAAAGATTTTTTCCTATTTCCTGGAAACGGATCCGCAATTGCGGATGATATGCAGATGACATATTGATGCAGTCCGCATGTCATCCGCATTTTTGCGCACACGTTGACTACAATGGGACCACGGACTGCATTTTACTGTCAATAGTAGGACAAGCTCTATTTTTTTTGTGGATCCACATAACGGAACGGAATGGAACAACGGATATGGACATCGCTGGTGGACGTCACTTAAGGACCAGTGCCGTACATGTATGGCGGGCTGATTGGGAGGATGCAGAAGCTATGCCTGCCCAATCAGCGGCACAGACCCAGCAGTCACTGACAGCCAGGCCCCTCCTGCATACACCGGCATCGGTGAAGACACCTATGCCGGCGTATTAACTCCTTGTATGCCGCGGTCAAAGATGGCAGAGAAGGCAAGCCAGATGCCTTTCATAGGCATTGGGGCTTGCCTTCTACGGAAGCCTGAGAGATCCAGCCCTTAGGCTGGGTCTCACAGGCAGGCTGTTAGCATATAAGCTGACATGCAATGTATTACAATACAGGATGTATTGTAATACATTGCAGAGGGGATCAGACCCCAGAAGTTGAAGTTCCAGTTACGAGTACCGATACTTTTATTTAAGTACTCGCCGATACCAATTACCGATACCTCGAATAAACAGCGGCGCAGTTGCTGATAGCAATGAAAAAAATTAAAGCTGGAATTTGGTTGCTATGGACAACGGCTTTTCTTTTCCTTTGTACAAGTGTTAATAAATTAATAAATGGGAATATAATAGTGTTTTCCAACCAATGTGCATCCAGGGGGATCTGTTATGGGGGTCTGTGGATGACAATGTTATGGGGGATCTGTGGATGACAATGTTATGGGGGATCTGTGGATGACACTGTTATGGGAGACCTGTGGGTGACACTGTTATGGGGATCTGTGGGTGACACTGTTATGGGGGGATCTGAGGAGGACGCACTGTTATGGGGGGGATCTGTGGATGACACTGTTATGGGGGATCTGTGGATGACAATGTTATAGGGGATCTGTGAATGACACTAATGGGGGATCTCTGGATGACACTAATAGGGGATCTCTGGATGACACTAATGGGGGGGCTCTCTGGATGACACTAATGGAGGGGGCTCTCTGGATGACACTATGGGGGCTCTCTGGATGACACTATGGGGGATCTCTGGATGACACTATGGGGGATCTCTGGATGACACTATGGGGGATCTCTGGATGACACTATGGGGATCTCTGGATGACACTATGGGGGATCTCTGGATGACACTATGGGGGATCTCTGGATGACACTATGGGGGATCTCTGGATGACACTGTCAGGGGGCTATGTGGATGACACATATATAGCATATTATGCTATATAAGTGTCATCCACAGATCCCCCATTAGTGTCATCCACAGACCCCCATAAGTGCCATCATAGTGTGTGTGTGGGGGGGCAGTTTACACTCGCAGGGGCCGGTGTAGCTTGACATTCATACACCGGCCCCGCAGCTGCTATACACTATTGAGGTAAACTTAATCTCTATTAATGTGGCCGGAATTACTAACTATTAATGCGGTCTCCCTCAGGTTAGACGCTCAGTCCCTCCATGCTCCTCCTGCCCCGCACGCCTTCTACATTCATAAAGTGTGCGGAGCGCGCAGGAGGGACGTGAGGTGCTTGGAGGAATCGGGCAGCTTCAGCTCTCAGTTCCTCCATGCGCCTCATGTCCAGCCTGCCCGCTCCGCCCACTTTTATGAATAAAGAAGGCAGGCGGGGCAGGAGGAGAATGGAAGGACTGAGCGCCTGACCTGAGGGAGACCGCATTAATAGTTAGTAATTCCGGCCACATTAATACAGGTTAGGTTTACTTAAACAGTGTATAGGAGCTGCCGGACCGGAACTTCCGGTATCGGCGGCATTTTCACGAGTACAAGTACTCGTGAAAATGCCGGTATCGGTCCTGATACCGATACTGGTATCGGTATCGGGACATCCCTAGTTTGAAGTAAAAAAAAAAATTTTAAATTTCCCAAAATAAAACACATGAAATTGTAAGAAAAATAGAAAAAATAAGAAAAACCAGACATATTGGGTATTGCCACGTCCGTAACAACTGGCTCTATGAAAATATCACATGATCCACCCCCTCACCTGAATGCCGTAGAAAAAATAAAAATAAATAAAAAGAAAAAGAAAACTGATAAAACAATAGTTTTTTTGTCACCTTACATCACAAAAAGTGCAACACCAAGTGATCAAAAAGGCGTATGCCCCCCAACATAGTACCAATCAAACAGTCACCTCATCCCGCAAAAAATAAGCCCCTACATAAAACAATCGGGCAAAAAATGAATAAAACAAAAACTATGGCTCTCAGAATATGGAGACAATAAAAAATGATTTTTTTTTGTTTCAAAATGATTTTATTGTGTAAAACTTAAATCAATAAAAAAAGTTGACATATTGCCACGTCCATAACGACCTGCTGTATGAAAACATGACATGATCTAACCCCTCAGGTGAACACCGTAAAAAAATAAAATATAAAAATGGTGTAAGAAAAGCCATTTTTTGTCACCTTACATCACAAAAAGTGTAATACCAAGCGATCAAAAAGTCATATGCACCCCAAAATAGTACCAATCAAACCATCATCTCATCGTACAAAACTTAGACGCTATCTAAGACACTTGCCCAAAAAATAAAAAAAAACTATGGCTCTCAGAATATGGAGACACTAAAACATGATTTTTTTTGTTTCAAAAATGCATCTATTGTGTAAAACTTAAATAAATAAAAAAAGTATACATATTAGGTATTGCCATGTCCGTAACGACCTGCTGTATACAATATCATATAATCTAACCCCTCAGATGAACACCTTAAAAAAAAGTAAAATAAAGACGGTGTAAAAAAAAAAGCAATTTTTGTCACCTTACAGCACAAAAAGTGTAATACCAATATTTGGTATTATCGCGCCGGTGCCACAAAGTGATTTCAGACCTGAACTGGCCCTTAAAAATTGGGTTTTGGAAATTTTCTTAAAAATATTAAGATTTGCTTATAAACGTCTAAGCCTTCTAGCATCTCAAAGAAGAAAATGTAATTTACAAAATGATTCAAACATGTAAAAATATGGAAAATGTAAAGTAATAACTATTTTAGGAAGTATCAATTTTTCTAAATTTTGGGTAAATTTGGTAATTTTTTTATAACTAAAAATGAAATATTTTGACTCAAATCTACCACTGTCATAAAGTACAATATGTGATGAGAAAACAATCTCGGAATGACTTGGATAAGTAAAAGCGTTTTAAAGTTATCACCACATAAAGTGACATATTCAGATTAGCAAAAAATGGCCTGGTCCTTAAGGTGAAAAATGGCAGGGTCCTGAAGGGATTAACTGCCATTTCTTAACATTTTGAACTGAAAACGCTTTGCTATCATCTTATAACCTTCTTATAACCATGTCCTCAACCATTTTCAGAGTGTTAGGCAGCTGCTTAGAAGAACCACTGGCTGCTGATTTTTAGGAGGAGGTTAGAGGAGTCTGGGAATTATACAGCTTAAAATTTGCATCACCTAGCCTCTCCGAATCATGATTGTGAACAAGCTTTAACTCTAACAGGCTATTTAACCCCTTACGGACCAGAGGTTTTTTATTTTTTGTGGATTTTTTTTGCGCTCCCTGCCTTCCCAGAGCCATAACTTTTTTATTTTTCGGTTCACATAGCCATATGAGGGCTTGTTTTTGTGGGACAAGTTATACTTTCCAATGCCATAATTGCATATGATGTAGTGGGAATCGGGAAAAAAATTCCAAATGGGGTGAAATTGCAAAAAAAAAAAAAAGCGATTTCATCACAGTTTTGCAGTTTTTTAAATTCAGACATTCGATGTACAATAAAACTGACTTGTTATTCTACAGCTCAGTACAAATCCTTTTTTATAATTCTATGTATGGAGCTGTATGGGGGCTCACTTTTTGCATCATAATCTTATCTTTTTATTGATACCATTCTGGGGTGTGTATCACTTCTTTTTGATCACCTTTTATTTAAAAAACTAAGCAACCAAAAATGGCGAATCCGCCATTTGGATGCTTTTTTCCATTTTGATGTTTGACGTATGGGGAATATTTTTTTATATTTTTATAGTATGGGCGTTTTCGCACATTGCCACACCCATGATGTGTATTTTTTTTTTTTTTGGGCAAAAGGGGGGTGATTTGAACTTATTATTTGAATTTATTATTTTTTTTACTTATTTTATTTTTTACACTTTTATATAGTCATCTGATTGCGATTATCATACATTTCAATGCAATAGCATTGGAATGTATGAAAAAAAATCGCATATTTCCTATGGAGCCTATTACAGGCAAGGCTCCATAGGAAATACTACAGAGCAGCCTGGGTTTCATTCATAGAAACCCAGGCTACTACAGGCGCACTCCGGCTCCTCCGATCGCCACACGGGGGAGCCGGAGGGCAAACCGAAAGTAAAACTTTCGGTTTGTGCGCACTCAGATGCCGTGGTCAGCATTGACCACAGCATCTGAAGGGTTAAATTCCTTCAAGCATTAGCTGTCGGCTAAAGGACCTGTGATGACGTCACCAAGCTCATCACATGGTGATGGACCATGTGATTGGACCATGTGATGTGACGTCACCACAGGTCCTTTAGATGGCAGCTAATTCTTAAAGAAGACAGAAGAGATCGGCAACTACGCGATCAAGTGGATAAGGTGAGTAAATTTTTTTATTTATATATTGTGGTAAGGTGCAAGGTGTCATATGTGATGGCAGGTACGTGTCACCGAGGTTGCTGGCCTCGGTGAGGTGAGAGCCGGGTTTTTGTCTGCAGCAGCTAGTGCTGTTTGGCTTTGTTAAATAGCGTGGCTGCAAAGCCGATCAGGGCCGGCTCTTACTGGGAGCAGCTAAAGAGTAGGGTGGGTGGCTGCTCCCCACGGTCCAGTCCATGTTTTGGGCTGGATATAAAACGCAGCCAGCAGCTGTGTCTGGGGAGTGTGATTATCCTGGAGCTGCTAACAGGGCTGGGAGTTCTCTGTCCAGGAGGAAAGAGCTCAGCAAGGAGGTATTTTGTTCCTGGCTACCTGAAGCTGGATTCTCCTGCGGCTGGGCCGACAGCGTGGTGCGAACCTGCACCTACACCTCCCAGGTGACTGAACCTGTGTTGGACTGTTTTTGTTTGGCTACGTTATTTCCGTTGTGTGTGAACTGTCACCAAGAGACTGTTTTTCATTTTGTGTGCAAGTGTGAATAAAACACTGTTTGTTGCACAATCTGGACTCCTTGTTTTGCCTCTAAACTGCACCCGCACCGCTGTCTACCAGAGCGACTCCCCACAATATATATACGCACAATATAGAGCATGCTTCGATTTTCACGCAACGCAGAAGTGATGCTCATGTGCACAGCCCCATAGAAATGAATGGGTCCGGATTCAGTGCGGGTGAAATGCATTCACCTCACGCATTGCACCCGTGCGGAAATCACGCCCGTGTAAAAGGGGCCTAAGAGTCTCCCCAAAGAGTATCCAGTCTCCCAGTAGTGAAGGTATAACAGTGAGTACCAAATGGTACCCCTTCTGGTGCCGGATAAATGCTTTACTTCTACTTACCTGGTATTTGTTTGCCTTAATCTCCTAACTATGCTCCCAGTCCCAAGCTCTTTCTCCTATGGAGAGGGGATCCATTAACCCAGGTTCCTACTATTCACCCTTTACTCTTCTGGCTCTTCCCCTGAGGTCTGACTCTGCCCCCTTCTAAACTGACAAGCCACTGGGAACATTCCCAGTGATTAGATATTTTTGATGGTCTAGCACCTATGTTCTAAATTATTTCACTAAAAGACTTGCTATCCTGATCACATTACAAAAGGGTTAGCCTTTTTTATAGGCAGCTTATCAGCTAGCAACTGTGTGCTTTAGAGCTCACAGTATATATGTGTGCCTGGAAACACATTTCATAAAGCGATTTGGACATACTGACAGCTACAATTTATCAACATAAATTACTGTGCTTAGTTGAAAAGCTCTTGTCATCTGACGGTAGTGAACTTCTGAATTGGCTACTGCCCTCTTCAGTGATTATCTGAGTTATTTTTTTCTTTTTTTTAAAAGTGGAGATGTCTATAGATAAGACACCTGGCATAGCCCTTTAGAAGGAAATAATCAGGTTCTTTGTGACTGCCAAAAGCCAGCAAGACATTTCTCACATTGCTCAAACTGTACATCGATACATTTAAAAAAGAAATACTCTATTCCTAGAAGATCAGAGGTAACAACAAAATCCATAATTTGGCATTAAATTGTAAACTTTTGACTGACAAGTGAGGCAAGAATTAAGGCTCTTTAGTGGTGTTGATCTATTTTAGTGGTTATGCTGCACGCGGGAAAACTGTTTATCACCACAAAAATATATTTTAGAGATTAAAGGCTATGTACACCCTTGGGGGCATTTTTTATTATTATTGCATTGTTCGCATTATGAGCTAAAAATCATTTTTTCAATCAGTCTTTATTAAAAATATAGAGTCTTTTTCTCTGTACAAAACGGAGATGCTCTACTAGTAGGATCTGAATTTTCTCTCTGCTCCATCAGGAAGAGAGCTGACGGGCTCCTTATCTCTGCTCTCAGACCTTATAAACACTAATGAAAGCTCAATCTTTATCTGACTGATAAGAAGGTGGCTTAAATAAAGGCTCTATTACAGGGGCAGATTATTAAGATGATACGAACGCTCGTTAGCGATCATCTGGCAGTGTAATACTGCTGCCGATTACCCGATGAAAGAGCAAATGCTCATTCATAGGGTAATCTGGATCTTTTAACATGTTAAAAAATCCTGGGATACTGGCAGCAGATTGCGTCATGTAATAGGCGCACTGCTGCCGGCAACCAATGAGACAGTATAGGGACGAGTGATTCATTAGCGATCACTCGTCCCTATAGTGAGGAGGAGATCACTGCATGTAATAGCAGTGGTCTCCTCCTCCAGTGAGCAGGCGACTGATTGGAGGTAACGCTTCCCTCTCAACAATCGTTTGCCCCATCTGCCTGTGTAATAGGATCCTAAGGCCTCTTTCACACGAGCGTGTCCGGATTAGGTCCGGATGCGTTGCGGATGCGTTCAGTGAAAACTGTGCGATTTCACAGGCAAAGCCATTCAGTTTTGCCTGCGATTGCGTTCAGTTGTTCAGTTTTTTCCGTGCGGGTGCAATGCGTTTTGATGCGTTTTTCACGCGCGTGATCAAAAACTAAAGGTTTACAAACAACATCTCCTAGCAACCATCAGCTGGGTAACACCCAGCTAGTTGTATGATGAATACAATAACGTTTTGAACCTCAGCCTGGTCATGAATTGTGCCCTAAGATGTCCGTTGTTAAGCAAACACCCCATTATGTCACAATGCCTCCAGGACATAACTTCTAAGCTGTCAGTCTGAAGATAATTGAGCAGAGCAATTGGAGCAATGAATGGGGAGATCTCTGAATCAATGTGATGTACAGGGCTGGTTCTAGCTTTGTCAGAAAGAGATTGTTACATACTACTTTACTTTACATGTTTACATCAGTCATGGCATAACCTTTTTAAGTACAAGCAACCAAACAGCAGCCTATAACAAAACTATAATCAGACCCTCCAAGTGAATCAAAATTAGAGACAGTTACATTCTTGAGCCAGGAGCGAATACATTACATTGCATGGACTTCAGCTTTTGGGTCCAACTGCAGCTGCTTCCCACTGATTTTTTTTTTTTAAACTCGTTTTATTAAGAGATAATAAAGCAAGTATGGCACAAATATGACGGCGTAGTAGCCCACGCAGGGGCCAATCATAAACACTGTTATAGTACACATAGAAAGCTGTAGTTACATGCTGTAGGAGTCAAACATGGAAGATTACATGGTTGATACACAGGTGACTGGGTTGTACAATATTTCAGCGCAAATACATTACTCGCATATATAGGTGATCCGCAAGACATGGGCATTGTTAGGTCGGTCATGAAACTCCATATGTGGCAAGGGAGCCCTAGGCATCATCAGCCGTCGGGTGCAGATGTGAGGCACGCAACGTGAGTGGGGATGAACACCAATCACCCCATACCCTGTCAAACTTCTGCGGACAGCCCCTGTGTTTATACACAATATTTTACATGGAAACCGTATTATTCACAAGAGCGAGCCATTGACTCTTTGTGGGGGGGGGGGGGGCATGTCGCCCATCCATCGCAGTGCGATCGCCTTTCTGGCAAGAAACAGTGTTTCCTCCAGGAAGATTCTTTGATGGTGAGTCCAAGACTCCTCGTCCATTATCCCTAGAATGCACATCTTGGGGCATAGCAGCAGTGTCGGAGGGACCAAGGTTCTGAGGACCTCCAGCACTGAATGCCAGTACTGTCGGATATCTGGGCAGTCCCAGATCATATGCCAAAAGTCAGCACCCTCCGCACTGCATCTATGACACCTGGAATGATCAATCCTGCCCATCTTTTGAAGTCTAACGGGGGTCAGATAGCTATAATGCAAGATAAAAAGCTGGGTCATCTTGTTATTTATGGAGGGGGACACTCTAGTTGGAGCTATCAAGGCATCATTCCACTCTTCAGAGGTAAGGGATGGTATAAGCAGCTTCCATCTGCCCTCAACAGCCAAGGGAGTCCCCAGCATGCGGTTGTTAAGCAAGTGTGTATAGAGGGCGGACACAATCCCCCTGGGGCCCTGAGATCGCAGAACTCCGATAATAGGGTACTTAGACATGCTTGTGTTTCCTCCTCTGAACTGAGCCTGCAGTGCATGGCGTAATTGAAGGTACCGATAGAAGAGGGTACGTGGCACTAGAAATCTGTCCTGAATTTGTGAAAAGCTAATCAACTGATTCCCCTCGAAGATGTCCCCCAATACTCTAATCCCAGATCTCAACCACTCTGCTGCCCCCTCTAGCCGCGACAGATGAGGGAACATACAGTTATCCCATATGGGGATCTCACTGGGTAAATCCTTGTAGGTGTTCAATTTGGACGCCTGCCATATCTGGTGGGCTAGTTTGTGGATTGGCAGGGTGCATTTTTGTAAATGCCCAGAGCCCTCCAAAACGGGCCACAACGTGGATACTTGCAGATATTCATGTAGGTGGAATTCTGCATTGGGCCGAGGGGCTTCAGTGACCCAGGATCTCAAAAATCTCAACTGACCCGCTATAAAATATAAAAAGAAATCAGGGAGGGCAGCCCCGCCCTGTTGCTTTGATCTCTGTAGGACCGAAAGCGAGAGCTTTCTTCTGGATTTACCCCAGACGAAGGCCGTTATCAGAGCGTGGATTCGCTTAAAGAATCCTCGAGGAATCGGGGTACAGGGCTTCCCACTGAGTTTTAAGAAAACATCTGAATATAATAGTAGGTGATTCTGAATTTCAATCAGGGTCTCTGTCGTCATTTTATTTTCCAATCAGATATGGCAGCATAAACCTGTTGACAGACTCCTTTTAAAACGTTTTTTTTTTAAATTCAGATATTGATAACCTATCATCAGGATCTTTATCTATTTAAGGAGGCTGTGGCACTCCGGTGAGTACCGCGGCCTTTTCCAAGGCCAGTGACGTCACGATTATCGGTCATGTGGCTGAGGCGTAGTTCTGTCCTATTCAAGTGATACCAAACACAGCAGCCATCCAATGGACAGTGCTGTGCTGGTAAGCTGCAAGCATCACAGCCTCCTCGAACAGCTGATCAAAGGGGTCCTGCCAATCTGATATTCATGACCTATCCTGAGGATAGGACATCAATATCTAAATTTTGGCAAAACCCCTTTCATGGTTTTTTTTCCTGTTCCTTGCTGTTTATGTACTTCATCATACTAGAAATTTCTTGAGTTCAACATCAAATATTTGGTAACTTGCCACCATACTAACATATGCATTGCTGTTTGTGAATGTGACTACTGTGTCATAATATCTGAGTGTATTTGTACAACCAGATGAATTGTTATGACACCATTTCCTTCCTTGGACCAAAATATAGGTAAACAATGAGATTCCTTAACGTCAAGGAATCTGCTGTATTATGGCCTTTAATAGCCATTTTAAAATAAATCTGCACAATGAAAGTCATTAAAAAATCTGATGGAAAGGTTGGAGAGCAATTAAATGAGAATTGATGAGGGCCTGCTGGTGATTATCATTTCAGCTGCTAGCAACCGACTTACAAAACACTAATTGCTAATGGGAAAGGAGGGGAAACCTGAAGTCATTATTATTGAATGACTGAAGTGCCCAGAAAAAAAACTTTTAATTAATAACTGTAACTTGTGTTTAAAGAGTAGCGTTCATTTCCAAAGATCATCTTTTGATTGCATGCATGAATGGATCTACCCTAGGGTGGAATCCTGGCAGAACATTCTGACAACATACTGTTATTTATCTTGCTATAAGTAAAGCAGTAAATAACTGTAGTCATATACAACTATATAGATCACTAGCTAACCGTCAGATGAGGAGCTACAACCCTCAACATCAATCTCAAGGGCTTTGCTTATTAGTAGTCATCATGGGCCTATTGCTTGCTGACACACTAATTTAGTAATGTAATACTGAAATATTACATTACTAATAATACATTTCTAAATACCTTCAATTATTTAGAATGGTTCATTTTCTCTAGGGGGTAATTAGTAAGCACAAAACCCATCCTAAACATGCATCAGGATGGGGTGTTTCAAAACTCCAGACCTGCCTTAGCTCTTCTGCCTGTGAGTAATTAAGAACATGGATGCATCTAATAAGATTAGAGATGAGCAAATTTCTTTCAGGTGCGATTCACTGTAAAGAGAGAGAGAGAGGAGAAAGGAAAAGATTTCAACTGTTAATAGCCTTAGGCTGTTCAATCAGTGCTTTTTTTTTTTTAAAGGAAAGCTAATTTGCATAATTTTAGGTTTCTGGAAAAGATATTTAAATTAACTTTTCTTCCAAAAAGAAAAGAACATTAAACCTCTCTGATGCCAGTAAGAAGATATGCTAATTTTCATATATTTTCACTAGAAACGCAGAGCAGCATTGGCTACACTACAATTCTCCTTGCGCATACTAGTGATGAGCGGGAGGTGCCATATTCGATTTCACGATATTTCGGGAATATTTGATTAAATATTCGTCATATATTTGTTGAGAACGAATTTTTGTCATTCTTCTATTTTTCATGAATAATATGCGATTTAGTTATTTATGTATTGCGAATTGAACTTTGAACGGGGTATAAAAGGCAACTTTCCTATTAGTTGGCTATCTAGAATTAACGAATAGAATAAATATAGCGCTATGTTCTCTATATTGGTTAAGTCTAGCAAGCCAACCAATAGGAAAGTTGACTGTACCCAGCTCCAAGTTAGATGCGCAATGCGAAAATATTACTTTGCCTATTTTTGGCAATAAATAGAATAATGAGTCAGTATTCTATTTATTGAAAAAAATAGGTAAAGTAATATTTTCGCATTACGCATCCAACTTAGAGCTGGGTACAATCAACTTTTCTATTGGCTTGCTAGAATTAGCGAATATAGCGCTATATTCGTATTTGTCATATTCGTTAATTCTTCCCAGCCAAACAATAGTAAAGTAAGTTGCATATACCCTGCTCTAAGTTAGATGCGCAATGCGAGTAATATTACTTAATATTCTCGCATTGCGCCTCCAACTTAGAGCCGTGTATAGGCAAGTTTACGTAGCTTGCTAGAATTAGCGGAGATAACGAATACGAATATAGCGCTATATTCTATATCTTCATTCAGGATGAAATCCAAACTGGTAAAATAGATTCGCTTATCTCAACAAAAAGATCTTCAGCTGAGGTTGTACCTCAGTACACTATCAAGGAACAGAGCTGAAGTGTAGAGAGGAGGAACAAATGAGGTATTGTAGTAGAGTGCATACAAGTGCTGCTGCATATAGGAAAACTACACCCCCCACAGCAGTCTGTGTCTTGTCCCCCAAAACGATTTTTTAATGCAATTTTGGTGGTCGTCTGAAAGACATTTTACTGTTTTTTGCAAGTTCATCTTTGCTTATATTTGCTCTTTAGCTGTCTTTATGTCCGGTCAGTCATTCACCCCATTATACAAAAGGGTGACTGTGTATGCCTTGCAGGCCTTTTAATGCAGCTCCTGACTTCTTAACTGCTGGACTCTCCCTATTGTATTGAAACAAATCTGTGTTTTGTATTTTTTTTAATCCAGATTGGTTTTTTATCACTACTGATCTCTGTGTAGATGCTACCCAGTCCCCTTGTGCCAGAACTGACTGCTGTTAGCAAATTAGTATTTAAAACAAATTAGGGCATCATTCATACTTCTAGCTCTGGACATTCTAAGAACACTTTAGGATAAAACGATACAGATTTTTATTATATTGTCTTATAGAGGGTCTGAACAGGTAAAGATGTGGTACCTGCCTTGTTGGTACATGGTTTCAGAAGTTCCCCCTCCCTTTTATTTCTGTAGTTCAGCATAATATTTTTTAGACAGATAATTATTTATGTCATAGGGTTCATCCCAAAAAGCATTTAAGTTGACCATACACCTTCATTAGCTGCTGGCCGAATACTCGTTTGGTTGACAGCTATCTCCCCAACTCCACCATATACATGCCCACTTGGCTCAGCCAATTGTGTATGTACTTTTAATGGGGAGAGAGGAGAAAGCTGCTGTCAGACAACTGGAACTGCAATTTCTGAGCCCTCCTGCCGCAGTAGGTACACACTACTGGGGGCACAATAGGGGTCTTTATTAAAGGATGTCCATGCAACATGCTGAAGGTAGGGCTGGCTTGGTGTCGTGTCCCACATCTCACTTCTTAACCACCTCAGCCCCCCTAGCTTAAACACCCTTAATGACCAGGCCACTTTTTACAATCCTGCACTACACTACTTTCACCGTTTGTTGCTCCGTCATGCAACTTACCACCCAAATGAATTTTACCTCCTTTTCTTCTCACTAATAGAGCTTTCATTTGGTGGTATTTCATTGTTGCTGACATTTTTTGCTATTAATAAAAATTTAACAACATTTTTGCAAAAAAAAATGACATTTTTCACTTTCTGTTGCAATTTAAAAAAAAAAATAATACATTTCTATATACATTTTTCTCTAAATTTATTGTTCTACATGTCTTTGATAAAAAAAATCCAATAAGTGTATATTTATTGGTTTGGGTAAAAGTTATAGCGTTTACAAACTATGGTGCAAAAAAGTGAATTTCCGCATTTTGAAGCAGCTCTGACTTTCTGAGCACCTGTCATGTTTCTTCAGGTGCTAGAATGTCAGGATAGTATAAATACCCCCCAAATGACACCATTTTAGAAAGAAGACACCCCAAAGTATTCGCAGAGGGGCATGGTGAGTTCATGTATAATTTCATTTTTTTTCACAACTTAGCGGAAAATGACACTTTCTGAGGAAAAAAAATAAAAAAATAAAGTTTCCATTTCTGCTAACTTCTGGCAAAAAAAAAAAAAAGACGGACTCACTATGCCCCTCAGTGAATACCTTGGGGTGTCTACTTTCCGAAATTGGGTCATTTGTGGGGTGTGTTTACTGTTCTTGCATTTTGGGCGGGGCTAAATTGTGAGCAGCCATGTAAAACCTAAAGGTACTCGTTGGAATTTGGGCCCCTTTGCACACCCAGGCTGCAAAAAAGTGTCACTCATGTGGTATCGCCGTACTCAGGAGAAGTAGGGCATAGTGTTTTGGGGTGTATTTTTACACATACCCATGTTGGGTGAGAGAAATATCTCTGTAAATTGTCAACTTTGTATAAAAAAATTTAAAAAGTTGTCGTTTACAGAGATATTTCTCACACAAAGTATGGATATATATAAAAATACACCCCAAAACACATTGCCCTACTTCTCCTGCGATACCACATAAGTGACACTTTTTTGCAGCCTGGGTGCGCAAAGGGGCCCAAATTCCCATGAGTACCTTTAGGATTTCACAGGGCATTTTTACGCATTTGGATTCTCACGCTTTAGGACCCCTAAAATGCCAGGGCAGTATAAATACCCCACAAGTGACCCCATTTTGGAAAGAAGACACCCCAAGGTATTCTGTGAAGGGCATGGCGAGTTCACAGAAAAAAATTTTTTTTGGGCACAAGTTAGCGGAAATTGATATATATATATATATATATATATATATATATATATTGTGGTCCGGGCTATCACGCAATGACCGTGGGTACGACATGCCATACCCTGAGCTGGTTGGCTGGGTTGTGCCTGAAGCCACGTGCGCGGATAGGCCTGGAGAGGGCATACCCTGGAGGAGAATGTAGAATAGGGGAGGGAGGGGGGGATGTACACGAGACACACCGCTGGCGCACGGGGCCTGGGGGCCTAAATAGGGCTCAGATGCCCCTCCCACAAATACAGGCTGCTTGCAGCCTTAACTACTTGTGGTCCGGGCTATCACGCAATGACCGTGGGTACGACATGCCATACCCTGAGCCACGTGCGCGGATAGGCCTGGAGAGGGCAAAAGAAGCCAAGGACCCTATGCTTGATTTAACCAATTTATTGGCAAGGACACCACCCATACGGATTACAGAGCCAACGACCGATAGGCCTGAAATTCCCTGTGCGGATTCGGGACATATCTGCTGAAGCAAGAGGATTTTCACCGACCCATTGACCGGATGACATGCGCTGGCACCTGATGACTGGAAGCTGCCAAGGCCACCCCGATACGAAAGGAGTGGCCCGAGATGTCCTTCGGGTTACGTCCTAGCCCCGCTACCAGCGAGCGAATATGGGATATGAACTGAGTCGTGGAGAGCGGTTTCCTCTTGAAGGGGAGTAGGAGGCTGGCAGGCGAAGCAGTTCGTAGCAAGCCCAACAACCTTGTGAGGATTCTGACCGGACACCAGTCATTTTGAGTGGGGAAATACTTGATTAACGTGGGTGGACCTGTCTGACTAGTCTTTGTGGAATGAATGCTAAGGTTGAAGTAGATGTCATGCCAGGACAGCTGTTCTTTGCGCAGGCAGCCGTGATCCGGTGAACCAGTGGTGAACTCTCCCGGCCGGAGGAGCCCATAAAGCCGAGGTACATGGCCGCTGGAATGACCATACTGGTAAAAGGCCCAAAAGGGGCGCCATCCAGCGCCGCAGATAATCCTCTGAACAGTTCACCAGATACCGGCTGCCCGCGGGGCGAGGCGTTCGTCGCCGTTTTCTGGACACCCCTAAGCGCTGCTTTAATGGCTTGATAGGACCAGATAGACCTGCGGCCTGGGTTGTCGAGCATGGAGTGGTGTTGCACACCCGCCAGGTACAGCTTGACGGTGTTGAGAAACACCAGTAAATAAGTGACCTCGTCCCAGTCACACCGAGGATGGACCAGCCCAAACTGACACCGTACCTACCTGGACCCTGGCGGCCTCCTCGGCCCTTGCACCAAATCCTTACCTTATAGAGAGCCTTGCTCGATTCGAGATACGAACAACGGACGGAAGGTATTTCCGCGAAACTGAGGGAACATGAAGTGGACTGGATACCGTAACCGTGGCAACAGAAGAGGACTGCGTAGCCCCTTACACGACTGTGCACTAAGGCAGCCTGACAGTGGACCCACCCTGGGCGAACCAGGGGGCGTATAACATCTGGCTGAGCCTGGACGATCCAGGTAACAACCAAAACACGTAGCATGGAAACGACAGAGATCCTGGGCGATCCAGGGAACATAAACATCTGACTTGGCCTGGGCGATCCAGGTAACAAACACAGACACATAGCATGGAAACGACAGAGAGCCTGGGCGATCCAGGAAACATAAACATCTGACTTGGCCTGGGCGATCCAGGTAACACACACAGACACATAGCATGAAAATGACAGAGAGCCTGGGCGATCCAGGAAACATAAACATCTGACTTGGCCTGGGCGATCCAGGTAACACACACAGCCACATAGCATGAAAACGACAGAGAGCCTGGGCGATCCAGGAAACATAAACATCTGACTTGGCCTGGGCGATCCAGGAAACATAAACATCTGACTTGGCCTGGGCGATCCAGGTAACAAACACCGACACATAGCATGGAAACGACAGAGAGCCTGGGCGATCCAGGAAACATAAACATCTGACTTGGCCTGGGCGATCCAGGTAACACACACAGACACATAGCATGAAAACGACAGAGAGCCTGGCCGATCCAGGGGACATATAACAAATGACTCGGCCTGTGCGATCCAGGTCACAAACACAGACACATAGAATGGAAATGACAGAGAGCCTGGGCGATCCAGGGGACATATAACAAATGACTCGGCCTGGGCGATCCAGGTCACAAACACAGACACATAGAATGGAAACGACAGAGAGCCTGGGCGATCCAGGGAACATATAACAACTGACTCGGCCTGGGCGAACCAGGGAACATATAACAACTGACCCGGCCTGGGCGATCCATGTAACACACACAGACACATAGCATGGAAACGACAGAGAGCCTGGGCGATCCAGGGGACATATAGCAAATGACTCGGCCTGGGCGATCCAGGTAACAAACACCCGGCCGATCCGGGTCGAAAACCCCAAACAGACCTACCCCACCAGACTAAGACCTCCCTGCTACAGACGCAGCCGATAACTCCGAACCCCCTCACCAACATTGCGTCATCTAGCACCCACTGCATGAAGGACCTGAACAGGTAACCGGCCGCTGGTAAGGCGACTCCCTTGACCCTAGGCCTTTAATCGCAAGGGCGTGACGTGGCCTCCCTATCGGACTATGGCTAGCTAGACTACCAATCCCATGGAAGAACCCAGCGTTGCCACTAAGGCAATGTGTTCCCCTGAAGAGAGAAGAAGAAAAGACTAACCAGTTTCCTCTCTTCCCCCCCCCCCCCTTTTTTTTTTTCCTTTTAAATTTGAGCTTCTTTTTTTTTTCCGGTTAAAAACCCCCGTCCTAATATTCATGCCCTCCCCTCCCCCTGCCTGGCCGCCGGGCCGCCCGGCAGCCCCGTAGACGAGCGGTGGCCTGCCTTGCCAGCCAGGCATGGCGCGGCCCGGCTGAACGTATGCGCTCCAGTGTGGAACGCATGCCGGACCGCAAACCTCGCGAGATCACGGCTGCCCTGCTCAGCTCGCTCGCACTTGCTTGCCGTGCTTACCTCTACTGCTGGTCACCCCCTGCTCTGCTGCCACGAACGGCCTGGACGATCTGAGGTAACAAACAAAACACATAGCATGGAAACGACAGAGAGCCTGGGCGATCCAGGGAACATAAACATCTGACTTGGCCTGGGCGATCCAGGTAACACACAAAGACACATAGCATGGAAACGACAGAGAGCCTGGGCAAACCAGGGGGCGTATAACATCTGGCTGAGCCTGGGCGATCCAGGTAACAAACAAAACACATAGCATGGAAACGACAGAGAGCCTGGGCGATCCAGGGGACATATAACATCTGTCTTGGCCTGGGCGATCCAGGTAACACACAAAAACACATAGCATGGAAACGACAGAGAGCCTGGGCGATCCAGGGGACATATAACATCTGGCTTGGCCTGGGCGATCCAGGTAACAAACAAAGACACATAGCATGGAAACGACAGAGAGCCTGGGCGATCCAGGGGACATATAAAACCCTATAGTATATTAATAGTGATGGCCTGGCAACCCCCAGTGGCACAAAACCAACCTAGCCCAGGTGCCCAGGTGGCCTAACATTTTAAAAAAACCTAAACAGACCCAACCCACCAGACTAAGACATCCCTGCCACAATGCAACTGATAACTCAGAACCCCCTAACCAATATTGTGTCATCTAGCACCCACTGAAGGAAGAGCCTGGGACTGGTTACCGGCCACTGGTAAAGCATGACACCCTTAACCCTTGGCCTTTAATAGCAAGGGAGGGACGTGGCATAACTCTCAGACTGTGGCCAGAGCTGGGGTACTATTCCCATGTGTGATCCCAGCGTTGCCACTTAGGACATGTGTTCCCCTGATGAATTTCCCCCCCCCTCTTTTTTATTTTTTCAAATTTCCTTATCTTAATATTCTTGCCCCCCCTCCCCCCGGCCGGACGCCAGGCCGCCCAGCAGCCCCATAGAAGAGCGGCGCCCTGCATTGCCAGCCAGGCATGCCGCGGCCCGGCTGAACATCTGCGCTCCAGCGTGGAACGCACGCCGGACCACAAACCTCGCGACAGAGGAGAGATCACGGCTGCTCCTGCTCGGCTCGCTGAGCCGTGCTTACCTCTGCCGCTGAACACCACCCTGCGCTGCTGCCACGAACGGCCGGACGACACCGCACCTGGACCCCGCACCGCAATGCCTACGCTGGTCCTTCACAAGCCGGAAGCAGGTTGTGACTCTACCTCGTGAGATGTACACGAGACACACCGCTGGTGCACGGGGCCTGGGGGCCTAAATAGGGCTCAGACGCCCCTCCCACAAATACAGGCTGCTTGCAGCCTTAACTACATATATATATATATATATATATATATATATATATTTTTTTTTTTTTTTTTTTTTACAAAGTCTCATATTCCACTAACTTGTGACAAAAAATAAAATTTTACATGAACTCACCATATCCCTCACGGAATACCTTGGGGTGTCTTCTTTCTAAAATGGGGTCACGTGAGGTGTTTGTAATGCCCTGGCATTTGAGGGTCTCCGCAATCATTACACGTATGGCCAGCATTAGGAGATTCCGCGATTCTCCTTATATTGAGCATACGGGTAATGAGATTTTTTTTTTCCGTTTAGCCTCTGGGCAGAAAAAAAAAAAATGAACGGCACAGATTTCCTCATTCGCACCGATCAATGTGGATGAAAAAATCTCTGCCAAAATCAGTGACTGCGGTGCGGTGGGCTGTGCGCTAAACTACCTAACAAGTAGCTAACTAACTGGCGGTGATAAGGGACCCTTATGCCCCATTCACATGTCCGCAATTCTGTTTCCGGAACGGAATTGCGGACCCATTCATTTCTATGGGGACAGACTTTGTCCCGCTCGGATCCGGAATTACGGATCCGCGCTTCCGGGTCTGCACTTCCGTTCCGCAAAAATATAGAACATGTCCTATTCTTGTCCGCAATTGCGGACAAGAAAAAGCATTTTCTATATAGTTCTGGCAATGTGCGGATCTGCAAAATGCGGTAAGCACATTGCCGGTGTCCGTGATTTGAGGATCTGCGGATCCGCGGATCCGTGGATCAGATCCGCGGATCCGTGGATTCACGGATACGCAAAACAGATATGGACGTATGAATGGAGCCTTACAAGGGGTGTGATCAATGACAGGGGGGTGATCAGTGACAGGGGGGTGATCAGGGAATCTAGATGGGGTGATCAAGGGGTTAACAAGGGGTTAACAAGGGGTTAATAAGGGAGGGGGGGGGTTAGTATAGTGTTTGGTGCAACTTTACATAGCTACCTGGTCCTCTGGTGGTCGATCCCAGTAAATCTGGGACCACCAGAGGACGAGATAGCAGGTATATCAGACGCTGTTAACAAAACAGCGTCTGATATACCTGTTTGATGCGATTTATTTCGCATCTACAGCCTGCCAGCGATTGATCATCGCTGGCAGGCTGTAGTACAGCTCCTGAAACGTGCAGCACTGTGAACGCGGGCGCGTTCACAGGAAGTCTTGCGTCTCGCGAGATGACGCGCCGACGCGTCAACCCAGAACTACAGGACCGCCTGCCGGACGCATCCGTGCGTTAGGCGGTCCTGTAATGGTTAAGCCCCCTGCTCCATATCTTAATTAGAGACAATTGAAGGAGCATGAAGACAGAACGTGGCACCACAGAGGGAGAAACTTCTAGACAGGTATTTTGTGCTGCACTGTGGTATTTGGTTCTATGGGATGGTATTCTGTGCTGCACTATTGTATTGCTGAACCTGCCAACTTGTATTGGACCCATCTACTCGTGTTGCCCTGCCTTCTGTTAATTTAGCCCCACCTACAACATTGGGGCCACTTTTAGGTTTTTCCAGGGCCACTTTAAGTTCCCAATCCGCCTCTGCTTCAATCCATTTACTAACTTTTGTGCAAAAGAAGTAAAAAAAATTAATAAATATGCAAATGCAATGTCACCTAAAGTAACACCGGCTGTTTGAAAGAATCCATTTCAGTTTAGGTGACAGATTAAATCAAAAACATTCTACAACAAACTCTGCTCTGCTGTATTTCTCCTATTTCCTCTTTTTCAACTTAATTAAGATTTGTGAGCGTCTCTTTGACGCCGTTAGTAAGAACAGGTTCTAACCTACGCCTTCTGAAGGACATAAATCCTGGTCATTAATTGCGCTCAATGTATTTGACATATATTTCCACACTCTTAATTGATCTACATTTGGGTTTGGGGATATAATACCTTTGTGAATTAGACAGCTCCCTTTCATTGTCTTACAAAATGGCTTTAATCTTAGTCAAAGGTATTCAAGCTTTAAAGAGCTGTTCTCACTACGTCAAGCAAAAAACTTGATAGCTCAATTGCTTGGAAAAACATTACTTTACTATAACAGGAATAAAGGGAAGGGATGGCGTTTTTCCATTATTACAAGAGAATATAATGTGATCTGGATTTGATTCTTATACATTTGATCTATTATCAAATATTCATTTCATCTCGGAAAAAGGCGAGACATTTTTATTGACCAACTAGTTTTTGTGCGGTAAAGATAAATGACGACTATCCTCAGCTGAAAGTCAAACCATTTGATATGACTTTTTCTGTCACTGTCCCTTTGAATATTGTGTGCTATTAAAAAGAGCCAAGATACAGAAATTCTACATGATATTATAAATGTACAAAGGCTCATTTATAAACTGACTTGTGCTGAGCATCTTTTAGGCCAGGATCATGCTGCGTCCTTTATCTGCGTCTTTGCCTCAACACTTTTCGTTTTACTACAGATGTGCCACGCATATGAAAGGCAATTTATCCATCCACATAGGTAGCTGCCATATGCTGCGGCATCGCTGCAATGCTGACGTTTGGTGATTTGTGACAATTTTTCTACTTTCACAAAGTAAGGGCTTGTTTTCCTGCCAGCACTGCGCTTTCTGTATTTCAGAGGAACAGAAAAAGGGCACCATTTTAACTCCCATATGTTTCAGTGGGTCATTTTGAGCATCACTTTGTGTCCATTTCCCCTCGTTGTTCCGGTCCCTGCAGAGTTTACATCCGGCGCTTCTTGGGCATGGTCACATGCTCTGCTGCAGCCAATAACTGGCTATAGCAGTGACATGGACACAAGTGGCACATTACAAAACCTGTCATTGGCTGCATCAGAACATGTGACCATGCAGCGCTGGATGTAAACACTGCAGGGACCAGGTTATGGACTCAGGAGAGGAGCAGGTAAGTATGAATTTTCTGTTTACACCAGAGGCTGCAGGGATTAGATAAAAAGTCATGATTCTCAGAAAACCCTTATAAAGTGAATAGTGCTAACTTTGAATATCAGACACAACCAGTTGACGGGTGCGGCTATGTTTTTAAAAGAAACCATCCATGTGTTTCTAATCATGTTTACCCCACAAGTAGAAAATAATGCACACCAAGCTTTTTTGTCTTGCTCTGAATGGATTTTCTGCACTTTGCTGAAATACATTTGAAATGTATTGCAATATTGTGTCCTTATGTGCTAAGCAATATTATTTTCTTTATAACCAGAAGTACGTTAAAGCCTCATGTTAAATGTTCAGTTACATAGGGCAGTACATTCAGGTGACATATCTGTTTAAACCCCTTAAGAACGAAACCTATGTGGGCCTCCAGGACAAAGCCCCAAAGCCCTGGGCGGTATCCGTTTATTTGCAGATAAGCAATTTGTGGACCCCAAAATGCTTATAGTCGTGTGCATGTGGCCTAAGAGACATATCCATAGCTCACTAAAAAGTAAAAAATATTTACCATATGCCAATCAAAGTTAATTTTTAGAAAAGTTTGGAAGCAATTTTACAAATCTTCACAAAAATTTCAAAATCCTATTTTTAAGAGACCAATTCAGTTCTGAAGTGGTCTTGAGAGGCTTAGAAATTAGAACCACCCCCCCATAAACCATCCCATTTTAAAAACTATACCCCTCAAAGTACCGTATACAAGATGGCATTAGGAAGTTTGTTTACTCTTAAATTACTGTAAAATAGAGGTGAAATTTAAACATTTTATTTTTTGCAGATTTTTAATTTTAATCCATTTTTGGCACACAACAGGTGATAAAATAGATAAAGTAAAATCTCACATTTATTATATTTACTCTGTAGTTTTTTTAAAAAATATTCCATATATTGCTCTAGAGTGCTACTTGACTCAAGTACCAGCCTCAGAATTGAAAGAGCACCTTTTGCATTTCGGGGTCTCCATTTCTTTAGGAAGTTTTTCAGGCACCATTTCAGGTTAGCAGAGGCATTGAGGTGCCAAAACACAAGAAACACTCCCAAAAGGCCCTATTTTGGAAACTGAACTTCTCAAAAATTAATATAGGGGTGCCTTGAGCATTTTGACCTCACAAGTGTTTCTTAGAATTTATTACAACTGGGGCATGAAAATCATAAGTGTCATGTTAACAAGAACATGTAGTTTTAGCTAAAATGTTTTAGTTAAAAGGTTAAAAGAAGAAAAAGGACCTCAAAATTGTTATGCAATTTCTCTCAAGTGCGGCAATACCCCATATGTGGTTGTAACCTGCTGTTTGGGCAAATACCAGGACTCAGAAGGGAAGGAGCTACATCTGGATTTTGTAACATGGCATTTGCGGAAATGGTTTTTAAAAGTCATAATAACATGACTGAGCTGTGTGAGGTCTAATTTTGAGCGGGACAAGCCGCCGTTTTTATTGGTACCATTTTGGCTTTTTGATTAGGGTTGATCGAGCACCAAAGTGCTTGGGTGCTCAAGTAGAACACCTCAGGATGCTCGTGTGCTTTACTGAGCACCCGAGCACAATGGAAGTCAATGGAGGAACCCAAGCATTAAACCAGGCACAAAACATTAGGGACAAGGGCCTGCTGCTGAGCTGACCATCTAAAACATTAAGGGTGAGGGCCTGCTGCCGAACTGACCATCTAAAACATTAGGGGCGAGGGCCTGCTGCATATCTGACCATCTAAAACATTAGGGGTGAGGGTCTGCTGCTAAGCTGACTCTCTAAAACATTAGGGGCGAGGGCCTGCTGCTGATCTGACTATGGAAAAAATTATGGGCGAGGGCCTTTTGCTGAGCTGACCATTGAAAAAATTATGGTTGAGGGCCTGCTGCTGAGCTGACCCTCTAAAACATTAGGAGCGAGGGCAGCCTAATAAGCATGGAAGATATGATGGAAAAGGAGGAGGAGGACGAGAAAAAGGAAGATTAAACCATATACCCTTTTTTGTGGAGGAAGGGGTGCATGGGAATACAGTGTATTCAATACACTATAAAAGCAACATTTGAAGTGCCTTTATGTTCAGCCGATTTCCTCTGGTGGAGTAGAGAAGTCAGGGGCAATCCAGGCCTTGTTCATTTTTATAAGAGTCTACCAGTAGAGATGAGCGAACATTTAAAAAAAGTCCGTTGTTCGGCGTTCGGGTGGTGGTAAGTCGCGCATCCCGTTATAGATTCCACTATAGCGGCATATGGAATCCATAAGGGGCGGCTGCCACCAACCCGAACTTTTGCACAGCTGAAGGACCTGGGGTGACGTCACTGTCATGTGATCAGTGCAGGGGGCGTGGCTCAGCACGGGATCAAATCCTGTGCTGAGCCACGCCCCCTGCACTGATCACATGACAGTGACGTCACCCCAGGTCCTTCAGCTGTGCAAAAGTTCGGGTTGGTGGCAGCCGCCCCTTATGGATTCCATATGCCGCTATAGTGGAATCCATAACGGGATGCGCGACTTACCACCACCCGAACGCCGAACAACGGACTTTTTTTAAATGTTCGCTCATCTCTATCTACCAGTCAACATTTTCAGTTGACAGGCGGAGGCGCTTATCAGTTATTATGCCCCCAGCTGCACTAAATACCCGCTCTGACTAAATGCTGGCGGCAGGGCAGGCCAGCACCTTCAAGGTGTAGAGCGCCAGTTTGTGCCACGTGTCCACCTTGTACGGCACAGAGGGATCATTGAGGACGCTGACACGGTCTGCTATGTACTCCTTCACTATCTTCCAAAATGTTTCCCTCCTTGTCACACTAGGCCATGCATTAGGGTGAGGGTGCTGGCGGGGTGTGATAACACTGTCCCAGGTCTTGGAGAGTGTTGCCCTGCTTCTGTTGGAACTGCTGTGCGCTCCCCTTGTCTCCCCTCCTCGGTTGCCCACGGAACTACATACTCTGCCGCCAGCGTTGTCAGCTGGAAAGTTTTAGAGCAATTTTTCCAAAAGGACCTTCTGGTATTGCACCATTTTGCTATTCCTCTCCACCACGGGAATGAGAGATGAGAAGTTCTCTTTGTAGCGGGGGTCGAGAAGGGTAAACAACCAGTAATCAGTGTTGGCCAAAATGCATTCAACGCGTGGGTCACGGGAAAGGCAGCATAACATAAAGTCAGCCATGTGTGCCAGAGTCCCAACAGACAAGACTTCGCTGTCCTCATCAGGAGGATGACTCCAGCCAATCACTGTAATGCCAGTAACCAACATGGCTAAGGCATTACAGTGAGTTGCAGTACTTACCTGCACGTTTATTGGCTGCGTAGCAGCCAACAAA
Organism: Bufotes viridis; assembly: GCA_033119425.1. Classification (NCBI taxonomy): domain Eukaryota; kingdom Metazoa; phylum Chordata; class Amphibia; order Anura; family Bufonidae; genus Bufotes; species Bufotes viridis. Next base: position 156,565,403 of record CM065593.1, on the reverse strand, counting down.
CGTGCAGGGAGGAGACTCGAGCATTGTGCTTGAGCACATGCAGTATTCGGCCGAACACCTGCCTAGCATCGCGATGCTCAAGCCGAACTGGGATGTGAGGTAGACAAAAATTGCAATTCAGCCAGTGTGTTATTTTTCATGGGGCTCACCATGCAGTATATACGATATGATAACTTTATTCTGAAGGTAGACAAAGGTATGAAGATACCAAATTTATATAGTTTTTCATGCTTTACTACGTTTGCATCATAAAATAACTTTATTCAAAATCTGTTGTATTTTACGTTACCACATCCATAACATTTTAACTTTTCCATCAACTTAGCTGTGTGAGGGATTTTTTCTGTGAGAAGGGCTGTAGTTTTGGAGTACATATGACTTTTTTATTGCTTTTATTACATTATTTTGGCAGGTGAGGTGGGCAAAATTGCAATTCTTGTGTTTTTTCTGTTTATTTTTCATGGGGTTTACGATTATGGAGATATTTATATATTTTTTTAATATTATAACTTTTTAGATCATAAAATCACTTTTTAATAAAAATTCTTTTTTTTTTCTTTGCATCGCCATATCTAAGACCCATGACTTTTATTTAAAATTTTTCTGTGTAGGTAGCCGTCTGAGAGCCTGTTTTTTGCGGGACAGGCTGTAGTTTTTATTTGTACCTTTTGGGGATACATATAACTTTTAAATAGTTTTTATAAAGTTTTATTGGGAGGTGAGGTAAAGCAATTATGTCATTGTTTTCTAAGTTAATTTTTTTATGGTGTTCACCAGGCGGAATAAGTAACCTGATCTTTTATAGATTAGGTCCTGCAAGGAGTTGTGCGAGAGTGGGGAGGGGGGGGGGATTAGCAAACCCCACCATTCTGCCCACCTCCAAAGGGAAGATGACATATCTGTTTCCTGACGCCGACTCCCCGCTCCTTTTCCTGCAGGACTACGATTCTCCGCTGGTATCCAGCAATCCCCTATAGTGATGTCGCGAACATAAAATTTTCCGTTCGCGAACAGCGAACGCGAACTTCCGCAAATGTTCATGAACGGGTGAACCGGGCGAACCGCCATAGACTTTAATTGGCAGGCGTATTTTAAAACCCACAGGGACTCTTTCTGGCCACAATAGTGATGGGAAAGTTGTTTCAAGGGGTCTAACACCTGGACTGTGGCATGCCGGAGGGGGATCTATGGCAAAACTCCCATGGAAAACTACGTAGTGGACGCAGAGTCGGGTTTTAATCCATAAAGGGCATAAATCAACTAACATTCCTAAATTGTTTGGAATAACATGCTTTAAAACATCCAGTGTGTGTATACGATCAGGTATGATGTTGTATCGATCAGGTAGTGTAAGGGTTACGCCCGCTTCACTGACATTGACAGACCAAACTCCCCTTTTAATGCACCGCAAACAACCGCAAACAGTTCATTTGCACAACCGCAAACTCCCCATTTGCACAAGGTTGGATACCAAGCTAGCCACGTCCCTAAGATGTCATTGAAGGTTTCTTCCTCCACCCAGCCACGTACAACACCAAGGGTCCCCGAAAGGTGAATTGAATTGATTTTTTGCACGGGGAGATGGTGGCTCCCTCCCCTTTGTTTTTATCCTCGGTCCCTGCGTCTGCGCCGTGCAATTTACTGTCACACCCGATATGAGTGGTATTTTCTGTAGTACTATTCTCATCAGTTTAATCCCTCTAACGTCCCCAATCTGGGGGCCATTTATTGAATTGATTTTTTGAACGGGGAGATGGTTAAAAAAACGCTGGCTCCCTCCCCTTTGTTTTTATCCACGGTGACTGCGTCTGCGCCGTGCAATTTACTGTCACACCCGATATGAGTGGTATTTTCTGTAGTACTATTCTCATCAGTTTAATCCTCTAACGTCCCCAATCTGGGGGCCATTTATTGAATTGATTTTTCGAACGGGAGATGGTTAAAAACGCTGGCTCCCTCCACTCTGTTTTTAACCCACGGTCACTGCGTCTGCGCCGTGCAATTTACTGTCACACCCGATATGAGTGGTATTTTCTGTAGTACTATTCTCATCAGTTTAATCCTCTAACGCCCCCAATCTGGGAGCCATTTATTGAATTGATTTTTCGAACGGGGAGATGGTTAAAAACACTGGCTCCCTCCACTCTGTTTTAATCCACGGTCACTGCGTCTGCGCCGTGCAATTTACTGTCACACCCGATATGAGTGGTATTTTCTGTAGTACTACTGTATTCTCATCAGTTTAATCCCTGTTACATCCCATATCAGGGATTGCCTTTTGTGAAAAAAAAAATTGAGGCCGGGTACCTTCGACTGCCTTCACAGTGACAGACCAAACTCTCATACACCAAACTGAATTGATTTCAGGAACTGGGAGATGGAAAAAGCAGCTTGGTCGGTCCTCATACTCCCAAATTGGGGCACTGCGCGTGCACAGAGCAATGTGCTGTGACACCTATATGAGTGGTGTCTTAACTAGTACTATTCCTATCAGCGGCGGGCGGGTGCGTGGTAACTTGAGAGCAGGTGACCGAAGCTGAGCTGGAGTAGGATGGTGTGTCAAGGTTCTTAGCGGAAGCTGTTAAAGATTGGGTGTCCTGTCTAAGCCAGTCAACTATGTCCTCAGAATTTTTCGGCCTCTGAACACTAGGCATTATTCCAGGGACAGTGGAAATCACAGCACCACGACGGCCCCTGCGGGGTGGCCTGCCTCTGCCTGTCATTTTTTTTTAGATAAGTGGTACTACGCGTGCTAGGTACTGTGCCACCCGGTATCAGTGGTGGGCACTGGCAGTGGGCACACTACAGTCTGTGGAAGTGGGCCTGACACACACTGGCAGCAGGCAAGCAACTGAAATTAGACTAATGTGTAAAAATTAAATGCCTTATTTATCGGCAAGCTACTGTGCCACCCGGTATCAGTGGTTGGCACTGGCAGTGGGCACACTACAGTCAGTGGAAGTGGGCCTGACACACACTGGCAGCAGGCAAGCAACTGAATTTAGACTACTGTCTAAAAATTAAATGCCTTATTTATCGGCAAGCTACTGTGCCACCCGGCATCAGTGGTTGGCACTGGCAGTGGGCACACTACAGTCTGTGGAAGTGGGCCTGACACACACTGGCAGCAGGCAAGCAACTGAAATTAGACTAATGTGTAAAAATTAAATGCCTTATTTATCGGCAAGCTACTGAGCCACCCGGTATCAATGGTTGGCACTGGCAGTGGGCACAGTACAGTCAGTGGAAGTCAGCCTGACACACACTAGCAGCAGGCAAGCAACTGAAATTACACTAAAGTGTAAAAATTAAATGCCCTTTTTTGTTGCAAAGTCCTGTGCCACACGGGATGAGTGGTGGGCACTGGCAGTGGGCACACTACAGTCAGTGGAAGTCAGCCTGACACACACTGGCAGGCAACTAACCTTAGATTAAAGTGTAAAAATTAAGTGCCTTTTTTGATGCAAAGTCCTGTGCCACACGGGATGACAGGGGTGGGCACTGGCAGTGGGCACACTACAGTCAGTGGAAGTCGGTCTGACACACACTAGCAGCAGGCAAGCAGCTGAAATTACATTAAAGTGTAAAAATGTAATGCATTTTTTTATGCAAAGTCCTGTGCCAGCCGGTATGAGTGGTGGGCACTGGCAGTGGGCACACTACAGTCAGTGGAAGTCAGCCTGACACACACTGGCAGGCAACTAACCTTAGATTAAAGTGTAAAAATTAAATGCCTTTTTTTGATGCAAAGTCCTGTGCCACACGGGATGAGTGGTGGGCACTGGCAGTGGGCACACTACAGTCAGTGGAAGTCGGCCTGACACACACTGGCAGGCAACTAACCTTAGATTAAAGTGTAAAAATTAAATGCCTTTTTTTAATGCAAAGTCCTTTGGCACATGGGATGACAGGGGTGGGCACTGGCAGTGGGCACACTACAGTCTGTGGGCCTGCAGCTCCTCACACACAGGCAGGCCAGGCAACTGCAATATGTATATAAAGGAAAAAAAAGCAGACTAATGTTGCAGCCCTAAAAAGGGCTTTTTGGGGTGCTGTCAGGACGCTGTCCTTACAGCAGAGATCAGATGAGTCTTTCAGGACTGGAGTGGACACTGAATTCACTAGCCTAGCTATCGATTTCCCAATTAAATCAGCAGCTACTACACTCTCCTTCCTCTCACTAAGACTGCAGCTTCAGAATGAATCTAAAATGGATGCTGTGCAGGAGATGGGAGGGTCTGGGAGGGAGGGTATGCTGCTGATTGGCTGGAATGTGTCTGCTGACTGTGAGGTACAGGGTCAAAGTTTGCTCAATGATGATGTATAGGGGGCGGACCGAACATCGCATGTGTTCGCCGGCTGCGGCGAACGCGAACAAGCTATGTTGGCCGGCGGATAGTTCGGGCCATCTCTAATCCCCTATGACAGCTCTGCAGCCATCACAATGGTATCCCGCTCTCCTTGCGACCATGTGACCATCTGTCATGTGCTAAGGGGAGCTGGACACTGCTGCAGCCTGTGATTGGCTGCAGAAATGTCAAACTGGATGTTGACATCGCTGGAGCCCCCAGAACAACGCAGGCCTGTGAGCCAGTGTGGGGAAGCAGGTAAGTCATCTTTTCTTTGCTGGTCCGGCAGAATAGGGGTTTGCAAAGCCCCCCCCCCCCCCCACACCATTCTTGCACAGGCGCCTAAAGGACATGGTGATACCAATAATGTGAAGTTTATTTTATTTTAGTGAATATGGAAAAAGGAGCAATTTTTTTTAGAGCCTATTTACAACACTGTATGGCTGTGGTGCTCGAAAAGCAGACTGCAAATTGCAGTCCACAATACACAGGCAATGGCCGCATGAACTCCGGGCTGTGGGTGCAATCCGCAAGATATGGCGAAAGATAGGACGTGTCCTATCTTTTGCAGAGCACAGACATGGATTGGAGGCTCACAGAAAACTTGGAAGTGCTTCCGTGGGCTTTTGGGTCCATGCCTCCACACCACAAAAGATAGGATATGTCCTATCTTTTGCCATATTTTGTGGATCGCAGACCCATTCAAGTCAATAGGTCCACAGTGCGATGTAGGATTTACACGGTTTACTTCTGTACAGTCTTCCCCTCCCTCTGTAAACCCCTTTGATGCTATGGTCCCAATGGACCTCTGTATCTAAGAAGTTAAACAAGCAGGATCAGCACTAGCACCGATCTCGGCCATTGCAGCAGGGTGTCAGCTGTATATTAGCTGTGACACTGTGCTGTTGTTCCTCATCTGACGCCATCACTAGGCCATAAATGTACTTGTCATGCTTTGCATTTACGGCATAGCGTGGGAAGGAGTTCAATACTTATGTGGTATTACTGCTCAGTCAATCAATGTCTATTGAGAAGGACCAGGAAGCAGAGGCGGATTATGAAGCACTGGAATGGTTGTGCCAGGGGATGGAGAAAGCAAATATGACTTGTTTAATTATTTTACACCACCGAAAGCCTTTTTAATAGGAATGTACCAGTAAATAACTGAACAATCCTTTAACTAAATCCTGTCCAATTCCCTTGCAGCTTGGAAAAAACATTCTTATTCCTAAAACCAGCAGATTGTTCCATGGACTCCCAGTGGTTTATGTTTACAAGGCTGCACTTGACTTGTGGCCGCAGCATCCACTCACTGGCCACAACAGCTTTAGGCTACATGCACACGACAGTTGTTTTTTGCTGTCCGCAAATCGGGATCCGCAAAAAAAACTGATGGTCCATCATTTTTTTCCGAAAGATACCTTTGTTTTCACAGATCCCTTGTAATAAATGCCTATCCTCGTCCGCAAATGAGAAAAAAGTAGGACATGCACTACTTTTTTTGTTGAAGGGAAACAAGGACAACGGACACGGAACACTAACGGATGAACTGTCAGCATTTTTTTGATGACCCATTGAAATGAATAGGTTCTTATCCTATCCGCAAAAAAACCTGATACGGAAGCCCAGAAAAACAACTGTCGTGTGCATGTAGCCTTAGGCCTCATGCACACGACCGTATGTGTTTTGCTGTCCGCAAAAAAAACGGATGCCATAATAATAATGTAATAATGTAATAATGCCTATCCTTGTCCACAAACTAGAAAAAAAAAGAACATGCTCTATTTTTTTGTGAAACGGAAAAACGGACATACAGAAACGGAATGCACACGGAGTACCTTCCGTTTTTTTTGCAGACAAAAAAAACGGAACAGATGTGGAAAGCAAATACGTTCGTGTGCATGAGGCCTTAAACTGTGTTCACGTTTTTTTGTCTCATGTTTCACATATAGGTTGGGAAAAAAAAAAAAAAGGAATTCAAAAGTGTAATATACCGCACTTCTTTTAATCCTGCAGAGCCCATCAAAAACATTAAAGATTAAAAGTTCTTTTTACACAATGTAACCCTGTGGTTACATTTGCCACTGCATGGCACATATCGGAGGAATCTATTAAACACAAATATGTTATATGTATACATTGAACGTGGGACAAAAGCCTAATGTGAACACAGCATTAGTAAACAAAGACTGGCAGGGGATCAGGGAGCCACTAGCATGGGAGTGGTGGACATTTTGAAAGTTGAGCCTGAGATAATTTGTTATTTTTAGCAATATTCATGGTATATTGGGAATTCTATCCTTTCAGTTGTGGTGATTTGCTAGCTGAGTCATTTTTTTTATATTGTTGGAAAACCAGGAAATGTTTTTATATTTTCCGTTTTACTTCAGCTCCTAGTTGTTCTGGGGGATTCAAGGACTAAGATGAGCCAAATTCTCCTGTCATTGGCAACGAGCAAGGAGTAATCATTAATATACTGACGGAACAGCAACCATGTGCAACCATTATTCCACTTTGTGGTTTTTAGTGATGCAGTTCAAATTTATATCACTAGGTGGCGATCAAGTAGTATTAAATCTAATAAACTAACTCATAAACTTGGCAAGTAAATGTCTCGTAAGCTAAGAAAGAAAAAAATATATATAAAAAATCATAACATACAGTGAGAATAATGGTGGTAATTGTGATTATGTGCTTCTTAAAAGATTATCCACTTGTGCTCTGTCTGATAAGGTCACTCAATAAGGCACAGGAAAGCTTGAAAAGACTCCCTTTTTATGTGCCTTCATTAGTCCAACACTGAAGTGTCAACACTTCATCAGGAACAGGACAGCGCATCCACTTTGCAGTATACATTTCCTCACATTTAGGAGGGCATTGATTTGTGACCTCTTCCATATCTGAAATACATTTGTACAGTCCAACCTGTGCTAGAATAATGAATAGTTGTGCCTATGTTTCTATTTTTTTACTAGTCAAAAACTCAGCAAATACAAGGATTTTGAGATTTTTTGGGGTAATGAATCTTGAAAGGATTTTTATTTTTTATTTTTTTATAAAATGAACATATTCTGCAAAGTATGAAGCTCAAAGATAAAAAAAAAATTGCTAAGACTAAATGACATCTGTTTTAAGACAAGCTGAAAGATTGAAGGGGGAAGAGTCTCTAGTTATTACTAGAGGAGACATCTTGCGCAAACTAGAGAGAGAGATGAGAAGGTTCTTTCAACATTGACACATTAGATAACGTCTTGAAATGGAAATGTTAGACCATGGACGAGAAGGATGTTAGGAGAGATTTCTGTTTTCCTGTACTTGGAGACCCGCCATCTGTCATTTTGAATAATATCAAAGGTCTTGTAGATATTAATATTGACCAGTGATGAAAGGATAGCTGACTTCAGTGCAGGCGGGCCAGTCAACAGTCACCACTTCAAAATCTTATGTTATTTTATTTTTCAGATGTTTTACCAGCAGGTTGCCTACTAAAAGTAAGTTTATATTATGTATACTATAAATATTTTTTTTTTTTTTTTTACATAATATAATTGATGTTTATTTTCATTCATTTTCATCCCTTTAAAATGTGGGTAAAAAGCCTCCTTGAAGTCAGAACTATATAAATATATGTATGTATGTATATATATATATATAAGAAAAAGCAGAGCGCACTCCAATGAGTAATAGAAAATGGAGGATGTTTATTCACCCAGAAGGGACGCAACGTTTCGGCTCCAACATGAAGCCTACATAACCTAGAGTCAGACTACAGAGAAGGAGTGCAGCATCAAGAAGAAGCCAAGTTATACAGCCAGCCCGTAATTACAGCAGAGTAAGAGAGGAACAGAGATATTGTATATATATAATGTGTGGTGGCACACCTATTCAACAGGATGGAATCAGGTGCACTCCTCTAGGGCTACCCGCAGACCCAAGGGAAGAGAATGATTGATATACGTATTTAGAGGGGCACCCTGAATATCTCAGTTTGCCTGCCATTTTAATGCTAAAGCCTGCTGGAACTAAGATAAAGTGTGAAATCTGTTTTGGAAAATTGTTTACCCAAGTAAAGCTGCCATTGAATTTCATCTCAAGGTCTGGACTCAAGTTTTTCCTTAATCCCTCAATTATTCCCCTTATTTATTGCTTTGAAGCCAAAGCCTGAGGTTCAGCAGTATCCAGGTAAGAGCACCGTGACATAAAGACACAGATAGACCGCACTATACTTGGCATTCCTACACCTGGGACGCGTGACATAGAGGGCCCTAGGGGGAGGCGCCCATTGCATATATATATATATATATATATATATACACAATGAAAAACGATGCGATGGTGGCACTGGAAAAACGAAAAAATAATGGATGGGTGCTAGGTCCCAGGGTATAGCTGCTTACCCAATGTCTTAGTCAGGAAATCGGACAGCACTCCAGATAAAAACAGTGATTTATTCACCCATGCGGTACAGTAAGGCAATGTTTCAGCTCATACAAAGAGCTTGAGAAAGGCTCTTTGTATGAGCTGAAACGTTGCCTCACTGTACCGCATGGGTGAATAAATCACAGTTTTTATCTGGAGTGCTGTCCGATTTCCTGACTTTATATATATATATATATATATATATATAATTTATAAGGCTGAGTGTGTGCGTGTATGTATATCTGCTAAAAGAATCCGCACCGTCGCAATCATGAAATTTTGAACACCGGTACATCAGGTGTCCAGGAAGGTTTTAGACCAGGTCTCAGCTCTCTAGCACGTACACCATTCCTCAGATATTCCCAAACATGCATTATCCAGTAGAAACCTGGTCACATAACCTTTACTAGCCACTAGAAGCTTGCAGGCCTTTAGTCTCCACATACACACAGTTTCATACCCTGTTTCCATAAAAAAATTAAAAATTTTCTTCACTGCTGTAGGTCAGCATTAACCACTTAAGGACGTAGCCGTATTTCACCTTAAGAACCTGGCCATTTTTTGCAAATCTGACCAGTGTCACTTTATGTGGTGATAACTTTAAAACGCTTTTACTTATCCTGGCCATTTTTTTTGTCACATATTGTCACATATTGTACTTCATGACACTGGTAAAATGGAGTCAAAAAATGTATTTTTATTTATAAAAAAATACAAAAATTACCAAAAATTTTGAAATATTTGCAATTTTCCAAGTTTCAATTTGTCTATTTCTATAATAGATAGTAATAATGCCAAAAAAGTTATTAATTTACATTCCCCATATGTCTACTTCATGTATCGATCATTTTGGGAATGCCATTTTTTGGGGACATTACAAGGCTTAGAACAGACATCCTCAAACTAAGGCCCTCCAGCTGTTGCAAAACTACAACTCCCAGCATGCCCGAACAGCCTACAGGTATCAGCCTACAGCAGGGTATTGTGGGAGTTGTAGTTTTACAACAGCTGGAGAGCCGCAGTTTGAGGATGCCTGGCTTAGAAGTTTAGAAGCAAATCTTGAAATTTTTCAGAAATTTTCAAAAACCCACTTTTTAGGGACCAGTTAAGGTCTGAAGTCACTTTGTGAGGCTTACATAAAAGAAACCACCCAAAAATGACCCCATTCTAGAAACTACACCCCTCAAGGTATTCAAAACTGATTTTACAAACTTTGTTAACCCTTTAGGTGTTCCACAAGAAATAATGGCAAATCAAAATAAAGTTTCTGATTTTTCAATTTTTTGAACAGCCAAACAAAACTAAATATTTACTGCCCTGATTCTGTAGTTTGCAGAAACACCCCATATGTGGTCATAAACTACTGTATGGCCAAACGGCAGGGCTCAGAAGGGAAGGAATGCCATATGGTTTTTGGAAGGCAGATTTTACTGGACTGGTTTTTAGACACCATGTCCCATTTGAAGCCCCCTTGATGCAACTCTAGAATAGAAACTCCAAAAAAGTGACCCCATTTTGGAAACTATGGGACAAGGTGGCAGTTTTGTTGGTGATATTTTAGGGTAAATATGATTTGTTAGTTGCTCTTTATTGCACTTATTTTGAGGCAAGGTAACAAAAAATAGAAATTCGGAAATTTCATCTCCATTTGCCAATAACTCTTGTGGAACACCCAAAGGGTTAACAAAGTTTGTAAAATCAGTTTTGAATACCTTGAGGGGTGTAGTTTCTTTGGTGGAGTCACTTTTATGGAGTTTCTACTCTAGAGGTACATCAGAGGGGCTTCAAATGGGACATAGTGTCAAAAACCAGCAAAATCCGCCTTCTAAAAACTATATGGTGTTCCTTTCCTTCTGCGCCCTGCCGTTTGGCAATACAGAAGTTTACGACCACATATGGGGTGTTTCTGCAAACTACAGAATCAGGGCAATACATTTTGAGCTTTGTTTGACTGTTAACCCTTGCTTTGTTACTGGAAAAATGGATTAAAAAAGAAAATTTGAAAAAAAAATTGCTTTTTGGGGACCCTTTTTTATTTTTTGTTATTTACATCGTTGATCTGACAGGTTAGATTGTGTGCTATTTCTATAGAGCAGGTTGTTACGGACGCGACAATACCAAATATGACTACTTTTTGGGAATTTTTGTTTGAGTTTTTCATAATAAAGCATTTTTGAAAAAAATATATTTTTAGTGTCTCCACATTCTGAAAGCCATTTATTTGTTTATTTTTTGGGGGGGGGACAGTCTTATGTAGGGGCTAATTTTTTGCGAGATAAGGTGGCGGTTTGATTGGCACTATATTGGGGTGCATATGACATTTTGGTCACTTGCTATTACACTTTTTGTTTATATTTCTTTTTTGCTGTGTTCACAGCATGTGTTATTTTTATAGAGCAGGTTGTTACGGACGCGGAGATACATAATATGTATACTTGTTTTAATGTCTCCATAGTCTGAGAGCCAATATTTTTATTTTTTTGGGCTATTGTCCTATGTAGGGTATGATTTTTTGCAGGATGAGATCACGGTTTGATTGGCAGTATTTTGGGGTGCATATAAATTTTTGATCGCTTGCACGTTTTGTGATGTGAGGTGACAAAAAATGTTTTTTTTTAACATTGTTTTAATTAAAAAAATTTACGCTATTTACGTGAGGGGTTAGATCATGGGATATTTTTATAGAGCAGGTTTTTACGGACGTGGAGATACCTAATATGTATACTTTTTTTATTTATTTTACTTTAACATAATAAAAGCATTTTAGAAAAAAAAAATCATGTTTTAATGTCTCCATAGTCTGAGAGCCATTTTTTTATATTGTTTTGGGTGATTGTGCTATGTAGGGGTCATTTTTTGCAGGATGAGATGGCGGTTTGAGTGGTACTATTTTGGGAGGCATACACCTTTTTGATCGCTTGGTATTACACTTTTTGTGATTCAAGGTGACAAAAAATGGCCTTTTTTACACCATTTTTTGGTTTTGTTTTTATGGTGTTCATCTGAGGGGTTAGGTCATGTGATATTTTTATAGAGAAGATTTTCAAGGACGCGGCGATAACTAATATGTGTAGTGTATTATATTTGTTTAATTTTTATTCAGTGATATGTGTTTTTTTAATTTTACTTTTTTTTCACTTTTTTTTACATTTTTTTTTTACCCAGACCCACTTGGTTCTTGAAGATCCAGTGGGTCTGATGTCAGTGTACTGTACTGTATTTTATACTTTAGACTTAGTCTAATCAGACTTCTGCCTTTAACAGAAGTCAGATTAGACTTGCCATTACCATGGCAAGCAGGACGCCTCTGAAGGCGTCCTGCTGCCATGGTAACCATCACCCGCTGCCCGAACAGAGCAGGGGGGTTAAAAATATTTTAAAAAAATGCATAATCAAGTTTCTGATCCCTGCGGTCAAAGCCTGCGGGGATCAGAAATGTCAGAAAGCACGGCAAATCGCAGGTCTGAATACCGTATATATTAAAATACTATCCATCTTCTATATCAATATAGATATTTGTATTTCAGCATATAATATGATGTGTTAGCAGATTACATGCAGATGCAGCCGAGCTAAATTTGATGGTTAACGAGTTAAGTAAAAAATAGCACAAAAAATTTAACTATTTAGGCCTTAGGCATTGTACAAAACTAGAATAGGGCTGAGCTACAGAATAGGAGGTCGGATGCCCACTGGAGTTGAGCGAATCAAATACAACTAAGGCCTCATGCACATGACCGTTGTTTGTTTCCGCATCTGTTCTGTTTTTTTTCATGGATAGGATGCTTCCCCATTCATTTCAATGACGCGGATACAAACAACGGTCGTGTGCATGAGGCCTAAGTGAAATCCAATCCAAATTTCAGGACAAAATTTGATTCGCCGAGAAGCCGAATCTCCTCGTGCTTTGTGGTAGTGAATCGATTTAATCTGAAATAATGTAAAAAAAAAAATCATACTTACCACCTCCATTTGCTCATGACATCTTGATTGAAGATCTCAGCCAAAATCCTGTGAGTGGTGACGTATGCGTATGACGTCACCACTCCAGCTGGTGTTCATCTCGGGCCGCGTGAGATTTTGTGCCAGATCTTCAAGCAAGATGACGGCGACTAGCCCGCCGAGAGCAAATGGAAACGGTATGATTTTATTTTATTTTCTGTTATTTTTACTGTAAGATGCCGCAATCGTGTATGAACGTGGCATCTGAGGGGTACAATGATTGGTAGCGGTGCGATCGCAGATCCTTGTCATTGCACCCGCTACAAAAAAAAATGTGCTTCGTGGTGAAGTAATTAGTCATGAAGCGAATTTTCTTTGCAAAATTCGGTGAAGCAGCCGAATCGAATTTTCCAAAACTTTGCTCCTCTGTAGTGCTAACAGTTGATCCATTACTGCTGCAAGTGCTGCCGTATCCTATTGATATATGGTCCCTTCTTTAGGAGGGAAAAAACCCTTTTGCACCTTTCTTTAGGTCACACCTTTATTGGTCGAAACTCATACTGTATATAAACTAAAGATATGGGTAAATTCATTAAATGTGCCAATTAGCTCTTGGGGTTCACTGCAAATTTGCAACTAAATCAAACACAAAAAAATATTTTCGTTGTGTTAACTGGATGGAGTTAACTAAGTGCAGAATTTAAAAAGAAACTTTGTTCCCAAATCTGGCAAAAAGCTAATATATGATAAGCGACCAGCAGACTATTAACAATAATTAGATTAATTAGAAAATAGCTTCTCCCAAAGTCAATTCGAACCATATTTTCCAAAGAAGCTTGAAAATGAAGTATTTTTTCTTCCGATCTTGCACAATTTATTTGTTCTATTTTTTCCATGCCAGAGGGGTCTGTGTTAATTCACAAAATTAATGACATGGAAAAGCAAATCTGAGATGATTCATCACATTAATAAAAAGACATTTAAGGTAATATATCAAGCAAAAAGGCAGGTTTCCTCAAACAGTTGGGGACAATCATGAAAACTAGGGCAAAGGCAAAAAATTAAATAATGGAGTTTCCTACAACCAGACTGTTGTTTGCTTTAGTTTTCTCCCCTGCCCTGGACAACTGTAGGAAAATGATATGTCATTATTATGAGACATTTCTACTTGTATCTCATCATTAATAATTGAGGAACATTTTGAAACTGTCTTAAGGAAAAACTGTCTTTGCTGCCACACCAACCAATACAACAAACTTTTCATAAATCTGTTGAAAAGAGATAAAGGTGTTAAAAGTAACATATCTCTCATGTCTATCACACAAGACATACATTTTCAATTATAATAATTTTTTTAATTCTTCTGTGTGACCAAATTGTTGGTATACACTTGCTATAGCACATTGTTATGGCGACGCCCCTCGACCGACACCATCCTGCTATCAGCATCACTCACCTATCTTCTGCCCTGGGCTGGCTGCCAGACTCCAGTGTTCCATTCTGCAGCCTAGCTGCTGTGTCTCTTTCTGTGTGTATTAGTGTCTATCCAGTGAACCTCTCCCTGCAGGATTGCATGAGTTAATTCCCCTCTTTGCTCTTTGTCCAGCTGTTTGTTTAATAAGCTAGTCTGTCCTTCTATATATGCTGGACTGTTTGTTCTACCCTGTGCCTGAGCAATAGATTCATTTTCGTTTCAATTGCTTGGTAGGCCCTTCAAAAGAGCTATAATCTGTTTGTTTGTCAGAGAACTGCCAGAACAACGCTTCAGGACTAGCCAAAAGTCAAACTGGTTGGTTGGCACAGTGGGTCCACTGCTTGTAACAGACTTCCTGGTAGTCTCTTGATTCCCTCTCAGAATGTTCACTTAATGTGTCCAGTGCTGATAGCCACACATGCAGCTTTTATCACCGCTGCTGGTTAGGTGGATGTTCTGAGTGAGAATGAACAGAAAAACAGTCATCATAACAAGCATGTATATTAGAAAATATATTATTTTACAGTATTTATTTCATAGATCACAGGCTTCCTACAAGACATCTTTAAAACATATGGTATGTATCGTAGAATACCATGCTAACACGCAAGGTTGTGTATTACAATATTGCTTTCTAAAAACAATCAGGAATTATTATAAATTAAAGGGGATGGTCATCTTTTGGGGGGTTCTTGGCAAACCCACCCTCCTGGGCATACTTGCGAAGGGAAGCATACTTACCTGCTCCCTGCCATTAGGTCTCAGGTCATTCATTCCCCATTCTTGGTTGCCTTGCTCAGGTCCCTGACTGTCAATATCCACTTTAATGCCACTGCAGCTGATCACTGGCTGCAGCGCTGACCTACTCCCCTTGTATCCTTGTATCATGTCAACTGGCCTTGTGACTTAAAGGCTATGTAGACCTTTGGTGGGATTTTATTTATTATTGCATTGTTCTTATTTTTAGCAAAAAATCATTTTCAATTGGTTTTATTACAAATTTTGTGCTCTTTTGTCTGTACAGATTTGACATTCTCTAGTGGCCTGCCATCTGTTTTCACTCTGTTCCGTCAGGCAGCTCAGCTGACGGCTCCTTTTCTCTGACCTCCTAAACACTCATTGTAGCTCAATTCTTATCTTACTGATAAGAATGTGGCTTAAATAAGTGTTTATAGCCTTTAAGTAATTTAGAGATTAGGTTTATTAAATGACTGGCACAAAGTGAAAGTAGGATTCACACAACTAGACAAACAGTTAATACTTTGTGACTGAAATGCTGAATATTTGTAATAAAGACCAATTGAAAAAACAATTTTTAGCCCAAAATGTGTAAAATGCAATCATAAAAAATAGCCTCCGAAAGTGTACTTAGCCTTTAAGGGTGGCAGTTCACCGCGGTGGCCATCAATTGGCTGCAGCAGCGTCAAAGTAGATGTTGGCAGTGGAGGACCCGAGGCAGCCAGCAGTGGGCAGCAGGTAAGTATGCTTCCCTTTTTTTAGGTCTCCTAAGGAGAGGAGGTTTCCAAATTCCCCAAAAAGGTGGCCAACCCCTTTAAAGCTTGTGCAAAGCCTCTTTAAAAAACAGAAACATCTTATTACCCACAGGGAAACTGGATGAATTGGGTTTGCATAGCAACATATTTCCTGAATGTGCAATTTCTTATTTTCCTATATTAAGAAAACTTGTTCCATGCCATAAATTGCTCAATTATGTACTTTTCTGGTAAAATATCCTATTTTATAGCTGAGTGACAATTTATTGTTCTTTTCAAAGATTTCCCAATGACTGCTTTATATGCTGAGAAAATAGCAAAAATAGCAACAAATACATTTATTTACTAGTATAGCCAGTCTAAAATAAATCCATTGATTTCCAGGCAGAAAAAGTTTGCAAACTACCAACTTTATTTAATAGTATTCATAGCCAGGCTAAATAAGACTCCCGTCCGTACTATATGCACAAATCTATTCTATGAGTTTTGAAAGACAGCAATACGACAGATCAGATTGGATATGAATGGGCTTGATAAGGACAACAGTCACACTTTCTTATAGAAAAGAATATCTGGAGATATGCTAGGCAATGGACAATGCACAACAATTAAGGATTTTATTTCTATCCTTATTTGTAAAATCCTGGTTTTGTATGAAATAGGAAATACAATATTGAAAATGTCAAAACAGATTGCTGTAAAAGATCATGTGATAGACAAACGGTGAAAAGAGATGAAACCCTGATATATCTTATTCCCCTGGGCTGCAGAATCTATGCAAAACATGGTTATTACTTGGCTACACAGCCAGATGAAATGGCAATAAGTGTCAGTAAAAGTAAGGTACAATGCAAAAACGTAAAGACAAACTTTTATCTGAAATGTAGACATAGGGCAACACAATGCAGAGGAAAATCCTATATACTGTAGAACAAATCATGAGACGGATAACGGCTTCTGGTACAAATCACAAAATAATCTGACATTCCTTGCACATACCCAAACTAAATTACAATGTGAACTCCTCTGAAAACCAAATAATCTACAATTTTTTTACGTTAACCCCAAAATCCATTTTCTTTAGCCAAAATCGGAAAACTAAGATATGAGGAACTCGTTTTGTGGCACTTACCCTGTAGAGCTACTTAAAGCATACCTGAGTTTGAAAAAAAAAGTTTGCATACTGGTTTGCATTGTAGTATTATAACTGTGAAGGAACAGGTGTTTTGGGGCTTCCCTAATGTTTCATTTGCACAGCTAGATGCAGTTCTCTCACAAGCAGTCTCCCTTCTGTGGAATCTGCCAGTATTGTATGCAGTGACATAACTTCCCTTACTTCCAACTATGTTTGTTTTCTTCTAGGGAGCTCAGAAATCTGATAACGAGGGGGAGATCACACTTACATACATTATCTGTGAACCATCTTCTATGTCTCTGTTACTAGACACAGATCTAGCCTAACAACAGGCAGTACACTGCAAGTTTGGCTATGACTCTACAGCTTTTTTTTTTCAGGTGGATGCAGGTAGATTTTTTTTTAATGAAGTCATTTAGAAATGTGATAATTACACCATTCTTCATTAAAGGGGTTGTCAGGGCTTTTTCCATTGATGACCTAGCCAGAGAATAGGTCATCAATATCAGATTGGCGGGGGTCTGACACCGGGCACCCCCGCCGATCAGCTGTTTGATGAGACCTACAGCAGCAGACAGGAAAAGAGAAGGGAGATGGCGTGTGCCAACTCCTCAAACAGCTAATCGGGGGACCCCCGCCAATCTGAAATTGATGACCTATCCTGTGGACAGGTCATCAATAGTAAAAGCCCGGATAACCTCTTTATATTAAATTGTACGAAAGTACCGTGACTCTTTAAGGTGTACAGTACTTGTGTCTGTGATATAAAAGGAGCACCGTGGTCACTGGTGATCTTTTATTCACATGAATACTTGTTCAGGAAGATATTTCTGTGTAAGGCCTCATGCACACGTCTGTTCCATTTTTTGCGGCCTGCAAAACACGGAAGCCGCCCGTGTGGACCATTATAGAGATGCCTATTCTTGTCCACAAAACGGTCAAGAATAGGACATGTTATATGTTTTTTCCGTTGCTCCGTTTCTACGGAACGGAGCAACGGATGCGGACAGAACACGGAGTGCTGTCCACATCTTTTCCGGCCCCGTTGAAGTGAATGGGTCCGCACCCGAGCCGCAAAAACTGCGGCTCGGATGCGGACCAGAACAATGGTCGTGTGCATGAGCCCTAAAGGGAATGCTTGTTCATTGGGTGAAATGCTTGTTCATTGGGTGAAATCATTGATGTGGACACTACAATGATTGTTTCTGAGCAGCAGATCGTGAGATTGTAAACAAGGATCTGCTGTTCAGGAACAATAAATCTGTATGGGCATGAGCAATAGCGGTAGCAATCACTCATCTTCATACAGAGGAGATGATTGCAGCATGTAAATGTAGCTCTTGCCTTCTTTGGTGATCAGGCATTTTTCAGGAACATTCGGTTTGCTCCTGATAACTGCCTGCTCAGTCAGCCGGTTTAAAAGAGCCTTAAAGGGGTTGTGCCACAAAAAATGTGCATATCATTTGAAATGTAGTATAGTCACTGAGCTAATGGTTAAAATGTATCTGTATAGTGCCACCTGCTGCTTGCTTTTTCCTTATTTCTCTATCCACCTTATTGAGGTGGACTCACATGTTCAATTTAAATCTTCAACTACCACAAGCCATATCGTCTATTATAAGCTGTGATGGTTACAGGGAGAGAACTGTAACAGAAAAGACACACCCCCTGAGAAAGGACACGCTCATTTAGCTGCCACGCTAAAATAATTCTAGCAGAACAAAAGGAGCAATGAATGGGGAGATCAATTATGGCATAACCCCTTTAATAAAATAGCTCTGCAGGCTGAAAGTAGAAAATGTATTTTTTTAACCTACATAGCTCCAATTTCAAAATCCCTGATGACCAGTCCATGTCAAAGACAGTAAGCTAAAGCAGCTGTAATGTGTGATAACACTCTATATCTCGGCATCCATGACATCAGTATGACATCGGAAAAGGATGGCGGTGCCTCTACCTACGTAGTTTGTGGTGCTGAGTGCCATTAGGTTTTAGCAGTTATTCCTTTGTAATTTTTTTTCTTATAAAGAATATGGTACCAAGTTGGCCAAACAAGGCAACCATCTAGTCGTGTGTATAGGGGCCTCCTGACTCTTCCCTGAGGGCAGATGTCAGGTGAGATAAGGGGCTAAGGATAGAGAGAGATAAGGATTGGACAACTGGATTTCATGTATTTATATATTATATTTAGTGGGCTTTATCCAGAACAACGGGGGTCACCAAGTTCTATCGTTTTCCTGTTTACAAGGCTGAAATCAGGTTCTGTCTGTGCTCCCTGGGATTGTCCTGCACTGAAAACCTGAGTTGACTTTATGCAAACTCTCGTTTATAAGGGACAATAAGGAGAAAGCAGGGTGTAGGTGGACAAAATCATTTTGTCATGGGGCACTGTACAAGCTTTGTTTATTATCGAATTTTATGTTGGCCATTATGGCACATAACAGGTAGTATCTAGTGTTAGGTTTCCGTCTTATAGAGATCGCCTTGACATTTGGCGGACGGGCCCAAATAAGTTTGTAGAAAATGTATTTGCCAGGAATCTCAAATTTACAAAATCAGCGTAGCATTAGCACCAGAATATTTTTTATAACTATGGCATTATTGTACTTTTTTTTATGTTTGCAGAGTGCTGTTGCATTGTGTTTTTTTCTTCGTGTTTCTAGTCATGGCAGAGTGCACCTGCACATTGGGATGTGCTAACTGACCCCTTTTTTTTTGCAGTTGTATTGTATTTTATGCCCAGTAAGATGCCTTTGTCAGTGTTTCTTATGGGGCAAATACTAATGAGTGCTTCCATTATGGAAGCGCTCATTAGTACAGGAGGACTGGGAAGTGGTGAATGCAGTTCTCCTCTGGCTCTGTACACAACGATTCCTGGTCCTCGGCCGCTCGCTGTGCTATGACTGCGCACAGCGTGAAGATGTCAGCACGCTCTGTCACCTTGCGCTGTGCCGGTCAGGTCACAGCACAGTGCGCAGCAGGAAGAAGAAGATATCTGGATCACAGGAGCGGCATCAGCGTCCGAAGCAGGAGAGGTAAGTTGATTTTTTAAATTTTATTTTCTCTGAGCATGGGGTTCTGATCTAAGGTCTGAATGGGGGGTCTGATCTGAGGTCTGGGGGTCTTTCACATTGGGGGTCTGATCTGAGGTCTGAATGGGGGGTCGTATTTACATTGGGCTTCTGATCTAAGGTCTGATTGGGGGTCATTCCCACGGGGTCTGATCTGAGGTCTGATTCGGGGTCTGATCTGAGCTCTTATTGAGGACTTATTAACATTGGGGTATGAGCTGAGGTCTGATTTAGGGTCTTATTAACATTGGGGGTCTGATTGGGATTTGAGGTCTAGTGAAAAAAATTTTTTTTACTCTCCTCCTCTAAAACCTAGGTGCGTCTTATGGGCAGGTATGTCTTATAGGGTGAAAAATACGGGTGTAACAAGTTCCTTCCTTGTCTTTTCCATTAAATTCTTAACAACTGTGTGGAGAGAGGAGCCACTGCCAGAAATGTGTGGCTTCTCATTCAGAGAAAATCCAACTGTCCCTCCTATATCTCACCAGACATCTGCTGTCAGGGGAAAGTCTGAGGTCCCATACACTCGGCAAGATCATCCAGTCCTGCCAAAATCAGTGCATTGGACCAACATACATCTAACGTGTATGATGAGCTTAGAGCTTGAAAACACTGTCTCAAACACTTTAACATCCTATACAGAATGTATTCAGGGTCAACATGGGCCTTCCATTTGCAATTAATATTAGTTTATGATTATTTATAATTAAAGCACCATTCATTCCATGGTGCTGTACATATGAAAAGGGGGTGTACATACTGAATACTAAACAATTGCAGTAAGAATGAAAAAGATGAGTTACAAACTGGTACAGATGGAGAGAGGCCCCTGCCCGCGAGGGCTTACAATCTACAAGGTATGGGAGAAGGACACAGTAGGTAAAGCTGATCATAGTGGTATAGAGGCAGCAGGGTTACAGTAGGTTGTAGGCTTGTCTGAAGAGGTGGGTTTTCAGGTTTCTTTTGAAGGTTTCCACTGTAGGTGAAAGTCTGTTATGTTGGGGTAGAATGTTCCAGAGTATGGGGGATGCATGGGAGAAATCGTGGGGGTATTTGTGGAAATAGGTGATAAGAGGAGAGTAGAGAAAGAGGTCTTTTAAGGATCAGATATGTGAGGATGTATCGGGAAGGTTGCTAAAAGATGTATGGATGGGACAGCTTGTGGATCACTACGAATGCTCGTTAGCAATCATCTTAACAATAATCTGCCTGTGTAATAGGGCCTTTAGTTGGTCAGCAGAATTGAGAATAGATTGGAGGGGTGTGAGGGTGCTAGATGGGAGGTCACAGAGGAGGATGTTACAGTAGTTTAGGCAGGAGATGATGAGGGCCTGTACAAGCATTTTAAATATATGATAAGGCTCAGTCCTATGATAAGGAGAAAAGCACGGCACAAATGGCACATACACTTAAAATATACATATATCATTGTTGTAAGTGTAATAGACCAATAATTCAATACTAATACGACTCTGATGAAATTAAAATGGAAACATTTGATTAAATTATTATACCAATTATTAAAACATATGCATCCGCATAGCAATTGGAGTGGAATTATGCAAGTCATTACCGAGTAATTAGGTTTTTAGCCATAACTGTCGGGAAATGTTTAAACATATGATTAGTATGTGGAAAGATTCAGTTTAAGTAATTTACATATTGAAGCACGTAATGAATAAAATGGACAATGTGATAAAATAATCACTGTACACCTTTAATAGCCAAATTCATGTTTTTAATTAACATATCTATGCGGGTACATACTTAAAGTTGTTGTGGCTTGTCAATGCAATGATTGGAGGTACGCGTAAAAAAATGTGGTATCTACCATTGTGATAATTAGTCACCAATTAAAATGATTATATGCTAAACCGATATATCTGCCAAGTGCAGAGCCTGGGCAACCCTGTCCTACCAATAATGGGGGTCTGCTGGACCCCAACTAAGCAAACTTTTATGATTTACCGTATATTTCACCCTATAAGACGCACTTTTTCCCCCCCAAAAAGTGGGGTAAAAAAAGTGCTGCGTCTTATGGGGCGAATGCGGCAAACACTGATACACCGCCGTGCTGCTGAACAGCGCAGCCGTCGTGTGTATCAAGGAGGAGGGGCTGGGGGCGGCAGTCTTGTTTGCTAATAATCGCGCGGCCCGGTGCAGTAACTGTATTCTACTACAACGGGCCCGCTGTAGTAATGTTATGGCAGTGATTAAAACTATAATTTTCAGAACAGTAAATCCATGTTGTATTACCCTACCTAATGTACGATCGCAGGCAGGAGGCCGGGCTGGCAGCGGCAGCGTAACTGACTACGTCACGCGCCTGCTCCGCCTGCTTCATTCATAAAGTGGGTGGAGCGGGCACGGTGACGTTACGCTGCCACCGCCCGCCCGGCCTCCTGCCTGCGATCGTACATTAGGTAGGGTAATACAACATGGATTTACTGTTCTGAAAATTATAGTTTTAATCACTGCCATAACATTACTACAGCGGGCCCGGTGTAGTATTATACATTTACTGCACCGGGCCCTGCGGTCATTAGCAAACAAGATGCCGGACCCCCACCCCCTGTATTGGGGGTCATCACACCCACTGTATGGGGGCATCTGTGGATGGCACTGTATGGGGGCATCTGGGGATGGCACTGCTATGGGGGGGGGGATCTGTGGATGACACATAGCATGTCATCCATAGATCCCCCCATAGCAGTGCCATCCCCAGATGCCCCCATACAGTGCCATACCCAGATGCCCCCATACAGTGCCATCCCCAGATGCCCCCATACAGTGCCATCCCCAGATGCCCCCATAAAGTGCCATCCACAGATGCCCCCATACAGTGCCACCCACAGATGCCCCCATACAGTGCCACCCACAGATGCCCCCATACAGTGCCACCCACAGATGCCCCCATACAATGCCACCCACAGATGCCCCCATACAGTGCCACCCACAGATGCCCTCATACAGTGCCACCCACAGATGCCCCCATACAGTGCCATCCCCAGATGCCCCCATACAGTGCCATCCACAGATGCCTCCATACAGTGCCATCCACAGATTCCCCCATACAGTACCATCCCCAGCTTCCCCATAACAGTGCGTCATCCCCAGATCCCCCATAACAGTGTCATCCCCAGATCCCCCATAACAGTGCGTCATAATAGTGTCATGCACAGAACACCGATAGTAAAAAACTCACCAAAAGTACACCTTTTGGTTCAAAATATTTTTTTTCTTATTTTCCTCCTCAAAAACCTAGGTGCGTCTTATGTGCCGGTGCGTCTTATGGGGCGAAAAATACGGTATATAACATACTCCAATCAGCCATAACATAAAAACCAGGTGAGGGGAATAAGAACTTTGAGGGGTCAATTCTTAAAGGTAATGGTAGACATTTATCTAAACTGGTGAAAAAAGAAACGGACTTAGTTGCCCATAGCAACCAATCAGATTCCACCTTTCATTTTGGACAGCTCCTTGTATTGGAAGCAGGAATAACGGGAAAGCATAATGATCTGAACAACTTTTACACAGGCTAAATTGTAATGGGAAGACAACTGGGTCTTCAAAATAGCAGATCATGTTGGGTGTTCAAAAGTGGTCCAAGGAAGGCCAACCAGTGAATGAGTGACAGGGTCCTAGTCACCGAAGGCTCAATGATGAGTGTGGGGGGCCAAAGGCTAAAACGTCTGATTCGATCCCACAGAAAAGCTAGCACAAATTGGTAAAAAAGTTAATACTGACTATGATGGCCATGTATACAGTTGCCAGAAAAAGTATGTGAACCCTTTGGAATGATATGGATTTCTGCACAAATTGGTCATAAAATGTGATCTGATCTTCATCCAAGTCACAACAATAGACAAACACAGTCTGCTTAAACTAATAACACACAAATAATTAAATGTTACCATGTTTTTATTGAACACACCATGTAAACATTCACAGTGCAGGTGGAAAAAGTATGTGAACCCTTGGATTTAATAACTTATTGAACCTCCTTTGGCAGCAATACCTTCAACCAAACGTTTCCTGTAGTTGCAGATCAGATGTGCACAATGGTCAGGAGTAATTCTTGACCATTCCTCTTTACAGAACTGTTTCAGTTCAGCAATATTCTTGGGATGTCTGGTGTGAATTGCTTTCTTGAGGTCATGCCACATCATCTCAATCGGGTTGAGGTCAGGACTCTGACTGGGCCACTCCAGAAGGCGTATTTTCTTTTCTTTATGCCATTTTGTTGTTGATTTACGTCCATGCTTTGGGTCGTTGTCCTGTTGCAACACCCATCTTCTGTTAAACTTCAGCTGGTGGACAGATGGCCTTAAGGTCTCCTGCAAAATGTCTTGATAAACTTGGAGTTAATTTTTCCTTCGATGATAGCAATCCGTCCAGGCCCTGACACCGCAAAGCAGCCCCAAACCATGATGCCCCCACCACCATACTTCACAGTTGGGATGAGGTTTTATGTTGGTGTGCTGTGCTTTTTTCTCCACACATAGTGTTGTGTGTTTCTTCCAAACAACTCAACTTTGGTTTCAAATATTTTGTCAGTACTGCTGTGGAACAGTCAGGTACTCTTGTGCAAACTGTAAACGTGCAGCAATGTTTTTTTTTGGACAGCAGTGGCTTCCTCTGTGGTACACTCCCATGAAATCCATTCTTGTTTAGTGTTTTAAGTATCGTAGATTCACTAACAGGGATGTTAGCATATGCCAGAGACTTTTGTAAGTCTTTAGCTGATACTCTACGATTCTTCTTCACCTCATTGAGCAGTCTGTGCTGTGCTCTTGCAGTCATCTTTACAGGACGGCCACTCCTAGGGAGAGTAGCAGCAGTGCTGAACTTTCTCCATTTATAAACAATTTGTCTTACCATGGACTGATGAACAGCAAGGCTTTTGGAGATACTTTTATAACCCTTTGCAGCTTTATGCAAGTCAACAATTCTTAATCGTAGGTCTTCTGATAGCTCTTTTGTGCGAGGCATCATTCATATCAGGCAATGCTTCTTGGGAAAAGCAAACCCAGAACTGGTGTGTGTTTTTTATAGAGCAGGGCAGCTGTAACCAACACCTTCAATCTTATCTCATTGATTGGACTCCAGTTGGCTGACACCTCACTCCAAATAGCTCTTGGAGATGTCATTAGTCTAGGGGTTCACATACTTTTTCTACCTGTACTGTGAATGTTTACATGGTGTGTTCAATAAAAACATGGTAACATTTAATTATTTGTGTGGTATTAGTTTAAGCAGACTGTGATTGTCTATTGTTGTGACTTAGATGAAGATCAGATTACATTTTATGACCAATTTGTGCAGAAATCCATATAATTTCAAAGGGTTCACATACTTTTTCTTGCAACTGTAAAATGACTGCAGGCAAAAAGTTGCACAGTTCTCTTACTACCAGACCGGACATGATGTAATTTGTTGCTATGAGCATTTTTTTTTTGTCTGCAGTAACATTTATACATGAGGTACAAAATGTAGTCTGTGCAGGACCCGTAACCTCTCCTGACACGTTTGTTTTACTTACAACTTACATTCCACATGTAATAAAAATACTGGAACATCTTTTAATATAACTCCATCTTGTGCCATTCTATTATTCCTACTAGAAGTTTATGACTAAATTACCATAAGTCTGCAATAAAAGTCCAACTAGATGTTACCAGTTTATGGGGGGGGGGGCTCGCTGCACACTCTGTCACCAGCGCACCAGCAGCACTGACTGGACAGTATCAGACTGAACAGGGAAACACCCCCAACTGGTAACATTTAATTAGACCTTTATTGCAGACTGAAGCCTATTTCCGCAACAAACACTCCCATTTTCCACGAAAAGATGGCAATACACTTAAGACAGCTAGTCCTCCCAATTCCACCATAAACATGCACATTTGGCGTGACATTTTATTGATAGCTGCAGACACAAGGACACTATTTAAATTATGAAAATGATTGTAGTCACGTTACATGACATGCTGTATGTGTTGCATGAGTCTCCAGTTGTTTTCTCACTCAGCAGCTGATGGTCAGGGTTGGTTCTATAATAAGGCAGACCAAGCGGCTGCCTTAGGGCGCAGAGAAAGGGAGGGTGGGGGGGGGAGCGGAAAAATTAACTTTTTTTTTTAAATCACTTCCAGCGAGTTGTGCCGCCGACCACCCACTCCAGCCTGCATGCAGCCCCGGTCCTCACTCACAGAGCGACAGCACGGCAACACAGTCATGGGGGCACTCAGGGGGGGTGTGACTGGCGAGTGGCTCCGCGGCGGGCAGCAGCAGGGACTGGAGCAGCTGTTGGTGACTGTGACTCACACAGCCAGCCCAGGCCAGCCCAGACGGACTGTCGACTCCCGCAGGGTAGGTGATGAGCGCAGAGCGCATATTGTTTATAATTATTACACAACATTAATGGGGGGGGTCACAGGTGACACGATGCGAGGGGGGACAAATCAAATGTCTGTAGTCTGTGCCATGGAGGGGGAGAAATGTGACATGAGGGGGGATGATGTGCCACGGGGGGAGAAGTGTGACACAATAGGGAGTCATAATGTGATCATGGGGGGGGGGCGCCAAAATGTAGCTTCGCTTGGGTTGGCAAAAATCCTTGCACCGGCCCTGCTGATGGTCTATATTATAGACATCTAAATGTGTATAATCATGCCTTACATGCAGTGATATTTTCTAATGTTTCAAGACTTAATCGTAAACCAGTTAGTGTATTTTTTGCTTTATAAGACGCACCTGATAATAAGACGCACCCCAGGTTTTAGAGGAAGAAAATAAGAAAAAATATTTTTCAGCAGACCTCACATCAGATCCTCAAATCAGACCCCCTATAACAGATCTTCAGATCAGACGCCCATTCTAGGAACTCACAGTAGACCCCCAACAGACCTCCATGTCAAATCCAGCACGTAAACCGCTAGAGACCTAATAAATGTTTTTTACCATCCACCAGGCAGGTATACCTACATATTTTACTGTATAGAAAAGTGTAACATGCTGCACTTTCCTACACAATTGGTCACCACAAAAAAAAAAAAAATTTAACATGTGGTCCTATGAAAAGACATATGTTACTGTATTGAATACCAGGGCACCTATGTTCGGCACAGCCATCAACAGATTTCCTTGGCCAAATGCTTCTAGACGTGATGTGAACAGATCCTTAACTGGGCCACCCTTGATGTGAAACACTCATATATATATAAATGAGTTTCTGTCTGTCTGTTTGTCTGTCCGTTCTCTATGCGCAACCAAACGACTGGAGTGATCTTCACCAAATTTGGCACACATGTACATCTTGTGCCAGGGAAGGTTTAAGACCGGGTATCAGCTCTCTAGGAGGCACCGTTCCTGAGATATTCCCAAAAAATGGCCTGCATTAGCCAATAAAAGCCTCCCTCATATCCCAACTGCCATACACACGGTCACATGTCCCATATTAGCCAATAGAAGCTCGCAGGCTCTTAGTCTCCACATACACACAGTTTTACTCCAGGTTTCCATAACAACCCAGCAATTTTTATTCATTGCTGTAGGTCAGCTTTAGGCTAGGGCTACACGACACATAGGGCACAACTACACTGCTACATGTGTCTATGTTGTTGCACTTTGACATGCAACATGCTGCGATGCGATGGATTTTTTGCGACTGTCATGTCGCAGCATGTCGCAGCGCGACACCATAACCTATCATTATAAAAATTGTTAAGACAAAATGTTGCATGACACATGCCGTCATGTAGTCCTAGCATTAAGAGGGGGCATATGGCTAAGATGCTCCCATTTTAAGGAGGCGGGGCACTGTAGAGGTCACTGTTATGGGGGATACTGTTGATATAGTTTAATGACACACACGAAAATGAAATTAAATATACCCGTGTGAAGCCGGGTCCTTTTGCTAGTTTCCAATAAAAAGCAGGACCATGATGCAAATGGAGTCCTGCAGCAATGTGATAGAATAAGACAACACTGTTGATAATTCTACCTAAAGCCAAAAAAACATAAAACAGAATAAGTAATTTAACTCTCTGGAAGTCGAGTAGAAAAACTCCAAAGTGCCTCCAGCTTAGTCCAGAGACACTGAGTCCTATACGACTGTCGCTACATTTTAATTTAACACATTTATATGCCTGCTGTGAATGACTGTGTGAAATCTTCCATCACTCTCTAGGAGAAGGAGTTATCGTCGAAAAGGTTATTTCAGAAAAAATCAGCTTCTATCCTTGAAATGCAGATACAAAGCCCATTAGTGTGATAATCAATCCACAGCGCACTGGAGATTTTTCTCCCTTCTAATAAATTTTGTGTGTCTGTAATCTTCGCATCTTGTCTATACAAAAGTTCCATTTCTTGCATTATAGGAATGTGAAAGTTTCCAATGTCTACACTACGCCTTCTTGCTGATCTCATTAAAAATACAATCAGCCCTGTCCTAAATAGCTATTCAAGTGGTAAATATATTAATAGAGAAAGAAAAGCCTTGAACAATACCAATTCACATCCATTGTTAAGATGCTTGTTTGCCAAAGGTACTAAAAAGATTAGATAAAGTAATGATTGCAATTTTCTGACAACAAACCATAATTGGAAAACGTATTTCATTAGCTGATATATTAGTGTGATGTTACAGTGGGAATGCTGCCTCCAAACGTATTGCCTGTCTCTATGTCTCAAAATATGTTCATTACCTCAATTAGACCTTGTGCACACATATCACATCATATCCATATTACATGGATAACTAATAAAGTTTTCTTGTCCTTCGATGGGGCCAATAGTGCCACTGTATCAAAATATGAATGATAAGGATAACACTTTGTATATTAGATTTCAGTGTTTCTATGGGAAAACTCAGTTTGTAATCACAGTGTATCACAGTCCAAAATGTGCACGCTTTTATGTGTGAGTCCTTATTTTATATATCCACTCCTCATTATTGAAAGAAGGACAAGCCGTAAGGTGATATGCATCGAGAAAGTAGGATCACATGTCACTAAGATCTGCAGATGATCAAATTTTCAAGCACCTAGCTCCAATCAGTGGGAGGGGCATAAAAAGCCAGATTAAAAACTAAGTATTTCAACCATATGAAACCTCACAAAAATCGGACCAAGTGGTGTGGGATGATTGTGTGATGCTCCCTGTTTGTCAATGCACCAGTTATTGTCACTTGTTGCAAACCGAGAGGGACGAAATCTTTGAACCTCGGTTGAGTTGTCAGCACCATTCAATGTAGGCTGTCTTGGTGGTCGGCAGAAGTTCACAAAGACAAACCTCTGCACAGACGGATCATCTGATTAGAAGAATGGCACATAGTGATCCATTCTGTACTACAAGTGAAATCCCTTCATTGTCTGATAGGTGCTGATCCCACCGCTGGGATGCGCACCTATATCAAGAACAGAGCCCCAAAAGCGGCCGCATGTGCAGCGGCCCTCCATTCATTTTCTATGGGGCCGCCGCAAATTGCCGAGCGCTGGTCCCCATTGTCTGAAATGAGCCAACCCCTTTAAGTATACTGTTGTTCTGAGGGAAAAAATAATTGAGTAAAACTTGTAATTTATACACTTAACCCCTTAGTGACCAGCCTGTTTTGGGCCTTACTAACCAAGCGTTTTTCTTCCTTTTTTCATCGTCGAATTCAAAGAGCTATAGCTTTTTTATTTTTCCATCTATATGGCTTTATGAGGGCTTGTTTTTGGCGGGACAAGTTGTAGTTTTTAATGGTGCCATTTTGGGGTACTCATAACTTTCTGATTTACTTTTATTAACTCTTTCTGGGAGGGAGATGGTAAAAACAGAAATACTGTCACTGAGTTTTTATGTTAAAAATTTTACGGAGTTCATTTTTTGGAATAAATAACATAATATCTTTATTCTCTGGGTCAGTACGATTACAGTGCTACCAAATACATACAGTTTTTTCTGTTTTACTACTTTTGTTCAATAAAACACAATTTTTTAAAAAGAATAAAATCTTTTTGCATTGCCACTTCCCAAGACCCATAACACGCGACGTCACAACACATTTATATATACATACACCATATATATGCAACACACATGAACACACCATATACATGGTACACATACATAAATACACTAGACATACATACCACCCAACTAAGGAGCTAAACTATCAGCGACACGCGAAGCAATGGAAGTGAACATCTCCAGCTGCCCAGCCGCCGCCAGAGCACCGGATTAGGAATCAGCCGGTAACACGGTTCTCCGATCCAGTTGTAATTTTAACAACCGATTCTGGAGAACTGGAGGGAACTGCGCACCTATTACTTTTTTATTTTTGTTTCTGTGGAGTTGTGTGAGCGCTTTATTTTTGTGAGACAACTTGTAGTTTGCATTGGTATCATTTTGGAGTAAATTACGCTTTTTGATTGCTTGTTATTACGTTTTTTCAGTGGCAACTAAGTATACTATTTTTATTTTATTTTTTAAGGCGTTCACCGTAGGGGATAATTTACATGATATTTATGTGTGGGTCGTTCTGATTGATTTTAAAATATAATGCATTATCCCTATAGTGCAATGCATTTTAATGTAAGTGCTTTACTAAAATTGAGCATCAGAGAGGCGCAGCCTGCTGGAAACTACTCAAGGTTGGTTTGGGGCCTATATCAGACCCCAGCCAGCCTTCACACACATCAACACCCCGTGATCGCATTTGCAGGGTGCCTTACATGCAGAGAGTGCCATTGCCAGCAACATGTAAATCGTTAAACAGCCCGTATCAGCACTCATGCCAGTCCGGGTTGTTAGAGCAGGACCGCGGCTTTCATGTGAGAGCCGCGTCCCCGCTCCCTGATGCACAGGGGACCCATGCAGCACTTAGAACGGGTGGCTGTCACGCTTCGGTGTGGGAGGGAAACACCACACTCAGCCTAGGAGGTAAGGGGAAAAGAGGGAATCAGGCCTGAGAACTAGGGAAGGAAGATGGACACCTCCTAGTGAAAACCCTAACCAAAATCCTGACTGACTACCAGTATGAACAGACCCAAAAGGTAGGTGAGTTCATAAGCAGGAATACCTAGAGTCCTATCTATTCCTATAGGACCCTCGTACTAATGGCAGGGATGAGACTACCTATTCCTGCAAAAGGAAGGACAAACACGAGTCTACCTCAGGCCCAATACAAACAATATGAAATTGCAACTAACAGAACCCAAACAAAATACAAAAGGGAAAGGAAAGACTTAACTTCAAAGAGGCTATGGAAGCACCAGAAACTCAGCCAAGATCCAATTACAAACAATCCACAGACAAAAAAGCTATAAACTGCATAGCATAGTGGGAGAAGCAACTATAAATACGGAAGGTTAAATTACCACATAAGCAACACCTGGAGGCAAGGGGTGTGGAAATTACCAGAAACAACACAGACAACTATTGATTCACAAGAAAAACCTGTCAGATCAAACTACCTGTTGCCGGTCTCACAGATCTCCTGCCACTCACTGTCGCTGGGACGTCTGTATGTCTTGGTACGTCCGTAACAACGGCCCAGCCTAAGGCTCCTTAGTGACTGCCGTAAAAACACCTATAGGTGGTTACTTGGGGGTTAAACCTCTGCTCTTTCGGAGCCCAATTGCCAAATTGGCCATCTCATCATTGACAGATGGCTCTATTAACACACACAGAGAATGCTATCAATCACTGATAACACCTCCCACATGTACAATTGAGCTCAAAAAGATTAGAGATCCAAAAGGGTTTTCCAAGATTTTAATAATGATGACCTATCCTCAGGATAGATCATCAATATCTGATAGGTGGGGGTACGACATGCGGGACCCTTGCCGATTACCTGTTTGAAAAGACATCTGTGAGACCAGTCCCTTGGATGTGAAACAGGATGCTTTACTGATGGCATCGCACAGGACTCATGGTAGCACTCATCTTTTCTTCTCCAGACGATCATTTTTCCAGATTTCTCAAATTGTCTAAAGGCGTTTCATCATAGAGAATAACTTTACCCTAGGCCTCTGCAGTGCAATTCCTGAACTTCTTGCAGAATGTCAGTCTGTCTTTGATGCTTTTCTTGGAGAGAAATGGTTTCTTTGCTGCCCTTCTTGACACCAGGCCATCCTCCAAAAGCCTTCGCCTCACTTTGTCACGCCAACAGTAAAGCATCCCAAAACCATTAATGTGTGAGGTTGTTTCTCATCCAAGAAAAATTGTACTTAAGTATACTATAGAAACATCTAAAACCATGGTAGCAGCAAACTTTGTGAAAACTAAAATTTGTACAAATGCAGATTTGCTTATACCTATACTGCATAATCTAGGACATCCTTACAGTTTGCTTAGGATAAATCAATACTCCACGTGTAATTCATTTGTTTCATTCGCATAAAACCCAAAAGCCATTTAGCTTCAACATAGAATCAATGGCAATAAATTAGTACCAAAAGAAAGGAGGAAAAGCTAGGTAGGCATACAGGAATTGACTAGACCATAGTTCTAATGGACATACTGAAGTGCCTTCTGGGCATGGATATAGATGGTCTGCACTTTAACAGTGAAATATGGTAGCCCTGACAGAATCTGCTTTACAATCAGAAATGTACTGCATATCTCTATGGGATTGTCACATTTCCCAGACAGTATTTATTTATTTTTTGTCAGAGGGGCAGAATGGCTGAAAAAAGAAAAAATTAAAATATTGTAATATTTAACCTGTTTAGTTGAAAAAAATGATATTAAAAATGTGGATTATTCTCTAGTTTGGGGATATGATACACAAAAACAAAAGCCCAGAAGCAGTGCCTGCACCATACACAATGGGTATCAGCTGTAACAAAGCATCTGAGTGATTCAACAGAGAAATGGGACAGCACGGTGCCTTGCAGCGCTGGGGTCTTAGCTTCAAATCTGACCAAGGACAACATCTGCATGGAGTTTGTATGTTCTCCCCGGTTTCCTCCCACAATCCAAAGACATACTGATAGGGAACTTAGATTGTGAGTCCCACTGGGGACAGATTGATGCTAATGTCTGTAAAGCGCTGCGGAATATATATAGCGCTATAGAAGTGCATAATATAAATAAATGAGACCCCATTGTTGAGATCATGTGGTGCAGATGGGTTGCTATTAGGGATGAGTGAAGTTCGGAAAAATATGATTCAGCATCTTCGCTGAATTTCGGCAAGAGATTCGATTAGTTACAAATTACTTAGTCACCAATCGATTTTCGTTGTATGGGGCAGGCACAATGACGGGGAATGTCTATCGCGCTGCCCTGTCATTTAACCCCTCAGGTGCCGTGTTCACTGTTGATCATGGCATCTGAGACTCACATTTATCTCCTCAGGGGTTAATCCGGTGTTAAAAAATAAATAAAAAACTATACTTATTATCCACTTGATCTCGGAGAGACCATCTCCTCCCTTCTTGATTGAAGCAAATAAAACGTGGTGGCGTGCAGTGACATCAGCGGATGGCCTCTCCGCGATCAAGTGGATGAGGTGGGTATAATTTTTTTTTTCAGCCACCATTTTAGGAAACACAGCTATGTCAACTGAAAAATAAAACTTTTATTAGAAAAGTGGTAAAACAAAAAAAGAATTTGATATCACTGTAATTGTACTAACCTGCAGAATAAAGTTAACATTTGAATTACTGTATGACAAAATTGAATACAAATTTTACATTATATATACCCCAAAATAGTGCTGATAAAAAAAAGTACTTGTGCTTTCTAGATGCATGTCACCACTGCCAGAACATGACTAATGAGCCTCAGCAGTCACATACCATTCCC
This sequence comes from Bufotes viridis, assembly GCA_033119425.1. Classification (NCBI taxonomy): domain Eukaryota; kingdom Metazoa; phylum Chordata; class Amphibia; order Anura; family Bufonidae; genus Bufotes; species Bufotes viridis. Next base: position 156,531,720 of record CM065593.1, on the reverse strand, counting down.
GTACAAGTCACCCCTGATGCCATTCCTTGGCTGCAGCAGTGGCATGCATGTAGATGGCACATTCTGGCCAAGAACTGGACTGGAAGCAAAGACGGGAGCTTGGTGCTAGACCCAGAACAAATCTGAAGAGGTGAGTCTGGCCGCCTTGAGATTTGTGATCAATCTTGGACAAATAACTCCTATTTTATGGAAGTATTTGATAACCAATAGAAAAAATAATTGAAATAAAAATTGATCAGAAATCAACAAAATAGCTTATATTAAAGGGGTTATGTCATAAACAGCCCCCCATGTGGCGGGCCCCTCACACGGAATATACTTACCCCGCTCCCAGCGCCGCTTCTGGTCCCCGCACCGCCGCTGCTGCTTCTCCCTGTACATGGATGAAAACATCCGGTGTCGGTGGGAGCAGCCAATGGCAGGCAGGGACTTGGATGATCCTCCTTAGCATTGTGGGTGACGATAGGGAGGCCCGTCCCCATTAGTATTAGTATTAGTATTTTATATAGTGAGTATAGCATTATTGTATGTACTTATTTTATCATTTGTGTTTGCAGAGTGCTGTTCCATTGTTTGTCTTTTACTTTTATGTCTGTTTTAGTAAATAATTGTATTCCACATTCTGGAGCATCACTGTATTCTTATGACCATATGTCAATGTACGGAGTGATAAAGCCACAGATAGGTTTTGCCAGCTGGGAGGGTGTGTCTGCAGTCTGACATTGTCCGATCACTTTGCGTGGTCACACCCCCAACTGGTACCTTTATCCATAAACATCTAGCAGGAATAGGAGAATAATGGCACAACAAGGAGTCATAAAAATAGGTTCTCCATAATTGCATGGGAAATGCTACTAAAACAGACGTCAGGAAAGGCGACAGATCCTCTTTACAATTTATTGTATTGAGGAAAGCAACTGAAGAAAAAATGATTCCCCATTTCAAGTACAGACTGAATGCAGGGGTATAGTTTAGCTAAAAAGACTGCAAAAACATGGTTTCTTCTATAGCAAGATATCAGTGTAGTCCAAGGTCAGTAAGGAGGAAGGGAGATAATATGTATTCATTCCATGCCACCATTTTGATTCCACTCTGGGATCCTATGTTCTTAATATTTTTTATATGTATTTTTAACCTTTAATAACTTTATTCCTTTGAATGTCTCTAAACTGTTCACACTGAATTCAAATTCATGGCTCTCTAAGGCAATCTGTCACTTTCTATAAATGAGGACATCTTAGATAATAAACCCGTGTCTAAGCCACGGTGGTATTTGACTAACAAGCCAAACACTCTTCAATACTAAGGAGGTGAACTCCCTCATCATTTGTATAGTTCATACATTACAGAGCAATACCTGCCGGAAAGATTCAGCTTATGATGGCGAGGCGTATAATGATAAACTCATGGAATGTGTCATCAGTTGTTCATCAGTCACAATTAGCAACCATTTATCTAATGCCAATCTGCGCTGGAGTTTTACTGACTTAAAAATACTTAATGACTGAAATGAGCTTGCGAGGAACATAACAAGAGAATCCAAGAAAAAAACTGAAACAGTAAAACATTAATGTATCTCAAGTTAATGCGGAACGTCTAAGGAAGATATCAATGCAAATATAAGTCCTATGGAGAAAATATAGCTCATTTCTGCATTACTTAAAATCAACGCAATGGCACAAACAGATCTGAATATTTAACTAAGATTTATGCCAATTTACTGTTTAATTATTTAGGCTCAGCATGGATAAGGTCAATAAACATGCAATTAGAAAGGTAAATATTAAATCTTATTGAAAAGTAAATTTATATTAATCTCATAAAATGAATAGTTAGAAAGATGCAGCAAATATGGTGGCTAAATATCTATATTACATATTTTACTAGCAGAAGGACCATAGGTATATTTCATCTATTTCATTTAATGTTTGTGTGTGTCTTTAAAAGATATTGACAGTATCCACTATAACAGTGACCTCTACAGCACCCCGCCCCTTTAACAGTGAACTCCACAGTCCCCAAACCCTTAATACTGACCCCCCACAGTGCCGCGCCACTTTAAAATGGGACCTCCACAGCAGCCCATCCCCTTAACTTTGACCTTCACCCTTTAACAGTGAGTTTCACAGCACCCCACTCCCTTGACAGTGACCTCCTTCGGGCCCCTGCCCCCTTAACAGTGACCTCCACAGTGTCCACCCCTTTAACAGTGACCTCCACAGTGGTCTGCCCCCTTAACAGTAACATCCACAGTGAACGCCTTTTTAACAGTGACCTCCACAGTGCCCACCCCATTATCGGTGACCGCTACAGCGCCTTGCCCCTTTAATGCTAGGGCTACACGACGACATGTGTAGCGTGACATTTTGTCTCAACAATTTTTATAATGATAGGCTATGGTGTCGCACTGCGACATGCTGCGACATGACTGTCGCAAAAAATCCATCCAAAATGGATTTTTCTGCAACTGTCGCATCACAGCATGTTGCATGTCAAAGTGCAACACCATAGACACATGTAGCAGTGTAGTTGTGCCCTATGCGACGTGTGACGTTTTGTCGCGCAACACATGTCGTCATGTAGCCCTAGCCTAAAGCTGACCTACAGCATTTAAGAAAAATGGCAAGAAAAAGTGTTGTTATGGAAACCTGGAGTAAAACTGTGTGTATGTGGAGACTTAGGGCCTGCGAGCTTCTATTGGCTGATAAGGGACATGTGACCGTGTGTATGGCAGTTGGGATATGAAGAGAAAGACTTGAAGGCTTGTATTGGCTAATGCAGGTCATTTTTTGGGAATATTTTAGGAACAGTACGTCCTAGAGAGCTGTGACCCCCACAAGATTTCTTTCCAGGTAGCAAGGGAAGTGTATACCAAGTTTAGTTGAAATCAATGGTTGCGTTTTTGAGTGATTGCGGAATATACATACATACGTCCTTCTTGATATATATATAAAAAAAATAAGAAGATAGATATAGAATTATATTTTATATATTAATGCAATTATATATATTTTATGCAGTTATATATATTTTATGCAGTTATATATATTTATGCAATTAGAAAGGTAAATATTAAATCTTATTGAAAAGTAAATTTATACTAATCTCATAAAAAAACAATAGCTAAAAAGATGCAGAAAATATGGTGGATAAATATCTATATTATATATTTTATTACCGTATTTTTCGCCATATAAGACGCACATTTTTTCCCCCAAAAGTGGGGGGAAAATGGCAGTGCGTCTTATAGGGTGAATACTACCATTTTCCTATAGCTAAAGCCGATACATCGCACAGCCTGCGATGTATCAGCATGGAAGGAGGAGGGTGGGAGCCTGGCAACACGCGGCGGGCGGCCCGCCGCTCACAGCGTGACTGCTTTCATACCATTTATAGTCTTTAATCATGTCCCCTTATTCCCTATAAGCCCAATACAGTAGCGCTCTGCTAACCTGCTATACCGATCCTCTAGCAGGCAGAGCGGTGCGGCGGCAGGCTGCTGTGTAACGTCCTCACTGACGTCATCTGCCTGCTCCTCCTGCTTCATTCATAAAGTGAAAGGAGCAGGCAGATGTCGTCAGTGAGGACGTTACACAGCAGCCTGCCGCTGCACCGCTCTGCCTGCTTGAGGATCGGTATAGCAGGTTAGCAGAGCGCTACTGTACTGGGCTTATAGGGAATAAGGGGACATGATTAAAGACTATAAATGGTATGAAAGCAGTCACGCTGTTAGCGGCGGGCCGCCCGCCGCGTGTTGCCAGGCTCTGCCCCCTAAGCAGTCACTATGGGCCAGATGTTTTAGAAAAGGGGGCATCTTTGGATGGCAATGTAATGGGGGCACCTGTGGATGACACTGTAATTGGGGTGATCTGTGGATGACACATATAGCATAAGATGCTATATATGTGTCATCCACAGATCCAATCCATTACAGTGTCATTCATAAATGCCCCCATCACAGTGCTATCCACAGATCCCCCCATAACAGTGCCATCCACAGATCCCCCATAACAGTGCCATCCACAGATCCCCCCATAACAGTGCCATCCACAGATCCCCCATAACAGTGCCATCCACAGATCCCCCCATAACAGTGCCATCCACATCTCCCCCACATAACAGTGCCATCCACAGATCCCCCCCATAATACTGTCATGCACAGACCACCATTACTTCAAAAGCACACCTTTTGGTTAAAAGATTTTTTTTTCTTCTTTTTCTCCTCAAAAACCCAGGTGCGTTCTATAGACCGGTGCGTCTTATAGGGCGAAAAATACGGTATATTTTATATATTCATACAATTATATATATGTTATATATTCATGCAATTAGAAAGGTAAATATTAAATCTTATTGAAAAGTAAATTTATACTAATCTCATAAAACTAATAGTTAGAAAGGTGCAGTAAATATAGTGGCTGAATATCTATATTATATATTGTATTATGTTTTTTCAATGTACTGTATATATATTTTAAATTAACACCAGTTTTTGAGACTTTTTCTGAAGAAAAAAAATACAAATCTGATAAGTAAAACAACTTATCGGATTTGTATTTTTTTTCTTTTCTGACATGATTACGGCAGTACCCATCTTGCCTGAGATCTTGCCTTGCCCTGTTAATAGTTCTGAGATATGCATTAAAGGAGTTGTCAGGTCTTCTCATATAATGACCTATCCTCAGGATCGGTCATCAATATCAGATTGGTAGGGGTAAGACTCATAGGATGTTGCAGCTGTAATCATACTGCTCTGCCACTGCAATGTCAACAGAGAGCAGGAAAACAGTGAAGAGAAGGCAGTTGCGTTCTCTTCAAACAGCTGATTGAAGGGGTGCCAGAAGTTGGAAGTTACTTTAATAATGCCTTGAGGTTGCAGAGAAGCATATTCCTGAAAAAGTGTCAGCTGCATGCTCCCCACAGAACAAGCCAGTTATGTCCCCCTCCATAGATTTCTGCCACAGATGTTTCAATAAGTGCCTGCCATAGACATCCCCATAAAATCCATCGGCTTAAAGGATGTTGTCTCACTTCAGCTAATAGCAATTATTATTGTAGACAAAGTCAATAAAAGGCACTTGCTAATGTATTGTCGTTATCCATGTTGCCTCCTTTGCTGGCTGGATTCATCTTTCCATCACATTATACACTGCTCGTTTCCAGGGGGTTATGGTCACAGGGACAGGAGCTGCTGCTCATGCATGAGCATGCCTATGTGCACCCCCACAGTCCTGGCCACCAGAGAAATGAGCAGTGTATAATGTGAAGGAAAAATTAATCAAGCCATCACAATACATTGGTAAGTGCCTTGAATTAAAGGGGTCATCCAAGCGTTAATTGATTATTCATCTTCAGGAACCCCTGCTGATCCGCTGTTTCAAGAGGAGGTGGTGCTCCATGTGAGTGCCGCTTCCTCGTCATTAAATTACCTCTTGTCTCCTCTGGAGTGGTGGCATAGTGTAATTACAAGCACTTGCTCACTCACTCACTTGAATGGAGCGAGTACTCATCATTACGCTGCAGTTCTGAGATGAAGTGCAGTGTAATAAAGAGGAAGTGGCACTTGCATGGAGCGCCGCCTCCTCTTCAAACAGCTGATCGGCAGGTGCGAGGTGTCGGACCACCGCCGATCAGATATTGATGACCTATCCTGAGCATAAGTCATCAATATTAACAGATGAACAATCTCTTTAACTTTGTCCACATGATAAATGCCATTTTCTGAAGTGAAATAACTCCTTTAAGATGTTCTCATTGATGCCAGGCATGCATGGATCAGATGCTTTAGCAAAGTCTGTGCCACAGATGCAACTAAAAGCCACATAAAAGGAATGCTATGGAACAAAAATATTTACCACCAAAATTGGCAAGTTTGTAGAGTCACCAAGAAGAGCATGTGCATAGTCTATAGAGATGAGATTGTGAAGCTACTTCAAGGGGAAGAAATTAGACAGGCCAGAAATGCTCCCGTCTCTGCTGCACTGCACTTCCTGTCCCAGCTTGACACAATCAGCAAATCAATGGCTAAGGATGTTACCACTAAGGCCAGAGAATGGCTAAGCAGGCCTTTTCAAGCATTTCCTTTCTGTCGAAACAGGACAAGATTTGCAGAGAAATGGGGACCGTAGTAGTTCTGGATCCCATTTTTAAAAATAATTTTGACATAAAAACCCTTTTCCTTTATTTTAAAGGGAGTCTGTAACATCCAAAATAGACTAAAAAGACCAAAAAGACCAAAAAGAAACATACAACCAGATTGGTTAGGTGCCCTCAAACATAACCATACCTTTATTTTGAAAATCTCATCGTCTAATCTGAGAAATACTTATTTTTCTTTTGATGCAGTAAAGGTTTCTGTGGACCAGTGGGCCATTAGTTTCATATGGTTTCTCTTGAATCATCTACAAAGAATCGGAAATCTCAGGGTCTGTCAATCAAACAAAAGAAGTGGCGCTGGCTGACGTCATGGTTGAGTGATGGCGCACCAAACAGCACAACCCCGCCTAATGTACTCTGAAAACCTTATTTAAAACAGAAATAAAAATAAGAATTTCTCAGGATTATAGGACTTGATTTTCATAAGAAAGGTATGGTTATGTTTCAGGGCACCTACCTCTACATGGCAGTATATTTTGACACCTATTTTGGAGGCGACAGACTAATCATCCTCAAACAGGTATCTAGATTAGAACTAGAGTTTTTACTCTCCCTGAATCCCTAAGATCTGTTTACTGGCAGACACTGTAAGACCTAACTACAGGGGCGTAACTACCATAGCAGCAGACCATGCAAGTGCTATGGGGCTCAGGGCAAGCTGGGATCATCTCCTCTTCTACTGGTGGTGAAAACTTGGTTAGGACTCTACGCTCTAAATAAATAACTGTTAGCAAACGAGGCAGTGGAAAAAATGGCCCAAGGGTAATTAAAAGGGGTTGAGGTGCAAACCCTTCTTTCCTGTGTGGGGACCTGGTTTGATCCTTTCTATGGGGCCCTTACTTCTCTATGTATGCCACTGCCTAACCACCCTCATTTACAGCCCAACACAGAATGGCATTCTGCTTGTTCTGCTAGAGCACCTCCCTGCCTGCCGCAGCACTGACTGGTTCATCCAGACTGTCTGTCAGTCTGGTAGCCAATCAGGGAGAGCACTTCCTCCCATATCCTTTCAAGGTCATATGAGAACCCTTCTTCTTCCCTCTAGTGCTTTTTTTCCTGTCGACATGTTCACTAAAATGGTGCTAAATGACCTGTTTTAGTGGATCCATCCGAAACTAACCCGAATCTGCAGTCCGAAAAAAAGCAAAATTCGGTCCGAACTGGTTCGCTCATCCTTAATTAGAAGCTGAGTAGAATGGACTTGTCTACATTAATGTAATATACATATGATTTTATGTATGCTCAATTATTGCATGTATGTCAACAAAACATTTCGGCATCTGCTCATTTGTTTTAAGCATCGTTCTCCAGCAGAGACTGCCACACATGCAACAAAGTGCCACCTAGGTCAAAACTCGTGATGCAGCAGTAAGAAAATGAGGTGTCAACCACTCTATATCACAGCCATATCTAGATCAGCAGGATCGAAGCATCCAGCAGTTTAGGGTCAGTTTAATACATGTTAAGCTGGCAACGATTCAAGGGTAGCGTAACTGATGAACACCTGGCAACAGCTGAAAGTCTAGCAGTTGAGCAGATGGCAATAACTTAAATCAAGATGCCGTATGATATCATAAATGATTTGTGTGGATTATAGGAATAAAAACATGTTTGAACACACTGTATAAAAGTACTAGAGGTTGTATTTTTGCAGGTATAGGTTTTCTTTTAGCATAAAGTATTTGTCCATTTATGAAACACATCTGTCATACCACAATATTTATTAGCTAAGAAGCATTCTGTTCAGAACTATGCTATCTGCAGGCATAAAGGCGGCATAAGCAATGTTGTAAGAAGAATACATGTAACTATTGATATGCAGTGAAGCCAATAGACAAATTTTCACCGACACAATAAAAACAAAGATTACATCTATGATACAATTCCAAAATGTCATAATCAATGGGAAGCTTGCAATGATGGCAATCGGCTGCATAAATGTTTTGATGATTATTGAATTCTTAAAGAGAATCTATCACCACAACCTTGGACTATTATCTGCAGTGCTCCAAACCTGGGAGTACCTGAAAATGTTTTATTATGTATTGCTATGTTGTGTTTAGGCCGTTTATTCCAGCAGAGAAAGAATGGTTAGCAGGGGCAGGGCTAACTACCCTGTTCCTCCTCTCTTGGTAGGAATGGGCTGGTCCTGCTGTCTGCCAGGAGGGGGAGTTTGAGTCCAGACAGCGAAGAGATAGGAAGTGCATGCCAGAGCTCCTCCTCCAAGAGATCTTAATGAGTTTTACTGTGAGAGCCTTACTCCAGCTTTACCAAATGCTACAGTAAATAAAGTCAGTAGAGTAATTTGCAAGATTCAGCTTCTGCTGCCGGTGAGGAAAAACAGGTCAGACAACCATCACAAAAAAAAAAGCAAAAAACAGGACATACTAAACTCAAGCCTGCATCACACAGTGGACGCCTCTATCAACAAATGCCTGCAAGTGTCAGTAAATTGCCATCCAACCAGCCACATCATCATCTGGTGCCACAAACTGCACTTTGTCCTTGCCACAAGTTATCTTCTGCACTAAGTAAGAAGTAACTTATGCATTTACTTCTGGCCTGATTCTTCATACCAGCTTTCCACTGTACCAATTATCCAGGGAGAAATGGCTTGAGAGAGTACACCACGACACAGCATCTCATCAGGGCCACTACTACTCTCATCCTCTACACCGGCTCCTCAGGGGCTCGCTGCATATCTGCAGTAATACGTGAGTAGAACTGCAGATAAAGGGTCTAGATCACTATTTTTCTACTGCCCCCAATTCTGCCACATTCAGTACTCAGATCTACGTTGAAATAAACAGTCCTGACTGCAGCTCTTGTGCACAGGAATCCTCATTATTATGTTAGCATAGCACAGCACAGCACAGCAGTCCGGGCTGTGTTTTTCAGAATAGCTTTGAGAGTTGACAGCAGAAGAACTAGGAGTAGTAGGAAAATACATTTTTTTTTTATCTTTAGTACTACTTATGTATCACTGAAGAAAATAGTCCAAAATCATGGTGACAGATTCCCTTTAAAGGGAGGATATTTTGCACTATAAATATCTATTAGGAAATCTTTCAGGATATACCCCATAGATGCTATTCACATGTGACTATTTACTGGTCTGACTTATACATCAGCCAATATTGTAAGATAGTGACCAATACACAGCCCTGAATAATGGATTATTTAATAAGAACTGTATATTTATATTTTATTTTTATAACGTATTGTAGGGAGTCTTCTGTAAACAGACAGGGTTCTCATTGCTATAATGCCACAATGCTTCAGAGTAAAATGTAGCTTTTAGTAACAAAGGAGCCTGTTGGGATTTCAAGCTACTGACAGGTTCACTTTAATAACTGATCAACTATGTCCACAGTTCCCTACAGTCAGAAACATATTCAGATTGCCATGGTAGTAGTGGATCAGATAATCTTTTCTGTACAAAATAGAAAGTCTGACACCTCCCCAAACCCTAGTGAATCCAGTATTACGTGAATAGTACTGCTGGCACTGACTCCAGATGTAATCCAAAGTAGTGGCGGATTTTGGCAGCACAGAAAGGGAACAGGGTTGATTATCAACATATTTATTAGTGATCCGGAGTTAGTTCCAGCAGTACTATTCATGTAGTACTGTACTTAATCTGGATGGGGAGGTGACCATTTCAAAGGTCCTTCTGAAGAAGTTTTCCATATCTGTAAAGGCTGGCAATTTATCAGACTATTGTGGACCACTGGGTACAGCCATCCTTCTTTCCAGAGAATAGCAGTGCATGCTGTTGATAACTTTTGAATCACAGTAGATATTGCAAATAAGACTGTGACAATCAATTTCTCGAAAAATACCGGCCTTCTTTGATATGTAACATGACCCCCTTCCCATTGGAAAAATTTGTCCTTGATCCAACATGGTGGCTTTCAAGATGCCAGCCAAGTTCTGCACATAATACTGGAAACAGTGATCTGGAAATGACTGGTTTAAAACCTAACTTTTACTTCAATTTGATAAAAAATTATACCACAGGTATTCACAAACACCACAAACGTCTATAATTCCTAGTACCGGGAACTAGACAAAACAGTCACCAGCGCTCTCAGTCATCGAATGAAGAGCACGTGACTGTACATATAAACAAACGGATGTCCTCCAGCCTCCTAAATGTGCAGGAGGGTGGGGGAAGACAAAGAAAAAACGCTATGCACACGATTTTGGTATACAGTGGGCATCGATTGAAAGAAACAAGCACTTAGAAGCCACAGTGTGATATATGTGGTTCACTCGAAACAAATGACGGTATAGAGTGCAGCGGCACCGTAACCGATTGTCCTACCGTACTGCTGATAGAGAGTTTGGTAGTGACTGCCGGATGTTCTTTAATATGCAGCAGCCTGGGGGTTCCGAAGGTGAGATAGGGGAGGTGATACTGATGGACTCTATTTGACCCTACAATCAACTGATTGCCTAATGAGGCTAACCACGGAGTGTCCCACTAGTTGGGTCCCGTCCGAACCTGTCCTGGTCTGGCTCAAGACTACCACGAGTGTCCCACTAGCTGGGCCCCGTCCGAACCTTACCTAGGCTAGGCGTTCCTAATACCCCAAGTCGACATGCACGTTTCGAGATATCTTCCTTCAGGGGAATCGCTATTGAGGGCAAAATAAGTAAAAGAAGTAGAGGCTCGTTAAGATGAATACGGCAACTACTGAGGAGTGCTGCACTGATAGGTGCTGCACCAACAGTCGATACACAGATAAGTGCAGAGCTGTTTTTAGAACGCTCAGGTATAAATGTTACATCTATACCTGAGCGTTCTTAAAAACAGCCTAGCACTTATCTGTGCGTCGTTTGTTGGTGCAGCACCTATCAGTGCAGCACATTTTTTCAGTAGTTGCCGTATTCATCTTAACGAGCCTCTACTTTTTTTGAATTTTATTTTGCCCTCAATAGCGGTTCCCTGAAGAGAGGAAGATATCCTCAGAAACGTGCATGTCGGGACTTGGGGTATTTTTAGGAACGCATAGCCCTAGGGTAAGGTTCCGGACGGGGGCCCAGCTAGTGGGACACTCCGTGGGTAGGTCTTTAGGGCCAGACCCAGGGACAGGTTCCGGACGGGGACCCAACTAGTGGGACACTCCGTGGTTAGCCTCATTAGGGCAATCAGTTGATTGTAGGGTCAAATAGGGTCCATCCAGTATCCACCCTCCCCCTTATCTCCACCTTACGGAACCCCCAGGGCTGCTGCATATTAAAGAACATCCGAGCGGGCACACCACCAAACTCTCCTATCAACAGTACGGTAGGACAATCGGTTACGGTGCCGCCGTGCACTTTCTATACCGTCATTTGTTTGCGGGTGGAACCACATATATCACACTGTGGCTTCTAAGTGCTTGTTTCTTTCAATCGATGCCCACTGTATACCAAAATCGTGTGCATAGCAGTTTTTTCTTTTTGTCTTCCCCCACCCTCCTGCACATTTAGGAGGCTGGAGGACATCCGTTTTGTTTTATATGTACAGTCACGTGCTCTTTCATTCGGTATTGACTGAGAGCGCTGGTGACTGTTTTGTCTAGTTCCCGGTACTAGGAATTATAGACGTTTGTGGTGTTTGTGAATACCTGTGGTATAATTTTTTATCAAATTGAAGTAAAAGTTAGGTTTTAAACCAGTCATTTCCAGATCACTGTTTCCAGTATTAGATGCCCTAGCGAGTGATCAATTACATTTGAAATACCCCCTTTTTCAATTCCTTCTACAATTTTGAAGTTCTGCACATAGCCTAAAAGATAGACCCCCTGACCGATTACTTGCTGGGGTATCCAGATATTTCATTGTCCCTTTCCTTTCTGAAATAAAAGGTTGTTCTGTGACTTTTAAATCACTAAAACAGATATCATTAGATACAGGCATTTGTCGATTTTTTCTATGAAAAAAATTGTGGGAGTCCTCTCCCTAAAAAAATGAGTCTGATAATGTTTGACATCAGATTCTGCTTGTAGGACTCACAGTCAGAGAAAATTCCAGTAGGCTGTAGTATTTCTGTGGACTGTCATATCAAGCCTATGGACTTCCCACTGTTTAAGGAAGCAACTAGGAACTTAAATATTCCAGGCAATCCCTGAATATTATTATCAACAAAATTCAACAAATTCCCTGCAAGAACTGGAGGCCAGAGTAGCTTGTTCATCACAAAAGAGGAGGTGGGTTGGAGGGAGTGGTGCCACCTGCCAGGGCCTTGGGAAACTGATATAGCAAGAGTGTTAATCTGATATCAATGTCACCTATAAAGGTCTAGATAGTGTCACTGGGAAGCAGAAGGTTAAATGACCTAAAGAATCCTTGCCACTCGGGAGTACCTGACAAAGTCTACCCACAGAAAGAGACAACTTACAGAGCAAATTGTTGGCTGATGCTAAAGCGGAGTGGGCTGAATAGGCTATGATTCTGTAGAAGGGTGAGTTCTGGGGAATCTTTGCTCAAGAGCCATGGCAGGTTGGGTGGTGTTAGACTTAAACCGGAGGTTTAGGAGGGCTGTGTGGACTGTCAACTTGGCAAGGGCGACCGACCTCCACCTATTTACTGGATTCTGGCACTCTGCTGCCTGACCTCCATATTGACCCTTCACTGCCTGTCCTGACCTCAGACCATTAAACATAAAGCATTAACCTCACCTTCCTTGAGTTTTGCCTGTCTCTGACTACAACTCTGCCTGACCTATTGGTGCTCTGCACTGATATCTCTGAACCCTGTTGATCAGTTGTCAATCACACAGAGACTACTCCAGGAGGTAGCGGCCTTGTGGTTCCCCTGCAGCGAATTACAGATCCCTGTACAGAGGTTAAAGGGTTAAAAATAGGGAACTTTCAGGATAACACCCTTAGGAGAAGCCAAAAGACAAATCTGTTGGTTGACATTGTAGTTTCACTGCCATAACAAGGCCCTTGTGAAGCTAACAGATCTGTGAGAATTATGACATTAATGTCATGATAAAGACTGCAGTAGTCATGTTTTTCACTAGTCATGTTTAATTCTGTGTTAAACAATATGATCTACAACTGATTATTTAAAGGGGTTTTCTGGGAATTCTACTGGTTTTAGGTATGTCCTAATGAGAGTCCTACTCATCTGCTTCAAACTACTCCAGTCTTGCAACCCTTGCTTCTGCTTTGGCATTTTAGACATGGTCACATGCCCCACTGCAGCCAATGACTGGCTTCAGCTGTGACATGACCCCAAGAGGCACATGACCCAGCAGTGACATCCCGCTTGGTGTCTAGTCACTACTGAGGCCAGTTACTGGCTGAATCAGCGCACATGACCATATCCATATCCCGTATGGAGAGAAACAAGACTGTGACAGGAAGATGGCAGAACGGAAAGAAGAGCACAGGAACAGGTAGGGTGGCCACTGGCTTCACCCCAGAAAGCCGGATCTCAATGGCCACGCCCCCAAACTTATAAACCACACCCGACTCCGTAAAACCACGCCCCCATCATCGACCGGGAAAAAAACGGGGGAAGGAGGGGGAAGAACTTTCTGAATGAAAGGTGAGCTGGGGACTGAATGGTGCGCTTCTCTCCCCCTCAGTCAGCCACAGGGAGCCATTTCTGCCAGCTCTAGTGACTGAGTGGGGATGAGAGAAACCTCAATCAGTTGCTGCAGATCACGCTCAGACAGCATAATGCTGCTGTCTGAACGTGAGCTACTGAAAGGGTGGACATCCCTGTGTATGTCCAGGCCCTGAGCCAGAAGGAGGACGGGGGCTAGAAAACCGTACTTTCCGACCTAAAGCCGGATGACTGAAAGAATTCCCAGAAAAACACCACCTAATGACCAGCCCAGAATTTATGCAAAAAGCGTTGGACTTATTAGCACTCAGTTTGGCTTATTTTTATATAACCTTTATTTACAGATGAGCGAATCGAAGTTGACGAAGTGGAATTCGATCCGAATTTCAGGAAAAATTCGATTCGCACTGAATCCGAATTTCCCGATGCTTCGTGGTAACGAATCACATTTTTTCCTAGAATGGCTGCTGCACATGTTAGGACATGAAGCAAAAAACTCTGGGAACGAGGGATCGCCCACAATGCCATGCATGCAGCCAATCAGCAGCCAGCCCTGTGATGTCACAGCCCTATAAATAGCTTCAGCCATCTTGGATTCAATCATTTTCCAGTGTACTTAGTGCAGGGAGAGAAGTTAGCAGGCGCTAGGGAAAGTGCTAGGAAAGACTTGTAAACTTTTATTTTTCTGAAAAGAAGTTCAGGGAAAGGATAGGGAGGAATTATCCCACAGTATTGAAGCAGAACAGGGTGCAATAGAGGAGTGTTCAGCCTGGGTAATAGGAGCAATCCTATTACACTTTGCTGCACTGACTGGGGATCCAAATTGCCATTATACTGCTGCTTTCAGGTTTGCAATTATTGATACCTCTGTAATTCCAGCAAACCTTGCTTGTTATTGGTGTGCAAGTGCTGTATGATACAGCCATTAACAGGGTGATCAAAAATAGAAAAAAGAGGCAGCTCTCATCTGCTTCACCTGTCGGGAGCGCGGATGCAGCTTGGACACAGCCGCAAGCAACTGAAGAAAAAAGTGTAGAATCCAGCTCCGTAAGACAAGTAATACTTTATTTCATGTGTTTAAAAATCCAAAGGTAAATAGTCTACGCATTTCGGACTATGCCATACTAGTCCTTACTTATGATAAACATTACATAAACTTCCTGCTTCCTATATAGTGCTATCACACCTGTCTCCCCTAATTGGAAGATCACATGATCACCATAGCATGGAAATAATTAAAAATAAAAACTGAACTGAAAATTCCCATATAAAAACTCTACAGATATATTTACCTTCATAAAAGTATATACATATATACTGTGTTACAAAAAGCATGTAACCCATCAATACTGCAGGATCAGATTGTGTTTTTTATTTAAATCAGCTGGGGAAAAAGTTCATAATTGAAACATCCAAAAAGCCTCTCTGTTAAGAAGCTTTCTTCTATGGTCTCCAAGCATTTCAGGTGGGGTGACTTTTTCCACCCCTTGTACCATCAAAGCTGTCTTATCACCATCATGTGTTAGTGCAATCTTCCATTTAGGGGAGACAGGTGTGATAGCACTATATAGGAAGCAAGAAGTATATGTAATGTTTGTCACGAGTAAGGAATAGTATGGCATAGTCCGAAAAGCGTAGACTACTTATCTTGCGTTGAAGAGTTGGATTTTTTAACCGCATGAATTAAAGTATTACTTGTCTTATGGAGCTGGATTTTACACTTTTTTCTTTAGCCATTAACACGGTATATTACTAGGAAATGTTTGTACGTCTTATTAGCCTTATTTGCCGTTCAGTGGTGCAGTTATATGTTCCAAAGCCTTTTTTGGTGTGTATAAGTGGAAAAAAGGGCTTATTAGCCGTTCTGTGGTGAAGTAAGAAAATTACAGCCCTTTTTAGAGTGTATTAGTGGAAAACAAAAAGTATTACTACTAACTACTACTATCCACTACTAACAATATGTCAGGCAGAGAAGTGACAGGTCCTGCACAGGGGAGGGGAAGAGTCCTAAATGTTTCTGGCACAGGGAAAAGTCTCAGCAGAGTAAGGAGGAGTTGCAGCAGGAGTCACTTCGAGAGACCGGAGCTCCCGATGTCATCTAGCGGTCGTGTCTTGACCAGCAAACCAGTGGTTCTTGAATAGTTTACTCGGCCATCCACTTTGTCCCAAGTGACATCAGACACCCCCAGCCAAGAGTCGGTGGGTTCGGGAGACAAAACCCTTAGTTGGCATGGCCCGGGAGCAGGCCTGGACCCTCACCTGTCCTCAACGTGTCTCTCCTTTTCTGTTTCCTCAGCCAGAGAAGAATTATATGCTGTGAGCTCGGCTCCACTTTTCAGCAAGGACGAGCTACTAGAGGACAGTCAGCAGCTACTGCCCAGCCAAAATGTGGAGGAGACATCCGTCACTTCCTCCGGCAAGTAGTGATGAGGAGAGTGGCGTGGGAGCTGGTGTTGCGAGCGGTCAGGCTCCTGGTTCAGAGACCGTTGAGGAGGACATCAGTGACATGCAGACAGTACTCGATGACGATGTAACCGATCGCAATTGGGAGCCGGGTGACGAAGGGGCTTCATCATCGGGATAAGAGGTTGGCAGCTTGAGCGTGAGGCAGAGACGGAAACAGCAAGTCGCTAGTGTGGCCGGGAGTCAGCAGGCTGTTCTGCACCTTGTTTGCCTGGGCGAACCTTGATCAAGAAATCGAATTTTGGCTCTCTCCACGACAACTCAAAATTGGAACCATGGTAAACGACAATGGGAAGAACATAGTGTGTGCGCTGCATCAGGGATGGATTAACCAATGCACACTGTATGGCACAGGTGTTTAATCTGCAAGACATCCTAAAAATGGCCAGGAAACTATGCATGTACTTCTGTCACTCGTACACTGCAAAGCACACCCTTCTTGAGCTGAAGCGGCAGAACGGCATCCACCAACATAGGCTGATATGCATTGTTTTCACCCCTTGGAATTCCACCCTCCATATGTTGGACTGACTATACGAACAGAGAAAGGCCATAAATGATTATACGTCATAAACGTCATTTCACTGCTTCATATCCTGGAACAGATGCTGGTAAATCTGGCTAGTCAGGGGACTGGAGACGTGGTGACCACATCTCATGGCTACATAAGCCCTGTGGGGGCTGAACTAGAGGAAGAGGAGGAAATTGGAGCACAAGCGAAATGGGTGGTTTTTCTATACAGGTGACAGGAGAAGCAGGAGCAGCCGGAGGAGCAAGAGGGAGATGAGGAAGATGAGGCAGATGACCCAGGCACATCGTGGCAGTATGCAGATGGAGGCAGGGAGTCCCTCCGAGTCACTTGCGCAAATGGCCCGCTGCATGCTTACTTGCTTGGGTAGTGACAGCCAAATTGTCACCATTCGGCAGAGACATGACTTCTGGCTCTCCACTTTGTTGGACCCTTGCTACCAGTCCAAAATGGGGGCTTTATTTACACCCGCAGAGAGGGAGGACTAACTGAACTACTATAGAGACATCTTATGTAGTCAGTTGGCCACTGCCTATCTGTGCCATCGTCCATCTTCTCGCAGGTCTGACCGGGGGTCCCTCTGCACTCTCGTTCCACTGCCATGGCTGCTGTGGCAGGGTGGGGGAGTAGGAGCAGTACCAGCTCCTTCAGCAACAGCTTGAGTCTAGAGTCGATTATGAGCAGCTTTCTTAACCCGCCTAGATCAAGATCCCGCTTTTTTACAAGCTTTAAGGATGTGATAGGGAAAACCTAAGCCAGTTATCCATCCACAGACAGCTGTTTCGGGGTGTTGCCCCTCATCAGTGTGGAGTAGGATTCTGGCTAACCGGAAGCAATGCCTTGGAGACTACTCATCATCATTTATTTGACCTTTCTTCTGATCTGTCAGAAGGAAGGAAAAATGAGACACACAACAGATCCTGTCTGTATAGCAGCTTTAAGGCCTTCTGGTCCCATCAGAATTGGTTTATGATTTGGTAGCCAAAAGCAGGAGTGGGTACAAAACACAGAAGACATGCAAATATTCCAGTCACGTGTCCTCTCTGTTTTGGATCCACTCCTGTTTTTTTTTGGCTTTAGCAATACTGATGGATTACTGACTAAATTGTGACTGAGTGAAGGCGTATGCTCAACAGACAGGATCCGTTTTTTGGGGGGTTATTGTCCTGACGGATCAGAGGAAGGGTAAAATAATCTGTGACGTTTTTACGGGGGCCAAGTATAAGCGCTGGACGGGTCCCCCATGTAGTGGGGAGTAAGGACCTAGCTCTCACATGAGAGCCGCGGCCCTGCTCTAAAAGCCGGGATCAGCACTCCGCCCACTGCATGTAAAGTGCTGACAGAGGGGGCCGACTCCCTCTGTCTCCCATCGGCACCCCGCAAATGCGATTGTGGGGTGCCAATGTGTGTGAAGGCTGGCTGGGGTCTATGAAGGCCCCAAGCCTGTCTTGATTAGTTTGTCAGAATAGCACTGACATTAAAATGCAATGCACAATAGGGATAGTGCATTACATTTTAAACACAATCAAAAAGCTGTCTGTTATAGTCCCCTTGTGGGACTATTAAGTGGTAAAAAAAAGTAAAAAAACGTATTTATTCAATAAAAAAAATTACGCTTTTTTTTAAAATACGCTTTGCAATGAAAAAAATAGCAAAAAAAAAAAAAAATATCTTCCCCATATGTTTGGTATTGCCGTGTCCGTAACGACTCGCACTACATAAATATCATGTAAATTATCCCCTACGGTGAACGCCGTAAAAAACAAACAAAAAAACCCCCAGAATTGCTAATTTGTTCTTAGTTGCCACCGAAAAAACAAGCGATGAAAAAACACCATTTACTCCAAAATGATACCAATGAAAATTACAAGTTATCCCGCAAAAATCAATCCCCCACACAACTCCAGAGAAAGAAAAATAAAAAAGTTATGGGTCTTGGGAAGCGGCAACTCAAAAACATTTTTTCTTTTAAAAAAGGTTTAATTGCAAAAAAGTTGTAAAATGTAAAAAAAAAAATAAATAAATATGTATTTGGTATCACTGTAATCATACTGACCCAGAGAATAAAGATGTTATGTTATTTATACCGAAAAATGAACGCCGTAACATTTATAACGTAAAAACGAAGTGGCAATATTGTTTTTCCCATCTCCCTCCCAGAAAGAGTTAATAAAAGTTAATCAGAAAGCTATGTGTACTCCAAAGTGGTGCCACTAAAAACTACAAACTACAGCCCTGATAAAGCTATATAGACGGAAAAATAAAAAAGTTATATCTCTTGGAACGCGACGATGAAAAAAGGAAGAAAAACACTCGGTCAGTAAGGCCCAAAACAGGCTGGTCACTAAGGGGTTAAATTAGTGTTTACCCTGCAGTACTAATCTTTTAACACGGCACAGGAGAGTACATTTAATTTGCAATTTAATTACTCCGTTCTCTATGTGTTGCACAAATCTATTTATTGCACTTCGTTTTATGAGCTCGTTGCTGGTAACTTTCAGGTGCTTAAATTTATTTGAGAATTTAACGTCGTATGAAACAGGCGGCTTTGTGAGGTTGCCTTTTCCTTATGATGCGATATTAAAACAATGCTGAGATTGGATACTAGTCACATATACTCCAGATTAGTTTATATAAGTATATGCTTATTACACTAATTGTCCTAGTTTTCTCTGAACTACCACATGCTGATCTTTCTCTTACTGCCGTTTACAAACCAGATAGACCCTTTCCAAGTGAAGGGGAGTTGAGCTGCAACACGCTGGCACAAGCCCTGCACTGAGAACGGAGCTGTCTGATTTCAGCCTAATTCTGTGTGTGAGCTTCATTGCCAGAGGCTGCCTGTGAACACCTAATTAGTGGTGGTGGGGGGTACTGGATGTCAGACCCTCACTGATCTGATATTGATGACCTATTCTGAGGATAGGTCATCAATATCGTTAGCCTGGAAAACCTTTTAACAGAGTTCAGTCTGACATGTTTATTCAGTTCCCTTTATCCATTTTCGTCAAAACATACAAGTGCTGATTTGTCATTTCTAATCAGTTCTACTTGTGTTTTGTAGACGTTTGATAAGCTTGGTACAAGTCATTAGAGGAACTTCTTTACAGTACTTCATGGCAGGCATTCATGCACCCCATGGCAGGCATTCATGCAAAAAATGCTGTACTGTATATCATCAAGAAATTTGCCGCATTTTGAGACTTTGGTTTGGACACTTTTAAGGTAGGTGTAAAAAATGTCTAAAAGACGTAATAAATGTAGCACACACTATATAGTAAATTTTGTCTTAAAGTTTGCAACAGGATTTTTAGCAAGACTCATTCGCTATACCTTGACGGTATGAATAACAATACAGTGGTCTCTCAAGTTACAATAGTAATTGGTTCCAGGACGACCATTGTATGTGGAAACCACAATCGGCTCCAAAGCCCCAAAATGTCATCCAAGATAAGAGAAAACGAAGATTTAAGAAAAATAATCAGATAACTAAGACAGAAAAAACAAGACCTTACATATAACAGTCAGGAATAGCTGCTGACTAGCAACTAATCCAGCTATTTTACCACAGAAGGGGCCTTCATTGGTTGGATCTGAGTCTAAAGCATTGTATGTTGAGTTTGGTTTCAACTTATTGTGGTCCAGACCATTGTATGTTGAAAATATTGTATCCTGAGGCCATTCTATCTTGAGGAATCACTATATATTTACCATCACTTATTGATTAATTATTTTACTTGGCTGACAAATAAATCAAGTCAACCACCCTAGAATGTACTGTATATATATGTGATTAGCTTCAAAAGCTTATATGTGTTCATTTTTTATCCGTCCCTTGTACAGGTAAAATAGAGGGTTCTTGATATTGCAGTACATGATTTCATTAACTGGTAAGGGGAGTAAAATTATACTCCCCCGTTCAGGTAATATAAAGGCTATATGTTTTACCTTAGGGTTTGGTCAGTGGGAGTCCAAGTGCCGAGACCCCCGCTGATTGCTAAAATGAGAAGAGCAATAGGAGAGTGAGGGATTCAGAAGTGGCACTAACTCAGTCTGACAGATTGGTACAGGATTATTTGTTGGTATCTCTACAATGCGTTATATATCAGGTAATAACCAAAGTAACTTAAGACCAGAGACAGAATGTAACATACAATATTTATGGAAATCATACTTTAAATTCTGTCTTTTAAGTTCTGTTGGTTTTTGCCTGATGAAGGAAATGATATGGTCCCGAAACACACTGTAGATATAAAAACAGAGAGTCCTATAATCCTAGCCTTTTGGTTCTGTGGGGGCCATGTGCTGCACCTCGTGGATTACATTCACTGCCTTATAGGTTGTTGTGCTCTGAGCACAACGAATTCCGGTGAGCATCCTTACTGCCTGAATTCCTTCTTATGTTTATCAGTCCTGTCTATGACGCATTCTCCCTTGTCTCTTTATATGTGATGGCTAAAATGAGGAGAGAGAAGTGCTCATACACAGAGCTCTCTCTCCTTGCTGCTGAAGACGGACAGGAGACAGGTTCACAGACTTTGTATTGAGACCATATTTATCAATGAAAAGAGACAGTGCTCTGGGTGAACACTTAGCAATCAGCACTCGGAACCCCACCAATCGAAACCTTTAATATGACATATTAAAAATAGTTTCAAAGTATATGGACATTTTAAGAAGGACTGCTTTACTGTTCAATTGTTATTGCTTTGTATATGCCAAGTACATGTAACGGGTGTTGCTGTTACACCTAAAGGCTCTGCTCTTTCTGCAACTGCTGCACCCTCTGCACAGGTAGTAAAAATGCCTTGCCCTGTTAATCAAAGTGGAGAGCGAGCAGCAGTTACAAGGAGAGTAGAGACTCTAGGTGTAACGGCAACGCCCCTGTTGCTCCTAGAGGCTCGTTTGCATATATTAAAATATCATTTTTCATAGCAATGTGGGCACATATGTACATGGGACCAACACAGATGTCTTCAGCTGCCAAGCGCTCATGTAACAGGTCAGCCAGTTTCATACGTACAAATCTTTTGAAAGATGACCTAGATGTTGTCATTACCTAGCTCAATAGGTCTAATTTGGTGCTTTTTGGAACAGTTTGACACGTCTACTTTTCGAGATATTCTCTTCACCAAGTGGGTGTAGCTTAGTGGAAAAAGTACATGGTCTAATTTTGCATCAAATTAAGTCACAATTCTGGCATACGATTCTGTCACTAAGTATGGCAACCAATAGTTGTTATAACAGATTAGCCAAAAGTATTTAGCCATGCACCAAATTTATCATTCAACCAGAGCCACTATGATAAATTTGGTTGATTTCTAAGTTTATACCATCTGAAGAATTAGTAAATCTGCCCCACAATATATATATATATAATTTATAAATCTGAGTGTATGTATGTGTGTATGTCCGCTAAAGGAATCCGCACCGTCACATTTATTTTCTCTCTGCAGCTCACACTCAGACAACACAGTGCTACTGTCTGAGAGTGTGCTGTTCAAAAGGACATCCCTGTGTCCGTCCAGTCCCTGCGCCGGACAGAGTAGTCTGAAAGCTGGACTGTCCAGCCTAAAACCGGACCTCTGGCCACCCTAGGGGCAGGCTGCTGTGGAGGTGACAGTTAAGGGGACGGTCTGCTATGGAGGTCAGTGTTAAAGGGCAGATTGCTGTAGAGGCCACTGTTAAGAGGACGGGGTGTTATTGAAATCACTGTTAATGAGATGTGGTACTGTGGAGGTCACTACTAAAGGAGCGGCCTCTGTGGAAGTCTCGGTTAAGGGGGCAGGGAACGGCAGAGGTCAAAGTTACGGGGGCGGGTCTGCTATGGAGGTCAGTTTTAAGGGGCGGGTTGCTGTAGAGGTCACTGTTAAGGGGGCGGGTGTTGTGGAGGTCACATTTTAAGGGAACGGAGCTCTGCGGAGGTCAGTGCTAAAGGGGCGGGTTATTGTGGAAATCATTGTTAATGAGACGGAGTACTGTGGAGGTCACTAATAAAGGGGCGGCTGCTCTGGAGGTCACTGTTAAATGGGAGGGTGCTGTGGATGTAACTGTTAAGGGGGCAGGCTGCTGAAATAGGTGAAATATACCTGTGCAAAGCCGGGTCCTTCTGCTAGTGTGTGTGTGTATATATATATATATATATATATATATATATATATATATACTGACAAGCAAAAGGGTAACAATGTTTTGAACTTTTGAATTTCAGGCTCCATATCTCACCATCCAATACAGCTTCGAACATGAGACTACTATCATTTTATAGACAATCATCTTAGCTATCTCATACATAAATTGGACTTCCAACTATTTAGCATATGATTAGTTATGCAGATTCTTGTCACACAACTGCAGTGTTACTGTTTTGCTCCTGGTGGTGGAACAATCTTTTTCTTCTTGTATACTACAAATTACAAACTGTTCTCAAGTTCACTGATAGTTCAGTGTGTTATTATGTTGATTCCGAAGCAAAAGGTCACTGGTTTGAATCCAGGAGCAGTCTGGTGGACGTCCAGGCAAAATATCAGTGTTAACAAGTCAGTTCATCACAAGGTCTATCTTCTCGCATGACAAACACGGCAGTGGAGGTGGCTCTCATGCTTCATAATAGTCAGATCACAGATGTCTATGCAAGCACCGTGGGATGTGCATTACACAAGTCTGGAATGGTGGCCAGAAAAAGGTGAAGAGGCCTCAACTTCAACATCGTCATGAGAAGCGGCGGCTCCAGTTTGCAAAAAAGTATGAACAGTGGACAGTAGAAGATTGGAAACGAGTGATTTGGAGAAATGAGACGAAAATCAATAGATTGGGCTTTGATGGGTGCAAAGGGGTCTGAAAGAAACAAGGAAAAATGGGGTTGACAGATTGAGAAATTTAGGGAACTGTCAAGTTCGGTGGAGGAAGTCTGATGATATTGGGTTGTTTCACAGCCAAAGGCATTGGATACTTGACCAAGATCGATGGTGGTCTCAATGCTGAGCTATATGTGAGTATCTTACAAGATGAGTTACTTCATACACTCAAGTATTATAAGGAAATGTGCTAACAGCTCTCACCTGCAGTTGATGTGCTCATAGCAACAATGAAAAAGCACGGACAGAGATCCTGGAGAATGACGCCAATCTCGACGAATGAAGAAACAAAAAAGGTCCAGCTTTTATCTTGAAAAATATATAAGAACTTGTCCTTTATTTGTAGATAGCGGTTAAAAATCCATACAAGGAACAGAGCATGTCTACATGTTTCGGACATGTAGACATGCTCTGTTCCTTGTATGGATTTTTAACCGCTATCTACAAATAAAGGACAAGTTCTTATATATTTTTCAAGATAAAAGCTGGACCTTTTTTGTTTCTTCACTCAAGTATTATAGGTATGAAAAGGACGACATAGTGTTCCAGCAGGACAACAACCCGAAGCATACGTCGAGATTGGCAACAAAATAGTTAAATGACATGCTTGAATCTGATCGAGAGCATGCCCAGAAGGATTCGGGCAGTGTTGAAAGCCAAAGGTGGATTTACAAAATACTAGCAAAAAAATAATTCAGAATTTTAGAAACAAAACAGTAACATAATTCTGCATAACTAATCATATGCTAAATAGTTGAAAGTCCAATTTATGTATGAGAGCCAAGATGATTGCCTATAAAATCAAGGTAGTCTCACGTTTAAAGCTGTAGTGGATGGTGAGATACGGAGCCTGAAAGTCAAAAGTTCAAAACATTGTTACCCTTTTGCTCATCAGTGTGTGTATATATATATATACACACACACACACATATATATATATATATATATATATATATATATATATATAAAAGAAAAAAAATGGCAGCACCGAGAGACCAAGGAATATGCAGGTGCTAGGTCCAGGGGTGTTAGCCAACCCTTGAATAAAGATGAGGAATATGGACAGCACTCCCGAATATGGATAAAAATTCTTCTTTTATTCACCCATGTGGTATACAAGCAACATTTCGGTCCATCAATAGAGCCTTTCTCAAGCCGAAGAATTTTTATCCATATTTAGGAGTGCTGTCCATATTCCTCATCCATATATATATATATATATATATATATATACTGTGTAGACTTGATTTTGTATAATTTACTAAATGTGTACCTTTAGGTCCTAGATTGCGGGGACTGGCAAGCCATGGTTAGGGGCAGCACCCTCATGCTCTGTCAGGGTAGCTGGCAGTGAGATTGACTGGTTTCTCAGCTGATAGATTAGTGCACAGTCTGGTTTATAAGCACTAACAGAACGCTTCCAGTTTAATTCTCAACTTTTATTGTATAATATTACTCTTTAATATATGCCAAGTACTCAGCAAAGAAAACCATTTGTAAAACCCCTTTACATATTCCCTAAAGGATGGCTGACACCCGCTTTGAGCCAGGAGGAGTTCCTGGCTCCTACTCTGTTGGACCTTACATGATCATGTATTACATTAAGTCCGTCACCCCCCTCACCCTGCCTTGAGGCCACATAGACATAAATGAAATAAACTATATAGCATCAGATAAACCAGATTGCAGCAAGAATGTTTGATAACTGAGCACAAGTGCTGAAACATGATAAATGATAACAACAGATGATACAAAGCAAATATGTAGTGTTGACATGAATGTTTGCCATGGAAACAGTACAGTAGTATACAGAAGTTTGATGTACAGCATAGCAGAGTTATTATTATGGCCCTTCATTCCTTTATCCAGTATGACATTTACAAGAATTATCTTGATGAAAATATCTTTTAAAGGCAGCACTAAACCTATAGCCATACATTTCCAGGATCATGGCAATAATGTGATACTAGGATATGCCCCCATTGTCTGATAGGTGATGGTTCCACCTCTGGGACCTGCAACTTCACCGAGAATGGAGGCCTAAAAGTGCTGGAGGGCGCACTGCTCATGCGCAGCCGTCCTCCATTAATTTCTATGGGGCCTCTGAAAATAGCCAAGTGCTGGCTCAGGTATTTTGGTTGGCCCTGTAGAAATTAATGGGAGTGGTGACCGCGCAACTGTGGTGCACTCCCATTCACTTCTATGGGGAAAGCGTTTGGCGGGTCCTCCAGCCACCACCTTCCCTGCTCCTTTCTCTAAATAGGTGCGGGTCCCAGTGGTGGGACCAGTCTATCAGACAATGGGGACATATCCTAGCGATATGCCCCCATTGTCTCAGATGGGAATACCCCTTTAATATTAAAGTGTAAAAAAAAAAATCTAAAAACGGATATGGGTACGTATTTTTATTTGATTTTTTTTATAGCTATTTCAGGGAAAATTGATTCGCTACCACTAAGCACAAGGAAATTTCACTTCAAGGCAACTCGGATTTTCCCTTACTTTGTGAACTTCGTTTCGCACTAATCATAATATAGGATATACCTGATTTCATGAATTCAACGCCAAGAGACTGACTGGTAATAATACATTCAACATATGTCATGATAATAAATAATATAATGACTGACCTTCACCCTACTGTGATTAGACATATTATTCTACACATTTCATCGAATCATTATCTCAACAAGCAGCTAGTACAATTATGTTAAAAGACTCAAGAATCTTAATGTTAAACAAATTCTTGAATTTTCTGCTTATTAGGGCATCACATATTAGTAACATTAGTAAATAGTTATATTGCAGGAAACTACTTTTTATCTAAATATTCACTGGGGTACTATGGTATATAGAGTAATTGTCTACAAGTAAACACAGTATCACTTAAGGTAGCGGAAGAGAGGCAAAGATTTCCCTAGGCT
The DNA here is from genome assembly GCA_033119425.1 of Bufotes viridis. Lineage (NCBI taxonomy): Eukaryota > Metazoa > Chordata > Amphibia > Anura > Bufonidae > Bufotes > Bufotes viridis. The sequence continues at coordinate 156,505,225 of CM065593.1, read as the reverse complement.
GCATTGGAGACAAACAATGTGCACACCACAGTCCTGTAATGCTCATTCCTACAGATTTAGAGAAACAGTCACTCCTCGGAATCTGTTCTGTCCTAATGTTCCTCATGGGCTTTCAACCACCATTCCTGTTATTTGTAGTACAATAAATTGACATTCCCCACAGAGTCATTTCAAATAAACTAAGCCACAAAGGGTAACTAAATTCACAGAAGGGTTTGTGTCCTGCCACCAACTCTACGGTCTATGCTATATGACACCAAGTTACAACTCAACAGATACAAAGTTTCTTGCTAAAAATAAAATAAAAATATTGAACTACTTGGAAAATGCAATGTTCCTATACCCCAAATCTACTTTAAAGAGGTACACTGTAGATAAAACCTACAAATTGAGCATATTGTATACAATGTTATCCATACTGTAGTGTCTTAGGGGGCGAGTCATGACAAAGAAATTCTTACTTTCATTTGTTGGAATTTTTTTGTCAGGCACCACCCCTGAGGTCCCTGAACCAGTCATGTGTTATGTGTTGTACACATTTTACCTAGAAGTTTCCTTGAATATGGTGTATAAAAAATAACTGATTCTAAATACAATTTTTTTTACTTTTCAGGAGTTAGTACCAGAATATCTTTAAGTTGTAAAAGGAACAATACCAAAGATGATTTTGAATTCTTGATATAGGAAATAAAATTGTTACCCTAAATTATTATCCAAATGGCCATGGTTTCATCGTCTAGAGCAGGGGTGCACAACCTTTCTGGTTGGGGGCCACATTATCAGCCTGAACCAATTCCAAGGGCTGAAAATAAAACTTAAAGGGGTATTACCAACTGAAATAATGTATTTTTGGCATATTGAACATTTAGTATATACTATAAATGTCCAGTTACAGTTCTAGGACTCCCATCTAATAGGAGAATACATGAAAGATACATGTAAGAAGCCATAAGACATAGACCTACATGTCTTTTACCAGATGTTTGGGGGCCGCACAGAATGGTATCGAGGGCCGCATGTGGCCCCCGTGCAGCAGGTTGTGCACCCCTGGTCTAGAGCCTTAACTGATTAATTCCCTCGTGCAACACAAAATGTTGCCTGTTTTCTATATAACCCATGACCAGCAGTGATTATCAATTTATTTGAAATATGACAGTGCCTATAAAAGCCTTTCATTAAGCATACCACCTATTCGGAAGGCTGTTCTACTTTTCTTTGTAGTACTGGAAATGGACTGTCAGCTAATCCAAGAATGCACACCAAAAATCCTTTTGTATTTATGACTTAATTTCACGCCCCCCTATAGCCCAGCCCTTGTATGTTTCCTCTGTGCTTTTCACTGTAGCTTGGCACGGCATGTATCCCTGGTTGTAGATGCCAGTGTGAGCGCCATCAAGCCATTGTGCCTCTGTCAGGGTATTTAGATACAAGGCTAGGGCAGGAAAATACAGTTATGCCTCGGCAAAGACAAGCCTAGTTATAAATCCAGTTTTAAAAATGTATTCACTGTCTATTAGTCTCGCTCTAAAGGTCTAGTCTATAATAAGTTCATAAAATAGTAAAGAACATTTGGATGTTGGGTGATTGTTTTTCATTAAATATAATATTTCTCCTTCTTTCTTAATTTCAAGAGTGTACAAAACATTTCTAGTGAAATTAATGTAAATTGTGGAAATGGTCACAACCACTGGACTGGTCCTATAGAAATTGCTTTTCATTAGTGCATTTGTATGACCACCGCCATTGAGGATTAAAGTGAGGTCTCTCTAAAACCGTCTCATTATAGTAAAATGCCATAATGTAAACCTAACCTAAATAAAGCAGGCAGCAACTTAAATGGCCACAATTGCTTTTTGAAGCTTTCCCACCATGATTTATTGATGTGACCTATTGAGAAACTCATTGACATAAAGAATAATTTAGAGCGTCCTTTCATCCCCTCTGATATTGGTCGTCTTAATAACAGCATAAATTGGCCATTTAAAGAATAATTATTTTACTGGAACAAAAAAAAACCTCCTATGTATGTCTACATGTTGTGCCCCCATGGATTACTTGCAACACACTTTTCAAATACAGAAGGTATGCATATCCTTTACTCCTATAACACATTTCTTCTTCTAAAAATAAAAAATAAATGGTCGGGAGCATAGAACCAACACAGCACTACTTATAGAATCATTTCTTAATTCTTGTAAATACAGACAGTATAGCTGTAAGGGAGATCTACACTAAATATAATGGGGCAGCCAAGGAAATTTCAGATTCCCTGCAGTTTACACTTCCGCGCATTATGGATTGCCAATAAGATGATGAACTTGATGAAGAAATATATAGAATATATGTAAAAAGGTATTTGAGACATATGGAATTACCAAATATTACCTTTTAATTATTGCCAATAGCTACAAAATGGAAATATACCGTAAACAGCTTTGTAAGATTTCTTAAAGGAGTTCTCTGGGAATTATTTAAAATAGATGCCAGCAAGATGTCCTAGAATGTGAGCAGACTGGTTGCCTAGAAGGGCGAACTGGGAACACAAAGTGGCCCTGGAAAAAACAAAAAATGGCCTCATGTTGTAGGCGGGTTCAAATACACAGAAGTTGGGGAAACAGAAATAGTCAGGGCCACCGTGCAGTACAAAATGCTACCTCACCAGAACCATATACCAAGGTGCAGCATAAAATCCTGCCTAAACGAAGTAACACTGAGAGCATCAGATCTTTATGTACAATACCTAGATGGAGGGCAAGAGGAGGGCTTGGGTGGCCCTCTAGGCATCAGCCCACAGGGAAATTTCTCTATAGGGTCTATGGCCAGTCCGCCCATGGTTGCTTCCACTTGCAGGGCTGCCTAGACAGGTGAAAGGGGCATGGTCTGACTACACATTACATAGCTCTATAATGGTAATGATGTGATCCTATGAGGGGGTTTGGCTGATGTTGAAGGAGCTGTCTGACATAATTCAAATCTTAGACTGCCCCTACAATGTCAAAAAAAATAAAAATAAAAAAAAATACATGATATGCTCACCAATTTATTCAGGGCTGTTAAATGTAGTGCTGGTCTGGTACTCTTGAGGCTGTGCCTGGATATGGCATGAAACCACTGCAGCCGACCACTGTTCCCAGCGGTCTGCAGTCTAAAATTCAGTATTTTTGTATTTTATTTCATTTTAAGACATTGTAGGGATTTTCAGACAGTTTTAATTATCTCATACAACCCCTTTAATCTAATGTGTATGGGCACCTTTAGGTTCTTCATCACACAGGCTGTTCTCTCTCGTTATTAATACTGAAGCTTCATCCTCCTTAAGATGTCACTCTGCAGTTTGTAGTGACTGAGAAGAATCATTTCAACCGCAGAAGAGAGGGAGGATTCCAGAGACATTACAGTCTAGAGTGGTGAGATAAGATAAGGAAGTATGACTTCTGCAATGTGAGTGGGAAGGGTACCACACAGCAAGGAAGATGTAAAGAGTGCATAGTATGTGCCATAATGCAGATTGCTATTATTATTATATCTATACAATGCAGATTGCTAGAATGAGACAGCAATCACATAGCAGGCAGGAGCAAAGTGTTTCTGGCATGCATATCTAAAAGATAATGCCCATCGGGTTCTAATTTAGATATTTCTTTTTAAAGAGCCTCCTTAAAAGGTAGAAGTCAAAACCACATGAAAAAGGAGACACTAATGCATCTTTTAAAAGCCCAGGTACTTTCTAACCTACCCAACACACATATATGGACTTTAAAAGTAAACCTCACTTCAAGCTTGATAAAATCTAAGCACTTCAAATACTTCAATAAAAAATAGATACAACAATATAACAATCATTTTTCAGTAATATAACTATATTAATTTCTTGCCTTTTAGTTGTATCAAAGGGATAGACAAATGATGATTTTGAAAGTGTACTTTAGTTCTCAAGGTAGTTTTCGAGTGCTTCATTGTAGAATCATAACTATGAAGCAGCAGATTATAATTTTTTTGGGCTTCCCTACTCTCTTCCAAAGCCATATTATTCCCTGTTTCACTTGCACAGCCAGATGCATTTCTCTCACAAGCAGGGGGTGTCTCCATTCTGTTGAATCTGCCTGTACTGTGCGCAGTAACCTCAATTCCTTTACTTTCCACTGTGTTTGTTTTCTTCTATGGAGCTCAGAAAGGTGATAAGAAGGGAGAGATCACATTTACAGACACACAGGAGCTTCTCTGCTCTTCAGAAACAATGTAGAGGCATTTTTTTTATCCGGCTCAGGAATCAGAATCTCTACTAGCTCTGACACTCCCCTATTTCCTTTGAGCCGTCTCTTGTGTCTCTGTTACTACAGACAGATCTTCCATAACAACAGGCAGTGGGCTGCACATGGAAATGAGACCCCCTAGTGGCCATAAGTGGTCTTGAAGGCAGATTTTTTTAATGAAGGGAAATTTGCTAATTACACCATTCTCTATTACATTGTGTGAAATACAGTGATTCTAAGTTGTCTTTAATTGCTCCCAATTACACATTGGGTTTACACTGGGTTTACACATTGTGGCCAAAACCATGCTGAGATGTGGGTTGGTGTCGTTTTCAAATGAATTGGAGCTAAAGACAGTTTGATTGTTAATAGGCACAACAATTTATTTGTTGTGTAGCTGCAGCTATTACAATTGAACTATTTTGTTGGAAAAATTTCAAAACTGTGCTGATCTGCACTTCGGACGCATCCTGCCTGGACCCTTGGCCCTACGTGTGAATCCAGCTTCATGCCATATGTAAACTTTTATCTGCAGTAACTATATTTCAGGTCCAACTTGACGAAAATACTTTTTATTCACAGAGTTACTTCATAACTTTACAAATGCAAATTAATCTTAAACGTGTGGCAAAGACATAACTATCAGTCCTCCCATGATCTTCCTTACTCATCATTTTAGTCTTGACTAGAGGAGTAATAATTCACTCAACACTTACAAGTCCTCCCTTCTTAGGGTTCTAAAACCGTTTTGGCATCCTGACATATCACATTTTTTATGGCTGATTCTGGGCACTGGAAAAGGAAAACAATTAAAGTATATTTACTGGAGAAATGACAAATGAGTACATATAGAGAGGTCAATTTATCATTGGCTTCAGCTATGTCAGGATCATTTCTATATTTTCTGCCTGTCTCCTTGCTTGTCAAAATAAGCTGATTTACCATTTTCTGTCCGGTGAAGATGAATGATGGGAAATAATTATGCTTATAAACTGAAGAGTGTACTTTGGGGTGTTCTGGCTGATGCTAGATGTAGACCGGACAGGTCTATTTGTTCTTCACACAACATTGCAGGCATGCTTGCTGCTATAAATGGAGCTGCTATACAATTTCACGGCCTGTGTTCTGGCACAAAATTTACACTCGTAGGAATGTTCTGTGCAGCTATATGGAGTTCACGATGATAACTTTTATTACAAATATTTAGAACTAGTTTGGGTAAAATTACTTATAATCTTCAACAACTGCATCTGCGATGTCCAAGATTTCCTGCCTGACTATTTTTGTGAAAAACTACAGATCTTGAAACTTTACAGCAGGCTTTCCCGAGTCATTGTGACACTGTCATTTTTCAAAAAAGCAGTGACACAGTTTGCTATTCAGTCTAACAAGCACAAAAACTTTACAGACCATGTAACTTCGCAAGGGCATACATCTTGCTGCCATCAACAAAGTTGAAATTGGCTTCATAAATATTTGATCTGCTAAATTGTCCAACATGGAAGCTAGTGTTTGTACTTTGATCAACCCTGTCATCTTCTACTTCTACTCAAATGTCTAGGTACTTTTATAGCATTAGAACGGGTTAAAATATCAGTTAATTATTTCTGGTTGATTGAAGACAAGGTAAAGGAGAAGTCTGGGAGTTTACTCCCACGCTCATCTCTCTTACCTGCTGAGAAGGGCTTTCCAACTTTTTTAAATGCCAGCAGCCAACTTCAATGGTAAAAAAATCATATTCAGCTGCTTCCTGCTCCTCTGTTCCGATTTCCTGGGTTCCTGGCTCTCTTCTGAGGTCTTCCGATCCTCATCTTGTAAACTTTTGGATAAACAGGGCCATGTGCGCCACAGGAGCCAATGACCCGCCTTAGCATTGCCCTGTCCCCAACAGGCAAGTGACTTTGCAGTGATATTTTACTAGGAATATGTAATTACAGAAGCTAGTCATGACCGCAGAGGAGGACATGATCCCGTCTATCTGAAAGTTTACAGGACAGGAGCTGGAAGACCAGTGAAGAGAGGCACGGAGCCAGTGAGTTGGAATGGAGTGGTGGGCAGAAGAGGAGTATGATGTTTTCAATGTGAACGACAGGCTGCTACTGACATTCAAAAAAGTCACAACAGCTGAATAACAGTATTATATCAACACTTAGAGTTTGATACTGCCTACAGTGAAAGAATAATACCACCTTACAGAGACAGAATAAAACCTTCTTACAATGAATTATACCACTATACACTAAATGAGTGATACTCCTGACTGAATAATATTGCCAAACATGTCCTATGGATGCAGTTAACTATGGCAGCCTAAAATAATTTTTTTTTGCAGATATTAAAGATATTTCTTCATTTTAAACAAGACTATTTGCCAATAGGGTCCTTCGACAATCAGCTGATCAGGAAGAGTCTCCTTACTGGAAACCACATTGATAAGCTATATTTTGTGCGGAATTCTGACAATACAGTAATTGTTCAGTATCCCTACAGCAATACCATGGCATGTCACAGTTGGGATTTAAATTAGAGGGGTTATCCCTTTTTAAATTTTCCATTCACTATTTTTTGAGGGACAAGTTGCATTTTTTAATGGCATTCTTTAATTTACTCTATGTTGTATTTAGTGTTGACCGAATTGAAGCATCTGAAGTGGACTTCAATCCGAATTTCAGGAAAAATTAGATTTTGCCGCTTCATGTCATCACATCACCACATGAGATGTTGTGCGGTTTTCTCAATCGAGAGAACAGCCTCTCCGCGATCAAATGGATATTTTTTTGTCGTTCCCCATTATTTTGCCTGCTACATACAAAGGAACGCACTTCGGGATGAAGTAATTCGTCACAAATCTTTGTGAATCTTTGTAATTTCTTTGTGAACTTCGGTGAAGCAGGAGAATCTAATGCTTCCTAATATCGCTCAGATCTAGTTGTACTGAAAAATCTTTGTGAGGTGAAAATGAAAAAAAAACAAACAATTCTACCAAGGCTTTTTGGGTTTTGATATTAAGACGTCCACTATGCGCTAAATGTTACACGATGTCCTTATTCTGTGGGTCAGTACCATTTTGGCGATACCAAATTTGTATAGCTTTTATTATGCTTTACTTCTTTTAAAAAATGAAAACCTTTGAAAAAAAATTAGACCCTGAAAAATATTTAGACATGGCAATACCTATTATGTTTATTTTTTATTGTTCATTTTTATTTGTAAAATTGGGAAATGAGGATGATTAGAATTTTTATTATCTTATTTTTTTATTTTTTAAAGCTTTCTTTACTTTTTACACAGTAATTTTTAGTCCCCTTAGGGGACTTTAACATGCGATTCTCTGATCTCTTAAATTGCAATAAAATACCATTGCAGGCTATGGGATTCTGAGAGGCTGCCTGTGAAGCTATGTCCCAGACACAGCTTCACAGGCAGCTAGCCATGACAGGCCTGGAAACTTTTACAAGGTCCCAAGCTGTAATGGCAACTGATGAGAGCCCACAATTTCAGTTTTCAATTTCGGGACTCCGGTTGAAAGACAGAAGGTGCCCCCTCCCTCGGTCTCATCTCACAGATGCTGCAGTGTCTATTGATAATGGCATCTAAGCGTTTAAATTTATGCACAGGTACCCTGCCATGTATGAAGCAAGGTCATCATTTGAGCTCTCTCCATACCACCCTTTAATGAAACGTAAAACATAAAAATCAGACATCATATACTCCATGACTCTTTCTAACAAAGCTAGAACCTGCCCTGTACCTCACATGGATCCACAGCTTTTCCTGTTAATTTTTCCAATTGCTTTGTCCCTATAACTGCTCAGAAGGCATGCCCTTACTCAGGGGGCACGTCCTTTCTGCTGCATGTCTATCCCTATTGCAAGTCAGGGGGCATGTCCTTTCTCATGAGGCATGTCCTTTGTGCTGCTGCTCTCCCCTGCAATTGTCACAGTTTCTAACATTAGATAGGGCTGGTGGCAGTTGAAGGATGGAACTGAGCATGTGTGTCCACCTCAGCGATGTTACTGGTAAGGTAGGGAACAAACAGCAGGTGGCGCTATACAGATCCATTTTACTAAATATGGTAAATTTTTAATTACATGCAATTACAGTTAAAGCATTAAATGATTTAAAGTATTAAAATCCAGGTGCCGGTGTGAAATAGGTAGGGTAATTTTGTGGGACAACCTCTTTAATGGGATCTTTGTGTAATGTAGGACAGGACAGGTCCTCCAAGATGAGAGACACTCTTTGTAACCTCTCTCCACTCTGGCCAAGAGATGAGGAACTTGAACTTTCTCCTCTGTTATCTCAGAATTCCTTAATAGAGTATGTGAAACTCAATTTCGTAACCTGGACAACCCCTTTAATTATAATTGATGAAGATCACACAAGTCTGGTGATTATAGGCTTTAAATGAGTAAGGAACGCTAAGCGCACTTGTGACAGGAAAATGAACCTGCCCTTTGTTAATGACTTGACATAATGAATAGTGTTTAATTCAATGAGTTATTAGGGTTCATAAAGTAGACCACAAAGTAACATGAAATGATAAACCACTTAAAAAGACAAGAAGCACATTTCCTTGCAGAGAAACAGCAGGCTTATTTCATAAACCACAGTGAGTTAAAAATTAAATGACTGCACAATGCAGTCGAATGTGTGGCATGATGGGAAATCTCATAATAAAGTTAAACCATGATGTGCCCAAAGAGGTTTTTGCTGATATATTTCTGGATTACAATGATAATCTTTTTCTGTTGCATACAATTTTGTATATAAATTTAATCACTTCCCTTCCCGTACTTGATAGTATAGACATATTTTATTTTGACTAGCCCATTAACAATATGCCAGGCCAGCGGCTAGTGAGTTTATAAAATTCATACTTAAATCTGTCACAATGAGAACTTTTGAATAGTCTTTCTGAATGATCAATCACAGGAAATGTTAGACTGGTGCCAGAAGAATAAAGAAAAGAGGTCATGATCATAACCACTTCAGTACTGAAAATGCATTATGACTAGATTTTGTACAATGTAATATGAAGCCCTCACATAAGGAGCTTCGAATAAATTTTGATAACATAGCATTACCTTACATTGATAATGGAGCTTATGTAGGTATAAGTCAAGAGAACAAGGGGCAAATGGAATTCACTAAAATTTCACGGGGAAGACTTTGAGAAAATATTTAGAGAGGTTCAATAAGTGTGCAATGTTTGATACAAAGTAATGGGGGGACACTGGAAATATGTCTTACAAACAATGTAAATGAAAACCAAAGGCTTAGAAGGGGTTGTGCTGACAATAAATGTTCTTTATATAATCCGGCATGAAAAGCTGGTTACCTTTTGTAATTTACTTTTTTGAGTTATTCTCATGATAATGACACCCCTGGTTTTTAAACCATATGGTAATGTTCACGTCCACCTACCAAGGTGGTTATAGATGCTCATTTCCATCCCTCAACTGTCACCAACAATATACATCAGTCACAGGGAGAGAGAGATGCAGCAGAAAGGACACACTCCCTGAGCTGTGATAGGAAAAGAGCTGTAGCATAAAATGCATGTCCCCTGAGCAAACGGCCTAAAAAAATCTAGCAGAGCAATTGGAGTAATTAATAGGGAGATCACTGGATCCATGTGAGGTATAGAGCTGGTTCTAGCTTTGTTAGAAAGAGATTGTCATGTACTATAAGATGTTTGATGTTCTTTTTTTTTCTTTTACATCAATCATGGGATTGCATTCTAATGTACTTTATCAGCAGAGAGTTAGTAAATCATGGGCAAAGTAGGCCACAGAAATTATTTTATAATTTCGGAGCCCACTGACAATTTTCACATTTCCTTTTTCACACTCAGCCTAAATAGTTTTTTTTTTTTTTTTGAGTGGGGAAGGGGTGGAAAATAACTCATTTCTATAAGGAGAATTTGCAGAAATGAGTTAATATACATACTTTGCATTCTTATCTAGTAAGTATATGCAATAAAAATGTACCATTTAAAGGCTATGGACACCTTTGTGGACACTTTTTATTACTGCATTCTACAGTCCTGGCCCCCTCACAGGGAAGCAAGAACAGAAAGGCACATTTAAAAGCTATGAACACCTTTGGGAAATTTTTATATGATTGTATTTTATTTATTTTGGGCTAAAAATCTTTTTTTCAATTGGTCTTTATTCAAGTTTTTCGGCAGATTTCAGCTTCTTTCTACTTGCAGACTGTTGCTTTCTGTGGCAGATCTGAAGGCTTGGTCTATAGCCCTTACCTCTGAACTCCTGACAGCTTAAGCACTCAATTAAGCATAATGTTATCAGTTTGATAAGAACTGAGCTATAATGAGTGCTTATGAGCTGTCAGGAATTCAGAGATAAGGGCTACAAATGAGCCGTCAAGGCTTCTATCTGATGGGACTCACTGTGAACAGAAAGCCTGCGGCTCAGCAAATACACCAAGACTGATATATAAACAGAGAAAAGGGCTGACAATTTTTAATAGAGACCAATTAAAAAATGAGTAGAATACAATAATAAAAAAATGGCCCCAAAGGTGTCCATATAGCATTTAAAGTATTACTTTAACTTTTCCTATAAAGACAATACAAAATGTGTGACTTTTTATTGGTGTAGTTATTACAGGAAAATGGAAAACCGACATGAGACAGCAAACAGAAAACAGCAAACCATTTTGGGGGTTATCTTTTATGCTGATTTTTCTTTTTTTGCAGTTATTTTCCATGATAAAAGAGGGCCATGTACTGTAGATTTGGTGTTTGCTGCATTCTCTGGCATATGCCCACAATGCTAACCACAAACACAACACAAGCCATAGGATCTCCATTACTGCCACACTGCACACATGAGCCTCTTGTCACAGTCACTTTGGCCCCAGTCAGTTTGGTTATTTTCCATGCTCCCGTCTGGCAAAAACCACAAGAGAAAGTCATTCCAGGTAAAGGAATTTGTGATAGACTGCATCCATCTGGAGAGTGGGACTGTTCTTCTGAAAACAGAACACGCATCAGTGCCTCGCAAACAGAACACAGTTTGCGAAGCAATGATTTAGAAAAAACACTCCCACACACTTTTCATAGTCTTGTTTCTTATTTGGTTTCATGAAACCTTAGCTCCAATGAATTATTGATTTTGGGTGACAAAATTAGGCAAAAGATAGTGAAAGTACAGAGCGGAAACTTTGAGTCAATTATCTTTTGCAATCTTTTAAAGAGGACTTGTCCTTAGTTTTTCTTTAACCAATTATCTTCACCTCCCCTGATGCCCTGTGCTCTGCTAATTCCAGTGCTATTTTTCTTTTTTTATTCGGCCCTCTCTTGTCCCAGTATGGCCCCCCCCCCTTTCATTTTGGCACCAAATATGGTAATCGGTAGTAAAGGTACAGGGAGGAGGAGACTTTGGTTCTTCTCAGTAAGTGCTGTCTTCTGCCTCACTGTGACACTGTTCAATCAGCATGCACTGCCTCACACTGACGCAGAACTCATGGTGATCTTGCGAAATTAAGCTAATCTTGTGAGACCAGCCTCTGTAACCCAGTCATTCCTGAGCCACTGTCAAGTAGCGTTATCTTTTAGTACGGTAATGGACACCATGATAAAAACCCAATGGACCTCATAAAAGTTAAAAAGGTTGGTTGGCTGCTGTTGGTGTTTGTCATGTGATGGATTCGGCACGTGTGTTATTTTACTTTATGTTCTTACATCTACAAACGTAGATGTCAACATAGCCTTGGCTGCCTCATATTTAAGACTCTTAGACCTAGCGATGTAGCAGACGATTGTCGCAAAGGAAGCGTACCTTTCTGGCAAACGCCTGCTCGTAAGAACACTACTATTACATGCAGTCATCCCCACACTGACTCGTTGTTTGCCAGCAGCAGATTAATGCCGCCGGCAAACAAGGGTTTTTAAGCATGCACGTTCATCGGGTAATCGGCAGCACTTTTAGGGCTGTATTATACGGCCAGATCATCTCTAACAAGTCTTCCTATGAACGCCTAATAGCAAAGATTTGGCTGACCATCGGCCAGTGTAATACAGTCCTTAGTATGAAATGCGAGTCATTTACTACTTCTTCCTTTACCAGTAAATAAGTATAGGTTAAGAAATTTTAACTTTGTGACTAAAGAGGATTTAAGAGTTTTCCTTCACGTGCTGGTAATGGTTTAATCCAATATTGTGTATGAAAGTGTCCAAAACATTAGATATTGTGAGACATAATTTCAAATAAAAAGGCTCAGAAGTCAATAAGGGATGGGCTCTAGGTCCCCAGTTTCATATCTATGATGTGATATCTAGTCAATTGCTAAGGGACATCTATACGCTTCGAGACATCACAGTGTAATACTGAATACCCAGCAGACAAAGACCTTCTATAATAAACATAACACAGATGGTAAAAGAAAATAATAAACCCAATTACAAACCTCTTGGTCAATAAATAAATAGGATAAATGTCCGTTGAGTAAATTATAAGCAGATTTTCTACAAATATATGTATTTTCCTAGGTCTTAAAAATAGAAATGCAGCACATATATACGCAGGCATCTTGACAACATGCTGCTCTTTACACCTGCACTGTGCTCCCAGCTGACCAGACACTTTTTATTTCAGGGGCTCATTAACACAGAGATAGTATCTTTCTAGATACCTGGTGTTCGCTCAGCATTTCTCTCGACATCTCGCAGTGCATGTGTGAAAGAAAACCACAGCTCTGTATAATGCATTAAAAACAGGCACAAAAAAATAAATAAAATAAAATCAGAAAGAAAAAACTTTTGATCTCGGCAAAATGTATCCGAAAATTAGGGAAGATCAGGTGAATAATGTGGAGTGAAATATTTTTGATGTATTTATAATGAATATGAACATTTTAAAGGCTATATCATCTCTAAGAGTTTGGAAAAAGTAAACTGAACAAAGACATTTCGCAAATGTAAGGTGGTGCAGAGATTATAAAGTTATGTGTGATAAAGAAACTTTTATTACAAAACATTTTTTATTTAAAAAATCTTGTTTGTATAGTAAACTGTATATTAAAGAGGTTGGCTTATAGGGTATATGGGCATTATATAGGGGGTCCCCCACTGTGAGCCAGAGCTTGTTAAATAGCTGACTGATAATAGTTCATTTTATCTTCAGTGACCACTGCAGGGGAAGTAGATAGCTGCAAAATTTCCCTTGTGGTAACAGTTTTGTTGGACCAAAAGATTTAGGGTACGTTCACACGACGACAATTGTCGCGCGACAAAAAGTCGCACTATTGTCGCGCGACAATTTTTATAATGGGAGTCTATGGTGTCGCAGTGCGACATGCGACATGCTGCGACTGCGACACGACAGTCGACAAAAATCCATCCGGGATGGATTTTTTGCGACTATTGTGTCGCAGTCGCAACATGTCGAATGTTGCACGTGCGACACCACCATAGACTCCCATTATAAAAATTGTCGCGCGACATTAATGTGACATCAATGTCGCGCTACAAATGTTGCAGTGTAGTGGTTCCCAAATTGTCGCGCGACTTTTTGTCGCGCGACAATTGTCGTCGTGTGAACGTACCCTTACAGTAGCGGACACCACGAAAATTCAGGGCCATCATGTGCTTCTAGATTAAATTGCTAATTGGGAACACAGGTCCTGGATTAAATGAGTATTCCCATCTCAGACAATGGGAGTGTTTTGCTAGGATATGCCCCCATTGTCTAATAGGTGCGGGTCCCACCTCTGCGACCCACACCTACACCGAAAGGGTCCCTGAAAGTTGTGGAGGGCGCACTGAGCATGCACAGCCATCCTCCATTCATTTCTATGGGGCCGACGAAAATAGCAGAGCGCTGGCTGGGCTATTTTTATCGGCCCAATAGATATGAATGGGAACTGTGGTTGCACAAGCATGGTACGCTCCCATTCACTTCTATGGAGAGAACGCTTGGCGGTGGCTGGACCCAGAAAAACCACCACCTTCCCCGCTCTGTTCTCCTAGTGATATGCCCCCATTGTCTGAGAAGGGAATACCCCTTTATGGATTTACTGTATTCCCTAGGGGACTTCCTGCCAGTAACAAATAGAGAACCCAGAGCAGTACCCTCTCAGTGCTCCTAAGTGTTCATGCATGTTTGTTATATACCTGTACACAGCCACTATACATATAAGTATATAGCCAATATATTTAAACACACGGAACAATGTGACTGCAGTGTTTCCATAGAAAAACTTTTTTTTCTACTTTTGGGCTGTCGCATTGAAATAATGTGTAGATTCATTCTGAAATTATAACCATGTTTTATCACAGTTCTTGTAAGAGAACATAACAGCCAACCTATTAAAAAAAAAGTTTAGTTTAATCTAATTTTGTATTGATCTGCAAACTACAGAATCCATAATTTGTAACTCAGCCCTGGTTCCTAAAGAGTAAGAACCAACTTTTATTTTATTCACATCTGCAGTAAAGCTTACATTCTATAACAGAATCCACAGTCCTGTGCCAGATCTGTCATACAAACATCGAGCCTAATGACTGATATTGGGGTCCTTCGAAGTTACCATAGAAGTCACACAACCAGTTCTACATGCTGCAGTATTCTATGATGTGATATCTAGTCAATTGCTAAGGGACATCTATACGCTTCGAGACATCACAGTGTAATACTGAATACCCAGCAGACAAAGACCTTCTATAATAAACATAACACAGATGGTAAAAGAAAATAATAAACCCAATTACAAACCTCTTGGTCAATAAATAAATAGGATAAATGTCCGTTGAGTAAATTATAAGCAGATTTTCTACAAATATATGTATTTTCCTAGGTCTTAAAAATAGAAATGCAGCACATATATACGCAGGCATCTTGACAACATGCTGCTCTTTACACCTGCACTGTGCTCCCAGCTGACCAGACACTTTTTATTTCAGGGGCTCATTAACACAGAGATAGTATCTTTCTAGATACCTGGTGTTCGCTCAGCATTTCTCTCGACATCTGCGCAGTGCATGTGTGAAAGAAAACCACAGCTCTGTATAATGCATTAAAAACAGGCACAAAAAATAAATAAAATAAAATCAGAAAGAAAAACTTTTGATCTCGGCAAAATGTATCCGAAAATTAGGGAAGATCAGGTGAATAATGTGGAGTGAAATATTTTTGATGTATTTATAATGAATATGAACATTTTAAAGGCTATATCATCTCTAAGAGTTTGGAAAAAGTAAACTGAACAAAGACATTTCGCAAATGTAAGGTGGTGCAGAGATTATAAAGTTATGTGTGATAAAGAAACTTTTATTACAAAACATTTTTTATTTAAAAATCTTGTTTGTATAGTAAACTGTATATTAAAGAGGTTGGCTTATAGGGTATATGGGCATTATATAGGGGGTCCCCACTGTGAGCCAGAGCTTGTTAAATAGCTGACTGATAATAGTTCATTTTATCTTCAGTGACCACTGCAGGGAAGTAGATAGCTGCAAAATTTCCCTTGTGGTAACAGTTTTGTTGGACCAAAAGATTTAGGGTACGTTCACACGACGACAATTGTCGCGCGACAAAAGTCGCACTATTGTCGCTGCGACAATTTTATAATGGGAGTCTATGGTGTCGCAGTGCGACATGCGACATGCTGCGACTGCGACACGACAGTCGACAAAAATCCATCCGGGATGGATTTTTGCGACTATTGTGTCGCAGTCGCAACTATGTCGAATGTTGCACGTGCGACACCACCATAGACTCCCATTATAAAAATTGTCGCGCGACATTAATGTGACATCAATGTCGCGCTACAAATGTTGCAGTGTAGTGGTTCTCAAATTGTCGCAGCGACTTTTTGTCGCGCGACAATTGTCGTCGTGTGAACGTGCCCTTACAGTAGCGGACACCACGAAAATTCAGGGCCATCATGTGCTTCTAGATTAAATTGCTAATTGGGAACACAGGTCCTGGATTAAATGAGTATTCCCATCTCAGACAATGGGAGTGTTTTGCTAGGATATGCCCCCATTGTCTAATAGGTGCGGGTCCCACCTCTGCGACCCACACCTACACCGAAAGGGTCCCTGAAAGTTGTGGAGGGCGCACTGAGCATGCACAGCCATCCTCCATTCATTTCTATGGGGCCGACGAAAATAGCAGAGCGCTGGCTGGGCTATTTTTATCGGCCCAATAGATATGAATGGGAACTGTGGTTGCACAAGCATGGTACGCTCCCATTCACTTCTATGGAGAGAACGCTTGGCGGTGGCTGGACCCAGAAAAACCACCACCTTCCCCGCTCTGTTCTCCTAGTGATATGCCCCCATTGTCTGAGAAGGGAATACCCTTTATGGATTTACTGTATTCCCTAGGGGACTTCCTGCCAGTAACAAATAGAGAACCCAGAGCAGTACCCTCTCAGTGCTCCTAAGTGTTCATGCATGTTTGTTATATACCTGTACACAGCCACTATACATATAAGTATATAGCCAATATATTTAAACACACGGAACAATGTGACTGCAGTGTTTCCATAGAAAAACTTTTTTTTCTACTTTTGGGCTGTCGCATTGAAATAATGTGTAGATTCATTCTGAAATTATAACCATGTTTTATCACAGTTCTTGTAAGAGAACATAACAGCCAACCTATTAAAAAAAAAGTTTAGTTTAATCTAATTTTGTATTGATCTGCAAACTACAGAATCCATAATTTGTAACTCAGCCCTGGTTCCTAAAGAGTAAGAACCAACTTTTATTTTATTCACATCTGCAGTAAAGCTTACATTCTATAACAGAATCCACAGTCCTGTGCCAGATCTGTCATACAAACATCGAGCCTAATGACTGATATTGGGGTCCTTCGAAGTTACCATAGAAGTCACACAACCAGTTCTACATGCTGCAGTATTCTTCCCATTAAAAAGACACTACCATTAAAAGTGTTTTTGTTATTAACAGCCTATATGTAAATATTCTAGTAATTTTTGGGTGGAGATTTTTTTGGATATAATATTTTGAAGTCACTGTGTATTCTACTTCCTGTTCTGGCTCTTAACTTCCTTCTTTTTTTGGACTTTTAGCATGGCAAACAACCTCGCTTGGCATTGTCACTCAGATCATTCACTGCGGCCAGAGAGAAAAGGGGGTGAGTGACTCAATTAGAGATTAATGCAATGCTCTCATGTGGACACCTTTATCTAGGCTTATCTAGAGAACAACAGAGCTATCATACTGTCATCCTAAAGTATACATCTACTATTATAACATCTTCCCTTTGCAGCAGCATTACTGCCGGCCGCAGACCCAGAAGCAGAACCCACATCTATGGGATGTGCCATAAAAGTGGAATTCGATACAAAAGAAAATTTGGTTCACCGCAAAGCCTTTTTGGTTTGTGGTAGCGAATCGATTTTGCCTGAATAGCCGTAAAAAAATAAATAATAATATTTGCCTCATCCATTTGATCGCTGCTGCCGCCATCTTGATTGAAGATGTTGCACAAAATCCTGTGCGCGGTGACGTGATGACATCACCATAGGCCGCGCAGAATTTTGCACTACATCTTCAATTAAGATGGTGGCTGGCTCTTTGCAATCAAATGGATGAGGGTAAGTATGAATTTATACATTTTTATTTTTATTTAACACTCAGATATGAACTCGGCATCTGCGCGGTGGACATCAGAGGCACGAAGCAGTAACATGATAGATACTGCTCCGTCCCTCTCTGTGACCTTTTTACTACAAAATCACAGTGAGATAAAGTTGGTGATTTTGTAGTAAAAGGGTCACAGAGAGGCACGGAGCAGTATCTATTATGTTACTGCTTCGTGCCTCTGATGTCCACCGCGCAGCTTGGCTCTCATTTCTCGCTGCGGATAACACGGAGTGCATCCGCTTGTCTGCAAGGGCCCTGAATGGTTAAAATGACAAATAGTACCATTTTTGTTTGTTGACCAGAATAAAATTATTAAACAATTATATTTTATATTATACAAATTGTATACCATAATTGTTTTTAATGTATGCATATGCTAAATCCTCTAATCCAAAATAACTTATTTTTCCACAGTCCGATCTTTCTGATTTGATTACTCTTTGGGGAATATTTGTTATGAAGTGTTCTATGGAATGAAAACACACTGCGAAGCATCAGGCAGGAAAATACGTATAAGCAGTAGGTAAGGTCCATTTACATGGACTGATACATAGGGTAGTGATCGGGAATGAACAGTTTGTTCACCTTCATTGCCTGCTCTTATTTGCAGCAATCATCCCCTCTATATGGGGATGAATGATCACTACTGTGATCTTTCATCCCCATACAGGTTCACTGCCTGTTGGCAGAACCTTGCTGTTTACATGGGGAGATATGCTGCCGCCACGTGCATACGGAGTGGCACCCAGGGATACAAGTAAGTGCAGGGACATCCCTGGGTGCCGCTCTCCATGTACATACTTTTGCCTAATAAACTGTGGACCAATGAAAGGTCCTCTTTAAGGACCAGGCCATTTTTAGCAAATGTGTCACTATATGTAGTAATAACTTTAAATGCTTTTACTTACCCAGGCCATTCGGAGATTGTCACATATTGTACTTCATGACAGTGGTAAAACAGAGTCCAAAAATTTCCTTTTTATTTATAAAAAAATCCCAATTTTACCAAAAATTTTGAAAAATTAGCAAATTAGCAAATTTCAATTTCTCTACTTTTATAATAGATAGTAAATTAGTAATAACTCCGAAATAGTTATTACTTTACATTACCCATATGTCTACTTCATGTTTGGATCATATTGGGAATGCTATTTTATTTTTTGGGGACGTTAGAAGGCTTAGAAATTTAGAAGCAAATCTTGAAATTTTTCAGAAAATTTCCAAAACCCATTTTTTAAGGATCAGTTCAGGTCTGAAGTCACTTTGTGGAGCTTACATAATAGAAACCACCCAAAAGTGACCCCATTTTAGAAACTACACCCCTTAAGGTATTCAAAACTGATTTTACAAGCTTTGTTAACCCTTTAGGTGTTCCACAAGAATTAATGGAAAATGGAGATGGAATTTCAGAACTTTTTTGTCATATTTTCATTTTAATAAAAAATTTTCAGTAACAAAGCAAGGGTTAACAGCCAAACATAACTCAATATGTATTGCCCTGATTCTGTAGTTTACAGAAACACCCTATATTTGGTTGTAAACTGCTGTACGGGAACACGGCAGGGCACAGAAGGAAAGGAACGCCATACAGTTTTTGAAGGCAGATTTTGCTGGATTGTTTTTTTTACACCATGTCCCATTTGAAGCCCCCCTGATGCACCCCTAGAGTAGAAACTCCCAAAAAAGACCCCATTTTGGAATCTACATGATGAGGTGGCAGTTTTATTGCTACTATTTTAGGGTACACATGATTTTTGGTTGCTATGTATTACACTTTTTGTCAGGCAAGGTAACAAAAAATAGCTGTTTTGGCACCGTTTTAATTTTTTGTTATTTACAGTGTTCATCTGACAGGTTAGATCCTGTAGTATTTTTATAGAGCAGGTTTTTGCGGATGGAACAATACAAAATATGTGTACTTTTTTTGGTTGTTTGTTTCAGTTTTACATAATAAAGCATTTCTGTAAAAAAAATCATGTTTTAGTGTCTCCATATTCTGAGACCCATAGTTTTTATATTTTTTGGGCGATTGTCTTAGTTAGGGTCTAATTTTTTGCAGAATGAGATGACGGTTTGATTGGGATTTTGGGGTGCGTATGACTTTTTGATCGCTTGGTACTTTTTCTGATGTAAGGTGACAAAAAAATTGCTTTTTTGACACGGTCATGTGATATTTTTATAGAGCAGGTCGGTATGGACGCAGCAATACCTAATATGTCCACTTTTTATTTTTTATTTAAGTTTTACATAATAATATCATTTTTGAAACAAAAAAAAAAACATGTTTTAGTGTCTCCATAGTCTGAGAGCCATAGTTTTTTCAGTTTTTAGGCGATTGTTTCAGGTTGGGTATCATTTTTGTGGGATGAGATGACGGTTAAATTGGCACTATTTTGGGGTGCATATGACTTTTTGATCGCTTGCTATTACACTTTTTGTGATGTAAGGTGACAAAAAAATTGCATTTTTTTACATCGTTTTTATTTTTTATTTTTTACGGTGTTCACCTGAGGGGTTATGTCATGTGATATTTTTATACAGCAGTTTCTTACGAACACGGTGATACCTAATATGTCTACTTTCTTTTTATTTATTTACGTTTTACACAATAACATCACTTTTGAAACAAAAAAAAATCATATTTTAGTGTCTCCATAGTCTTAGAGGCATAGTTTTTAGATTTTTTGGGCGATTGTCTAGTGAAGGGGCTCATTTTTTTGCGAGGCGAGGTGACTGTTAGATTGGTACTATTTTGGGGGCCATACACATTTTTGATCGCTTAGTGTAGCACTTTTAGTGATGTAAGGTGACAAAAAATGGCCTTTTTTACATCGTTTTTATGTTTTATTTTTTACAGTGTTTACCTGAGGTCTTAGGTCATGTGACATTTTTATAGAGCCGGTAGATACGGACGTGGCAATACCTTTTATTTTTTTCCTATTTTTTACAATTTTTTTTAACTTTATTTTGGGAAATGGGCGCTTTTTTTTACTTGAAACTTTTTTTTTTTCTTTACTTTTTTTTTTTAACTTCTTTTTTAACTTTATGTTTTGTCCCACTATGGGACTTCAAGATTTCAGGGTCTGATCCCTGTTTCAATACAGAACAATACATCTGTATTGTGCTGTATTGAACTGTTAGTGTCTTACACTATAAGACACTAACAGTTGCCTAGGACAGTGTTTCCCAACCAGTGTGCCTCCAGCTGTTGCAAAACTACAACTCCCAGCATGCCCGCACAGCAAAAGGCTGTCAGGGCATGCTGGGAGTTGTAGTTTTGCAACAGCTGGAGGCACACTGGTTGGGAAACACTGGCCTAGGAGACCCAGCCCTGAGGCTGGATCTCCTGGGCTTCCGTAGCTGGCAGTCCCTATGCCTGTTTAAGGCATCGGAGCTGCCATAGCAACCATCGGCTCCACGTCACCGCAGCACAGGGATCCGATGAGGATGTAGAAACTGCCTATTTTTGTGGGATGAGATGACGGTTAGATTGTCACTATTTTGCATATGACTTTTTGATCGCTTGCTATTACACTTTTTGTGATGTAAGGTTACAAAAAAATGGCTTTTTTACATAATTTTTATTCTTTATTTTTTCCGGCGTTTACCTGAGGGGTTAGGTCATGTGATATTTTTATACAGCAGGTTCTTACGGATGAGTCGATACCTAATATGTATACTTTATTTTTATTTATTTCAGTTTTACACAATAACAACACTTTTGAAAAAAAAAAATCATATTTTTGTGTCTCCATATACTGAGTGCCATAGTTTTTTTTAATTTTTTTGGCGATTGTCTTAGTTAGGGACTCATTTTTTGGCAACTGTCAGCGCGACCGTGGCATACAGGAGGTTATTCTGCCGCATCTGTGTTTTCACTGATGTTGGCAGATACAGCAGGGATCCGGCTGTCAGTATCAGCCGGGCCCCTGCTGCTGATCGCGGCAGGAGGTGGGGGCAGCCAGTTAACCCTAGGACGAGAATGCTTGTACTAGTGCATTAAGTAGCCACAAGTTAGGATGAGCATTCTCGTCCTAGGTCCTGGAGGGGTTAAACTAAATACGAAATCTCATTGGCCTAAAGTTTTTGTAAATAAAGACTAAAGATGTCAAGTTATTACAGCGTTGTTGGTTATCAATAATATATTAAGCTTCAAGTTCAGTATTTCATTTAGAGAAAACGCACTGATAAGAATTGACATATTTGCAAGTACTGCTGTTTTCTATTGGGGGAGGTAAGATACATCCCGTAAGACAAATTCCACTCCTCGGGTAGCACACTGAGCTTGTCTTATACATAGCATAACTGATGCGTATGAGAGCTGCAGGTGGCATAAAAGTGGGAGTGATGAAAAATGCAAGAAGGACAGAGCAAATGGGAACAAGCTGTGTCTGTGATCTGCCGTGCTTTTAATGCATGGTAAATAACAATTATCACCATCAAACCAAATGGAGTCATAGGAGGTCTTATAAAATATATATAAAATATTTTGACTAAGATTTTTGAAAACTGATAAAGTAGAACATCATAGCCTATTTAATTTCCAGTAACGATATCCATTAAACAGAATGTATAAAAACATCTAGATAGTAATATATTTTCTGTACATGATTATGAGGGTAGCCATTTTGGCTGAGCTGCTGTTAACAACATTTAGAGATATATTTTATAAAAAAAAAATTAGACAAAGATAAATCATTTCAGAACTTTTTCCACCTTTAATGTGACCTATAAACTGTACAACTCAATTGAAAAAGAAGCTGTAATCTTTTACGTAGATGGAAGAAAAAAATATAAAAATAAAATAATATGGTTGCATAAGACTGCACACCCTTAAACTAATATTTTGTTGAAGCACCTTTTCATTTTATTACAGCACTCAGTCTTTTTGGGTATAAGTCTATAAGCATGGCACATTTTGACTTGGCAAGATTTGCCCACTCTTCTTTGCAAAAACACTCCAGCCCTCTTCAGATCACCTCACAGATTTTCAATCAGATTCAGGTCTGGGCTCTGGCTGGGCCATCCCAAAACTTTAATCTTCTTCTGGTGAAGCCATTCCTTTGTTGATTTGGATGTATGCTTTATGTCGTTGTCATGCTAAAAGATGTTCAGCTTTCTAGCAGAAGCATGAAGGTTTTGTGCCAATATTGACTGGTATTTGGAACTGTTCATAATTCCCTCTATCTTAACTAAGGCCCCAGTTCCAGCTGAATTAAAACAGCCCCAAAGCATGATGCTGCCCCCACCATGCTTCACTGTGGGTATGGTGTTCTTTTGGTAATGTGCAGTGTTGCTTTTGCACCAAACATATCTTTTGGAATTATGGCCAAAAAGTTCAACCTTGGTTTCATCAGACCATAACACCTTTTCCCACATGCTTTTGGGAGACTTCAGATGTGTTTTAGAAAATGTAGCCTTGGATGTTTTTCTTCATAAGAAAAGGCTTTCGTCTTGCCACTCTACCCCATAGCCCAGACATATGAAGAATGCGGGAGATTGTTGTCACATGTACCACACAGCCAGTACTTGCCAGATATTCCTGCAGCTCCTTTAATGTTGCTGTAGGTCTCTTGGTAGCCTCCTAGACCATTTTTCTTCTCGTCTCTTCATCAATTTTGGAGGGACGTCCAGTTCTTGGTAATGTCACTGTTGTGCCATATTTTATTTACTTGATGATGACTGTCTTCACTGTGTTCCATGGTATATCTAATGCCTTGGAAATTCTTTTGTACCCTTCTCCTGACTGATACCTTTTAACAATGAGATCCCTCTGATGCTTTGGAAGCTCTCTGTGGACCATGACTTTTGCTGTGGGATGCGACTAAGAAAATTTCAGGAAAGACCAACTAGAGCAGCTGAACTTTATTTGGGGTTAATCAAAGGCACTGTAAATGATGGCACGTGTATGCTGACTCCTATTTAACATGATTTTAAATGTGATTGCTTAATTCTGAACACAGCTACATCCCCAGTTATAAGAGGGTGTGCAACCACATTATTTTAGTTTTTTTTTGTTTTCCTCCCTCCACCTAAAAGATTTCAGTTTGTTTTTCAATTGAGTGGTACAATTTATAGGTCACATTAAAGGTGGAAAAAGTTTTTTTACAGCAGAGAAACCTGACATTTTCTGTGTAGACTTTTTATATCCACTGTACATCACACTTCTGGTCCAATGGGGACCAGAAGCACAATAGAAGGGAGCTTGCACTGGACCTGGAGTGCCGCTGACAGGTGACTTTTATTTAAATCCTACAATCTGCCTGGCCATATGAAAGTGTTGATATGAAGTGTTTCAAGTCTTTGAGAACCCCTATAAATGATTCTATGCCTACCATTAAATAACTTTGATTGTCCTAACGCAAATGCAATGAAGGTAAAGCATGGGAACTGAGTGCCATTAAAGTCTGTATGCAGTGACCCAGTGGTTCACCCAGTGTCACTGTAATGCACTGTAATCCCCAAAGGCTGTATGTGAGAATTATAGTTAATTTTCTAGTTCTATAGTTAGTCATTGTGTTTGGCCCCACCCTTTTTTATCTAGGGGCTGTGGGTGTCAGAGAGTAGTAGTTAGAGAGAGAGGAGGTAGAAAGAATCAGACCGAGGGGCAGCGGTTTGTGCAAAAGAGCAGCCAGCAGTCTGAAAGTCAGAGACAGAAACAAGTGCCAGCCTTTGAGGGTGAGAAGTATCGAATGGGTCTCAGAGGGGACCACTATACACACGGGCTTTGGTAAAACAACTTGATGCAACCTGGAATAAGTGTGCCTACTCTCACAAGAATGTGTATTTATGAACTGCCCAAGTTTTCCGTAAAACTGTTTATATTTGTTACAGAAAAAGCCATCTGTACTATCTCCTACATTGCCACCAAATTATATAGCTCCTAACCACAAAGGATCTGTGCCTTGCACTCCAGGACCCACCTACACTATGGGCACCCCACCTACAACCAGAAAGGAGACCCCAAGCTAGGGTGTTCTCTCCCTTCATTGCAAGGCTCAGGGTGAACTAGAGTGAGGACTATCACATGAGTACTACTATCGCCATCCTTGCTGTACCAGAACTCCCATCCTCTCCCTTTCCCCTTCCTTGCCTGCTGAATGTAGCAGGAAGACTCCTATGCCTAGTGACTTAAAAATTGAAATTTAGAAAAAGAAGATTCCAGTTTACTCACTGAGATTCCATTTCAGGCCAGTTGTAGTAACAGAATTGCAAGGTGATCCCACAGGGATAAGGCCACACCATTTACCTTCTTTTCCTGTTGCCACGTGTAACTTGTGTTTACCCTGTGAAAGTTGTTACAAGAAAGAGAGGACATAAAATGATTATGTGGTAATACATTATATAAAATCTAACCTTGCTGAAATCATATACTGTATATGACTGTGGGGTCCTTTATTTCCCATATTTAAAGGGGTTGTGCATCTGGACACCTAAGATATATATACAGATGCTCATCTCAAGTATGGGATCTTGCTCTCCATTCAATTCAAAAATGGGCAAGAAAATATGCTTGGATATTTTTGAAAGTCTTATTGTAGGGAATGGAGAGAACTATGCATGCACAGCCACCTCTTCATTCCTGGCAGTGTGTGAAACAGGGCGATGTTCTTGAGATAAGAGGCGGGACACCACACCTCCTGGGCAGTTAGGATATGTCCTCTGGATATGCTATAAATGTCCAGATGGGACAACACCTTTAATGACTCACTAAATTATGTCAACTTATGTCAACTATATGATTTCTATCCCATTTACCTTAACCTTAAAGGGGTTATCCGGGAAATGATAATGAGCTATCCTCAGGATCAGTCATCATTATGACATGAGCGGGGGTCCAAGTCCCGGCATCCCCACCGATCAGCTGTTTCAGGCAGACGATGCGCTCACTGGAGCTCTGATAAGCGATGCAGGCTCCCAGCAGCTTTCCAAGAACATCACCGTACATTGTATAGTGTCAGTCCTTGGTATTGCAGCTTAGCCCCTTTCACTTGAATGGAGCTAAGCTGCAAATAGGCCTTGTGACCAATGCACATTGATGTACAAAAAAACTTTTAAGCAGCACTACATAACCCAAATTTGGGAGAAAAATCAAAACAATATGGTACCCAGTTGGTGGTCCGATGTTGGTGCAAGCAGATGGTAATCCAGGTTAAGGATCCCAAATAATGAACAAAAAAATAATAAATCCGCAGCACTCTTCCGTTTGCAATGAAGTCCGGTGTCTTTATTTAGATAGCAGCATACAATTGCGACGTTTCAACTATTCTAGTCTTTCTCAAGCCTTGAGAAAGACTGGAATAGTTGAAACGTCGCAATTGTATGCTGCTATCTAAATAAAGACACCGGACTTCATTGCAAACGGAAGAGTGCTGCGGATTTATTATTTTTTTGTTCAATGCACATTGATGTCACTGGCCTAGGATTAGGCTGCAGTGCTCAAGGCCTCTTCTAACAGCTGATCAACGGAGGTCGCATCCCCACAGATCTGATACGAATAACCTATCCTGAGGATGTCATAAATATATTTTCCTGGATAACCCCTTTACCATTGCAGTGCTAGCCTTCATAATATCTTACATAGAATATGTCTTACTCAGGGTTCTTTTACATAGGTCTATTTCAGCCCAGGACAAGCGCTATAACAAGTTGATTAGCGCTTATTTAATAAGTCTTTTACACAGACAGAAGCAATCTGTATTAGGGACAAACAATTGTTAGTATTATCGGTCATCCCCCTGTACTGTTTGCATATTGTTGTCAACATATCCCCTGGTACATGGGGAAATGCTGCTGACAATTATTTGTTTGCTAGCACAAAAGATGTGATTAGCCAACAAACAACCATTTGCATTTTCTGGGTGATTGCTGAGGAGGTTTTTAGACTGACTGATTATCAACCCCTGTAAGAGGCCTTCCCAAATTAAAATTGAGACTCCCTCATTCCATTGAAGAGAGACGAGATTTTTGAAGCTAAAAAAGCTAAATAAGGGAGATCCCGTACTGAAAGGTTTGGCTGGTCTGATGAGTTTCTTAAAATGTATTGGAAATTATTTCCGGCAATACCAGCTATGTGTAGAGATGGCCATACACCTAACGATACTTGATCCAATATGGTAAATCAATCATTATTACTGTACAGTTACAAGTTGACTCCATAGGCCAGAATTATGTTGGCTTTCTTTGTTTCATCATCAGTGACAAACCAATAAAATAACAACATTGAAACAGATATGGACACCTTCGAGTCAATTATTTTTAAGATTGCATTTTAGCTTTCTCTCTCTGTATATGTCTTCCTTCCTTTTTCTTTTAGCAGTACTTTATTGACAACATAATACTGTGTCTGGAAACAAGCAATCACATAATGTACTTGTGACAATACACAAAATAAAAGGTAATTTTCTAAATGTTTACTAAAATAGTTGATTAGTATAACTAGGATATAAATATCATAGCACTATTGTTCTCTTGATAGACCTATTTAAAGATTCCCACAGAAGAGCATTGAACTTATCAGTATAATTTGTAATGCTCTAATTGAGTCACCCACCCCCTTCCGTCTCTGGTCACTCTGAATGGTCTGACTGAGAGAGTTAAGCAAGGCTCTTTGCAATTCTTAAAGTTCAGACAAAGGAAGACGTTAAAGAGCTTGGATAGGAAGTAGAATACGTGGAGAAATTTAAAAAAATTATGATATATCAAGGAACAATCTGTAGTTGGCCAGCTAAGACCTGTCCTAGGTTGCTAATATGACTTACATGTTTATACAGCTAGACCTGCTAATAATTTATTCAGTTCCTATGTTTATATATTAGAGACAGAAATAGAGTTATTTACAGTGACTTTATGTTTCTGGATGTCCTTTAACAGTTATATATTATGTTTACAGAAGCAGAAAAGATAATATGCCTTTAAGATTCAGTAAATAATTGTAAGGTAAGCTCAATGACACAGCAGAATTAACAACAGAAAGCATAGAGTTAAACTGTTGTTACTGCCCAGGAGTATTAACCAACCATAGCCAACCTCACACTGAGAATGTGTGGGAAATCCCCTAGCAGAATTCTCTGGAGTCAGTATAGACCAGAGAAGAGGAGCTGGACAGACATTTCCAGTCAGAGTTATTTTTTATGGGAACAAAAAGCCAAATAGGTATTTAGAACGGTTATATGATGTTCATATTGTTAATACTGTGATCAGAACTATATAATGAGACCAGTTGTATATGTTTGTTTACACTTCTACCAAACTGCGACCAAACTATGCACAAACTGTGCACACTGAGGAAATCAAACTATCGATTAAACCTCAGATATACCTCTCAGAGTGATTATAAAGTGCTTAAATAACTTAGAGTGAAAGTACAGATACTGAAGAAAGAATAATATCCACCATTTATGTTGAATGACAAGCTTGAACAGTTAAACCACCATTTTATGCATACTGCCATTTTGTGATACTTTATGCAACATGTGTTTGTACATGGACTATCTGTTGTGGAGGTGGCAGTGTTATACTGTATATGGAAGAAAAGTTGAAGTTAATAAAGTTATTTTAAGCATTTGGTGTGCTCTTTAAGTCTACTGTTTCCATAGAACGGCGCTAGAAGAATTATCTCAAAGGTAACAAGACTGAAGCAGAGTAATAGACAGTATGGTTGGACTAAAAAGTTATATCAAATTCTTCTAATGCCACAGCACAAAAGGCACTTCATAGTGCTGCGCCTGTCCCACTATCCGCCCCTTTTTATGAAAAAACAAAAAAATAGAATATTCACATATAGGCTGTTAATATGTGCTAAAAAATTGATAGTAGAGTCCCTTTGCTTATTTATTTTACTCACTTATATAGCTTTAACATATTCTGCAGAGCTTTACCGGAGTATGTGGAGGAAACTCGCACAAACACAAGGAGAACATACAAACTGCAAACAGATGTTGTCCTTGGTCAGATTCAAACCTAGGACCACCTGCTATTTGAATACTTGTGATGCTAAGGATTTCAGGGGATGCAATCCCTTTGAATATGAAGCATTACAATTGTCATCTAGAAATAAATTGATTCATATTTCCATAGACTCACCTGTTACACCACATTCTCTCCAACAGCATTAGTCTCAGATGTGGAATCAAACTGTCACATTTAAAAACCATGCTGGCTTTTGCCTAGGGAAATTGCTGTTTCAATAGGCAATTTCCGACATGCTTTTGCTTTTAAATTCAACTTGTACAAACCAGTGCGATAGAACTGATTCCAGAGTACAAAAGGGATTATTTATAAAAGTCATGGTGCTGTATAACTAGGGCGAATCTAAATTTGATTGATGAAAAGAATTCCCACTACTGTTTTCAAGTAACTCCACTTCCTCCGCAATAATAATTTAAAGCTCACCTCTTCTAACAAATTGCTGATCCCTCAAGATTTTTTCTTTTCTATATAGGACTAATTTTGTATTGGTTTCTTTCCACTGATAAAAATACACAGTTGGATAAACACTAAAATTCCATCTAACATTTGAAGTTTAGCAAATATTGCCCAAAATGAATCATACCAACAGAGAAAAGATGGGGGCATCTGTGAAGCTGTCTATGATACAGAATGGAACAAATGCTTCCAAGCATATGGCACTTGGAGCATTCTCCATGTCTTGCATAGTTTCTTCTTCAAATAGTCTCAGGTCCTACAAGTTTTCCTTTTATACTTAAAGGGGTTTTCCTATCTGAACCTATGTGGCATATCGCTAGGATATGCCGCAAATGCCAGAACTCTGCGACCCACTCATATCTCCAGAATGGGGCCCCCAAAGTGAATGGAGAGCAGCTGCACATACATGTGGCCACCCTCAATTCACCACAATGGGAGTTCCAAAAATAACCGAGCTCTGGTATGGTTATTTCCAGCAGTCCCATAGCGATGAATGGAGAGGTGGCCATGCCTGCACAGCTTGCTCTCCATTCACTGCTATGGGACTTTTGAAAATAGCCGAGCACACTTCATCAGCTGTTTTTGGATGTCTCATAGCAGTGAATAGAGAGACACTGCATATTCATGGTATGTTCTACTTCACTTTCGGTACCCCTTTATAGAGCTAGGAAGTGGACTATGCCACAAATGTTGAGATAGGAAAACCCCTTTAACCCATAAGTGACCACCCATAGGTCTTTTTATGGGCCTTAGTCTAGGTTGCTGCCTTTTTACGGAAGTGGAGTCTAAGCACCGCACTGGTCTACTGTGTGGAAGACAGCGGGGGCTTGGCTCTCACATGAGAGCCGAGCTCCTGCTATAATTTCCTGGACCAGCAGAAGCACCTATCCAGGCGGTCAATAGTGAACATGGTATCTAAGTTTGGGAGGGAGCGCCTTCTGTATCCCATCGGCACACTCTGAAATATTGCATGATCCTGATGCATTGGCATGGCATTAATGAATGCCCTAGGCTTGCCTGCAGTATACAGTATACATTCTGCATCTCTCTGGTTCACCTTGCTGGTGACTTTCATAATAACACTGACAGAATAATACTCTGCACTGCATAAGCAGTACAGGACATTAAATAAGCAATCAAAAGATTACCTGTTAAAGTCCCCTTGTTGGACAAATAAATGGTTAAAAAAAAGTTTAAAAGGACGTTTTATTGAATAAAAAAAATCCAAGTAAAAAAGATGCACCTTTTTTGCATTAAAAACTGAATGAAAAAATGTCAATGGAAAAAATTGCTAAATTAAAATCCCTTCCACATATTTGGTATCGCCACATCCAATGACTCGCACTACAAAATTATCATGAAATTTACACCGGTTAAGTGAATCCCGTAAAAAATAAATAAATAAAATGTTTTTGCTTATTTGCCAAAATAATTATAAACATTATCAAAAAGTATGTACCCCAAAATGAAAACTACAAGTGCTAAACTGCTAAAATCAAGCCCCCATACAACTCATAGAACAAAAAATAAAAAGATATGAGTCTTGGGATGCAGCGATGCAAAAACATTTTTTTATAAGTGTAGGAAAATGTAAAAAAAAATAATGTAGTAAAATGTAAAAAAAAAAAAAAAAAAAAAAAGATGAATTTGGTATCACTGTAATCGTACTGACCCAGAGCATAAAGTTATCATGTTTTTTATACTGAAAAATGTAGAATATGAAAACTTGCTGGCATTATTGCCGTAAACAAGAGTTAGTAAAAGTTAATCAGTAAGTTATGTGTATTCTTATACAGCTACATTGATGGAAATAAGATTATGTTGCAGGTCGGCGAAGTTCAGTGCCATCAAGATAGGAATGAATGTGTAATACAAATAAAGCTCATGATACAAGGACACTTAATAAAGTTCTACATTCTTGAGAGATTAAAGGAAACTTGTCACATTGGACTTAAATGTGGAGAACATATGGTTAACAATTTGGCAAACTGTGTTTTGTTGTTAGGGTGATGGATCAGTTCCACCCCTGGCTAGACAGAGAGAGTCTAGTATGAAGCAGCTTGTCGGAAAGATGTGTATGAGAGATCCCATACACAACTAGAACCCTAGTCTCTGAGCCTACAACTGTTCATAAAATAGCAGTACTACTACCAAAGTGCTCCAGAGAGACGGAGATTAGAAGGTCTAGAACCCAAAGGGCAATACATTGGACTCAGACAGTAAGGTATTGTGCTTGTTTATGGCAGAAAGGCTTTACTACTGTGGAAAGAAATAATGCAAAAGCATCTCCCAAACTTCGAGATGGACTGGCCACACATATCTCAGTTCTGCACTCTTCAGTCTGGGAACTGCAGAAGAACTGAACATGAACCTTGTTGCAAGCCTGTGGTTCTGCTAAGATACTGCAAAGTGTCGTTAGTGACAGGACATATTAACTTATCATACACATTAGCCGAACGTCGGCCAAACCCATTGATTTTGATGGGACTGCCTGACCATCTTATGTATATGTAGGTGTCCAGGTTCTAAACAGTGGCAAGATGTCAGGGAAAAGAAGAAGCAGGCATGTTGAATTTCAACATGCCTGATCCTTTGTTCTTAAGGGAGACTAGCAACCACCAGAGCTGAATGAAAACATTCTTGTCCATGGGGTCATGTCTTCAACAACCTGTCAAGAATGTTTATGGATTCATGCTAGTCTAGGCACATATCATCTAGATCTGGTAATTTGCTTTTTATTGACAGCATCATAAATCCTGGAAAGCTTTGATTGAGAAATAAAAATTATTTTACAGCAGGTCGCGTAGGTATATGGACAAGTCATCTCTACAGCAAGGTAAATAAAAAACCAGCAGGAAGGCCAGAGCAGAGGGCTTTAGCAGGTGAGTAAAGGTTCTTCGGTTATTTTATGCTATTTCCTCCATTTAGATATTTTTTTTCCAATCTCAGAAAACCTTTTTGATGACCCAGATCGCACTACTGTGAAAATTAAGTCAGCCTTAGGCTACATGCACACGAACGTATGTGTTTTGCGGTCCGCAAATTGTGGATCCGGAAAAAAAAAACGGATGACGTCCATATGGCATCCGTTTTTTTGGGGATTGTTGAGGGAAGTGACCCCTGAAATAGATGTGGGCCGCTGGCTTGGATATACTTCATGTATATATATATATATGTATATATATACATGTATATATGTGTGTCTAGGGGATGCATGCATGTGTATGCATGTGTATGCTCCCAGAAAGTTGCGTATGGATATATATACGTGTATGGATGTGTCCCAAGCATCCATATGCGTGTATACTCCCCAAATATCTATTTAATGTATACATGTATATGGAGGTGCCCCAAGCATCCATATGCATGTATATTATATATGATGCCCCCTGATTCACCTGAAACCAGAGGTATCAGTGTGAATGTGCCCCAAGCAGTCCCACGGACACCATCTGGTTAATTACATCAGGATGACCGGACAAGAGTCCGGTCATCCTTTATGCTTCAAAGAACTCTGATTCAATAGAATCGGAGTCTTTGTAGTAATTACCTCCAGTGCTGCTGGAGATAATTATGCATGATAGGAAGAGGGGAGAAACCTCCCCTCCTCCTATTATGCACATTCCTATCGCGCTGCCCGGAATGCAAAGTGCTACAGGCGGGAGATCAAAGGCTTCTCCCGCCTGTTAGCAAGTGGCACGGCCATGCTGTGCACGTGCGGGGACGCGCGGGCTGGCGCGGTGACGTCATATCACCACGTGTCCTTGCCTGTGGCCGGCCTGGGAATGCAGGCTGCTGGATATAAATATCCGGCAGCCCGGCACTTAGGGAGAAGGAGCCTGCAGCCCGGACAGTGAGGACCCCCCCCCCTAGAGACGAGCAACCCCTGGATAACGAGCTGAATTAGTATCATAAACCCTATCCCACCAATGCTATTAACCCCTACATACCCTATATTACCTGCAACCCCTACTTGCCCATATTCCCTATCCCACCAACGATCTGCCCTATTTATTAACCCCTACCTACCATATACTGCCATTAACCCCTACCTGCCCATACTCACCTACCACTATCCCACCAATGCTTAACACCTGAGCCACCTACCCCTGCTGCCCTGCAGGAGCATCCCTGTTCTTTTTTCTACAGGATCTCTTTAACCCCTGCTGTACCCCTATAACCCTGTGTCTGTGGCCTGCATAACCCCTGCAGTGCCACAGCTAACCTTTGTTGCTTCCTTAGGGATAGTTTAGAACCAGGTGGGGTGGGGTGGGGTTGCTATTGTGTGTGTGTGTGTGTATGTATTAGATAGTTTGCGGGTGGAACTTGGGATTATGTTAGCGTAGATAGGATCGTATTGCTGTGTTGTTGTAGTGTGATTTTATATATCGCTGTAAGCTGTTATAAATATATATATCTATTCCAATTGATTTAGATATATATATTTATAAGCTATTATTAGACTGTAATATGTAGAGTATTAATAAATACCCTTTTATTTAAAGCACAGTGTGTAGTCTTTTTGTTACAGTAGTAGCCACAGCAATAGCCGCAGGTAGTTCAGTATAGAGTGAGGTAATCAGCATTTATTTGATTAATTGGTATAAATAGGCGGAGACATCACTTGACGACTCACGCCTATTTATGAATATTAATTGCTGATATTTGCATAAAATAATAATAATTAATATCTCCTTTAACATTGGCGAGCCAGGCCCACTGCTAGGAATTTGTGTCCGTGTTTAGCTTTGGTGAGGAAAGCCGCTCATTCTGTGAATTAGTCAGGCAAGAGAGACGCGGTCAGTGGTTACTGAGCGTCGAGGGCCTGATAATTCAAACAGAACGCAGCTTTTCAATCAGAGCTGAGCACCGGCCAAAATCTACAGCAGAGAATTTAAATCTTTCTGATCTCTGTATTAAGTATTTTGGTGCTTCCCTTACTTGCCTACTGAACACCGGAGAGAAGTCATCATACATCACTGAAGAGAGAAAAATCATCGTTGGATCTGAACAGAAGTCGTCTGGCTGGATGGGAGAAGGCGTTTCGGATATTGAAGGACCTTCTCTACGCAGCAACATAGGACAACAAAGAACGGCACCAAAGAAGATAACCTCTAGTCAAAAAGTGAGTATGGACTTCTCAACACTGCAACACCTCAGTAAATGTAGCACGTTCAATCCCATCATCCCCACCACTTACAAATCCACTGAGCTGCATAGTCCAATTATTTTTGACCAGGCATAAGCTCATGATAAAATCTGTATCAATAATAGTATTTTCAAGAAAACCAAAAAACGGCTCCAAATGTTAGCCAAATTGGTTCTCACCTTTGAGGATACCATTTGGAAGCCAGAACATCTTGAAAAACTCACCAGCACTACAAGGGCAGAGGAAGTTTCCAACACGGCAAACTTTCACTGCAATTGTTGTGTTGAGAACATCAAACAGTTACACACATTACAAACACAACTACAAGAAAAGGCCCGGTGTACAGTCGAGAGGGGCAGAGAGATTTGCGTGTTAGAGTCTAGACTCTCGGACAAGGAGAGTCTCTACTCTGACATGGACAGAGAGCTGCTCAGACTGTACACTGAGATAAATCAGTTCAGGAACAATGCGGTATCAACGGATACCATGATGGTTCAACTTCGAGAGGACCTGGCTGCAAAAACGCAAACCATAGCAGATTTGCAGCAGGTCATTTCGAAACTGTCACGGCCTGGTGCTAACAGCATGATGCCCACGAAACAGGTTTGTGTTTCGGGAACGGCACAGGGGGAAACAGCGGCGTCGGCGCCAAGGTCTCCCACGGATCAAACATCCGATGGGGTAGACACTAGAGGTCAGATGGAACGGATGCTACATTTCACCCAAACACCCAGGGAGAATAGGTATAGCAGCCGCTTCCAGGATCAGGATAACAATTGGGGAGAGGAAAGTGGTTAGCCATCAATCCTCCAACACGTCCGGAAAGACAGAAAGACTTCTATCCTAACCATTTAAGTATGGAAAGGATAAACTTCCTGTTACGGATTTGCAAGGAGATTCCAAAATACGATCCCAGTGTAGATCCGTTTACTTCATGTAATATCTTCGAGGGTCACTGTAACAAGTATTCAGTGGCTCCCGAATATCGCATGGAGTTTTTCAAGTTATGGTTACCTACACACCTAAACCAAAGGTATGAGGTAACGGGGAGGACACAACCCATGAATGGACAGTTTTATGATAAGGAGGAACGTCTCTCCATACTCATGAGACTGGCATTGGGCCATTGGGACGTCACTCCAGATATCCTGTCCAAGTTCAGACCCACTATACATGACAAACCTCTGTCTCTGTTTAGTCGATTTGAAGCAATGTACAGGAGGGTTACAAAGGATAATGGTATCGGAATTCCACAGGGTATGATACGTATGTTTGTGGAAAAATTCCCATACCTTGACACTGCAATCCGGCTAAGTGCAGCAAGGGAGCCATCCCTTACGGATGCAGCTATGATTATTGAGCAGTGTAGACAGGATACATTGCTCAATAAGAAATCCGTCAAATTGACGGAGCGTGTACCTGTACATGTTTCATCTCAACATGAATGGGTACAGAACACAAAGGCTAATTCAGCTGTTCGCCCCACAGCCCTGCAATTGGAAAAGACAGGAGGCATTCGATGCTTCCTGTGTTTACAATACGGGCACATTAAGAGGAATTGTCCACAATGGCCACGTAATAACCGGACAAATCCTGAGATAACGGGCAATAACAATGGTTTCAAAATGAAACCTAATTATGCCAAATCAGTGGGGGAATATGTTGATAAAAGTCTGGGACATTCACAGGTCCAGACACCAAAACGGGTGGCTGTGGTGAATGTCCCATCGCGTTCAGAAAGGGGTGTGGAATCCAAGGAATCCACACCAAGTGTCCATGGCAACAACCCACAAGTGGCAGTATGTACCACACAGGTACCTACTGGGAGTCTGGTAGAAATTGATTGAAGAACAGGGATCCCTAGAGACCTGGCGCCAGTATGTCCCATCATACTGGATTCTTCAGGGAGACCCCACATAAAAGCCCAAATAAAGGATCAGGACACTGAAATCATGCTTGACACTGGTGCGGAAATCTCCATTACCAATGTCAAACATGATTTACATCCCAACAACCCTCAGTGTGTGGTGATCGGATTTGATCACCAACAAGGGGGGGTGAAGGCCCACAGAATTGAAGAGGTAATTGTTCAGATTACCAGTTGCATGACCCTTAGGATCCCAATGTGGTATTACCCCGGTTCTGATAACATCATTGGAACCAATGTAATGACACACAATGGGTGGATTTTGGATCTGGCAAACAGTATTGTATGGAAGGGTCCCAGACAATCAAAGGTGTTTGTCATCCGACGCCAATGTCTGGGACCACCATTGCCAACAGTAGAAAATTCTACTGAAGTACTTGAACACAAATGGCCAGAGATCTCGCATAATCCAGATCTTGAGCCTATTGTGTATGAGTACCCTGATCTGTGGGCCCAGAGCAAAAATGATTGTGGCAGACTGATTGGAGTTCAGGTGGACATACAAGGTCCCGACCCTCCACCTCAACGCCAATACCGCTTTCTGCCAGAAGCCACCCATTCAATTTTGGACACCGTCCAGGAATTGAAAACTAGGGGTGTGGTCATAGAGGGCAATTCTAAATGTAACAATGCCCTCTGGCCAGTAAAGAAGAAGTCCACCAATGCATGGAGGCTCACCATAGACCTCCGGGTCCTTAACAAATACAACTCAAAGTCCGCTCCAGTGGTGGCACAGACTCCCGACATCATGGCCAGAATAAGCGGCAAAAGTCGCTTATTCTCGACCATAGATGTTGCCAATGGGTTCTTTTCAATTGAACTCACTGAAAACTGTAGGTACAAATTTGCCCTTACAGTGGGGGACAAATAAAGTACGTTTGGTGTAGTCCACCAGGGGTTCCACAGTAGCTCCACGTATTTTCACCAGGCATTGGCGGCCATTCTGAGTGTGTTCTCATGGCCGGAATGTCTTCTGCAATATGTGGACGACTTGCTTTTGCACACAGAAACCATAGAAGAACACTTGGTTCTGTTGAGAGAGCTATTGGGACTCCTAGCCAGGTCAGGACTCAAGTTAAGTCCCCACAAGGCAAATTTGGCCAGAACAGAGGTGACTTTCCTTGGGGTCCAAATTTCTTTTGGAGCCAAAGGAATTGTGACAGCCAGAGTGGAAGCCATGGTAAAGTTACCTAGGCCTGGCACTCTACAGGATTTGAAAATTCCTGGGAGTCGCCAACTTCATGTGGGAGTTCATAGAGGATTTCGGGGCCAAAGCGAAACCCCTCTATGAACTCCTCCGTGGAGAAGACCCCTCAATCAAAGGGTGGTCTGATGCACAGGAAGAGGCTTTTTCTACTTTGAAAAGGGACCTCTCCTCTGCCCCTGTACTGGCCACTCCCTATCCTGAAGGGGAAATAGCCATAAAGGCACATGCAGGGACGGAGTCTATCTCAGCGGCCCTCTTACAGCAGATAGGGTATGACACTAGACCGCTGGGATATTTCTCCAGCTTGCTTTCGCCCGTTGAACGAGGGTTTGACGAGTGTGACAAACAACTGGCGGCCATACACTATGCCGTCAAAACCACTGAACATATTGTAGGCTTCAGGCCCCTCACTTTGCAGACTCCACACTCTCCATTGGCCCTCTTGCTCCGTGATACACTCCCTGGAGTCTCCCAACAGAGATTTGGGAGGTGGATCATGGATCTCAGCGGCCGGAGTCTGCATGTGAACCACAAAGCCAAGTATGTTCTGTCCCAGTTACTGAATCTGACTGGAACCAAACATGATTGTGGCCAACCAGCGCATATTAATGCGCCACAAATGTTCAGGACTGATAGACATCCAGAAGACAGAGTCATCTTTGTTGATGACTCTCGATTCTACATGGATGGTACCTATGTCACAGGTTTTGCTGTGCTGGATGAGACCAAAGGTACCCAGAGTCTCGTCAGGTTACCAGGTCACATGTCGGCCCAGCGGGCAGAACTGGAGGCGGTCAAGGAAGCCTTGCTTCTTCAACCCCCAGGGAAACTAACTATATATAGCGACAGTTCATATGTAGTTCGTTCTCTCACCCTGCACCTGGACATATGGAAAAGACGAGGATTTGTGGACAGCCAAAACAAACCTCTGGCTCATTTATTGGTTCTAAAAGAACTATGGGAATGGGGCATGGCACACACGGCGGAAGCAGCCATCATTAAAATCCCTGCGCATCAGAAAGGGGGCGAGCCTTTAACGCTAGGTAACAACAAGGCGGATGAATTGGCCAAACTAGCGGCAGTGTCTGGGTTCCTTCGGGAAACAGACACTGAGCCAATACCAGTTTACCGGATTGCAGTTCGTACCAACCTGAAAAAAGGCCCGGTGTCATTTGAGGAGGAACAAGCCAAAGATCCTCTTCTAATGACACACCTCACATCTCCACAGCATCCCTGGTCAACACAGCGAGGTATCCTGTGTTATGATACCGGTACACAGCAACTTCCTCTTCTGGTGGTTCCGCAGCATCTGCAAGCAGAGCTAACGAGATTGAACCACCAACTGTTCGGACACCTTGGTCGGGATAAACTCTTATCTCTCCTGAGAGACAAATTATACTGGCCGGGAATGTCCAATACAGTAGAAGAAGTTACACAACAGTGCCTCGTATGTGCTCAGGTAAACCCAAGGGCATCTGCCCTGAAGCCGGTGTTGCAGCGAGTCCCTCCTGCAGATGGTCCATGGTCCGCAATTCAAATTAATTTTATCAGACCTTTACCAACTGGAAGTCGTAACTGTCATTACGCACTGGTGGTAGTGGATGTCTTTTCTAAATGGGTAGAAGCCATCCCCACGGTCAATGATTCGGCTACAACTACTGCCCATGTTCTTTGGGAACAGGTTCTGCCACGATCGGGTATCCCCAGAGTAATAGCGTCAGACAGAGGAACGAATTTCACAGGTAAGGTAATGAAAGCTCTATGTGGTCTCTTAGACATAAAGCAAAGGTTTCATGTACCCTATCACCCTCATTCTGCGGGCATTGTGGAACGGATGAACCGGACCATTAAGACACGGCTTTCCAAAGCGCTACTGGAGAAAGGTTCCTCATGGGTAACCTCTCTTACAGCTGTGCTAATGGAAATCCGAGCTACCGAGGCTACCAGAACCGGTATCACACCATACTAACTTATGACCGGACGCAAAATGCCCCTATGCCTGCCCAATGAATCTCTAGTGTCACAACCCGTGAGGAACGCCATAGCTAGAGACATGTTTCTCCAACAGGTCCAACTGAACCTGAAAGAGTTACTGCCTCATGCAGCGATACGGCTTCACAAACCGTATCTTCAGGGGGAGACACCTATGCCCTCTGTAGGAGAACGGGTGCTGGTTAAAATCTTCCGTCGGTCTGGTCCTTGGGACGCAAACTGGGAAGACCTTATCAGGTCCTTGAAGTAATGGGTGACACAATGCTGAAGGTACAAAGGCCGATGACGACCAAGAAAAAGTCACGCAGGCGACAGGACGTTTTATGGATCCACATAGACCAGGCCAAGGCCACCCGAGCCTCCCCAACTCAATAACGTGTACCCGCTTAGAGTTGGGAGAGGGGGGGGGGGGTTCGGTGGGTCAGCGGTGGAATCCTTGTACTGACACATATACATTGAATTGACAGATCATGGGAGGGAGACCCGCCAAGGTTCTGAATAGCCATAAAAGATTTAGGGACCCTCTGAACATGGCACATCTTCAGCTTGTGACACTGGTGGTAAGCATGTTGATGGCGGGCTCAATCTCTTCGGCGGAAGGCCTGGGAGTTGGTAATATGGCCAACATGTAATTTAGTTAACCCAGTCTTTTGATGGTGGAGTGTGTGAATGGCAAAATCCTGGAACCATACGAGAACTTCTCCTTTACACCGGGACATTGGTATCTGTATGGCTTCCAGAGGGAGGGTTTTTCCAAAGGTGTAATTCAACATTATACCCCTGTGGAGAATGTGTCTGCCATACAACATGACTTACATGCCCTCTGCCTCAAGGAATTTAGACATTTTCAGGACTCAGACCCTACACCTATTAAATCTTTAAGATGGGTGTCTAGAGACCCTCACTTGCACCCCTACAAACAAGTAGAAGCCAACACTACCACGGTGTTGTGTACTAAAGAAGGGGTTATGAGTCCTGAGGATGTCACTGGAGCAGAGTATAGTCGCTGGTATATCCTTAAAGCTACCTTCATAAGGAAGGATAGCCATGATGGGTTAAAGGTAAGGACATATTTTGATAGACCCATTCCGGTAAAAGGCACCCTAAAAGCTTATTGTATGTTAAGGGATTCCCAGATGATTATCACTAAGGAATCCAGTTATGTTCAAGGACATGTGTCCACAGATTAAATACGAACCAGTGTAATGATGTTAAAGTTAAACTGCAGTAACTCTGGTCAGGCCCTATGGAATGACCAGAGTGGTCCAGTGAAGCTGGAAAGCTTTTACCGAGCCAGCGTCTTAAAAGTATGGACTGATGCAAAGGATCCTAGGTATACTCAGTTAAAGGGATCTCCATCCATACGGTCTTTCATGATCACTATCATGAGAGACAATTGTGTTCAGGAGGTGACTGGATATTATTTCGTCACCTATGCCCACTGGGAACCAGACACCCAGATGGTTATGTTGGACACTAATCCCTGGAGTTGGGATTTAGTGTGCAATGGGGTGGATACCCCCACTGTGGATGTATGGATGGATGGTACCCCTATGACTGAGGAATACCGGGGTAGGTATGTGTCTTCCGACTGGAAGGACCCCAGTGGCAGGGATATTAACTTTGACATCAATATAGATGGTTCGTTTAAATGGCCTTTTTGCGAGGCAGTAGATGAAGGGTGCTGGACATTTACACAGTGGGTCTACCTGTCCAAACCCATAGGAACACTAGTGTTACAGGCTGGAGAAAGTGACCAATGGTATCCGTTCAGAGGTAGAGGGCAAGTATGTAATACCATGGTCAGGATCCCCTATGAAACAACAGGTCTCCAACCGGTGAAACCGCATTCAGACTCTTGCAACGCCCCTATCCATCAATTGGCAGATCCTATTATTCCTCAACTGTCATCCCCATGGAAGATCATCACTGGTACGAAATTCGTCCTATTCACATGGAGAATTTCTGTGGATGACTTCAGAGTTGATCATTGGGACCACAGATGTGGGGAGTTTGTGAGGAACCAAATTGACACGATCAGAGGTTGGATAGAGGCAAGAGGTAAGAAAAGAGTACCCTTGGCACGGGAAATTCAGGGGAAAGAGAGATCTGATTGCACTGGGATTAGGCAGAGGTGCTTCGGGAGTGGGTGCTCTGAAAACTATGGATATGGAAGTCCTGAGAAGTAAACTTGGGGATGTTGCGCGACACACCAGGGAAGGATTTAATACCCAGCTTGATGTAAACCACGTTCTAGAGGGTTTGCAACACTCGCACATAGATGCCACTACCTCTCTATCTTCTGCTCTACAAGAGAAGTTTAGAAGGTTAGTTGTGGGTCTCTCGGAGGAGCAGGATAGAACTCATCTTGCTCTGGCGTGTACGCAGGTCCAAAGTGAACTCTCGGACAACCTTCAACATATTGTATCTTCCTTGTACAGTGGCAATTTCCCATTCAACCTCTGTCAACGGGTAAGTCCCCTGATCTCTCCTTTTGCAACCAATCACACCAACTGGTGGATGGTCCAGTGGCATGGATGTCAAAACCTCACTTGCACGGCTTCGTCATTGTCACCTGTATCTGACCATCTCAGACAGAGTACAGTGTCATCAACTTAGGGATTGTTATAAATAACCAGATGCCTTCATCCACAGGCGTTTTGACCTACGAGGGAGGCCATCCTTATCTGTTTGACACAGAGGGATGTTGGAAGAAAGAGGATGCTATCCTCTGTCAAGGGAGTCAGGATAGGGTGCTTAGACACCAGTGTTGGAGCACCGAGGGGTCCTGTGAGATGAAGGCCAGCCCAATACCCTCCTCCCCTAAAAACTTGGGACAGGGGTATTGGTGTTGGTACCAAAGGCCAAATATGTCTTATGCAATCTATGGTACTAATTGCACTGAGAGAGGAGAACTCCTCCCCGGAGCGTATTGCACCCTTAGTCCCGTCCTAGGTTTAGACGTTGCAGAGCAGCAAGGATGGACACCAATCACCCCGGAGAAGACACTTGACATCCACCCTGACGTTCCTGTGAGACTCCAGAGGATTCCTCTGGGCCTTGGGATAGAACTCAAATGTCTCCTACTAGACTTCAGCCAAGAGGATGAAGTACTTCAGAAGCTTCGAGAGACAGAGAAACAGGGCACCTTTCAACTGTCGCACGACAAGAATAAAATAACTGCGATCGGTACCGCCTTAGACAAGGACTCCAAGGTTTCCTGGTGGGAAAGTCTGTTCGGCTACAGTTCAAAGACAACATCATTCTTTAACCTATTGATACACCCGGTGATAGTTCTTCTGGTTCTGGTAGTCATCATGTACATGGGACTGTGTCTAATTTAAAGGAGGGTCAAGAGACTTGCTGACCAAATAAACCAGAACCAGACAGAGCTTCACTAAGTCAATCGTAGGAGGCTCAGGACGTAATTTCAACAATGTCCTGAAGCCAGAGATCACATGGACATACTGTTTCCTATAAGAATTCAGGATGAAAATCCAAAGTCATCCGGAAACCCCATAGTATTATGCACGTCTATATATATATAATTGTATTGTGTTTTCATATGAGGGTTCGGGATGTAATCCATTGCCATCCCGTCACCTCATAGTATTATATGTATATATATTGATTATTTGTATGGGGGTTGGTTGTGTACCCATGGACATTCTAGATGCAAATGTGTGATAGCCTATACTACAATATGGCTGGACACACACTTTCATATTGACACGGGGGTCTATATTACTGGTGTCTTTAGAAGTGTAGAGAGATATGCCAGGTTGTATGAGTCTCTATGGGTACACACTAAACCTAATTTTGAAGGTGTTTGAAGGGGGGAGGAATGTGTTTCTGTTTGGTGTGAATGAGGAGGAATAGATCCCTCAGGGACAGGCCCCCTCTTTTACATGTGATTTGCCACCTTAACTCCACCTTAACAGAGGAGTTTGTAAGGGTTGGACTGAATGTCAGTTAGTGCGGTGTTGTTTCCCGCAGTTTAGAATTTAGGTACCCTGACATTGCCTCTTCTGGAAGTCTGACCTGCCTTGAGAAAAGAAAAACTTGCGTATCTGTCCATGGGAGAATCTCTTATTCAACAGATCCTTCAATCAAGATGGAAAGGGAAAGGTCAGACGAAAGATTGACCTAAAGACTGTGAGGGCAAAGCCATTCCAGAATAATGGGGGTGGCTGACACCCGAAGACCGTTACAGAAAGAAAGATTCACCTAAATACTGTGAGGGCAAAGCCATTCCAGAACAATGGGGGTGGCTGACACCCGAAGACCGTTACAGAAAGAAAGATTGACCTAAAGACTGTGAGGGCAAAGCCATTCCAGAAAAATGGGGGTGGCTGACACCCGAAGACCGTTACAGAAAGAAAGATCGACCTAAAGACTGAGGGCAAGGCCATTCCAGAATATTGGGGGTGGCCGACACCCAAAGACTGTTATTCACCTTAAGGTT
This sequence comes from Bufotes viridis, assembly GCA_033119425.1. Lineage (NCBI taxonomy): Eukaryota > Metazoa > Chordata > Amphibia > Anura > Bufonidae > Bufotes > Bufotes viridis. The sequence continues at coordinate 156,461,160 of CM065593.1, read as the reverse complement.
GTAAAGAAAGAGGCCAAGGAAGCGGATGGTGTATCTTATAGATGGAAACATTTTTAGTTACAGTAACGGGCAGGTCAGAGGTGGTAGCCGCAACGGACGATGTCTAGGTACCTAAGGGCCAGATTACTTCAGTCCTTCCTGAACTGTCACCAACAGTTAAGTGGGGTTGAGGAGGCAAATATGTCCCAGCACTTCATCAAACTATATTGTCGTGTTCTCGACAACAGGGGGATTGTTGAGGGAAGTGCCCCCTGAAATATATGTGGGCCGCTGGCCGGTCATCCTGTATGCTTCAAAGAACTCTGACTCAATAGAATCCTTGACATCATGTTCTTAGAGTCCTTTGTAGTAATTACCTCCAGCGCTGCTGGAGATAATTATGCATGATAGGAAGAGGGGAGAAACCTCCCCTCCTCCTATTATGCACATTCCGGCAGCGCGATTAGTATCGCGCTGCCCGGAATGCAAAGTGCTACAGGCGGGAGATCAAAGGCTTCTCCCTGTGGCGCAAGCACGGCCGGCCTGGGAGTGTGGGCTGCTGGATATAAATATCCGGCACTTAGGGAGAAGGAGTCTGCAGCCCGGACAGTGAGTATCCCCCTAGAGACGAGCAACCCCTGGACAACGAGCTGAATAAGTATCATAAACCCTATCCCACCAATGCTATTAACCCCTACCTACCCTATATTACCTGCAACCCCTACTTGCCCATATTCCCTATCCCACCAACGATCTGCCCTATTTATTAACCCCTACCTACCCTATACTGCTATTAACCCCTACCTGCCCATACTCCCCTACCACTTTCCCACCAACGCTTAACCCCTGAACCACCTACCCCTGCTGCCCTGCAGGAGTATCCCTGCTCCCTTTTCTACAGGATCCCTTTAACCCCTGCTGTACCCCTATAACCCTGTGTCTGTGGCCTGCATACCCCCTGCAGCGCCACAGCTAACCTTTGTTGCTCCCTTAGGGATAATTTAGAACCAGGTGGGGTGGGGTTGCTATCGTGTGTGTGTGTGTGTATGTATGTATTAGAAAGTTTGCGGGTGGAACTTGGGATTGTGTTAGCGTAGATAGGATCGTATTGCTGTGTTGTTGTAGTGTGATTTTATATATCACTGTAAGCTGTTATAAATATATATATCTATTCCCATTGATTTAGATATATATATTTATAAGCTATTATTAGACTGTAATGTGTAGAGTATTAATAAATACCCTTTTATTTAAAGCACAGTGTGTAGTCTTTTTGTTACAGTAGTAGCCACAGCAATAGCCGCAGGTAGTTCAGTATAGAGTGAGGTAATCAGCATTTATTTGATTAATTGGTATAAATAGGCGGAGACATCACTTGACGACTCACGCCTATTTATGAATATTAATTGCTTATATTTGCATAACATATTAATAATTAATATCTCCTTTAACAGGGATCCGTTGTAAAAAGGCCTATCCTTGTCCGCCAAACAAACAAGAATAGAACATGCTCTATTTTTTTTTCTCAGTGCTACGGAACGGACATACGGATGCAGATAGTACACAGTGTGCTGTCAGTATTTTTTGCGGATCCATTGAAATGAATGGGTCTGCATCCTATCTGCAAAAAAAAGGAATGGACACAGAAATAAAATACGTTCATGTGCATGTAGACTTATCAACCAAAGAAACTCTGAACATCTACAAATGAACTTTGACAAGTTAGTTGTATTAAAACCAAAGGGGAAGATTTAGCAATGATTTTACTTCACAATAGTTCCATTAAAAAAGTCCCAGATTATGCTGCATGCCATATTTGTGCCATAATTTTCATATTTTTGAGCTTCTCCCCACTTTTTCAAAGTGGTGAGAAAGGAGCAGGGCTTATCAGGAGGGGGTGGAGCACACTGAATTTACTATCATTTTTGTAGCTGTAATCTACACCATCTTCTAGCTGTCACAGATTTCAGTTTCAGGCACATGAAAAGCCAGAAGTTGTGCCAAGTTTATTAAAAGGCCAGTGCCTCTTAATAAATTTGCACTTCTATTTCTAGCACAGTTTTTTTTACTAAGACTGGTGTAATAAATCTCTTCCCAAAATATGGGCACAGTAAATATTGAAATATCTTTTTTTTATTATATATATCTGTTCAGCTTTACATGCAATTTTCTGGTAAATCTATATTTCCTGGTTATTTTCCTGATGCCGAAGAATAAATAACTTAATTTGGGGGTCAGGATGAAAACATCATAAAATTATTGGAATGCCTTAGCGCCTCATTCATTTAACCCTTTTGAGGTTTACCATGCCTCTGTCTTATGATGCATTAATTAGCACCTTTTAAATAGAGCCTGGGGGGATTGTAAATTATTCACTTTTGCATCGTGTTTTATATCATTTTCTAAATTATAATGTGTTCCAATGTATCATCAAGAATAAGGCTACTAGGCAGACCAAGAGAGGGGGCGGCAGGAGTGTCAGCGATTATGCTTGTCCCCCAATAGATCAATAAGACAAAGCACAATATCGCACAAAGCTGAACTCTGTACACACCCAATAAATTAACTAGCAAAGAGTTCAAGTGTAGTTAATCCTACTGTACAGCAGCACTTTATCTTCTTTAAATACACAGCTCGCAACAAAAGAAAATTCGTACCGAAAGACTTAATACACACAAGTTTGTGATTATATAAAGTTTTAATTAGATAAAGGGCATATCTAATTCCCTTTATTTGCAGAAGGATGAAAACCAAGCTTTCAAGTTGGCTGAAAGAGGTGAATGAGGTAATAAAATGACCTGGACCCAATTAACGGTAGAAAGGCAATGTAGCATATTATTTCCCTTTTAATGTTGGTGAATATTTTGGATTTATAAACAGGTACATGTGTCCCAAGGTTCAATACCCAGTAAGAGAGCAGAAGGAAAAACAGCAAATAATAGCAAATAAACCATCTAAGGGCATGTTCACATGGTTCTGCTTCTCTGCTTTTTTTAGCTGTGGTTTTATACCCATTTTTTTATGCATTTTGATGTAGTTTTTGATTCTGCCCATTTCAATCGGAAGTTTGAAAGTGGATTTGATGTGGAATCCACACCAAGAATAAATATGTCCCTTCTTTTTTTTAAGCTGCAGTATTGAAAACCACAGGCAGAAAAAAAACAACACTGCGTAAATGAACAAGTGGTTTTGGGGGAATTAATGCCAAAAACTCTGTGTGAACATACCCCAACATTACTACACCATTTTCTGTTTAGTTGCATGCCAAATTTCCCATTTGTGAATACATGTACCCTCCATAATATGCAATCCATATTACAGATCCATATTTGTACCTGTAAATAGGAGAAAATATAAAGGAAGAACTGTAACTTGGGGATCATAGATCAAGGTACTGATATTAAAGGGTTATTCTCATCAAGTCCATATGCCTTATTATAACACATGGGTATCATAGAGGGTTTGGACTTACCCTGACTATGTATTACATGCTCAACCATTCTTTTGAATTGCAGCCAGATCATACCCCATTTTCCTTTTCGTGGCAGCCCAGGAAAAGATTGTGGTTGGGCAATAAGACATACACACAGAATCAAGTTGCATTTTTATAGACAAGGTTATGTTAATGAGAAAAACTTTAGCCTTGGACATAATGGGGCAGATTTACGTGAAAGTGTTGCACTTTACACTGTCTAAGAATAATACTAAATACAAGACAAATTTACTATTGTGGCTCATGGATCTTCATGTATTTGGAGTATTGTAAATCCTGCACCAGATTTAGGCCTTACTGTATGTTTGGTCCGCGTCCGAGCCGCATATTTTGCGGCTCGGGCGTGGACCCATTCACTTCAATGGGGCTGCAAAAGATGAAGACAGCAGTCCGTGTGCTGTCTGCATCCGTTGTTCTGTTCCGTGGCCCTGCAAAAAAAAATAGAGCATGTCCTATTCTTATACCAGATATGGGCGGCTACACTTTAACAGGGTGATGAGATGTAAACCAGGTGCTCACCTGAGGGCGACTATACCCACAAACGTGTCGCCAAATGCAATGCGGTGAAAGAACGAATGAGGGGCAACACTGGGCGGTATCTGAGAACAAGCCAAAACCTCACATATGATAGACAAAAAGTAAATTTATTAGTAGAAAGTTAAAATATAAGTATAAAACCTCTCTCAGGCCGAGAAAATAGACCTAACTATCAAGTGCCTAATAGTACACCTAAGTACCTGCAATATTGGAACTGGCAACCCTTATAATATAATTAATGTGCACATTCATAAAAATAAAGTTCGATGAATAAATGAACTAAAAAAATAAAAATAAAAAAGTGCTTCAGTGCATCAAAATTGCTTGTAGCAAACAATTCCACATAAAGGTGTTTCCATGCAAAAACAATGTAGATGGCCAGTAATAAATCCCAAATGACCAATGTTGAGTTAATAAAATTTTTTGATAATGCGTTATTAGTGTCTCTAGAATTCATACACTACCTCATCATCATGCCCCCTTTCTGTTGGTGTCCCTCAAGGCTCTGTCCTGGGTCCCCTGCTTTTCTCCACTTATTCATCCGGCCTGGGACAACTTATAGAGTCCCATAGCTTTCAATACCAACTCTATGCTGAAGACACTCAAATCTACCTCTCCGAGATTTGAGTGTCTTCTGTGTAAGGCCTTATACACATGACTGTATGTATTTTGCAGTCCACAAAAACGGATCCGTAAAAAGTAGGGATGACGTCCGTGTGCATTCCGTATTTTGCGGAACGCAACAGCTGCAATGCGGACAATAATAGGACCTGTTCTATTTTTTGCGAAACGCAAATACGGACATGCGGAAATGGAATGCACATTAAGTAACTTCCGCTTTTTTTGCTGACCCATTGAAATGAATGAATCGCATACGGTCTACAAAAAAATCGGAACGGACATGGAAAGAAAATACGATCGTTTGCATGAGCCCTAACCCCAGCTGGATGTACAGCGCCATGAAATAATACACAAACATAGAAGAGGATTCTTTACGGTAAGAGCAGTGAAACAATGTAACTATCTACCTGAGGAGGTGGTGATGGTGAGTTCTCTAAAAGAGGGGCCTGGATGTATTTCTGGAGTGTAATAATATTACAGATTACAGTTACTAGAGAGGGGTCGTTGATACAGGGAGTTATTCTGATTGCCTGATTGGTGATTAAAATTTGCTTCTATCTCACAGGGGCCTTCCTTTGGATTGACTTGCAGGATAACAGGCCAAACTGGATGGAAAGTTGTCTTTCTTTGTCTTTTTTCCATACAACAAAAATTTTGTGTGTCAGAAATGTGTCTGTCTACTAAAAACTTGTTTAGTATAAGTTGGTGTAGCTTTACTCCAAAAATGCACCAAAATGTTTAGGACCATATTTAGGACTAGTGTTGGGTGCAAACATTCGAATCGCGAATATCGCCACTTCAAGAATTCGCAAAGATTTAGAATAAAGTGCTATATATTTTTATTCGCGAATAGTCTAGATTTATTTTTCATCTGAACCCATGATCCCTCCTTGCTTCTTGCTTGTGGGCCAATGAGAAGGCTGCAATGTCTTTGTCTGAGCTTAGCAACATCCCTAGCAACCAATAGGAAAGTTACCTATCCCTGACTATATAAGAACCTCCCCAGCAGCCATTTTCTGCAGTTTTTTTGCAGCTCTGAGAAAGACAGCAGTGTCATTGCTGTGCTCAGTGCTTTGCTGAGTCATTACATTAGATAGTTAGTTAGCTTATACTGTATATATAATACAGATAGTTAGTGGGAGATAGTCAGTGTAGGTAAGATAGTGCTATAGTGTAGCTAGTTCCAGTGCAGGGTGTTAGGTAGTGTGATAGGTTCTGCTGTCCATACATACATGCTACAGACATAGTGCTGTGATGTCACAAGTTCAATACTTAGTGCACTAATCAGTAATACAGTTGTGTTCAAAATTATTTAACCCCCACTGAAATTGAGTGTTTTGGCCAGTTTGACATTGATTTTGATCATTTCAGTCATCTTGTTTACAATTAAATCAAAGAGGCACTTGTAAGTCAGACAAATATAACATAACATATTGAAATAACCACAAATGTCTTTTCTGTGCTTACATCATTATCAGTTTTATTCAACCCCCAAGTGACATTCAATCTTAGTACTTAGTACAACATCCTTTTCCAGTTATAACAGCTTTTAAACGTGAAGCATAGCTTGACACAAGTGTCTTGCAGCGATCTACGGGTATCTTCGCCCATTCTTCATAGGCAAAAGCCTCCAGTTCAGTCACATTCTTAGGCTTGCGCGCTGCAACTGCTTTCTTTAAGTCCCACCAGAGGTTCTCAATCGGATTTAAGTCTGGTGACTGCGATGGCCACTTCAAAATGTTCCAGCCTTTAATCTGCAACCATGCTGTAGTGGACTTGGAGGTATGCTTGGGATCATTGTCCTGTTAAAAGGTCCAACGTCTCCCAAGCCTCAGGTTTGTGACGGACTGCATCACATTTTCATCCAATATCTCCTGGTACTGAAGAGAATTCATGGTACCTTGCACACGCTGAAGCTTCCCTGTACCTGTAGAAGCAAAACAGCCCCAAAGCATGATTTACCCTCCGCCATGCTTCACAGTAGGCAAGGTGTTCTTTTCTTCATAGGCCTTGTTCTTCCTCCTCCAAACATAGAGTTGATCCATGGGCCCAAACAGTTCTAATTTTGTTTCATCAGTCCACAGAACACTATCCCAAAACTTTTGTGGTTTGTCCACATGACTTTTGGCATACTGCAGTCGACTCTTCTTATTCTTTGGAGACAGCAAGGGGGTGCGCCTAGGAGTTCTAGCATGGAGGCCTTCATTACGCAGTGTGCTCCTTATTGTCTGAGCTCAAACTTCAGTACCTGCATCTGACAAATCTTTTTTCAGTTCCTCAGCAGTCACACGGGGACTTTTCTCCACTTTGCTCTTCAGGTAGCGCACAGCAGTCAAAGTCAGCATCTTCTTTATGCCACGACCAGGTAGCGTTTCAACAGTACCCTTTGCCTTGAATTTGCGAATGATGCTTCCTATAGTGTCTCTTGGAATGTTTAACATCTTTGCAATCTTCTTATAGCCATTGCCCTACCATGTTTGTAAACACACCAGTAAATGTCTGTGGATCTGGTGGCGACTGAACTCAGGTGTGTATAGCATTCATGCTTTTATGTTATAGTGGACAATAGTTCTCCAATCTTTATTGTTATTGGTCATGGCATTCAGCCATTATAAAACCTTAGTGTTTTGCGATTGATTGTTGCCTATATGACCTGTCGGTAGATTGGTGAATGTCTGTCTTTAATTTTCTCGCCTGAGTTCAGTGGACCCTGGACCCACGGACCATTTTTGTGTGGTTTTATGTATTTTTAAATATATTTTTGTGGTCTTTCACTTTGTACGTATTTTTGTAATAAATTGAGACATTTTTTGAATCATGGTATATTGTTTAATCATGTCTTTAATAAAATACAATTTTTCTACATATTGTTGATTGGTTGTTTTTCTGTTGATTGGATATGTAGTATAGTACCGATTGTGGGGAATTTTGGATTGGTGTTACATTAATTTCAATGGGTCCGCAAAAAAAAATGAAGTTACTCCGTGTCCATTCCATTTCCGTATGTCCTCATGTCTGTTCCGCAAAAAAATAGAACATGTCCTACTATAATCCGCATTATGGACAAGGATAGGACTGTTCTATTTAGGGACAGCTGTTCTGTTCCGCAAAAAACAAAATGCACACGGATGTCATCCATAATTTTTGGCGATTATGGTCCACAAAATACATACAGTCATGTGCATGAGCCCTAAGTTTCAGACTATAATTTCTATTTCTTTATTCATTTTCAGACAGTCTGACATTTAGTTTGCAACTTGCTACTAGTTTCAGACTTTTCTCATGTGGGAGTGTCCCTCCCTATAATGCATGCTGGATTTGTGAGTCAAGGATACTGATGACTTCCCCATTCAAACTGCCTTTTGTGTGCTCTTCTCCCTTTCTACAGCCTATGTAAGCAGTACTCCTTTGATTCTCTATAAGGGATCATGCACACTACCGTATGTAGATTTGCCAAAAATACGGATTAAGTGCATGTGACATCTGTATTGTATCCATTTTTTTGGCAGATCCATTGTAACAATGCCTATCCTTGTCTGCAAAATGAACAAGAATAGTGTTTTATATTTTTTTGCAGAACGGCTATGCGGACATATGGAAACAGAAGGCACACAGATTAATTTCCATTGTTTTTTTGCGGCCCCATTGAAATGAATGGTTCTGGTTATGGGCCACAGCAGAAATGGAATGGACAAGCGCAAAAAATATGTTTGTGTCCTAACACTGAAAAAAAGTAGGGGTAGAGTAGAGAGAGCTAGTCAACAACAAAAGCAGAGCTCATATGGATTTGTATCAGATTCAGCAGCACCAGTAGCTAGGTGATGGGGTTACACATACTCTTCAGAAGCAAAAAAGTAGGAAATTATTAGTGATGGCTATTTAGACTGTTGCTTAAAGGGGTTGTCTGAGTTATTTTTTTGTTCTTTGTATATTTCTAACTAGGCAAATGAAAGGACTTTACAATTCACTTACCTTATCTCCAGCTGCTGCTTTCTCAGGTCACATGACCTGTGATGTCAGCCTCTCTCCCTGCTCTGATGATGTTTCGTGCACAAGCCTGAGAGAGCAGATATGTGCTTGTACATGAGACGTCACTGTGCTGGCCATGCCCCACTGCACTGCCGGCTGCTGCTTATTGCTCTCTTCCTGGATTCTTGAGGACAAACATTAAAGCCTTCAGCTGCACAGACTCAGGGCTGAAGGCTAGCCACTGTTTTGTATTGCAATTCAAATATGTTTTTATTGCAAATTACTTGCCGTTTGTTGTTGATTTAAAAAGGCTACCCAGCGGTTAGCATGCACTTTGCGGTTGTGCATTGGGGGGAATACATCTGGACTTAAGGCACAAGGCATTGAAAGAGTTATAATGCCTGCAAGAGGGGGAGATCACAAAAGAAAATTACTGAATAGGTAGGCATACTGGATGTTCCAGCAAGTGACTTGCTATCCAACAGGTCTCAATAAGAGACATGATTTAATACTGCAATATTAATTGAGTCATTTTTGAAGCTGTAATGTGATTTTATTTGCACAAATATTTTTGTAATTGTTTTATATGTGTGCACGTGTTTTTTGATTGCGCCTTTTGCTCAAACCATGTGATCCACTGATTGCAGGGCCAGGTGGTGGTTGAGCATATATAGTGCATTCACTGAGTGCTTAGTATGTCATGATGAAGGACCCAAAATAGTAGTGGTCTGAAACGCGGAACTATACTATGTTTCCTATAGCTGAAGATTTTAAACCGCTGAAATAAAGTTCACCTGCTTTTGATCAGAGCTGGATTTTTCAGTTTTCTTGAACTGTCATTGGAACAGCCAAACCCAGATGAGAGCTGTTTTTCTCCAATTTTTTCAACTGGGAAAACATGCTGCTGAGTCTCCCAGCAGGCAGACATTTCACTCAGGGCAGACTTATTCACTCCCTTTGCAGATCAGGGGGAGGAGCAGAGATTGTCGTTATTGCAGGTAAACAAAGGGCCAGATGAGAACCAGGGAAATTAGGAAATTTTGATTTTTGAAATTAGATTTTTTTTTGCCTAAAACTTGCTTAACTTAGTTATATATTGCTGCCCATCAGATTTTCAGTGCTATATATGTTTTTTTTTTTCATAACTCAGACAACCCCATTAATTTTGCATTAAGGAAGAAAATGAACAATAGGAAATACTACAAAGGTGCCCATATAGCCTTTACTACATTGTATTAATAGAGTAAAATTCTGTATTAATTGATTGCTACTAATTGCATAGATGTATAAATTCATTGGCAATCCTTTAAAATAATTAATTATAAAAACTGCATAAAAAGTATTTGATTCTTTATGAACTTTTGATCATTCACAGATCTCTCTATGCAATTTTATTAGAACATTTTTGTTTTCTGGGATATGCTTTTTTGTCTTCTTCCAAAACTACTTCTGTATTATTTAATGACATATGAAGCAACAGGACAGGAGCCAAGAGAAAAGGCATTTTCTGCTGTAAAGAGTTGCCTTAAGTACTCGCTGTCACCTGCTTGGGTTTGTCTTGCCAAGTGTTTCAGAATCTATAGCCTCCAATGTCATGCCAACCTTTGGGAGGATTCAAACAGCTGTAAATAAAATAGGTGGATGGTCCAAGCTGTGCATTTACAAAATGACAGGTGGAATCACAGATCGCAGCACAACTAATCTTTCACGGTCGTTCAACAGTTTTATCTCCATTTGATGTTGGAATAATGCGACTTCTGGTTTAACAATGGAAACATTTGCAAACGTATCACTGGGTCACAGTGGCTCTGAGGTGCAAATAAAAAAAGCTCCGCAGGAAAGAAACAGCAAATCAGGTTACCAATTAAATGCTCCTCTTCTGTTTTCTGCTCAGGCTTTATGTTCAAGATAAAATAAAGAAAGTCACAATGGTGACACTCATACTGGCACAGTATGTGTTGGTTTACTTCATCTCTGCATGACAGCTTTTGACTTGCACCAGAAAAAGCATCCCAGAGAATAAATCTAGAAATAAACAGTGTAGAAGGCTTTTTCACCACATTTGATGTCTTTCCTTCTTGATGATCATTAAAGTGGTATTTCCATCTTAAACATTTATGGTAAATCAACAGAATATGCCTAAATGTCTGAGAGATGCAAGTGCCACCTCTGAGACCCACATTTAACTCCAGAATGGGGGTCCCTACCCCTATCCCACCTGATTAGGTGGTTTCAGACTGCTACTGTAAGTAGAGAATGAATGTAGAGGTGGATGCCTTTATTCACTTCTATGGGAGTCACAAAATCCAAGCACTCCCAAGCTAACTCATAGAAGTTAATGGACAGCGCCACCCCACCATTCAATCTCTAGAGCAGGGATGCTCAACCTACGGCCCTCAAGCTGTTGCAAAACTACAACTCCCACCATGCCCTGCTGTAGGGTGATAGCTGTAGGCTGTCCGGGCATGATTGGAGTTGTAGTTTTGCAACAGCTGGAGGGCTGCAGTTTGGGCATCCCTGCTTTAGAGAAATAAGACCTTAGCACTAAGTAGTAGAAACAATTCAGTGCTCATTTTGTATTGGAAGCTTCTCAGGGTAGTTCATACATGTGACTAGAGATGAGCAAAGTATTGGAAAATCCGATTCGGCTACTTTGCCGATATTTACCCAAAAACTTAGCTTCACAACAAATTACAAAGTGCATTTTTTTTTGTGAGCAGTGGGTGCAATGACAGGAAGAAGCGATTGAGTCGCCCCCTGTCATTAAATCTTTTCGAGCATGATCGCGGCATCTGATAGCAATAATAATAATAAAAAATAATAAAAAAAATTACTTACCTGATCCATTTGCTTGTGACGGGCCGACCGCTGCCGTCTTGCTTGAAGATCTGGCGCAAAATCTCGAGTGGTACGAGATGACGCAATCATGCTGGCCGACATGGTGACATCATAAGTCATCGCGTACTGGATCTCAGCCGAGATCTTCAAGCAAGATGACAGTGGCCGACCCTTCACAAATGGAGCAGGTAAATACAATTTATTTATTTATTTTTTAACTATTTCAGGTTAAATCGATTCGCTACCACGTAGCACAAGGAAATTTGGGTTCGGGGCAAATCGAATTTATCCTGAAATTCAGATTGAAGATCACTACGTGGACTTCGATTTCGCTCAACACTACATGTGATGTTTCGGTCAGATGACCTTTTTCAAACACAATTGCTATTGGTGGTTTAGATGTGGAGCAAATGGCACAGAGAGAATGGCAGAAAAAAGGTGCAATCTATTAATCATCTGTCTATTAGGCCATGACATAAGCATGGTTTATTGGTTTGTATGTCAAGGTATCATTGACAGGCAAAAATGAATAGAAATAGTATGCACTGATTTTTAACCGGTCCAGGACCAGGCAAAAGATAATAGTTTTTTACATGCAATAGTTTAACAGCTATACTTTTTTTTATTTGTTGGGGTAGTAACAAGTTTTTTTTTCTGAGAATAATGCATTTTACCTATAATTATTACAGACATTTTTTAGGTTTATAAAACTGTTAGAAAACAGAAAAAAAATATATTTTTTAAATTTTAGCTATTTTTATTTTGGTAAAAACTTTGTGGCGCCCTAAAATATATATATATTTTTTGTGTTGATCATTATCTACCATACATTTTTATGTACTACATGTCCAATTAAGTTAATTAGGTCTTGGCTAGCTGCATTAAAACGATTTATGTGGCCAAAGGTTTTTATTTTGTACATTTTACAGTGTTGTTACAGTGACAATTGACATGATATGGTTACTGGGATGAATAGAGGAATTGTCCCTACCTCTATTCTATACACAGCACTCATTGAGCGCTTTGTACGAGACAATAGGGCTTCTGCCCGCTATCTCAGGTCTCCCACATTTTCTAAAGCCTGCACTGTAAATATACTATTTAAAGCATTTTGAAATCTGGTGATAGGTTCCTCTTACGAGCCACAAGTGATTTACTGCTGTACTCATAAGAACCAGATTTACAAGTTGTGGGGTAGTTGTCTCCAGTGGCACACGCTAGACAAAACATTTTGGAACTTAAATGGCATATCTGAAAATAAATTTGAATTTCCACTTTCCATTATCTCTTGTGCATTAACTTTGGGACCGAACCTATAGAGTCAAAATTATCTCTACACCCCTAGATGAATGACCTAAGCAGTATAGTTTCCAAAATGGGATCAAATCAGGGGGTTTCAACTATACTGGGGGTTTCTCAAGCGAAAGGCTGTGATGGTGAAACTAGCTGGGTTTTCAGATGTTTTATATGCATAACCACAAGATTTAAATTCTTCTTAAAAAGTATAATTTTAAGCGTGTTAAATAAACTACATCGGATCCCACCCAGGGTGCTATTGTTTGTTTTCCAATTCTGTGCACTCCGTGAAGCAAAGGAACAACCACAGCGATGTGTAACTGCAGTGTCAGTGACTGAAACAGCTTGGAGAAAGAAAGAGGGACGCTCCCACACCTAATAGCCGACTGCCTTGGCTACAGTCCGGCTTACTGGGAACACCTAACAGCGCCACACTGACTGATCTGGTAAGATCTGGACTTTGCCAGAATCTTCCTTTTCAATGGTTAAGAAATCTACTCTGCTATTTAATCAAAGAAAACTGCTCCAGGTCCCGGCTTTATTGTTTTAATTGTGGTCAGTATCTGGTTCATTTCACAATGACTTATTTGGACTAGTTTTGAGCCACATACAGTGCCTGTTAAGTGCCTTTCACATTTACATGTTTCCCCTTAAACCACTCAAGTGTTGCTTTAGCAGTGTGTTTGGGGTCATTGTCCTGCTGGAAGGTGAACCTCTGTCCTAGTCTCAAATCATGCACAGATTGGTACAGGTTTTGCTCAAGAATATCCCTGTATTTAACACCATTCATCTTTCCCTCAACTCTGACCAGTTTCCCAGTTCCGGCTATTGAAAAACATCCACACAGCATGATGCTGCCACCACCATGTTTCACTGTGGTAATGGTGTTCTTTGGGTGATGTGATGTGTAGGGTTTGTGCCAGACATAACGTTTTATTTGTTGTCCGAAAAGTTCAATGTTAGTCTCACCAGACCAGAGCACCTTCCTCCATACATTTTGGGAGTCTCCCACATGCCTTTTCCCAAACTCACAATGTGCCTTTTTGTTTTTAGCTGAAAGTAATGGCATTCTTCTGGCCACTCTGCCATAAAGCCCAACACTATGCAGTGTATGGCTTATTGTTGTCCTATGTACAGATACTCCAGTCTCTGCTGTGGAATTCTGCAGCTCCTTAGGTCTCTGTGCTGCCTCTCTGATTAATGCCCTCCTTGCCCGGTCCGTGCGTTTTGGTGGGCGTCTTTTCACAGGTTTTCTGTTGTGCCATGTTCTTTCCATTTGGTTATGACAGATTTGATGGTGCTCCTGGGGATCATCAAAGGTTTGGATATTTTTTTTATAACCTACCCCTGACTTGAACTTCTCAACAACATTGTCCCTTACTTGTTTGGAGAGTTCCTTCATGGCAGTGTTTGGTGCTCAAACTTCTCATTTGGATATGAATAAAAACACAGATTTCTCTGTAGCTGTGTTAGCATACAGACAAAAGAAAGGTATAGTTTTAATCAGCATGATGAGCTCTACCAGATAGTATGCCTGGTTTAATAGGATTGATCCTGGTGACAAAGCCACTTTAAATATAGATGGGGACATGGAAAAAAAACTCACTTAACATAAAAACATAATTTAAACAATAGGTCATTTTTTGTGATGACACATTACCTTTAAAGAGGATCTGTAACCTCTCCTGATATGTGTTTTAATTTAATCCTTGAATTTCCCTTTGTAATAACAATTCTGGGGCATCTATTCTTATGACTCTATGTCAGGGGCGTACCTAGAAGTGACTGGGCCCCAAAGCAAATTTTTGTATGCCCCCCCCCAACTCCCTCCTCCTGTGTAAACCCCATGCCTTTGGCTAGACACGATCTAGACCAGACTAGGCTGCCACACCATGCTTTTCCTATATAATACATATATATATATAGATGCGAGAAACGGACGGCAGCACTCCACTCCAGTGAAGTGCTGCCGTCGGTTTCTAGCATCTACTACAGCGGACTTGAGTTGTCGGTCCATGGCTGGATTTTTGCACCCACCTAGAAACAGTGTGTTGTTCCTTAATTTTCTCTTTTCTATATACATATATATGCACACACACACTGTCTGTCATGTAGTGTCATTGTATAATACTGTTGTGGGGGCCCTGTCACCTGGATTTTGGGTATAGAGATGAGGACATGGGCTGCTAGATCCGCAATATCCAGTCCCCATAGCTCTCTGTTCTTTTATTGTGCCAAAAAAAAGTTTTAAAGATATGCAAATTAACCTTAGATGAGTCCTGCTTGAGAGAGGAGTCCAGCGAAGGAGCCCAGCACCGCCCGCATCCTCCGAATCTCCTCCTTGCTTCCCGACGCCACGAAGCTAGAGCGCCGTAATCTCGCAATGCACGAGCCAGCGCATGCGCAGTTCGTTCCCTGAGGCTGATGCCAGCACAGGGAAGGAACACCATGCCGAGCTAGCACATGCACATCGCGAGATTAAGGAGCTCTAGCTTCGTAATGTCGGAGATTCGGAGGATGGGGGCGGTGCTGGGCTCCTTCGCTGGACTTCTCTCTCAAGCAGGACTCATCTAAGGTTAATTTGCATATCTTTAAAATCCTTTTTTTGCACATGGGGACTGGATATTGCGGATGTGCTAGCGGTGATCTAGCAGCCCATGTCCTCATCTCTATACCCAAAATCCAGTGTTAATAGTAAAGACTTCTTTATATAAAACATTGGGAAGGGGGGTGATACTGTCTATAGCTACATGGCAGCCTCCCCTATCTGCCCGCTGTTCCGCCATGTACTAGTGCTTATTATGGCACACTCTCTGCATATATGAGTAACAAAACACGCAGTAGTAGATGGCAGAACAGCAAGTAGGGGGGCTCAAACAAGGGCTGGACAAGGGGCGGGGGCATGCAGACAAAGGCCAGGGGGATGCAGATGCAGATAAGGACCAGGGGCTGCACTGAAAGGACCAGGGTGGCACACACAGGGGCCAAGGGAGCACAGACAAGGGCCAGGGAGGTGCACACAGGGGAGCAGACAAAGGCCAAGGGGGGCACAGATAAGGACCAGGGGAGCAGACAAGGGTCATGGAGGGGACAGAAATAAGGGCCAGGGCCCAGGGGCGCAGACAGGGGCCAGAGGGGGCACAGGCCAGGGCACAGAGACAAGGGCCAGGGAGGGGCATACAGGGGCCAGGGGTATTTATCAGACTGGTGTGAGTCTGGTACACTATATGAGGGAGAGGTCAAGGAGAAAGGGAACTGCAGTTGTGGAGAATGATGGAGCCCAGCACAGAAGGGTCACACAGGAGTCAGGGAGGACTTCACTAGGACATAGTAATGGGACACATAAGGACAAGCAGTGAGGAGCAGGAAGGGTTAACTTCAGAGGCTGCCATGCCTGTGTTATCAGTACAAGGTCAGTGTATGCAGCAGCTCTGTATAGATAAGAATCTGTACCGAACACTATGGAACCTAAGGTTTTACCGGGACACTTCTTCACATGAATAGTTATTGATTTCTCTGACAAGCAGTTTCTTCTCTAGCCAGGAGGCTTTGATCACTGTGGGAGAGGCACAGACAGGGGTCAGGGGCTGTGCTGACAAGGGGGGCACACAGGCAGTGGGCACAGACATACCTGAAAAGCCTGCAATAGTGCAATGTGCTCCTCTTGCCTGCCGCATGTTTCTCCTGCCTGCTGCTCCTCCTGGAACTTGGTGGGCGGGGCTAATTACAACAGGAACACATCAGCTGGATTCCTGCACTGTGCCTGGCTTGCAGTAAGATGCATGGGAGAGAGAGGGTGGGAGAAGGGACAGGCGCACTGCCTGTATGTGAAGGGGCCTGTCTGAAAAACGTATTAAATAATCAAGAAACTTAAAACTCTGCCAGGCGCCGGGCCCCTTGTCAGCCCGGGCCCCGAAGCAGCTGCTTCCCCTGCTTCCCTGGTAGTTACGCCACTGCTCTATGTTGTGCCATTTCACTAATGTGTAAGAGGCCTTTAAGTAGAAGAGAGCAGAGTTGCTGCCGACGAACTACTGTTGAATACAGCATCCTACCCATTTTCAAGACAAATGAGTTTAAACGGATGAGTACTTGAACAAATGGCATACAGCAATTACCAAGTAATTCTTGAAATGGATGGTATTCCAATGGGAGGAACCTCAGTAATCCATAAAGATGCCGCAAAATAGAGTCTACACTGGTTATAACTTTTTAACCTTTTGGGCCAATTATCTAAATAAACATTTACTCGTAGAACTGGTAGTGCAATATAAAGGAACAATTCAGTACAGAACTACTCCAATAAAACTGTGTCTTTCTGAATACATGACCTAACCCTGCCTGGTAATAGGTCTGATTAGGTAATAAAACACCTTTTCTTATCTATTAAACTGCATGCCTTAAGATTATTGGGTGCAACTCTAGCCTCTCTAGAACACAGACTTACAAGTGAGATGTTTCTTTACATGATTTTCTCAAGGGAAATATGGGATAGCTTTTGTGCCTTCCATAAAAGATTGTGTGTCCTCTGCTGTCATGATTAGACCATGATTGGTTAGATGTCAGAAATGATAACAGCTGAGAAGGGTCCGGTCCCTAGAGATAAGCATCTGTTAGTAGTATGAAAGAAGTGACTCCATAACGATATGCAATTTCTAAAATTGTAAAAATAATCATTTGCAATTAAAGTATACAATAAGTATGTAATGTATAGGATAGCTGAATATAAATTAAGATATACAGATATATAAATTCAGCAGAGTTTGCAATTTGTAAGAATGTGCTGATGTCACTGTCGTATCTGTGGCTTTTCCATAAACGTACCATGATCTAGATTTGGCAAGTTATCACACTGCACAAAAGAAAGAAATTAAATTAGTTCTTAAAAATGCCATTACATCTTTACATCCAGCATGCCTGGCATCAGACCTACACGCAAACTTCAAGGAATTTTCCGCTTTGCATCAACATCCTTTTAACCCCTTAATGACCGAGCCAATTTGCACCTTCGTGACCAGGCTCATTTTTGAAAATCTGACATGTATCACTTTATGTGGTAATAACTTTGGAACACTTTTACTTATCCAAGTCCGTTCTGAGACTGTTTTCTCATGACACATTGTACTTCATGATAGTCATAAATTTGAGTCAATATAGTTCCCCTTTATTTATGAAAAAATCCCAAATTTACAAAAATCTTTGAAACATCTGCAATTTTCTGCTTTTAAAACAGAAAGTGATACCTCATAAAATATTTTTACTTAACATTCGCCATATGTCCACTTTATGTTGGCATCATTTTGTAATCATATGTAATTTTATATTTTTTAGGATGTTAGAAGGCTTAGAATTTTAGAAGCAAGTTTTGTTGGTGCTATTTTGGGGTACATATGATTTTTAATTGCTCTATATTATGTTTTTTTATGTTTATGGGTGTTTTGGCACAGTTCATCTGACAGGTTAGATAATGTGCTATTTTTATAGAGCAGGTGTTATGGATACGATGATATCAAATATGTCTATTTTCTTTGTTCAGTTTTACATAACATAGCATTTATTTAAAACAATTATGGTTTTTGTGTCTCTATTTTCTGAATGCCATATTTGTTTTATTTTCCTGCCGATCGTCTTGTGCAGGGGCTCGTTTTTTGCAGGAAGAGTTGACGTTTTTATTGGTACCAATTTTGGGTACATATGATTTTTTGATCATTCATTATTACACTTTTTGGGGCAAGGTGACCAAAAAATTGGTAATTTTGGCACAGCTTTTACGGTGTTCATCTGAGGGGTTAGGTCATGCGATATTTTTTATAGAGAAGGTCATTACGGACGTGGAAATACCTAATATGTCTACTTTTCCTTATTTATTTAAGTTTTATACAAAAATGGCATTTTTTAAAACAAAAAAAATGCTTTAGTGTCTCCATAGTCTGAGAGCCATAGCTTTTTTATTTTTTGGCCGATTGTCCTAGGTACGGTCTAATTTTTTGCAGGATGAGATGAATGTTTGATTGGTACTCTTTTGGGGGACATATGTCCTTTTGATCGCTTGGTGTTGCACTTTTTGTGATGGTAGGAGATAAAAAAAAGTCTTTTTTGGCACTGTTTTTTTTTACGGTGTTCACGGTTTGAGGTCATGTGATATTTTTATAGAGCTGGTTGTTACGGATGCGGCAATACAAAACATGTTTAGGGTATTTTCTTTTCTTTATTTTTACCTAATTATAAATGTGCATATATGGTAAAATGTTAGATTTAAAAAAAAAAATGTACACTTTTTTTAACACTTTTTGTATCCTGACCTACTTGGTTCGTGAAGATCCAGTGGGTCTTATGGGTCTACAATACACTGCAGTACACTGTATAGTGTACTTCAGTGTATTGTGCCAACACTTAGCCTGATCAGGCTCCTGCCTTTAGCAGGAGCCTGATCAGGCTTAGATACACCAAGGCAAGTCAGATGCCGGCTTAAGGCATCCAGTTGCCATGGCAACCATCAGGACCCTTCCACAGCAGAGCAGGGGCCCAATGGGAGGGGGGAGCTCTCTTCCTTTGTTATGATGAAACCATCGGGATGCTGCCACAGCAGCGCAGCGCCCGATGGGGGAGGGAACTTCCTCCCTGTTAACCCCTTCCATATAGCGGTCCCTACGGACCGTGGCATGGAAGAATTTACACGGCTGACATCAGTGTCAGCACCGATGTCGACCGTTATAGTAGAGTGTCAGCTGTATGTTACAGCTGACGCTCTACTACCGCTCGGCCATCCTTAATGATTGTGGGGGCAGGGAGGAGTGGGGGGTTGGCACCCTGATAATTATGGGGGTCCCGCTCGACCATCCTGACTGGGGGGGTGATCGGGGCAGAATAAACTTAACAGAGCAGCCCCAATCTCCTTAACACTCACTGAGGAAATCAGAGCTGCGCTGCTAAACACTTCGTTTGGTCAGTCAAATCTGACCAGTCGCAGTGATTCAAAGGCAGGGACTGCTTTGATTGGTCCCCTGCCAGGTGCCTGGACAGCTCTGCTGTCTGTGACACCAGTTTAGATGACGGTGTCACTGCAAGTGTACTTGCGGTGACACTTTGAGCTTCTGACGTACTGTGTACGTCAAGATGCGTTAATTAACACCACATCATGACGTACACAGTACGTCATTGGTCATTAAGGGGTTAAATAACTATTTATGTTAGATGTAATTTTGTAATGTATTTGTTTTATCTTTATTGCTCCTATTTCCCGATCTGGGCTGTGGTCACATGACCATGTCGGTGCAGCTCTTTATTATTTCCTGTGATGTTATGTCCATGGGCGTGTCAAACCAGTAACAGGGGCGATGATAGGACAGTGTCTATGTAACTAGCTGGGTGTGAGGAGCTATAAACAAGCTGGGCGTTATTAGCGGCCTGCTGGAGCTGTGACAGAGAAAGGAGAAGTGCATTATGGGTTTGGTTGGAAACAGCAACAGAAGTTCTACATATAAGATGTAACAACCAGAGTGATTCATTTATATGGTAAAAATGAGTCAAGAGAGTCCAAATTGGAAAAAAAAGCATGGGAAAGACATTCATGAGGTAAGCAACTACATGAACTACATGAACTTATGTGTTTTAAAAAGGGCTTTGTCACCCGGTTCAAGCCTACCCTACCAGGCTTATAGCCTGGTAGGGTTGATGACACAGGCAAAAACTATACCTTTATTTCTCATGTAGTAGGTCCGGTATGGCCGAAAAAGCAACTTAAAAATATGCAAATGAGAAATTCGAGCACTCGGAGGCATGATTATGCCTTCCGAGCACTGCTTCTGCGACGCCCCCGTTCCTTGCTAATGCCGGCTTAAAAACTAAACTGTCTAAGTTCCACCGGAGTGAATGGATGTTGCTATAAAACAGTGAGTTGGGTGGATCCTGCAAGTATCAGATATTTATGGCATTTCCTGTGTGCAGTGCTATACCTCTAATGGAGGCAGACCACACAGCTGTTATGGGGAAAGGGGCTGTGGTTGAAAAGCCCTGCCTCTTAATTACACTTAATACAGGCTTCCATCCCAAGTTCCTGTCTGGGGCTCGCCTTCTGCTTCCTCTGGGCTGTGTTCGGAGCTTTCCTTACTTAGCAAGCCTCTCAGGGCAGAGGCACCAGCATATAACACACAAGAAGGGTATGTGCTCACAGGAAGAGATGGCACGCTGTGTCCTAAGGAACTGAGTGATGTGTGTGTAATCCGGGGATCCAGGGAGCTGGAACATACCATGAACACCCCTTCACTGAGCACACACTTGAAGGTTCAGGCACTGTACGCCCACATGGGTGTCAGGCGGAGACTGTTCAGCTGCAGACTCCACGTAGCCCATTGACATCAGAAGTATTCAGTTCTGTTGTCACTGGACAGTATGGGGGGGACAGTCATCAAACTCTCTATGTGTGGTGTGAAGGAGCATTTTTTATAAAATCATATGGGAAAGCTAGAAGACAAACTTTATATATGCCGATGGTGGACATGCATGCCCAGACTTATCGTTTAAATTGTTTTCTGGTGAAAACGAGCACATTGCACAAATAACAGAATATGCAGTCTGTTGTCTCCTAGGGATGGAGACAACACAGTACATTCATAGAGAAAAAAATATTCTCCCCCTGCACTTTACAATATCAAGTTGGCTAGAGTTAGGATCAGGCGTGAATAAAACATGTTGATTCTAAATCTCAACACGTTTCTCATCATGGGAACTTAAGGAGATTTAAATGGGTTATCCAAGTGGAGTAATGCAAAACATTATTTTAACAATATGAGTGCAAAAAAACTTGCTCTCACCTGCCTCTAGCTCTAATCTCTTCAGTTTCTGTAGGAGGGCAGCAGCTCTTCACATGTAACATGCTTTGCAGTCAGCTCTTGCTAAACTCTTCCTTTCCCACATAGCAAGTAATCCCTTACAGACAGCCCCAGTGAATCAACAAATAAATAGCGCTATAGTATGTAGATATACTGATATAGATAGAGAAATAGGGATGAGTAAATGAAAGGTATCTTGGCCACTTCACTATGGGATCACTACACCAGCACTAAGAGGAAGGATGGAAAGGGGCAACTACTGTGCATGTCATCCACCACTGAAGGTGGGAGAAGGTGGACCAGATTTTCAGCCATAGCAAAAATAGCAGGGAACATTATTTTCTGACATATTTTATATTGCAATAATACTTTATTTGTAATGTCATATTGATTGCATAGTAAAAATTAAGTCACATCCCTGCACCCACTTTTTTTTTGCTTTCAACATTCCTATGTGCTAAATTCTAAAGAGACAGGGCATGGAAATGTCTGTAGGAACGCAAAAGCCTGACAAACTCAAAAGTGTAGAATATTGTGGAAATTAAGAGAGCAACTTTTGAACATTTTTAAAGCTTCATATTAATATCCAATATCAGAATTATTTTACTTAGTTTTTTAAATGCCTTACTGTTCTATAGCTGTTCAGTGAACACATGTTGCAATGACATTTTATTACAGGCATCATTAATACCACTTATAACAACTGTCATCCTAGGAGGTAAAAGTGTCTGTCTTCATAAAATCCATTGAAGTGCTGCTTTTGACCTCTGAAAACGTGCCATTCATTACCTAGAATATTATTTCAAAGGCTACCCTACCCCCTGGGACTGTCATGTCAAATTACATTCCTGGAATGATATTTAGAAAAGAGAGATATTTGTTCCCCCTAAAAGAAAGTGTGGCTTCCCGTGGACATATATCATTTATCTCTAAAGGATCTCCTCAGCTTTAGTGACAAAAAGTCCTGACACTCTTTTATTCCCGAGTCCTTGTAGAATCTTTTCCACAGAATGTAACTCAAAGGAAAAGTCTGCAGTAGAAAGAGCAGAATGTAAATATTACACATCAGGCAAGATATCCAGAATGAGTTTCTGAAAATATGCTGTAAATCTCAGTGTTTTCATCAAAATACTAAGTTATAAAGCTAGAAACACAGCGAATGGAAACAACTAATGACAGGCATGCAGAATAACTGGGCCATTTGCAACACTTGAAAATTGAACCTGAGGGATGTCTGCCTGTATTGAATCTCACCTGGAAGAGGGAGAGGGGAGAGAATAACACGTTGTTGGTTATCCTGACTTCAAAAATCATACTTGGCCACTAATAATTTAGACTTATTTAGAGATTTGTGTTTCATATTAGAACCGTTGAAAAGAGAGCAATATATACATTATAATAATGTATTAAATAGTTCATACTATGTAGATGTCACCATTTAATCTAATGAACAATTAATACGAATGTGTATGTAGATAATAGACAGTATGAACTTAGGCTACTTTCACACTAGTGTTTAAGTTTTCCGGTATTGAGATCCGGCAGAGGATCTCAATACCAGAGAAAAAAGCTTCCGTTTTGTCCCCATTCATTCTCGATGGGGACAAAACTGAACAGAACAGAACGGAATGCTCCAAAATGCATTCCATTCCATTTGTTTGGGTTCCCATACTGGAGAGCAAACTGCAGCAAGCTTGGGTTTTCTTTCCATCATGGTATGCAGAGCACAACGGATCCAGCATGACACACAATGTAAGTTAATGGTGCCAGATCCGTTTTCTCGGACACAATAGAAAACAGATCCGACCGTCATGCCGGATCCGTCATTTCTATTTTAAAGATAATACAACTGGAAACGTTCATAACGGATGCAGACTGTTGTATTATCAGTGACGGAAGCGTTTTTGCTGATTCCAGTGTGAAAGCACTCTAAGAGGCAAGATGTAAACCAGCCTGTGTATTAGACACATTACTGCATTCTCTTCTGAAGAACATGATCAAGATAAAACCACATTTACAAACTGCACTGGAACTGATAAAATTGTGTTTTCCTACAATTATTATTAGGTCTACTGGAAACAAATTAGCTGAATACTCAGTCACTCAGCTTTGTCAGTGGTGTCTATATATACTATGCACTGGAGGTCCAGTGCCTCATGTAGCGCCTTTTAAATTTGGTGGTTGTGGTTTAAATTTGTTACTTTACTAAAGGCTCCTTTATACAAGCCTATTAAGGGGCCAATAATTGGGAATGATCATTCATATGATTGCTCATTCCTGATATTTGTCCTCTGTAACTGATAACCTGATAAATAAGCAAATGCTGTTGATGTGTCACCCAAAGTAGTTGATTCTGGGAAACATATTATCCTGTGTGTATAATTTTTTTTTATATAGAAAAAGGATTATATAAATCATAACATTGACTTCTACTATATCCCATAAAGCAGGATTATTCAAAGAAGTTGATCTGTACCACAATCTCTACAGACTGTTTATAGCACCTTGTTAAATCCATGCTAGGGCTAACTGAGGCTTTGCTGATTGGAGAAATCATACTCCCCAGTACTACAAAAGACTCCTTTATAAAGTAAATGTGACAGGCTACGGCTGAGTGTCTGCTGCCATCGTTTTCTTGCATTACTTAAACAGTTCATTATTTTAAACTGTAGAGATCTCTACTTTTAGTTTACTATGACTTTTATTTGTGACTTACAAAGTTTAAAGGGGGGAAATTATGAGGCCCTATACACTAGAATTCCGAGTTTAAAAATTACCAAATATGATTTTGCGACTTCTTAGGCTTATGTTCACACACATTTTGAGACATTCAAATTATTTACTCAAGTTTTTAAAAGGGAGTGGTAAAATGGATATTGTTAGCCTGCCAAGCCAGTTTAAGCCAGACTTATCAATTAAAACTTTTTAAAAAGCCACAAAAGATTGTCTTAATCTTGCACCAGTGAAGGGGTATTTTAAAAATGGAGTAATATCTCAACACAGAAATGTTAGACCTATAGATGTACCAAATTTACCAAACATCCTGTGACATTTGATAAACTTGGCACAAATTACGACAACACACTTCTGAAAAACTGACTTAAAAAATTTGCTTGTGTTAAATCTCCCCCTACATTTTTATTCACAAAATGACATACATTTTGATCATGAGAATGCCCCACACATGATCATACAGCTAATAAAGGAGTAAAAAGTAGCAGAAAGCTTAAAGGGGTTTTCCTGAAGAAGAATATTGATGACCTATCCTCAGGATTGTATCCAAATAAAGAATGGTGGCAGCATCTTCAATATTTGGATTGGAGATGCTGCCACCATTCTTTATTTGGATATTATCGTGTTGACCCTAATGGATCTGGGGTCTTGGACTGGCTGATGCATTCCTAGGAAATCTGTGAGGTACTTTAGTGCTGCTCTATTGATACATTTCTTCTATCCTCAGGATTAGTCATCAATATCTAATCAGTGGCGGTTCGACTTCTCTGCACCCCATCGATCAACTGTTTGAAGAGGTAGTGTCTCTCCATGAGCTCCTAGGCCATACAACGTCACATTCATTAGAACATGGCCAGTCAAGTAAATGGGCCTGGGCTGCAATAACAAGAACAGCCACTATACAATGTATGGTGCAGTACTTGGTAAGCTGTGAAGGGGCTACAGCACTCAATGAAACATTGTGGGTATGCCAAGGGCATTGACAGTAAAGCACTCTGCTCCAAAACTTACATGTTAAAGTGTTTTTTACTGGGATTTTACTACTGATGACCTATCTTCAGGATAAGTAATCGGTATCTGATCGATGGGGGTCCTGAGTATAGGTCATCAGTAGTAAAATCCTGGAAAACCCCTTTAAGACAATAATAAGATTATATAAAATATGCCACTGAATGAGAAATGTGGTGTTACATGGTGCCCATTAAAATAAATACTGTAGGCAACCATGGAATTCATGGTCCCATTGAACTCTCCAGAGCGGCACTGCTTTTTGCAGCAGCCTCTGCTCTGGATAATAGAGAGGGTAATGAGTGGGAGATCCCCCTCTATGACATCTAGATGCACTGATACTGCATGTGTCCAAGGGCTGTCCAAATGGATGGCATTAGAAGGAACATTATTAAATTATACTGTAAAGATTTTACAAACTGAAAGTTAAGCAAACACAGTAGATAACAATGAACTTTTATATAGAAAATAACTATAGAAAATCTATAATAAATAAAAATAGAATGAAATAGATAATTTAATTTTTTCATAGATATCATCTATAATAATGATGACTTTATTGTTAAATTTATTAGGAATACATATTTTAAAATTAAAAGACAGACTAGAGTAATGGCATTTGCCATGTATAATCAGTGATACTGTATTTATTAATATTCTTTGCTATGTCTTTGGCCGCAGTACAGCCATTGCTTCAGCACAAGTACAGTGTCAGGTTTTCACGATGTGATTTATTACTTGCAGCTAGTGGCAAAATAGCATTGTCTTATAGACTGTTTACTTCTATTAGCTCAAATCAATATTTGTTTCTTGAACCATTCTATTTGTGTGTTTGTTTCTCCCTCTGTTTAATATGTACTGATCTTTTGTCCCATTAAAAATGCTGTTCAGTATAAGATTTCAATCACTTTCTGGAATTGGGTAAGCTTGTTTTCATGACAAATAATTATTTCCTGTTAATAAATAGCAGCAACATATTCCACTGCATTCAGGGGCGTACACAGATCTCATAGGGCCCCACATTAAAACTTAGTATGGGCCTACCCGCCCCACCAAGTTTTTCAGTACACATGTGTGTAACATTCCAAGGCAATGCAAAGCATAATGCCTTTTTTTTTTTTTATAAAGCATGCTAAACTTTAATCAAAAAAATTGTAATCATAAAAAGTTGCCCTCCTCCTCAGCTATATTATCTGTGGAACCTGTGCGTTATAAATATGGCGATAATTCTGAACACTATGGGGGACATTTATCAAACTGGTGTAGATTAGAACTGGTTTAGTTGCCCAAAGCAACCAATCAGATTCCACGTTTCAAATTTCAGACCTCCTTTGGAAAATGAAAGGAGAAATCTGATTGGTTGCTATAAGCAGCAAAGCCCGTTCTACTTTACACCAGTTTGATAAATCTCCCCCTGTATTTCTCAGAACACTTACACTGCACAACTGGCATAAATACATTGATCTTCCCCATACAGATCTATGTCTGTGTATTGGTGTATTATAAAACTGTCTGTCTGAAGCCACCACTAGGGGGAGCTCAGTGCATAAAAATTTGTACAATTACCATAGACTACAATTGAAGCTGTAAAATCCCTTTGAACTGAGATCCCCCAGTAGAGGCTGTATGAAAATGCAGTGTTTCCAGTGTTCGACATGAACAGGAGAAGTAGTTTATTACCAGCCCCCCTCCAAGGTTCCATAACAGTCATATAGTCTGAAGGTACACCACTAACTGAGGAATGCATTCATATCTGCCCCAATATGGTTTACAATCTACTTTTTCTAATTCAAGCTTACACAGTCCAGGTACAATTTGATAGAATGGCACAAAACCTGTCTATAAACACTGCTGGCTGCAGAGTTTTCCGCTTTCACCCTATGTCTCTTAAGAATCAGTGTATACGTGACTAAATTGCTCACTATGAGATTCCCATTGAGGTTCTCCTAGGAATAAATCAAGAAACCTGCTCCCCACCTAAGATGCTGTGTGAATTGGAGAGTCTCAATGCAGGTTATGTGATACACCTGAGGACCAGAATGATGCAGATTATACACGTAAGCCACCAGAACGCAAATAAAACTGACAACCATATAGCTTCCTTAACTTTTTCTGCAGTTTGTAGTACAGTAGCTTGACTGTAGGATGGAACTACCTTTGCTCATCAATAAGCCTTGGGCACTACTGACCCCATTGCCATATTACTAGCTGTTCTTCCTATGACCACTTTTGGTAGGTACTAACCTCTGCACACTGGGAACCCCCAAAATACCTGCTCTTTTGGAGATGCTTTGACCCAGAAGCCTAGCCATTACAACTTGACCAATGTCAGAGTCGCTCATATACTTACTTGCTACTTTTACGTCTTTCAACACATGAATTTCTGACTGTTCATGCGCTGCCTAATATATCCCATCAAGTGACAAATGCCATTGTCATGAGATAATCAGTGTAATTTGCTTCACCTGCCTGAAAGGGTGTACACAGATCTCATAGGGCCCGATAGCAAAACTTATCCAGTTTTTCAATACACATGTGTCAATGCAAGGAGAGACACCCCAAGTGGAAGAAATGTTATCCACTTTATCCAACTTGTATTTTGGAAAAAAAGCGAACAGGTGCTTCATAAATATGGCACTCTTTCTAAACACTACTTGGGTCATTTATCAAATTGGTGTAAAGCAGAATGGACTTAGTTGCCCATAGCAACCCATAAGATTCCATCTTTCATTTTCCAAAGGAGATGTCAAAAATTAATGGAGGAATCTGATTGGTTGCTATGGGCAACTAAGCTAGTTCTACTTTACACCAGTTTGATAAATGATCCCCACATATTTCTCAATGCATTTACACCAGACAACTGACATAAGTGCATTAATAATTCTCTACATACTGCTCTATGTCTGCAGCTTCCCTCATGTAGTATATGATAAAACTGGCTGAGGCCACCACTAGGAAGGAATTTATACAGGTAACATTGACTGCAATAGAAGCTGTAAAAATCAGTTTGCACTGAACTCCCCCTAGTGGCCATGTTTTCATGTCGGGAACTGATGATGTTCGGTGCCAGGCCTCCCTTCTCCTTGGCTCTATTGCAATTGCGTGGTCTGCCTCCATGCCATTGTCAGTGGTTTTAGTAAGGGTTTCCATGTGCAGGCTTTCAGATGTAGTTTTTGAAGCCAACACCAGATGTGGATCCTACGGTGAGAGTAATTATAAATGACTGATACTATCTCACCTTTTTTAATTCATTCTTGGCTTTGGCTCTAAAAACGTCACCAGAGAATCTGAATGTGTAAACCCAGTCTGCATGATATGGCTGATTGGTGTATAAACTCATTTCATCGTCATTCACGCAGAACACTAAAAGTCCCTTTTATAAAACCCTAAAAAGTTTGCAAGGCTTCTGAGTTCTATTTACTGATTTCCGCTTTTTACAATGGGCAGCATTACTGGTAATGTGCATTCACTTCAATTGAATAGTTTTTGCCTACAGTGCAGACTATGTGTTGATGACATTACAGCAAACGGTTTTTATCACACATGAACAAGAAAAAAGGTCATTGTTCACATAATTTTTATAGTCTTTAAAATTGAATTTGATATTTCACATGTCTGTGAACAGGAATCACTCAGAAACCACCTTAGGCTCTTATTTTGCATCTCCATATCCAACTCACATCAGCAAGGTTTTATGAAGGTCAAGAGCAATGAGTATCATCGTACCTATTCCATTAACAGCTCCACTGAGAGCATTTTCATAAAGGAATCCAACGTCACCACCACTAAATGTGTGTTTTCTTCAACCAAATGGAATTGTTATACTTATTAGACTGCAGTTGTAAGATGTCTGTTACGAAATATTGAAGATTAAGATTACAGATTTGACTAGGTAGAATTACAAGGTCCATTGCTTCAGAAAGCTATTGTAAGGTTAAAGCTGTTGCGTCTTAAAGAGGACCTGTTAATATAATTCTGTTAGCTTTGATTAAATGGGTTGGCCTTTTTCTGGTTACAGTTGATGAATGTCTTTTTAAGATGAATATATGGCACTTACTAATATAGCCTTTGTTGACAAAGTCTTTTGTGCTGTCCACACAGAGGTTCTGTACATACAATGGCTGCTGATGGAGGGTCATGTGACCAGGCAAATCACTCAGCCTCCTCCATTTAAATACACTGCACCTGCCATCTGTGCTGTTGGGTATGTTTTATTGGAGGTGCGGTATGCTTGAATGGAGGAAGCTGAGTGACGTTTCTGGCCACATGACCCTCCATCAGAGGTCATCTTATGGACACAACCTCTTTGGACATGGCACAGAAAATTTCACAGACAGTAAAAATAGACATAGAATAAAAAATGGCACTAAAAACAAGTCCCAATAGTCTCTTGTGATTGAGAACCTTCTGAAAAAAAAAATAAACTAAAAAAAGTTCATGGGAAGTACTGTCCTTCCTTCTTTTATTTTTGGTGGGAAGGACCATACTTCTTGCAGAAGAAAGGCATGGCCATGGGGGCAAAATTTGTGTACAGCTATGCCAATTGGATAGATGGCACTATGGGAGGAGAAGTCAGTATATGCATTGCCACTAATGAATCTGGTATGGTGGTGATACATAGATGACTGCAATCTGCATCATACTTTGTTAGGGATCAAAGGAAGAATTAAAAGAATATCTGACCAAATTAAATAATAACTATTGGGGTATTACCCCTACATGGAAAACTAGTGACATCACTGTACATTATTTTGACCTAAACATATTTAAAGATCAGGAGTGTTGTGCACGAGGACATTTAAAAAAAAAATGGTGTAAATAGCTATATCAAAAGAGATAGCTGCCACCATGATCCTCGGTTGAAAAACGTAGCCAAAGGGCAGTGCATACAAGTCAGAAAAACTGCACTAGGAACAAGGACTATAGTGATAAGATAAGAGGGATGGGGAAGGGAATTCAGAAGCCCTTGATAAAGCCCCATAGCGAAACCAGTCCGGTGAAGTACACATATTGTTTCTATACAGGTTTTAATCTTGTGAGCATAACAATAAATGGAGATTTAAAAGTGTAAGTGGATCCGACCCACAGTGCTTTTTGCTTTATCTCCTGATTGCTCATTCAGGTATTTCCTGGACCACTACAAGTGTGAATATAGGTCTGAAGATGCTGTGCATCTGAAGAGGACAAGCTCCGTTGAATGGAGAAGGAAAACCTGGTTGTGATACAGCTGACATCAGAATAGTGTTTGAGGCTCATCGGGAGGAGGACTGCAAGCATGCTAAGGAGGTTTGCGGTGAGAGTTTGAAAAAAACACATAATAGAGATAATACATTTGAAGACATTTTCCTCTGAGCCCTATCAATTACTGTAAGCTAAGGAGGTCAAGGCTATCATTCAAGTATAGATTTAGCAGATTTCAGTACCTTCTAATCATGTATTTACAACGTTCTTGTTGGGTATGGACCATAGTCATTCAAGGGTCAAGCCGATGCAACCTACAGATGCAGTAGAGTTAACACACATGCTTTATGAGATGTTTTATCTAAACTAAATGCGTTAATCAAACACCTTCAACTGCCTTTCAATAGTGTTGAGCGCGAATATTCGAATCGCGAATTTTAATTGTCACTTCGAGAATTCAATATTTAGAATATAGTGCTATATACAGGTGAAACTCGAAAAATTAGAATATCATGCAAACTTAATTTATTTCAGTAATACAACATAAAAGGTGAAACTAATATATGAGATAGACTCATTACATGCAAAGTGAGATATTTCAAGCCTTTATTTGTTATAATTTGGATGATTATGGCTTATAGCTTATGAAACCCCAAAGTCACAATTTTGAGGTACCCTTTGCTTAGGGGGTATGGATTAATTAGCTGACTAGAGTGTGACACTTTGAGCCTAGAATATTGAAACTTTTCACAAAATTCAAATTTTAAGCTGCATTAATGCAATTCCTTTTAATTTGCATTACTGAAATAAATGGACTTTTGCACGATATTCTAATTTTTCGAGTTTCACCTGTATTCGTGAATAGTGTTGATTGTGAATATTCTAATCGCGAGTTTATCGCAAATTTATCACAAATATTGGCACTTAGCAACATCCCTAGCAACCAATAGGAAAGTTGCCTACCCCTTAGTGTTGATCGCGAATATTCTAATCACGAATTATTATCGCGAATTTATTACATTGCCCATTTTCGCAATCAAGTAAATAATGACTTGAGATCACAAATTCTATAATTTGCAAATTTATGGTGAATATTTGGCCTAAAACTAGTGAAATATCGTGAATTCGAATATTGCCAATGCTGCTCATCACTACTTTTCAATGGCTTTTGTTTCAAGATACCGAGATGAGTTAAGAAAATAGCAGGATTAGCACATTTAAAGAGGTTGTCCAGCCTCAAAATCATTTAAAAAATTGCTTCAACTAGGTTCACATCTGTAGTGGAGGTTCCGTCAGGAGCTTCCATCGCAGATTCTGGCAAAAAACTATTAAATACTGCTCCATGCAATGGTATTTTGTCAGGCAGAATGCCGGAATTCATGCCAGAAAGCCAAATTGGATCTTTTAGATGTCTTTGGTGTCTGGCATATTCTCTATCTGGTGACTTAGCCGCAGGTGTTCACCTAGACATAAAAGTGACATTCACCTTACCAATACCCCAAATGTCTGGTTCTGATGCTTCCTCGGTCCCCCACCAGTGCCTGCTTACTGGTGGGTGATGAGTATTACAGTTTTCAAGAACGTATTATTTATTATTTTTTCAAATGCATGTCACTATCATCCCTTACTTTCTGTTTCAATAGTTTTATTGAGTTATTTTATATAGTATATTACAAAGAATAATTATACAAAAAGAACAATCAAGGAAATTCAGATATACACTTATACAGTTCATCATAGCTGTCACATTTCAAACAAATTTTTAACAAGGTTTTGTCACAAATGAGCTAAAATATCTTCCATTGAGAAGCAAAAAGAAAGCATAAAGGCCCAGGTATTTTACAATAAAATGCAAGGACAAAAATATTAACAAAAAGAAACAATGTAATACAGATCCAATGTTGGTGTTAGAGTTTTGCATGGGAGAAGGTCTAGTGTACAGAATGCTATCATACCACAGATCCCAGTTCTGTGTAAATGTATCCCATCTGTCTCGGCTCTGTTATCTGTATTATACAGTTTGAGACAAAAGTGCAATACCATATTTATTTATTTTTTGTGTTACAGACTAGAACCACATTTTATGGATTTTTTTTAAATAAACTTTGTTAATTTTTAAATATTAATTATTTTTAGTCCAACAAAAAGAAGTCAAAATGTGATCGTATGAATGCTTTTATAATGCTTTCATATAACTTGTATACTAATGCACAGGGGCAGATTGGCCATAGAACTTACAGGGAAATTTTCTGGTGGGCCAATGCCAGCGGAAGTTTTTGAGGATCTATTTTGTGCTATTGGCAGTATTTTGTGATAGACTGTGGTATTTGGCTCTGTTGGGGTTGTATAATGTGCCACAATATGGTATTGCTGGCCCTGCCTTCCATCAATTTGGACCAATCTACAAAGCGGGGCTACTTTTTGTATTTTTTCCAGGGCCACTTTAAGTTCCCAGTCCGCTCCTGCCAATGCATTATACCCTATGGCTGTACTATCGATAGGCTGTCTATTAGGCTGTGCCTGTGGTACTACCTAATAGGCATTTAGTCATAGCAGGCCTGGAGACCATTGTTAGGCCAGTCTACCAGATCAACCACATGATTGAGTTTATGAGGGGGCAGCCCCTCACTCTGCCTTTGTCTAGATGCCATAGTCGCTAATGCTCATGTTATCTAGTGGGTAAAATTGCCAGGATCGGAATTATCTATAATCTCGACAATTATAGTGGGAGCTTGGCTGTCAGTCGGTGGCAGGCTTCCACAGTGATCATGTTTTTACAGCTCCTCTGCCTGCGCAATTGCTGTGATACAACTGTATGTCATGGAAACCTATCCATACAAACCTCTCCATGGTTTAACAAATTAGGGTGAGACTACATGACGATCTTGGGTGTGACACCCATTGCAGGACCAAAGATAGCTGTGTAGCAGCGCAGCTATTAAACTAAATGGGTCGAGCTTGACTTACAAATTGCTTTGACTGCAACCCCAGGATTGCAAAAAATCCAACACTGGGGCCACAGTTGAGCTCCAACCCTGAACCCAGTTCAATGGCTGTGATGCTACACTGCGATCTTTGGTCGAACAATGGCTGATGTGGACTTGTCGTTCAATTGACCAGATCTTACTTCCATCGAGCACCTATAGCATGGGCTGGAAAATCAAGTCTGATCCACAAAAGACCCACCTTGGAGCTCAACAAACTCAAATTACTGGCCAGTCTTTTAAAGGGATTGTCTCATCTCAACCTTTCATGGCCAGTTCTCTATTTTTTTAAAAACTCCCATGGCCATAGACCCTACAGGGACATTTCCTGGTGGGCCGATGCTCCAGGGGGCCCACTAAAACCCTCCTCTCCGCTGCTGGCCAGGTACATAATGAACTCTCACTGGTAAAATGCTGTGAGAATCAGGTACTCATGTACCCAGCCAGCGACCGCACATGCCTTCTGATTTCAACTTCTGTGGCACCTCACCTCCTAAGCCCCCTTTTCCATAGACAACTGGAGGAGGACAGAAAATGGTAGCTATTGATGGCCACCACAGAGGGCCAGCTTTTGGGGCAGTATATTTTGCTACACTGTGTTATTTTGCTCTGCTAGGAAGGTATTTTGTACTATGTTACTGTTGATCCCTCCTACTTGTGCTGCCCCGCCTTCTGCTAAATTTGGACCTGCCTTCAAAATGGGGCCACTTTTTTTTTTCCAGGGCCACTTTAAGTTCCCAGGCCATCCCTGCCCACGGTTGTGAATGTGAATTATGTAAACGGCATAGAACAGCAATTCACGATTTTCCGTAACTCAGTAGGCCATCAATTTCAGCTCAGTAGGGGGGTGCCTCTCGGCACCGATGCCCATCACCTGTTTGAAGGTGCTTGTGTAAGGTCTGTATTATATTCTACAACATTATATTCTACAATATTCTGAATCTGGAAAACCCCTTTAAACATATCTAGTTTCGACACACACTGGAAAAAGTGATTTCTTTAGCAAAGTACATTTTTTCCCCCAACAAAAGACTTTGATATGAAATATTTAATACATGCTGCAGCTTTGGTCCCAGGCAGCCGAGTTTCTCCTTCCTTTATTATGGCATTTTATGAATTGCTCACTGATGGGCTAATGTGTCTGCGGAAAATGGAGAGGCTCTTATTAAAATGGCACCCACCATAACATTCTGTAATGAATGTAACTGCTGAACAGTGGAGAATTATACATGAAGCTACATTAGCTGTGTCTTCCTTTGCTGCGTGTCATAGAATATGACAGACTAGAGAAGAGATCCTGTCAGTGAAGATGTAAAGCTTTCTCAAAGTCCATCAGACGTCTGCATCTTCATGCAAATTTCCATCAGCTTACACAAAGTAATTTAAAGCTTTACTGAACAGCTGTCTTGCATAAAACGCAAGAAGAAGCAATATTTTCAAAGTGTACTGATACAAAATGCGCTATGTTCCCTTTTAGTTTAAGCTATGTTCACATCCTTCGTCTCAATAGTTTGGTCTTTATGCTGTAATGAAATGCCAATCCTGAAAACATTATAGCATCTGCCAAACAAGGGTTGAAAACTGCTATTAAAGTTGCCCTATGTGACTTTTGGGTGAGCTTACTTTTCTCAGCATCTGTCAGCTGGATCAACCCTACTATACCAGACATATATCATAACAGGTTTGATCTTGCTGATTAAAATGCTACCTGTCTTGTGAATTTGGTTGCAGCATTTCTGGAAAAAAAAAAAGACTTTTGTTCTTCATGTAAATGAGGACATCAGTGCACAAAAGGGCAGGCGCTATATCCTCTGTGCACCTCAGTTCCTCTGCTTTCCAGTTCTGGTGATGGCCTAATTCAGTAAATATTTGTATTTCTCACATTATAATAATTCTGATGTATCTTTTCTAAGAACAGTCCTCTGCAAGTCCTCTGTTATTATTTCTAGAAATTCATGCATAAATTGACAACTGGTTGTTAACAGTTGGGGGTGTGCCCTTAGACAGCCTGATAATGTCTAATCAGTACTGCCAGTTTCAGGCTGTGTTGGAACAAACCCTCTATGAAAAGGTAGCGCCCAGAAACAGTTTTTAAATTTCAATACAAAGTCCATAATTTCTGTTCAAACTACAATATTGTGTAAGGGCTGAGAGTAGGCAAAGTAGACAGTTATTTTAAGTATATTTTATTATATTTTATGACAGATAGATCTAAATTTGAATATTAATAGTAATAAGGGTACTTTCACACTTGCGGCAGAGGATTCCGGCAGGCAGTTCCGTCGCCGAAACTGCCTACCGGACAGGGGCGCAGCTAAAGTTCTATGGGCCCCAGGGCAAACTTTAAAAGTTGGGCCCCCCCCCCCACGAGCCCCAACAAGCCTCTGCTGCTACCTCCGCCCCCCCCTCTGTATGAAGCCATACATTAAAAAAAAAATATATATATATATATATATTAGTGACTAGTTTTTTTAGTTTTTTTTAAATGTATGGCTTCATACAGAGAGAAGCGGAGGTAACGGCAAGACTATCACCCGCCCCATCCATTGTATGAAGCCAGTGTGTGCCATACATTTAAAAAATAATAATAATAAATTATAATATATATAATATAATTTATTATTATTATTTTTTTAAATGTATGGCACACACTGGCTTCATACAATGGATGGGGGGGGGGGGTGAATGATGATCAGTGGTGCCGTGCGGCAGTGTGTCTGAATTCAGAAAGAAGGGGGCGCCCCCACCATATAAGGGGCAGCAAATAAGGGGGCAAAATGAAATACTCTGTGGGCAAAAAATTTATAATATATAGAGGAAGTGGGGGCAAAATGAAATATAGTGAGACTCTCACTATATTTCATTTTTCCCCCGCCCACTCCCTCTATATATTTCATTTTTTGCCCACAGAGTATTTCATTTTTATTTGCCCCCAGGCCCCTCATTACTTGCTGCCCCTGTCTGCCCTCATATGGCCGATGCAGGCCAATCTGAATTCAGACACACTGCCTCACGGCACAATTGATTATAATTCATGTCCCCCCTCCATACGAAGATTGACACCGCTATTTAAAAAAAAAAAAAAAAACTTGTTGGCTCTCCTCACTTGAGTTGCGGGGGACAGCGGACGGGCTTCTCATACTTGGGGCAGTGGCGGGCGGGCGGCCGCTTCTCATTCCTGGCTGCTGTACTTACATGACTGCGCTGCTGCGCAGGACCTGTGACCTCCCGCGAGACCTGCCGCGGTCACAGGTCCTGCGCTGACATGTAAGTAGTAGTACAGCAACCCAAAATATAGGGAGGGCCCGGGGACTTAAGTGGCCCGCTTTATAATGCCTCTCCTGGGGGGCCCCATGGGCCCCCCTGACTTAGGGGCCCGGTCGCAATTGCGACCGCTGCGACCCCCATTGCTACGCCACTGCTACCGGATCTGGCAAACTGTATGTAAACGCATGTCATTTTTTCTGACTGATCATTAAAAAAAATGCATTGCAATGCCGAGTCCGTTTTTCCGGTGTCATCCGGCAAAACGGATCCGGCATTTAGTTTTTCCACTTTTTTAGAGGTCTGTGCATGCGCAGAACGGAATGCCGGATCCGGCAGTGCGGTATTTTTATTGCCAGATCCGGCACTAATGCAAGTCAATAGAAATTAATGCCGGATCCTTCATTACGGCATGTCTTCCGGAATTTTGGACGGAGATAATACCGCAGCATGCTGTGGTATTATCTTCGGGCCAAAACGACGTTCAGTGACTGAACTAAAGACATCCTGATGCATACTGAACGGATTTCTCTCCATTTAGAATGCATGGGGATGTGAATGATCAGTTTTTTTTCCGGCATAGAGCCCAGCGACGGAGCTCTATGCTGGAAAAGAATAACGTAAGTGTAAAAGTACACTAAGTCAGACAAACTGGGCTTGCATTTTTTCCTGAAGTCGTTTTGCTAGTCTTCCGACTTGACTTTTCCAATTAGAATTCTACTAGAGAAAGCCAGTTGGATGACTAGAGAAACCTCTTCAGGAAAAAAATACAAGTCCAGTTGCTGTGACTTTTTACTATTATTGACTACCAGCAGCGAACCTGACAATTAGCCACTTAAATCTCATTGGCTAGTTAGATTTTGATCTTCCAATTTGCAGCTTTTAATCATTTTTCTTTTTCATAAAACAGCAGATAGTATTCTGAATAATGAACATCCCGCTTTAGAAATTGTTGATTTATTATAATTTGCTGCTTTGTGGCTATTCATACTTTTTCTTTTTTAATAGTGGCAATCAGGGATAATTCACATTCAATGGTTATATAATTTTCTATGCAGCAGTTCACTTAGCTTTTTATAAGGGACTATTTACACTGCAGCTCATTCATTAAAGGGTTTCTCCGGGCTTTTAATATTATTGACCTATCTTCAGGATAGGTAATCAAATATCAGATCGGAGGTGGTGCCTGACAAACGATCTATTACACGATCGCACTCACAAATCTTTACATCTCTAAAGGTTTGTCGTTCGAACGTGATTAATGTTCTTGAATAACGACTCCTTTGTCACTCAATTGAATCAATTATCTACCCGTGTAATGCCTCATTCACACGTCAATGTTCGGTCAGTGATTTCAATCAGTGATTGTGAGCCAAAATCAGGTGCGGCTCTAAACACAGAAGAGGTGCAGATCTTTCCCTTATACCTTGTGTCTGTGGAGGCTCCAATCCTGGTTTTGGATCATAATCACTGATGGAAATCACTGACCAAAACATTGACGTGTGAATGGGGCCTAAAGGGGCCTAATATGTGTATAATGCCCCTGGTAAGCAGTAGTAAATACAGTACGAGGGCTATGACAGATATGCTATTAGGTGGTTTTTGTGGTTGGGAATATACAAGTTTTCTTGGATATATTTGTATCATAGCTCTATACATATAAAATAATAATGGAGGCGAATAAATAGCGTAGGCTTGAGATTCATTATATTCTAGTGGTATGTTAGAAATAGAGGGCAAAAACGTAGACAGAGTAGCTTATCACAGGTCTGTGGATTAATAATGGGTTTTATAATGGGTTTTAGACACATTTTTTTATTAAATGGGATATCTGGGAATATTGATATTGAAAGACTATCCTCAGGATAGTGTGTGTTGATCAGTTGGCACTCCGATATGTAGCATGGTGCTCGCGTCCATCAGCGGCAGGTGCCCGTCTGTTACTGACAGCTGTGCCCCAGGAGGTTCACAAAGGGAGAACATTGTACTTACCCTGCTCCCCGCACAGCCGCCACTGCATCTCCCTGACGCGCGGTTCAAAAGATCCAGCAATGGGGATGGGGGGCAGCCAATAGCAGGCCGCGACAGGATGATGGTAGAGAGGCTCGTCCCCGTGGCGGCATGCTATTGGCTGCCCCCCCCTTCTCCTGTCACCAGATGCAGTGGCGGCCGTGTGGGGATCAGGAGCGACACGGGTGCCGTGGAGCCGGGTAAGTATCTATATGAGGTACCCAAGCACTGGCGGGTGGGGGTCATTATAGTGGTTGGATGACCCCTTTAAGGTCAAAATTGGGAGTATCCTTAAAAGGTTAATTAATAATCCTCCAGCCACACACAGATGACATCAGGAAGCTCTGGCAAGTGCAGCTGCCTATTCAAACAGATGATCAGTGGGGGTGCCAGGAGTCAGACGCTGATCTGATATTAATTCCTGGATAGCCCCCATTAAGTGAAGATTTGGCTTTATATTGCATTTGTTATACATATTTGTGATCCATATGTATGATATGGAGTGAACAATTTCGTTTTTCTGGTTAATTATTGTCATTTATTTTCGCTAATAAACTGTCATTTAAATTGATATTGAAAGTGCACGCAAGTTGTGCCACGGAATAAGAAGACGGTCAAGTGAAATCCAGGGTTAGAATTTAGTGTGCTGCAAGATTCCTTTACTAGTGTATATAAATATGTCTTTTAACCTTTTCAATCCTGTGAGTATACTATTAAAACACTTTCTGTGAATTATTGATTTGGCAGTGCTTCACTATGATTTATTTGTACTAAAAGGGAATTGGTAGAATAGACCAAGCATAAGGCCTACTGTATAGCTGTGAAGTCTGTGGAACCGCTAATCCCAGGTTGATGGGAGGCTGCTGCTCTAATTCTTCTTTTCCCCTATAATGTAATGTTGAGGGAAGTTTCTCTCAGTATATAAATATCACACCGTTTCACTCCGGATTATATAAAGTGCTAAAAACTTTCTTTTTCTGAAGGTGGCATAGGCCTAGGGTGCCATCGATGAACTGTGGTCTAATTAATGCATTCAAAATAAAGACAATCCGCCAGAAGTTGGAGTTTGCAAGTTGTCATTTTAGCTTAGCTTGTAAATATCAATAATGAACACATGGGATATTTATCATATTTATTGCTGAGGGAATCTCTCTTACATTGCACTTGACATCTTTAACTGACATGAGTCAGAAATTATGTGTGGAAAAGACAACTGCCATCAGATTTGTCACTTTGAGCAAAGTCAGGTCTCATGCAACACCTGTTCTTGTAACAAAGAAGATAAAAACTGGGTTCCAACACCTAATAGTGTTTCGTATCACATTACTTTCATCTTAGTGCACTTCCGCTTCACTTTACAAGTCCTAATTTTCCTAATAACACCCCAGGCTTTTAAAGGAAATGAAGTTGCTGTCATTCCTATGCCAAAATTTATAAAAGCTGATAGTTTAAGTACAACAGTAGTAAAGTCAACTCTTACATCTCTGTATTAGAGCCTGGCATGGGGAGCGCTAAATTCAGTTCAGTATAATGTGAAAGACAAGCCTCATTAGCTCCTGGACATCTTCTCATTTCTTGGTCATAAATCCTATTACCTTGTATTACAAACTGCCATAAAATCAGAGCTAAAATATAATTTATGCTCAGTGTACAGAAGCTAATGTTTCCTCACTCCAGAGAAGCAGAGTACCAGAAAATGAGAAAGTATGTATGCAAACCCAAAGCTATTTATATTGACTGATCACCTACTACGTTATAAACATTATGGGGAGGGGCAGGGGGGATGAGAGATTTACAGGTTGGTATTAAGCTTCAAATAGGTACAAGAATTGCCAATATAATCCCGCAGAGGCGTCTTATACACAAAACATAAGAGTTTCATTAGTAATGTGCTCAGGGGTAACATACAAGTACTGGCTAAATACCACAGTTCATACTCACTCTCAAGTCTATTCTTGAAATGAGGGTCTGGACTTTATGTTTGTAAGCCAGTTACCTACCTGGCTTCAACATAAATAGATATTAATTAAATTAATATAGGCTAATAAGCTTAAAGTGTAACTGTCTCTTATTTTGTAAATATTGTGTAGGGACAGGGATGTTAAACATTTTTGTAAAATACTTTATTAGGGAAAAAAGGTTATTTCACTAGAAATAACATGATGCAAAGAGTAGAATGCTGAAGATGGGCTCTCCTTAGAAATGCTCATCTTCTACCTCTATCAGAGCACCAGAGATGACTATGTAAAACATGCTGAGGCTGTCAGCCTGCCTCTCACCTCACTAAACCAGCTCATGTTTCCCTATACGTGCCTTCTCTGCCTGTATTCCTGCCTATCTGACCTCATGCCAGTGCTAACTGCTAGTGGCTTTGCCCACTTATTTCTCTTCGCTATGCTTATCAGTTACTGACCACAGGGAAAAAAAAGAAGATTGGAACTGTCAGCGCTTAGAAGGGCCAAACAGCTCAGGGTCAGACCAGAGATTAAGCAGAGGTGAGGTAGCGAAGGGTCCGAAGGGTCAAATCTGGGAAACAGGTTGAAGTCATTACTCATGCAGACAAACATATAACAGCACATCTTTGCAGGACACAAGTGGACTAGAACCTATTGATCAAGCACCATAACACAGGAGATAGTGCTTTAAGTACCCCTGAGTGGCTGGTCGTAGGCTAGGGAAGATTTAGGTGTGCGCTGGCCCTTTAAGAGTGTAAAGAAGTGCGCATGTGCGCCCTATGGGCAGTGAGGGGCACTGCAGGAAGCAGGACATGTCTTGCACACATGAACAGCCTGGCAGCTCTAGTGGCCTGGCCGGCCTTGAAGGAGCAGAGGAAGCTCAACAGGTCTAGGCTGCCAAATCAGGAAGTGGCGGGACAGGTGATGAGTTTCTTCCCATGTCCAACAGGGAGAGTGGCAGCAGGCACGGGTTGCTGAGATAACAGAACCACAAGCAAAATAGATTAACAAACAGAGCTACTAGCGCTAGTCAGACAGGGAGGGAGACAGGCAGAGAGTGTACATATAGGCAGTCAGTGGCTGGGGTGGTGAGAAGCTTGACTCTGTAAGTTCCAAATAGTCATCTCTAGCACACTGAAACTGATTCTCCTTAGCAGTGCTCGGGTACAGCATTGCTAAAGAGACTCTTTACAGCCTATTTTATAGTAAAAAAAACATTTTCCCTAAAACTATTAAAATAAAAAATAAAAAACAACGTAAGTGATATTTACACTATATTAGTACTCAGACAAATCACCTTTAAGCTTCCTCAATGCAGTTTTTTTTCTGGGGGAAGGGGGCTTTTTTGAAACTTTTTGGCATTTTTTTTTTTAAGACACCACAAAATGCAGTGCAATCTGCAGGCAACTATGTTATAGGGCAGGAGGAGATGAGCAGACTCATTTATAGTTTTGTGGGAAAAGATTCAGCAAAATGTGCAATTTATTCATTTCATTTCCTGCTCTTTATGAATTTAAAGTGAATCTGTCACCAGATATATCATTATGAGTCCAGCTTACATGCGAGATGTGCTCTCTTTAGTACTTTGTAATCGTCTTGTTCCTATTTTCAATATGTGGCCCAATGTGTAGAATTCAGCGTTTTTAGTTTATGCTAATTAGCCCCTGGGTGCAATGTGGGCAGTGCAGATGCACCTCATTGCCTCCAAGATGCCACTTATTTATGTTGCAAGACTTCAGGTCCAGGTGTGAATACACTTTCACTACCTGGCCCTGTCAGTCAAAGTGGTGGGGTGTGACAGTGAATGGAAAGGAGTGGAGCCTTGGATGTAACAAGGTGCAACAGCACCACCCTCAATGTACCCAGGGGCTAATTAGCACAACATAAATATGCTGATTTCTACACAATGGGGCCAAATTTTTCAGCATTTTTCCCCTGTGCATGCTGAATGTCTAGTTTGCAGTTCTCCTAGATCTGGTGGGTAAAGACTAGCTGCCATCCACTGCACACCGACAGTAGAGGGGAATCTGCTTCCTAACCTTCTCTTACTCTGAAGCAGCGCCTGGAACATGGAGGATATTACAGAGAGTTACCTATCCTGTATGGTTGTGAATAAAATATTTGCGCTGATATAAGCTTTCTATGTAGCTGTTTAGCCTGCTTGTCTCTGTGTATCTTACTATGCTCCTGCTCACTTCTCCCGTTCCCTTTTCCATAGAATTGTATTGACATGTGAAAAATGATTCTCCTGTGGAGCTGCTCCCATCTTGGACAGGTATAAGACATTTTTCAAAGTGAAAAGCAATTAGCAAGGCAGGGGGGCATTTATCTTGAGAATTGGGCTGTTATTTCGCACCTCTGGGAAAAGACAGGTGGTCACCCATGCACAGCTCTCTCCATTCAGTTCTGTGAAAGTAAAAGTAGCCAAGTAAGAAAGTTCAGCTATTTGCAGAACTCCCATACAAATTCAGGCAGCCAGATGTTCATGCTTGGCCATCTTTTCATTAACTACGGAGTAAGATGGGGCCCCATTCTCAACATAGATATGGGTACCACAGTAAGGATCCGCACCTATGGGACATTTTTGTCATATCCTGCAGATATACCATAAAGGTCCAGATGGGAATACCCCTTTAAGTCAATAATAGCCAATCAAGTCTTCATGCTTGGAACAGTAGTTGCACAGCAGCTGGAGTGCCAGAGGTTGCAGACCCCTGTTGTAGACTGTGTGAAATATGAATTTTCCACTTTTGTTTGGAGTTACACTTTTAAGAGCTTTTCCACCTAAGTTACCTTAATCACTCAAAATGTTTATTCTGCTGTATCTTATCGCCCTTTTACGCATGCATTCAGAAAAAGTTAATTCCCAATTATTGCCCAGTGCAAACAGAGCAGGGATAATTGGCAAAGGAACAAACATGTTTCAGATCTTTTATAAACTGCCCCCTGTTGCAGCATATCTCTCCTTATAAACATGGGAACAAAGTGAATATGGATGAATGATCGTACTCATGACAGTTCATCCCCCTTTCAGTCTGCATTTGCCTGTGTAGAAGGTCCTTTAAGGGAAGCCAACTGACTTTCTCTACTGTTGATTGGCACTAGTCATAGGCTAAACTCAACCCTTCTAAAAAGGACCTTTATTACTGTATATCTTTTTTTTCTCAAAAATAACAACAAGAAATGAGTAGCAGCACATCTTTTACAGGGGTTGTCCCAAAAATGTAAGAGATTGGATAGAAGGTAATTGCAGCAGTGGAAAAAAATGGTGGATATTTGGAAATAAGTGTGAATTAGAATAAGTTTGTTGCGTCACACTCAGGTCTATTACTTCTCAGTTTTAAATATCTCTTGTTATCGTATCATATAGAAATACATAGAAAAATGTGTTTCAGTTTAATGTTTCACCTTTCAGAGAAATTAAAGGTAATCTGTTACAACAATTCTGGACTATTATCTGCAGTAATACATGAGTTGTACTTCACAAGGAGTCCAGATCACCATTATTTATTTTCCAACTGCCCCTCATTCCCCTTCTGTCAGCACTCAAAGCTGTGCTGAAATACACAGTCCGGACTGCTGTGCTAACAGGATGGAGAGAACTCCACAGCACAGCCGCCCTGACAATCTATTTGTAAGGGGGAGCTGGC
The DNA here is from genome assembly GCA_033119425.1 of Bufotes viridis. NCBI lineage: Eukaryota > Metazoa > Chordata > Amphibia > Anura > Bufonidae > Bufotes > Bufotes viridis. Next base: position 156,416,814 of record CM065593.1, on the reverse strand, counting down.
GACGCGTGCTCTCCATGGTGACGGCGGGGAGGACCAGGCCGTGCACGCTTTCAGTGCGGCCGGTGTACTCCATCCCCCAGGCAACGAGCAGTGGTAGAACTGAGCACCGATTACAATGAATCGGCACTCAGGAATAGTGAGGGGCAGGACAAGAGTCACGTGATGCTGGCCACATCACCTGACTCATCTGCCAGGGGTATTTAAACAGGTAACCTGCTGGCCACAGGTTGCCTGTGATTTGTCTTATTTCCCTCACTACCCTTCTATGTACTTTGGACTTCTGTTTTTGACCTCGGCTTGTATTTGACTTCGACTTGGATTACCTCTTGTACTAACTCGAGTTCTTGGCTTCTGACCTCGGTTCGTATCGACCTTGCTTTTGTTTCTTCCCTTAGTGCTGTTGTTATCTCCCGCCTCTGGTTTCACTCCTTCAGTGTGTGTGTGCCTGCCTGTCACTTCGTTTATTGTTCTTTAGGCCCCTGCACTTATGAAAGCTAGGGACTGCCGCCCAGTTGTACGCAATCGGTTAGGACGGGTCGTGCAAGTAAGCAGGGACAGAGGTGTGGATGGAGTTCAGGGCTGCATGCATCCCCACACACCTCCACCGTGATAGAATTACAGGCCATACCTTTACCATGGACGCTATGCGAGTCCTTACGGATCAAGTCCATAATCTTGCCCAAATGGTTCAGGAAATGGTAGAGAGGCTACAGCAGCATGAGTTGTTTCAGATTCTGCCTATAGCGAACTCTTCTGTACAGAATCTTTAACCACATGTTAAGATACCCGACTGTTTTTCAGGAGACCGCAAACATTTTTTGACATTTATGGAAAGCTGTAAGCTTTATTTTAGTTTACGCCCTCATTTTTCGGGTTCTGAACAACAAAGAATATGCATTATTATCTCTTTGATGCAGGGAGACCAACAAGAATGGGCCTTTTCTCTCCCCACTGACTCCCCTTGCCTAGCTACTGTTGAAGCATTTTTTCAGGCTTTAAGTGTACTCTACGATAAACCGGATAAATCAGCGGTGGCAGAGTCTCAATTAAAGTCTCTTAGTCAGGGAGACAAACCAGTGGAGGAATATTGCACCAAATTCCAGAAATGGTGCATTTCCTTTGGTTGGAATGACACAGTGCTTAAGTGTCAGTTCAGGGCAGGGCTCTCTGAGGAATTGAAGTAAAGTGTTGGTCAGTTACCCCCTCCCCAACACCTTAGAGCAGACTATGACTTTAGCTGTTAGACTAGACTGACATATAAGGGAAAGAAAAAGAGAGCAACTGACGTTTCCACAGATGGTCGTTAAGCCTGACTCCTCATCCGTGAGAGTCAAATTCAAGAATCCACTAGAAGAACACATGCAGCTCGGAGTTAAAATGAGGGATCAGAGATGTCTGAGGGGTGCCTGCTAGTGATGTCGCGAACATAAAATTTTTCCGGTCGCAAACGGCAAATGCGAACTTCTGCAAATGTTCGCGAACGGGCGAAACGGGCGAACCGCCATAGACTTTAATAGGCAGGCGAATTTTAAAACCCACAGGGACTCTTTCTGGCCACATTAGTGATGGAAATGTTGTTTCAAGGGGACTAACACCTGGACTGTGGCATGCTGGAGGGGGATCCATGGCAAAACTCCCATGGAAAATTACGTAGTGGACGCAGAGTCGGGTTTTAATCCATAAAGGGCATAAATCAACTAACATTCCTAAATTGTTAGGAATAACATGCTTTAAAACATCCAGTGTGTGTATACGATCAGGTATGATGTTGTATTGATCAAGTAGTGTAAGGGTTATGCCCGCTTCACAGACATTGACAGACCAAACTCCCCTTTTAATGCACCGCAAACAGTCCATTTGCACAACGGCAAACTCCCCATTTGCATAACCCCAAACTCCCCATTTGCACAAGGTTGGATACCAAGCTAGCCATGTCCCGGTGATGTCATTGAAGGTTTATTCCTCCACCCAGCCACGTACAACACCAAGGGTCCCCGAAAGGTGAATTGAATAGATTTTTCTAATGGGGAGATGGTTAAAAAAACGCTGGCTCCCTCCCCCTTGTTTTAATCCACGGTCACTGCGTCTGCGCCGTGCAATTTACTATCACACTCGATATGAGTGGTATTTTCTGCAGTACTATTCTCATCAGTTTAATCCCTCTAACGTCCCCAATCTGGGATTGCCTTTTGTGAAAAATTTTTTCGTCTGGGTACCTTCCACTGTGGTGTCCCAATAGCGACAAATTTTTTGAAGGCCTCAGACTCCACCAGCTGGTATGATAAAAGCTGGCGGGCTAAGAGTTCCGTCAAGCCAGCTGTCAGTCGCCGGGCAAGGGGGTGACTCTGTGACATTGGCTTCTTACGCTCAAACATTTCCTTAACAGACACCTGACTGTGGGCAGATGAGCAGGAACTGCTGAAGGTGAGAGGCGGAGTGGCGGTTGGTTGAGAGGGGGCAGGGAGGACAGCAGTGGTTGACGTGGCTGAAGATGCTGGACCAGGAGGAGCATAGTGGCTTTGAGTTTGTGTGCTGCTTGTACTCATGTGTTGATCCCATAGGCGTTTGTGATGTGAGATCATGTGCCTTCGCAAAACAGTTGTACAGAGGTGGGTGTTGGACTTCCCACGACTCAGTTTCTTTTGGCACAGGTTGCAAATGGCATTGCTGTTATCAGAGGCAGACACACAAAAAAAATGCCACACTGCTGAGCTTTGCAATGACGGCATTCTGGTGGTCGCAACAGCATGCGTTGACTGGCGTGCTGTCTGGCTGAGCCCGGGTGCCGATACATGCTGTCTGACTGTGCCACTAACTCCTTGCGACGACCTCCCCCTGCTTCCAACTCGTCTCCTCCTTCTCTCTGTCTCCCCTTCTGAACTTTCCCCCTCTTCTTCTCTTCGAGCAGGCACCCACGTGGCATCCGTGGACACATCGTCATCATCAACCGCTTCACTTATATCTGGCACCTCAGCAAAGGAAGCTGCAGCGGGTACAACATCATCATCATCACACTGTACGTCCATGTGTGTTATCCTGCCTGACTGAGACATATCCCTGTAATCTACATCATCTGGCAATAATGGTTGCGCGTCACTAATTGCATCCAACTGATGTGTAAATAACTCCTCTGACTGATCAAATGAAGCGGCTGTGGTGGCTGTGGTGGTAGTGGTGGTGGTGGTGGCGGGCAGGAGTGTGGTAATTTGAGAGCAGGTGACCGAAGCTGAGCTGGAGGAGGATGGTTCTTAGCGGAAGCTGTTGAAGATTGGGTGTCCTGTCTAAGCCAGTCAACTATGTCCTCAGAATTTTTCGGGTTCAGGGTACGTGGCCTCTGAACACTGGGCATTATTCCAGGGCCAGCGGAAATCACAGCACCACAACTACGATGACCCCTGCGGGGTGGCCTGCCTCTGCCTGTCATTTTTTTTTAGATAAGTGGTACTACGCATGCTAGGTACTGTGCCACCCGGTATGAGTGTTGGGCACGAGCAGAGGGCACACTACAGTCTGTAGGCCTGACACAGACACACTGGCTGGTGGCCAACTGAAATTAGATTAAAGTGTATAGATAAAGTGCCTTATTGTAGGCAACGTCCAGTGCCGCACGGTATGATTGATGGGCAGCACTGGCAGAGGTCACACTACAGTCTGTGGGCCTGACACACACACACTGGCCGGCAGGCAACTGAAATTAGATTAAAGTGTACAGATAAAGTGCCTTATTGTAGGCAAAGTCCAGTGCCGCACGGTATGATTGATGGGCAGCACTGGCAGAGGGCACACTACAGTCTGTGGGCTTGATACACACACACTGGCCGGCAGGCAACTGAAATTAGAATAAAGTGTACAGATAAAGTGCCTTATTGTAGGCAACGTCCTGTGCCGCACGGTATGATTGATGGGCAGCACTGGCAGAGGGCACACTACAGTCTGTGGGCCTGACACACACACACTGGCCGGCAGGCAACTGAAATTAGATTAAAGTGTACAGATAAAGTGCCTTATTGTAGGCAATGTCCTGTGCCGCACGGTATGATTGATGGGCAGCACTGGCAGAGGGCACACTACAGTCTTTGGGCCTGACACACACACACACTGGCAGGCAGGCAACTGAAATTAGAATAAAGTGTACAGATAAAGTGCCTTATTTTAGGCAATGTCCTGTGCCGCACGGTATGATTGATGGGCAGCACTGGCAGAGGGCACACTACAGTCTGTGGGCCTGACACACACACACTGGCCGGCAGGCAACTGAAATTAGATTAAACTGAAATGGCCGCAGCTTAAACTGCAGCTCCTCACACACGGGCAGGCCAGGCAACTGCAATATATATATGGAGAAAAATAAAATAAAAGCAGACTAATGTAGCAGCCCTAAGAAGGGTTTTTTGGGGTGCTATCAGGACACTGTCCTTACAGCAGAGATCAGATGAGTCTTCCAGGACTGGAGTGGACACTGAATACACTAGCCTAGCTATCGATTACCCTATTAAATCAGCAGCAACTACACTGTCCCTCCTCTCACTAAGACTGCAGCTTCCGAATGAATCTAAAATGGATGCTGTTCAGGAGATGGGAGGGTCTGGGAGGGAGGGTATGCTGCTGATTGGCTGGAATGTGTCTGCTGACTGTGAGGTACAGGGTCAAAGTTGGCTCAATGATGATGTATAGGGGGCGGACCGAACATTGCATGTGTTCGCCCGCCGCGGCGAACGCGAACAAGCTATGTTCGCCGGCAAATAGTTCGGGCCATCTCTAGTGCCTGCTTTTATTGCAAAGAAACTGATCACTGGTTACGGCAATGCCCTAAGCTTCCTCCCTCCAGGAGATCTCCACGTCCTGATGCCAAAAAGGATAAGGTACTTCCCGAGGTGGTGAAAAATAAAGTACTGTTACCTGTGGGTTTTTCTTTTGGCTCTTGTAAGGGTTCGGGGGAGGCATTTATTGATTCTGGGTCCACCTCCAATTTTATGGACCACAATTTTGCTCTTTCCCTTGGGGTGCCCATTTTGACTCTTCCTAAGCCCATTCATATTATCACTATTTATTCCACTCCTTTGATGGGCGGAACAGTAGAATACTGTACTCCTGAAGTGACCCTGACTGTGGGGGCTTTCCATATGGAGAGTAGTTCTTTTCTTATTTTAAAGAATTTACCCGTGGAGATAGTGCTGGGCATGCCTTTGCTCCAGCTTCATAACCCAGTTGTCAACTGGTCCACGGGTGAATTAGAGAAATGAGGATTCAATTTTGATTCTTGCTGTGTTCCTGTTATTCAGGCTGGTATCACTAAAACTCTTCCCACGTACATTAGTGACTTTCATGATGTTTTTTCCATGTCCGAGGCTGATTTCCTTCCCCCTCATAGATGATTGGGCTATCGATCTTATTCCGGGATCTAAGGGTCGTATTTACAAATTATCCAGACCCGAAAGAAAGTCTATGAGGGACTACTTATAGGAAAGTCTAGAAAAGGGACATCATAGGCCCTCGTTGTGTCCTATGGGGGCAGGGTTTTTCTTTGTTGAGAAAAAGATGGTGGACTGAGACCATGTATTGATTATAGAGAGTTAAGCAAAATTACTGTCAGGAACCAGTACTCTTTGCCTTTGATTCCAGACCTGTTTAATCAAGTCCTTGGAGCCGACTGGTTTACTAAACTTGATCTCAGGGGGGCCTATAATCTTATTCGAATTAAGGAGGCGGATAAGTGGAAAATGGCCTTTAATACCCCTGAAGGACATTATGAATACTAGGTGATGTTGTTTGGTTTGAGTAATGCTCCGGCGGTTTTGCCGAAATTTTGTCAATTACATTTTCAGACATTTATTGGAAAATTCATGATTGTTTATTTTGATGATATTCTGATTTATTCACCGGACTGGGATTCTCACGTTAGTCACACTAGACAGGTACTGGAGGTTCTTCGGGAGAACCGATTATTCGCTAAGGGGGGGAAGTGTATATTTGGAGTGCAGGAGATTTCATTTTTGGGATATATTCTCACTCCCCAATCCTTTAAGATGGATCCAGGGAAGGTACAAGCTATTCAGGAGTGGGTAAAACCTTCTTCTCTTAAAGCCTTACAACCCTTCCTAGGTTTTTCTAATTATTACCGGAAGTTTATTAAAAAAAATTATATTATTGCCAAGCCTCTCACCGACCTAACCAACAAGGGTGAAGATCTAGTGAACTGGCCATAGAGGCCAGAGAGAAGTTTTTCGTTAACGCCCCAGTGTTAATTCAACCAGAACAAGATAGGACTTTTGTGGTTGAGGTTGATGCCTCCGAGGATGGAGTAGGGGCAGTACTCTCCCAAGGCTTATCAACTCTCACTAACTTAAGCACCTTTTATTCTCATATGTTCTTTGTTACTGAGAAAAATTATGATATCGGTAATTGAGAATTACTTGCTATTAAATGGGCTTTTGAGGAATGGCGTCATTTTTTGGAGGAGGCTCTGCAGGCGGTATGTTATAGAACGGAAGGAGCTAAGCATTTATACCTCTTCTTTTTCTATGCTCAGGAGTAGTTGAGTGAATTGAAGTGTCTGAACTGGACTTCGATCTGAATTTCAGGGAAAATTCTATTCACCGCAAAGCCAAATTTCCTCGTGCTTTGTGGTAACAAACTGATTTCCGCTGAAATGGGATTAAAAAAAAAATCATACTCACTTCATCTGTTTGAGCGCGAAGAGCCCACCACTGTCATTTTGAATGAAGATGCCACGCAAAATATCATGCACGTTGATGTATGACGTCACCATGTCGACCAATGTGATAACCAATGTGATTTCGCGCTGGATCTTCAATCAAGAAGGCGGCAGCGGGCTCTTCATTCTAAAATGGATGAGGTGAGTATGATGTTCTAAATTTCTTTTTATTATAGACCTTAATATTAATGTCAAATACCGTGATCAGCGATGAACTCGGCATCTGAGGGGTGCAATGACGGGGAGCAGCGCAATCACCATTCCCTGTCATTGCACCTACTACTTGCAAAGAAATGTGCTTTTTGACAAAGTAATTCATCACAAAGCAAATTGTTTTGTAAAGTTCTGCAAAGCAGCCAAATCGGATTTTCAAAAACTTTGCTCAACACTACTCAGGAGTCATGTGGGCATTGCTATCAGAAATTTACAGGTAACTCTGCTTAAGGCCCCATAGATTTGGTCTGCATCCGATCCACATTTTTTGCAGACTGGATCCAATCCCATTAATTTCAATGGGACCACAAAAAATGCAGGCAGCACCACATGTGTCAGCAGTCCCGCTAAAAAGACAGAACATGTCCTATTCTTGTCCATTGTGTGGACAAGAATAGGCATTGTTACAACGAGTCTGCAAGAAAATGGATGCAACACAGATGTCATCCATATTTTGCAGATCTGTGTTTTGCGGACCGCAAAATACACATGGTTGTGTAAATGCACTATTACTGAGCATACAGGGAAGTCTGTCAGTCCCTGAGTGGGACCACCCACATGACTCCTAAACATAAAAAACAGATGTTTAAATGAATAAATTAAAGTTATACTGAATCTTGTGCCAAAGAACTACTGTACATGTCAATCTTCTCAGCTCCTCCCGCACTATACCATGTTGCCTGTAGACTGCACTTAGTTTTAACAGGGACAGGTTTGCTTTAAAGTTGCAAGAAGCACGGTCATTTTTCTCTACAAAATCAGATTTTTTTTATTTATAGTCAGCTAGTAGAGACAGATGGAGTTAAAAGTTTCACAGACTTACAAAGTGAATTTGCACGGGATGACAATTCTTTTTTTATTCTGCACAGTTATGGCAGGCCATTAGAGCTCACCGTTTATTGGTCATTTTAAAGAGGAGAAGGTAATGTTTAATTATTTGACGATAAAGTCAAGAGGGATGTTATTACAAAATGATGTAATTATGATAAGATATCGGATATGAATAACAGTTTTGTTAGGTGGAACAGGCTTGATTCAAATATAGCTCTAGGGAAATGTTGGCATGCTTTGACTCTCGCACCCAAGGTTTTACAGGACCATTAATCATATTATACCTCACAGCGGAAAGAAAGGGGCATCCAGCATCCAATTTCCAGATAAAGGCAGTCTTTATTTCATCCAATCCCAACAGCAAAGAATACAGTATACAAACTACATGTTTTGGGCATGCAACTTGCCCTTACTCATGGTTTACTCCTCACTTATTGTATTATACATCACTTATTGTATATAATATTATACTCCGAAAAGGTTGTATTAATACAGATTTTAGGTTGATTACAACTGCCCCAGAGTTGGAGATGACGAAGCAGACTTCATCCACCTGACCTAAAGGTGCCTATAACTATTTAGATACTAGGAAAGTGTAAAACAGATATTAGAGGGTATGTATCAAGTAACATTGAAGTTTGATATCTCTACATGCATCTTAAAAAAAAAAAAGAGAAATTCATAATTCATCAGAAGGATCTGCCACTCTCCATTTCGGTCTGGAAGAGGAAAAAGACAGACAATATAATTCTCGAGAAATTAAAATCAATGTCCGTAGGATGCAGAGTAAATGAATGTTGGATAAAATGGCTTGTGAAATTTCATGAGGCCATAATCATAAAAGAGTTTTCCGTTTTTCTTTTCTTTCCTCCTCCAATCGGGATGTGGGTGAGGGGATCTTTTTATGCCCAGTATGTAGTTCTTTATTTTTTACCAGTCCTTGTTTTTGTATGTATTGTTTTTCCAATAAATAGCTTATCTACCTTGTCATGCAGTGATACATCATTGCCACAATGTGAGTACCATTTCAATCCTTATGTTATAACTAATGGATGTAACACATGGAGTTCAGTTTAAGAGCTACATTTATGGGCAGATCATTTTTCCCATTAGTCAATGTGATCTATTGTTTAGAGCAATCATTTTTAAATGAATGTAGTTCTGAAAATATTGTGTTGCCTTTCAAATAAGTAATGGCGTTAAATTTCTTAGCCGAGTCTGCTATCATCGATCATGGCGTGTACATGTGAACTACTGCCTGTTGGCACCAGCGTACCAGCCTTAGGTATCTATGGCTCATTAGTCTCTCAGCTGAAAGTACAAGGTTAACTTTCAAAGAAATAGGTTTCAGCATAAGAGATTTATTAAGGTGGTAGATCGTTTTGATTGTACCAGTTACTTTGTCATCTGACTGGTAAATGACAGTCCAGGAAGCAAAATTCAAGGTGACATTAATAACATATTTTCTCAAATTTCCAATAGATTTAAAAAAGCATCATTTTTATTAGGCTCATTGAAGTAGAAAAATCAGTACAATTTTAGCAGACTTGGGTTTTGTCCAATCTTAAGAGTATCCTATCAGTTCAGGCATTATGAAGATGAGTATTTTCTTTAAGGTTAGCACTAGTAGTTTGCATTTCTTGGTTGTGGGTGGGGATGGTCAAAGTGATCTACCATATCCCATCACTTCAAAGAATAAAATATATCTAATGGGATACAGTGATCAAGCAGCCACTAACCGCTGCATCCAGGCAGAGAGTGAATGAAGAGGTGGCTGCCCAGCTGTTTTCGCAACTGTCCTAGAAGTGAATGGGAGAGCCATGACCATGGCATCCAGATTGGAATATTCTGTGGATATCCCACAAATGTCAATGATGAAAATACTCCATTAAGGAATTTGGCAACCTGTTTTGCATTTTTGCGTTGATAGGACCTGGATCTGGCATTTATTATGTGATGGGGAACTGATATAACCAGTCCTTTGTCTGTCACCATCTGACAATTTACGCTTCATTTAAAAGTCTAGTTCAAAATGGCCACCACAAGTGGACAGAAAATGCCCATGTCTTGTCAGTTACATTAATCTGAATATTTTTACTTTTTAAATGAAAGTAACTTTCCAGTTATAAATGTATATTTTCTATGATATAAGTATTCTGCCAACATATTTAGTGATGTGTGTATTATCTTAGTTTCTTATTCCTTTCTATACAAAAATTTCTGCATTCAATCCTTTCTGTCACGCAATCTTACAGTGACCCCACCATGAGCTCCTAGTCTCAATTGTAAAGACAATGGACCGGAGCGGCTGAGCAGCGTGAAGCTGCATCAAGACATAAAAAGGGAGTGCTTCCATGATAGAAAAGTAGAAAACAACCTAATCCCAATATGACTGCCAATACAGAAATTCTACACACCGCGGTACTAGGAAATAATGCATGAATCCCTGAATGCATAATGTTCACATAGATTACCAATTCTGATCAATTGAGCCAAAAGACAAAAAGCAGAAGTGCTTTATAGAAAGGGAAAATATGAATTATATCTAAGATGTACATTGATTTTTTATGCTTTTAGAAGAAACTTATAAGACGCTCCATTCATCAATGAGCCTCCAGCAGTTTAATCCTTCATGTAACACTTCTATTTGAGCACCCACCTAAACCATATTTGCATTATGTATGCTATGTCCACAAAGTTTAGTTACAAAACTAAGCTTCCTTGAAATAAATTAAGCACCTCAATAGTGTCTGTTCTGCATTATTTGTCTGAAACTGTGAAGCTAGGTACCGCACTTTCCATTTCAAGATGTATTTCACGGATGAGAGCTGAGTAATAGCAGACAGGCACTATTTGATGCAAGCTTTGCATGTCATGGCATTATTGCAATTGACAAATACAAATAAAAGATCTTGTAAAGCAATAAAGAGACAAATCTAAACTCAAAATGCTAAATGAATATACCGTTTTTAAAGGGGCACGTCCATTAATTTAGTATAACACATATTAACGGCCTATATGGGAATATTCAATGTAATTGTAGCTGGCCAGCTAGGACCTGTCCTGGGTTTCTAACGTGACTTATATGTTTATACAGCTAGACATGCTAATAATCTCAATACAGTTTGTATATTCATATGTTAAAGACAAAAGCAGAGTTATATACTGTGACTTCATGTTTTTGGATGTCAACAGTTATATATTGTGTTTACAAAAGCAGAAAAGATAATATGCCTTTAAGATTCATTATATGCCTACAAGGTATGCTCAATGACACAGCACAATTATTAGCAGAAAGCATAGCACTGTTGTCACTGCCCAGGAGTCTTATCCAATCACAGCCAATCTCACTGAGAAGGAGTCTTGGCCAATCACAGCCAGCCTCACACTCAGCCTGTCTGGGAAATTCCTCTAGTAGGATCTGCTAGAATTCATTACACCAGAGGAGAGAGCCTCATACTAGTCACTCAATTAGATCATCACACATCACACTAATGCTTCAGTGGGAATATTTATCTAGGCCTATCAAGAGAGCAATAGAGCTATCATAATGTTATCCCAATTCTACACCTATTAATGATGAAGATTGCTTTGCAGATAACATCTATCCCTCCAGGGTAGCAGTAAACTGACAATGGATTACTTCTCTATATGGGAGGTCTTATCATTTGTTTTGACTGCTCAAGAAGGACACAATTCTATATTTAAAGAGAACCTCACAAGCAGGGTTCTCTCTTGTTCTGTACCAGTTTGTAATTTGTCTTGCTCATGCTTATTGCAATTGTTTTGTGTTATGTACAGCTGGTGAAATAAAAATTGAGCATGTCACCAATTTTCTAAGTAAATATATTTGTAAAGGTGCTATTGACATTAAATTCTCACCAGATGTTGGTAACAACCCATCCAATCCAGAAAGGAAAATAAATAAAACCATAGATGTCAATAAATGAAGTTCTATGTAATAACGAGAAATGACACAGGGAAAGAATATTGCACATGTGAAGAAAGAGAAGTGCAAAAAGCCATGGAAAGTAATGACACCAGCTCAAACCTATTAGTAATTAGAAAGCAATCAGCTGGTTCAACTGATGGCCTATAGAAAGGTGTCTTAGGCCTAATTCACACGTCCGTAGTGTGTTGCGGATCCGCAACACACCTTGCCAGTGCCACCAGCCCTATAGAGATGCCTATACTTGTCTGTAATTGCGAACACTAATAGGACATGCTCTATATTGTGGAGCCGCCGGCCGGAAGATTGGCGGCGCGCTCCGCAAATGCGGATGCGGGAGCACAGTGTGTGCTCTCCGCATCCATCACGTTCCCATTCAAAATGAACGGGATTTGCGGAACGGGTGCGGACGAACATTGCGGACGTGTGAATAGGGCCTTATTACCAAGGTGACAAACAGAATATGCCCAATTTTAGGGCCCTCAGGATAATTTCGCAAATACTTAATTTGGTCAGTGGACCGACAAAGATCCCTGTAGGGGTCCTAAACTAAATATCTTTATTGTTACAAATCTAAAATCACAAGACCTACAGGGATAGGTTAAAACTATCAGGAATGAGGAGGGGTGACGGCTCCTCACTTGCAATTGGTGCCACCTCACACTACATAGACCATTTGTTTATTCCATGGGCGTAGGGCCTGTCATGAACCTGAGGATAGCTAGGCTACATTAAGGATCAGGTGTAGTTTGCATGTGTGGTACTGCTGTGCAAAACTAGGAGTTCATTGGTGCACAATTAGGTGAAACCTAGACAGCTACCATTGAGTGTTATCTTGCTGAGAGTGCTGGCAATGTTATTAGATTTATTTGAGCTGACACAACTATTATTAAGTCTCTGCTGGCCACTCTGTGGTACAGTTTAGAGTGGGAATTTATTTCTCATTCACACTCTTAATGGTGTCTATTGCTGTTGGAATTATGACACTGGAATTGGTAAGTATCGCACTCAATCTCACACAAACTTGTGGCACTTATAGCCAATGGGAATTGGATTGTATGATTGGTGAAAATCACATACAGTCGATTCACATTAATACCAAGAGCACTACTCAGTTCCATTGTGTAGGAACTGCGGCTCAGTATCAGCACACTGCACTTAATTCCTGTCTCTGAGAGCTATCTCTTTGTTAGGTGTCTCACAGGCCTAAGATATCTGTCCCTAAACAAACAGTGGTGGTCACACACATTCATGGGCCGTATTGGCCCTCCATTCCTGCCTAAAATGCCACGCCTTAGGAGAAACTCGAACCTGAGGCCCCCACGAACACAAGATATGCAAGCGATAATAAAGATCAACTACAAACAAAAACACTTGGTATAGCATCCTTAGTCTGTCTCTCTTTAAATGGTAATAACTTTAGAACACTTTGTTGACACATGCTGCATTTTTTGTGAAAAACTCCAAAATATTGTGAATAGGATAGGAAATGATAGAGAGACAAGTGTCTGATCGTTGGGATGCCTGTGATCTCACGTACGGCGCCCCGGCTCAGTCCTCAAGAAATAAGCTGTGTCAACCACCGCACGGAGCGGCGGTGGTGTGGTCAACACTCCCCCTCCATGTATCTCTATGGAAGACTCGGAGATACACAAGTGCTGTATCTGCAGCTCTCACATAGATACATGGAGGGGGAGTGTCGACCACCGCTCGGAGCACAAAGAGATCCGGAGTACCGTACAGGAGATGGTGGGGGATCCCATCGGCTGGACCTCCCCTACCCCCCGATCATACACTTATCTCCTATCCTTTGGATAGAGGATTTAATTTCCTATCCCGGAGTACCCTTTAAAATGCCATGACATCACAGTTAAAAGTTAATATGCACAGTGACAACACAGTACAGGGCTTATATTCACAGTGCATATTAACCCTTTGCATTAACCCTGGCTATACTGAGATGTCACAGTGCATATTTACCCTGTACTGTGATGTCACATTGACATTGGCATTGCATTAACCCTGGCTGTACTGTATGTGACATCACTGTGCATATTAACCCTGTACTGTGACTAACAGTACAGGGTTAACATGCACAGTGATTGACATCACAGTACAGGGTATACACAGTAATGTCACAGTCAGGGTTAAGCAGCTACATGCTTGCAGCACATAGTACAGGCTGATCTTGTACCTTGGGCTCATATTCACTGATCGGGCAGACGGGCACCACTGTCTGTCTGTGGGCAGCAGCCAGACACGGACTGAGGTGAGGGCCCTGGCTCTTTCTTCTTCTCCCCTGTGTGGCTGCGCAGCGCTCTGGGAGCGGAGCTGGCAATGTTCAGAAGACGTGCCTGTGCGGTGGCACGCTCCGAGCCCCAGCAGCCACTGCTCTCTTAAAGAGGCAGAGAGGGGCTCAGAGTGGCTGCAGGCCCCGCTGCGGCTCTTCCATTCCATTAGTATGCTTAGGCCACCCGCTGGCCACGGAAGCCAATGATTGTACTTGTGGCGGTGTCGGGTGGGAGCCAGAGCGAGGTCCCCACCAGCGCAAGGCCTTAGGCGGCAGCCTAAGTGGCCTAATGGAAGAGCCGCCTCTGGGACAAATGTAGCGAGACATTCTTGATAAAAATCTGCTGCCATCTACCAGGATGATGAAGATGATCCCAAACACACAGCCATGGAAACTCTGCTGCTAGAATGGCCCAGCCAATCACCTGATCTGAATCCAATAGAAAATCTAGGGATTTAACTAAAACTCAGACTTCATAGAAGCAGCCCACAGAATCTTCAGGATTTGAAGAGTGTTTGTGTGGAAGAATGGGCCAAAATCACAGCCAGATTTTTTTAAGAGGCTTTACTATTGTCTTTGGCAGCACAACACAATACTTTGTATATGAAAGACGAAACCAGGTAACAACATGAGCACAAAAGACATTATAAAGCTACATGCACACAATCGTATATATTTTGTGGTCCGCAAACCGTGGATCTGCAAAATACAAATACTGGCCATGTGCATCCTTCACTTTACTCGGTTCCTATTAAAGAAATTATTAGTCTTGTCAGCAAAACAGACAAAAATAGAACATGTTCTATAATTTGCGGAACGGCTGTATGGATGTGGACAACATGCGTGTGCTGTCCGCATTTTTTGCAGCCCCATAAAAATTAATGGGTTTGATTGAGATGAACTAAAAATGCAGATCGGACACAAACCAAAAATACGGATGTGTGCATGAGGCTTAAGGCCTCGTTCTCATTTCCATTTTCCACTGATGTGTGCTGTCTGCATTTTTGCATTTCCCCTGACAGCATAGGTACCCATTGATTTTAATGTCTGTGCACACATCAGTATTTTTTACTGATCGTGGGTCAGTGAAAAACATCACATAGACCTGCACGTCCATTATAGACTAGGGGTCTGGTAAAAAACATGGACATAACATGGACGGCACTCATGTTTGGTCCCTTTTTCACTTACCACTAATAGAAGATGCTTTGCTCTGGAAATTAACTTTCAGCTGAGCACTCTGAATGGAATACAGATGACACACAGAGGGCAAAAGACCAAATATGGACAACTTCACAGATAAAACACGTACTCATTTTTTTTTACAGACATCAAACGGACATGGAAATGTGAATGAGACGTTAAACTGTTAATCATGAACTGAACTTCCAGCTCCCAGCTTATTTGTGTATATTACTGTACTGAAAACTAGTTAGGAATCAAAATTTATAGACCAGATGACGTTTTCTATGATGTGGGAAAACACAAATGTCATATAAAAATCATTAAAACCCCACAATGTGACAAAAATGCCTATCATAATGATTGTCAGGCAAGCGACAGTGTGGTACTTACAGGCTGCAGAAGATAGATAAGAGATGATTCCTGAATCACTATTACTGGGATGCAGGAGATTTTGACAGCATGATAGAGTGTCTCTACTGAAGCCATAATCTGGTCAAAACGTCCCCCAAGTCCGCCCAATGCCACAATGATATCGACCTTAAAAAGCAGAGAAAAATAATTTAAGATCAACAGATAATAATAATAGATGTGAAATATCACTATACATCCCAAATGTATAAGAAATGAGTCATAGTCATAGACACAGGTGGATTATAATTAAAGCTATGTGAGCTCCAGCATTAGGCTCCTGCTACTCCCCACCTGGGTGGTGGTGGTGGTGGGGGCAATAACAATCAGTTACGGAGTGACAGCATCAGTGGTAGGAGACAGTGTGGGGAAGTGTCACGGCCTCTGTTGTGTGCGCCGTGACATGGTTGCCGTACATGCGGTTGCCAGCAGCAACTTGTTGTTGCAGCATGTAGGTGGTTCCTCCTTTCCCCTGGGTACTTCCCTGTCTGGTGCCAGAGGTGTTAATTATCTGGCTGGTGTGGAATTAGGTATCTTGGGTGTGACCTCTTGGCTCTTTATATGTGGGGTTGTGAGCCTGAGGTCAGTTGCCATTCTGCCTTTGTGTGTACAGGAGTGTTGGTCCTTTCCTGGATATACCATCTATCCAGGGGGGGAGGGCCTCCTACCTAGACATCAATGTCACCTTCATGTCTCCCTATGTCTTTACCTTCCCTTGTATCTTTGTTTGGTGCGGGTTTATGTTCAGGGTGTGGTGTCTCGTCTTGTTGTTGTACATGTCTGGTCAGTTGGTGTTGTTTGTCCGGCATGTATACAAGTCGTACCCTGTGTGTTGTGCCTTCGGTGAGGGGCTTCTGTGTTCCTCGGAGAGGGAACAGCATTGACCACCTGCCTGCGGAAGTGGGCTCCATGGTTTCCCGGAGGGGTGAACCACAAGTCAGCAAGCTGTAGTTGTTCCACCCAGTCGTTGTGGAAGGTAAGTGCTGGTTGTTCCAGTGCGTGTCCATTGGGGTGGGCTCTTACTGGCCATTATATGTTTATGCTTGCTGTCTGTTCCTTCCTAGTTGCTAGGCCTGTGTGAGACTCCGGTTCATCCATGTTGAGCATGAACCGGTCGACTCTTATTTCTGACTCCTATTTTAGGGATTGTTAGGGTCAGCAGGACTCAGGGATAGGTTGAGGGTGGCGTTAGGAGGTGATCTGCTCCCTTTACCTCGGTGTCCTGGCCTAGTTACTTTCCCAAATTCCCTATATTGTACGGTGGGGAGTTTTCCCCCACTCCCAATCATGACAGGAAGGGGCTTCAGTGATACAGTCTGGGAAGTGCAGTTATGTTGTAGTCTGTATTGCATTTCAGAGAAGGACTACTGTGCTACAGTAAGTGAGACATCTACTCAATTCAGTGATTCAGTCCAAAGCACGCTGAAGTAAGATGGAGTAACAAATCTAATAGGAGGGACGTGCCTTTTAATAAGTCTGTTGCATGTTTGGCTGTCCATGTACCAGAAAATCAAGTCTACGTCTGCTATAAACTGGTGTAGACTTGCACTATAATTTTGTTTCTGACAAAAATTATAGTAAGGCCTCATGCACACGGCCGTAATTTGCGGTACCCAATGCACGGGCAACTTCTGCGTGGCGGCCGGGACATATCGAGACTCATTCAACTTGAATGGGTCCGTCATCCGTCAGCACCCCCAAAAAATAGAACATGTTCTATTTTTTTGCGGTGCAGAGGCACGGACAGAAACACCACAGAAGCACAAGTTTCGCATCAGGGCCCTTAAGCTTTTAGTGATACCTCTGGGTAAAATATGTACAATAACTAGACACTAACTATATACATATTATAAGAAGAAGTATATTTTTTAAGGATTAATGGAATATAGAAGTGCTTTAATCCTTTCTTTAAAAAGAAATCACTGTTCCAAACATATACTGTAGGAGGAATCATAGCGTTTATACCAAATGTAAAAAGAAACTCCTAAAAATTAGCAATGATTGTGCAGGCATAATTTTTGCAAAAATTTGCACTTTTTTGTGTTTTCATCCCACCTTAGTAAGAGGAAACATGTACTGTATGTAACATAATATAATTTATGCCAGAACTGGTATAAATTATAGAGCAAAGCCTTCCCCAGCTCATAGCTGGCACAGATTTACTGTTCAGGTGCATGGACTGCTAAAAGATGCATTAATTTTTTTAAAAGGAAGACTCTCCTTAATAAATTCATATAATGAGATTGCCATATAATACACCAGTCTTAGTAAATGCTCCCATTATGTGTTAATGTATGAAAATGTATACCTGTACGCCTACCTTTCGATATTTGCGGGAATCTCCCACCAAACAGGTTGCAAAGTGGGCATGGCCTATGCAAATATTGGGGACCTTGTGATGCTAAATAATGTGGGCATGCCTTGGAGGTTTTGTGGTTTTCAAGATGGGCAACTACATAATAACATAGTAACATAGTACATAATATAACTAATAATGTGTTCTGCGAAAGCAGATGCAAATATTGAGGTATGCATAAGTCAGCATTAACTATTGATTTTCATTATAAAAATACTTATATAGTATGTTCACTTTAGTGCATTTGTTGTTTTAGAAAGTACAGAGACATACACTAATTAGAGGCTTTATAGATTGTTGACCACTGGACCTATGAGACCATGGCTTTGACAGCAAAGACAGAGGAAGCCCTATCCCTCTGTCAAACCTGTCACCCCTAGTTGGGAACTTGTTAATCAGGAGAGAACTAGCCAAATACCCTATTGAGTGGTTTGTGTGCTGGCACACGGTGTGGGTACCTCTTTGGCGCACAATGAAAACCTGGATGCAGAAGCTTTTGGTATGGATGCTTTTTATTATATTCAGTAGACAACGCATTTTGGAGTTTATAACTGATTTTTCAAATCTAAAACGATACAACAGAAAGGCGAAAGCCGGACAGATCCCCAAATCGTTGGAGTGAGGTATGTAAAAAAAGAAAAGACAGTAAAAATACAAAAAAAATACATGCAAATAAAATAATAAGCCAAAATTGAATAGATAGGCGTTAAATATTACCCATCACGGGCAGCTAATAAGAATAGTCATAACTAGAGATGAGCGAACATTTAAAAAAAGTCCATTGTTCGGGGTTCGGGTGGTGGTAAGTCGCGCATCCCGTTATGGATTCCACTATAGCGCATATGGAATCCATAAGGGGCGGCTGCCACCTACCCGAACTGTTGCACAGCCGAAGGACCTGGGGTGACGTCACTGTCATGTGATCAGTGCAGGGGGCGTGGCTCAGCACGGGATCAAATCCAGTGCTGAGCCACGCCCCCTGCACTGATCACATGACAGTGACGTCACCCCAGGTCCTTCGGTTGTTCAACAGTTCGGGTTGGTGGCAGCCGCCCCTTATGGATTCTATATGCCGCTATAGTGGAATCCATAACGGGATGCGCGACTTACCACAACACGAACTCGACAGCGCAGCTGGGCATGACAAACTGGTGGGATGTCGTTGGGCTACTTGATGGGAGATGGTGTGAGCGAGAAAAAGAGGAATTTGATGGAATTATGATAGGACTGAGGACATTAGAGGATGAACAATTTAAGTTGAAACTGAGGAATTTAATGGAATTATGAAAGGACAGGGGACATTTGGGGATGAACAGTCTGAGTTGACAAGGTGGCCTGGGGAAATGGAATCCTGGGGATGTTAGGGGTAAAATGAGTGTTGATTACTATGAGGGAGTGGGGGGGGGGGAGATGGGGGATAAGGCTTAGTGAGGGGTGATGGAATAGATAATGTTTGTATAGGTGGGAGAAATGTTCAAGCTGATAATCGCTTGTTCCTGAAAATCCACCCGTCTAAAGGTGGCACAGATCACCCGATGAACAAATGTTAGACACCAAAATCATAGTTTCTGGGCAGCAGATTGTGCAGTCTAAACAAAACTCTGCTGCCCAGAAATAATGCATCTGTATGAGGACGAGTAATGGCAGTATCCAACGCTCGTCTTCATAATTTGGACACGATCACTGCATGTAAAAGCAGCATTTCACCTTTCCTTCCCAACAATCATCTGCTCATCGGTGCAGTGTAAATGCACCTTTATTTGTGGGATACCAACAAAATAAGTGATCCATACATTAGACACTTGAAGGGGTTGGCCCGTCTCATACATTAGGGACATATTGCTAGGATATGCCCTCAATGTCTTGTAGGTGCGGGTCCCATCTCTGGAATCTGCACCTCTCTCTAAAACGGAGTCCGCAACGAGAAGGAGAGTAGACCGTGCACGCACCGCAGGCCTTCATTCATTTCTATAGGAGTGCCGAAAATAGCCAAGCGCTGGCTATGCTATTTCCGTCAGTCCCATAGAAGTGAAGGGAGCAGCGACCGCCCTGGCGCGGTGTGCTTGCCATTCATTTCTATGAGACTTCCAAAAATGTCAACTGCACCACTTGGCTATTTTTGGCACTCCCATAGAATTGAATGGAGTGCTCTGTTCACTCTTTTTCTCATTGCGGACTTCGTTTTAGAGAGAGGTGCAGGTCACAGAGGTGGGAGCTGCACCTAACAGACATTGAGGGCATATCTTAGTGATATGTCCCCAATGTATGAGATGACACGACCCCTTTAATCTGATCCTGTCAGCGATGTCCTCCTGTCCCATTTGCCATTCTGCTCTCCTCAGTGACCTCTCCTTAAGCCCTGCCCTTGCGGACAAGGATAGGACATTTCTGTATGGGGAAAAAAAATGGCGGCAGGCTCTCGGATGTTATTCGTGTTTTGTGGACCCGCGATTTGCAGGAACCCTAAAGCACTGATACTTTTTATTTTTTTTATCCACTCCTGGTTTTTGCTTCAGAAACTGCATAAAAACCTGAACGTGTGTCTGTGTACCCTAAAGCTTGGACTCATTATGATCAATCAAAGGGGTTCTATCACTTCAGCAAATGGCATTTTTTATATAGAGGAAGTTAATACAAGGCACTTCCTAATGTATTGTGATTGTCGATATAGCTTACGACGAGCAGTGTATAATGTGATGGCAAATAGGCAATGTGGATAATAATAATAAATTAGTAAGTGTTTTGTATTAACTTCCTCTACATGATACATGCCATTTCCTGAGATGAGACAGCACCTTTAATTGAATGTTTGATGATTGTTAGATTTTGTTTGATTTGGTCATTCAAGTGTTTAGCAGAAGCATAACTTCAAGCTCATGGGCCCCAAGGCAAGGTCTTCAACAAGGCTCTCCACCTGCCACGTGCCTTTTATAATACTGGTGACTTATGTGGCAGAAGTGCCCTTAAGCTTCCTCAGACACCAGGGTCTTGATGTAACATCTATCTCTACACACCCTATAGTAATTCCCCTGTTGTTCACCATGATATTGAACTCATAGATTGTGGTATTGTGAGAGATAAGTTTTATATATATATATATATATATATATATATATATCTATATATTAATTAGTGAAAATCGTAGTACACATTTTTGTCCACAAGATGGCCGCTATCCAGATGTGTGAGCATGTTGCTGAAACCACTCCTATCAAGTTAAGGAGCCATTTACCTTTCCTTAAGGAACACCCCTTATGTGATGTGATGTCTACTATTTAAGTGAACATAGTTTTGAATAAAGCTCTTGGTTTTGGGGGATGAGAAGTGCTTTGAATGGAACCAACTTGTGTCTGGTCTCATTATGAAAGCAGTATGGTGTACACATACTTATAACTTCTATTTATTTGGCACCACACAAAGAAGATGAGAAGCGCATGAATTGCGATAACAAAATGGCTCCCAACTTGTGGCAGATCAGCTTGCATAATTTCCAATTCAAAAGCCAGGAGAGGACTTGGCCAAAATTATCAGACGAGGTCAGAAGCTGCAGCAAACAAAAGGTAAGAAGTTTAATTCTTACACCTCCTCTGAATCTTTTGCCCAAGTTAAAGCGGTTCTGCGGGAACATAGAAAATCTTAAAACATCATTTAAAGATCATATAATCTGCTATGGATTCTACCCTTGTAACTGCCAAGCAATTTTACTTCCACAATCATACTGCATGCTCCCAGTAAATCCTGTTGTTTACAGCCCTGAAGTTCCTTTTAGTGGCAGTGATTAGCTTAGACCAAAACAATTCCTAGAGTTCTGTGCGCCTCTAGTTCAAACCATTTTGGACACGCCCACTACATCTTTCCTATTAGTGAAGCCTCAGCCACTACACCTCTATTCATCAGCCTGGGCTCTTTCTTCCTGTTTCCTCCCACACAGCTTCACACAAAATGGACTCCGCCCACCCCTGCTTCTGCCTGCTGATTGGGCAGTCAATATGATGAAAGTGCAGAACATTATTCGCTGCCCCCTGATTGGTGTTTGTATTTGGCAAATCTGCTTTACATGCAGAATGCCCGATGCTGAGTAAAAAAAGAGCGCAGGAGCAGAAGGCTCCTATGCGCGCTTTGCGCTATCAATGCAGAAGTCCAGCCCTCCCACTGCACTGTAACGTCACGACTTGTATCCACTGCCTTAGAGAGAGGCATGCCGGGATAGCTAGTCGTGACGTCAGCTAAAGAAAGACTTCCTGGATGAGGAAAGTCACGTGACCGCTCTCTGAATCGGCGGACAGAGATGATATCGGAACAAGAAGTAAATTAGTAAATTGAAGGGCATGGCAGGGGAGAGTTAATGAATAAGAAATTTATTAAAGTGTAGAACCCCTTTAATTCTTAAGAGTTGAATTGGTGTTATCGCGATAGAAGGGTTCAAATTATAGCTGATCTGTCCTTTAGAAGAAAAGAACCCGTTTGAATATATTCCTTCTTTGTGTGGTAGGACATTGCTGAAACTAAGCGGAAGAGGTTAGACAGCTGAGTAGGATATCCGTGACATAGTATTGGATCCCAGCCAAGCTCTGACGAGAGTCTTGGAGGAGTGACCAGTAGGATTAGCGCCAATCACGTAGTACATAGGCGATTGGAAATTATTAAGATTGTGTATCCCTACAGAGAGTTTTGAGTGTGTAGGATTAACACAAAATTGCATATTAAATAAGCAATTCAAGGTTATTAAGTTGGTGCCCTGCACAAGAGATATTGTGGGATCAATATTGTTTAGCTGTTTAGTGACTTGAATAGCAATCAGATATTGTTAAGTTGGTGCCCCACAATAAGGGGTCAATTCTAATGTTGCAGGATATAATGAGGAGATGTTAAGAGCAGCTCAGCTGATGAGAGAAAGAGAGGAAAAGTTTCAGTTAAAATAAAGAAAACGTCGATAGCATTATATAATATTATGTAGCAGAGATTTCCGGTATTATCCGGAAATACGTAGTATTGTGTATTAAAATAACGTAACTGTATATTGAAACATCTTCAACAAGGCTCTCCACCTGTCACGTGTCTTTTATAATACTGGTGACTTATGTGGCAGAAGTGCCCTTAAGCTTCCTCAGACACCAGGGTCTTGATGTAACATCTATCTCTACACACCCTATAGTAATTCCCCTGTTGTTCACCATGATATTGAACTCATAGATTGTGGTATTGTGAGAGATAAGTTTTATTTATATATATGTATATATATTAATTAGTGAAAATCCTAATACACATTTTTGTCCACAAGATGGCTGCTATCCAGATGTGTGAGCATGTGTGTAAGGTCACTGTGAAGGGGAGGGGGAATTAGGTTGCAGTTTTCAAATCTACCTATGAACTCAGAGTTGATGTTGCTGAAACCACTCCTATCAAGTTAAGGAGCCATTTACCTTTCCTTAAGTAACATCCCTTATGTGATGTCATGTCTACTATTTAAGTGAACATAGTTTTGAAGAAAGCTCTTGGTTTTAGGGGATGAGAAGTGCTTTGAATGGAACTAACTTGTGTCTGGTCTCATTATGAAAGCAGTATGGTGTACACATACTTATAACTTCTATTTATTTGGCACCACACAAAGAAGATGAGAAGCGCATGAATTGCGACAACAGTATACAGTCTGGCCATTTCGGGCAATTAGAGCCCTGCTTGAAGGGTATTAGCAACATTGTCACGCTGTCCTGGGTGTCTAACAGGAATAGTCAACTTGGACAGGAGAATAAAGTCTCTTAGGA
This sequence comes from Bufotes viridis, assembly GCA_033119425.1. NCBI lineage: Eukaryota > Metazoa > Chordata > Amphibia > Anura > Bufonidae > Bufotes > Bufotes viridis. The sequence continues at coordinate 156,393,102 of CM065593.1, read as the reverse complement.
GCAGCCTATGACAATTAGACAAAAACTATATGAGCAGCACTATATGGACACTTATGTGCCAGGGCAGCTTTGTGTTTTATTTGCATAATTGGCTGTGGCTTTGGATGCTGTCCTTTCAATGGCAGGGGCTTAAAGGGGTTGTTCATCTTCAAGGCCCCCTCCTGCTAGATCCTCCCATGTGGCTGGACCTGCCGAGAGAAGCTTACTAGCTTGCTCCATGCCACTGGGTTTTGGCTCCTTCAGACCCCTGCCACCACTGCCTTGCTTCTGCCCCCACCTGTCAAAATCCTGTTTGATAAAGGTCACGTGGCAACTGCAGCCGATGACTGGCTGCAGTGGTGACATGTCCCCCTGTCAAACAAGATGTTGATACGCGGAGACTGGGGCAAGGCAGCAGCGGCGGTCGACCGAAGGAACAAATCAAAGCCGAACAATTGTCTTCCATCTAGTTGCTTTTCCACTGTTCCTCTGCATTAGTCATAATAAATCTCCTCCAGGAATCACTTTTTTAATACAAATTGGTATTTTTTATTAAACACATTTGAGCCAGTTGAGCCTCACAGTTCAAAATGATAACATCTAGAAAATACTTTAATGTGAAATATGTATTGGAGATTAGATTATTCAGTATTTTAGTCCTTGCTTAATGAGTTCTTAGTCCTTTTGGGGATTTTTGTAATTAACATATAACTAAACCATACAGAAAAAGTAAAGGTCATTGCACTCGGCAACATTGGATCACTTTGATCATTCTGAATGACTCTGCTCCTGGTTACTATGCAATATTTAAGTAGTGCTTTTCAATTGCGTTTCTGCTTAAAGGGCATCTATCAGCAGATTTGTACGTATGAAACTGGCTGACCTGTTACATGTGCGCTTGGCACTTGAAGGCATCTGTGTTGGACCCATGTTCATGTGTGCTGCATTCCTGAGAAAAATTATGTTTTAATATATGCAAAGGAGCCTCTAGGAGCAATGGGGGTGTTGCCCTTACACCTAGATGCTCTACTCTCTCTGCAAATGCCACGCCCCCTGCACTTTGAAAATATAATGCCTGGCCCTGTCAATCAAAGTGTAAAGGGCGCGACAGAGCTTCCTTTAGCAATAGCAGCTGACTGCCAGTGGGCTATGGAGCCAAACCCACCAGTGATGGCTAATCGCTCATCCCCATACAGAATCACTGTAGTGCGGTATAGATGGCACTACTGTCGGCAAATAATGACTTAGGGTACTTTCACACTTGCGTTGGTGCGGATCCGTCTGTTTATTTGCACAGACGGATCCGCACCTATAATGCAAACGTTTGTATCCGTTCCGAACGGATCCGGTTGCATTAGTTAAAAAAAAATGACAAAGTCCAAAACGGATCCGTTTTGAATTACATTAAAAGTCAATGGGGAACGGATCCGTTTTCAAATGCACCATATTGTGTCATTGAAAACGGATCCGTCCCCATTGACTTACATTCAGACGGACACCAAAATGCTGCATGCTGCGTTTTGGTGTCCGCCTCCAAAACAGAATAGAAGCGGAACGGAGCCGAACTGATGCATTCTGAACGGATCCTTATCCATTCAGAATGCATTGGGACTTAACTGATCCGTTTTGGAATCCAAAACGCTAGTGTGAAAGTACCCTTAGGTGTCTGCATTAAGGACCTATTAACTGATGAACAAGCGTTTTGTTTGATAGAGCAATTGGGTTCTGGGTGCTTTAGGATCAGCACCGGACAAGACTCTGTTCTTTCTCTCTTTTATGTCTTCTCCCCTCATGAGCAATGCAGTCAGACTTTGCCTTCCCATTAGCTACATACTGTAGGCTTTGTTCACCTGCCATTCGAGTCACCATCACATGGCATTTCCATCACATTTCATGTCAAGCTTGCATGCAATGCTACTCTTGCTATCAATATGATGAATACTTTAACACAATCCCAACACACCCAATTATAGTTCAACGGGGTTTGTAGGGTACCATTGGGATCGGACCTATGATGGATCAAGCATGAGGTTGAATGTAAGCCACAATACAGATGCAAACATAGCAAGGTCAAGCCCCTTCTGATTCTTATAGTCTACAGCAGGACATACAATATGCAGTTTGTGCTTGTACAAAGAGAAAGCACTATATAGAAAAGCCATGCTCCCGCATCAATGAGAGCAGTACCAGGATATTTCCTATTACAGAGCGGCTAAGACTTTGGCTGCTCTTTCTTTTTCATTATTACTTCCACATTTTAATTGCAGAAATGTTTCTGACACTAAATGCTACATTCTATTTAATCATTAAAGGGAATCTGTAACTAGTAAATTCGCTGTTAAAATAGGCACAATGTCTTGTCGGACTTGCTTGGCTAAATGTAATAATACCTTTCACTTTGATCCATTTGTAAATTAGCATCGATGGTGGCCCAAGTGCACCCTTCCTCCTCTTTCCTTCTCTGCCAGGTCTTCTCCTTCTTGATTGACAGGGCCCGGCAACATAACTATGCAGGAACCTGGCCCTGTCATTCAAGAAGACTGAAACCCAGACTCTGCCCCTCTAAGTTTCATCGTCTCTGCTCAGCTTTTTCAGCATGCGAAGTACAGATCCATGGAAAGCATATGGGATACATATGCCGCATGTTGGAAAAGTAAAGCAGAGTTAATAAAACCTTAAGGAGCAGACCGCTCTGGCAATCCCTGCTGCCACTTCAAGGTTTCAGCGAAGGTTTAGGTCCCCTTTAACAGTGAATTTTCTGAAAAAAGACTCTCTGTAAATCTCCTTAATACTATACTGAATGTTAATACCTTAGGTTTGTTTCACACTTGAGGGAAGGAAAATCTGGCAAGCTGTTCCGGTAGAGAACAGTCTGCCAAAGTTCTCCTGATCTGGTATTGCCGAATACTACCACCTTCCCACCAGACCCCGTTGACTATAATGAGGTCCAGCAGAGATCCAGCCGCTACCCAGCAAAGGTGTCGAGAATTAGCCGGACAAAAACTGCTGTGTGCAGATGTTTTTGTCCAGTCGATGATTTCCACTGGAACACCCGCCCACCAGTGTGAAAGAGGACTTAGATATAATTTCTCAAGAGCTACTGTTTCTTTCTGCACTAGTTTCTTACTAGTTAAACTGAAATGCTTAGTAAAATGGAGCTTTATTCTCGAATAACCAGGACCTTCTCTTAGCCTATTATCACACTTTAAAACCCCAAACTCACAACTATTGAACAGTTTTTTTTTAAGTTGTTTAAAGTTGTTTAAAGTAATTCCCAATAATCTGAATCTATCAAAAGCTCATTCATTCCATTTCAGTACCACACTTTAATAAATACTCAAATTGTCTTGAGGAACCCTACACAGAAAAATCTGGCAAAGCCTACTGCCGATGAATTGTCAATACTTAAGAGGAACAAAGGGCACGCTCCTAAATCTAACCCCAGTATAATAATTTATATGACTGTCTCAGCCACTTAGTTAAATATAAAATATATGGAGTAAAGGTGGTCTTTTGTTAGAGTGGTAAATTCATGCTGCAGTAAAGCCACGACTCTGAGTGCGCTGACAGCTCATACACAAAGAAAACCAAGGGGGCTTCAAAAAGTGATTACAATACTTCATGGCCAGTGCTGAACAATGAATTTCTACGCTCTAACAGTCATACTTTTAAGGCAAAGAAAAAAGGCCTGAAGAGGAGAAAAGAAAGTTAATCAGATCTTACTAAAAAACAAATGATCTGACAAAAGCAATAATAGTAAAGTACATTTTAATAAGCTGATAAAATACAACCCCAGCGAATGCATGAAAGTACAACGAGCGGTCAGAGAATAGGACTGTGAAGTTTTATATCCTTTCCTTGCAATAACCACGCACAGAGAAAAAAAACACAAAGAATATGCCTGCTACCTGACAACCAGTGTAAAATATCCTGTTGGGATCCCCAGTGCTAAGCCGTTTTAAATTTCAATACATGACTAATGAATAGGAACTAAATGAAAGCCTGCATTCCCTCCGAAGGAATAATGGTCATGTTTCTTGATGGGACAAAGAGCAAGGACAGGTTGTCATGCAAGTTTAAATGAAAAGGAACTCTGCATACATGTTGCGTGGCTATTTCTAATTATTTTAGATACAAAAAAATTGAAGTTCATTATTTTAGCACATAATAAAAACACATAATAAAACAGAAAAGTCAAGAGTAGAGATCCATGAGCTACTGTGAGGTGTAGGGTATACCGTAAAGAATTGAGATCCATGAGCTACTGTGAGGTGTAGGGTATACATACCGTAAAGTAGTCTTTAGAGGGGCGTCAGCACCCGGCAAACCTGGGACAAGCGGAAGATCGCTCTACGGGGAATCCCCTAGTGCTACTGAACAGCCAGGATTCTAGTTCCCGGCTTAGGAGTCCCTGCTCTGACTCCATATATGGCTATGTCCATATATGGAGTCAGTGCTATGAACATGAAGGGGGTATCGTCAAGCATTGTCAGTATGCTTGGCGACACCTAGTGTATTTAAGTCTAATTTAGCCCCGATTTCTGAAATGTTTCTGCCGGGATTTGAACTTACAACCTTCTACCCTAACCACTGAGCTATGGAGCTCAATGCTAAATTGTGCTAGAAACACCTCATAGTAGTTTCTCATGTATTAGGTAATCCTATACAGAAGTATAATTTTATATTTTCATTAATAATTGTAAAAAAATAATGTATGGCACAAAGGAAATGTGTAATTACTAATATATATATATATATATATATATATATATATATATATATATAATCATACTTATGATATATATGAATGCATAATATGTAATATGTGGGAAACTACTACTTAGGTTTCTAGCCATAATATATGTACAGCAGGATAACATGAAGCTCTATAGACCAGTGGTTAAGGTTCTTGACTTTAATGTAGAAGGCTGTGAGTTTGAATCCCAGCAGAATCATTTAAAAAACAGAGGCTAAATAGACAAACCAACCTTTTTAATTTGTGTAACTATTATTTTTTGTTGGGAAAGGTGGCAACCCTAACAGAACCCCTGTTCTCCCGTAACCCACATAACTTTTTTTTATAGTTATGTCTACAGAGATGTGTGGGGGCTCATTTGAGGGAAATCTGTCTTTTTTGACAATACGATTTTGGGGTGTGTATGACTTGATCACTTTTCATTAAATTTTCTTGGGAGATAAACTGATGAAAAACCGGCAAATCAGTCTTTATTTTATTTTATTCTGTTACATCCTTCACCATATGGGCTAACATTTTTTTAAATATTTTAACCCCTTAGTGACCACCCATAGGCCTTTTTTACGGCGGTCACTAAGGGGCCCAGTCTAAGCGCTGCACGGACCCTGCTCTCACATGAAAGCCGGGGCCCTGCTCTAACAGCCCGGACCGGCAGGAGTGCCGATCCGGGCTGTTAAACCCTTTACATGCCGGGTGCAATGGCGCCTGTGCATGTAAAGTGCTAACAGGGGGAGCGGACTCCCTCTGTCACCCATCATCACCCCGCAAATGCAATCGCGGGGTGCTGATGTGCTGGGAAGCCTTACCTGGCTTCCGGCAGGGCCCCGAGCCTGTCCTCCAGTAATCTCCAGCAGGCTGTGCCTCTCTGGCACAGCCTGCTGGTCAAAGTTAGAATAGCACTGCTATTAAAATGTAATGCATTATAGCTATAATGCATTACATTTTAAAACCAATCAAAATACTTAATATTATAATCCCCTTGTGGGGATTAAAAAAAAAAATCCATAAAATAAAAAAATAAATAAAAATACGCTTTTCAATGAAAAAAATTCCCAAAAAAAATATCCCCTATACGTTTGGCATTGCCGCGTCCGTAACGACCGGTACTACATAAATATTACATAAATTATCCCCTTTTGTACACGCCGTAAAAAAAACAATTAAAAAAAGCCAGAATTTCTAATTTATTCTTAGTTTCCACCAAAAAAAACAGAATAACAAGCGATCAAAAAGCGGTATTTACTTCAAAATGATACCAATGAAAAATACAAGTTGGCCCGCAAAAATCAAGCCCTCACACAACTCCATAGAAAAAAATATAAAAAAGTTATGGGTCTTGGGAAGTGGCAATGCAAAATGATTTTTTTGGTTAAAAAAAGGGGGTTTTATTGCAAAAAAAGTAGTAAAACATAAAAAAACTATATGTATTTAGTATAACTGTAATCATACTGACCCATAGAATAAAAATATTATGTTACTTTTACCGAAAAATGAACGCCGTAAAATTTATAATGTAAAAACTCAGTGGCAGTATTGCTATTTTTTCCATCTCCGTCCCAGAAAGAGTTAATAAAAGTTAATCAGAAAGTTATGTGTACCCCAAAATGGCGCCATTAAAAACTACAACTTGTCCCGCAAAAAAACAAGCCTTCATACTGCTATATAGACGGAAAAATAAAAAAGTTATAGCTTTTGGAACAAGACCATGAAAAAAGGACGAAAAACGGTCACTAAGGGGTTAATAGTATGGGTGTTCTCGCATGCGACCATGCCCATAATGTTATTCTTTTTTTGTTAATTTTTATTTTGGGAAAAGTGGGGTGATTTTACGTTTTAAGTTTTTTTTTATATTTTCAAAACTTTTTTTTTTTACTTTTTTTAAATTACTTTTCATCAGATTGCAACTTATATGGAATAATGGAAATTGCTCCATTATTATTTATAGAAATCACTATATCACAGTTTAGTGCTGCCACCTAGTGGCCTGAACTGACATATACTAACAATGACCCTGAAAGCCTAGTACAGGCTGCGGCTCATTTTTAGAACATCGTGCCTTCCCTGATCTCCGCTGGGGGAAGGCGCATCTGAGCAGGAAGCCTGCGCTTCTATTTTTTAACACTCTCAGATGCCACGGTGACATTTGACAAATGCCACAAGGGGCCCCACTGAGATTTATCGCCCAAGGGCCCACATGAACCTGGAGCCGGCCCTGTCTGGATGGCACACATTATTTCCAGAAGCCTCAGAACGGTGCAAAAAAATTCAAACCGCATGGTCCTGTTCCCCAGCTGTTGCCATTCTGACACTTCCCGGTTGGTTTCTACTTCTTGATGGTGCCTCTTCACATGCAGGAGATACCTCCTCAGTGGCAGCAGTGACCTGCCTCAGCCAGTGGTTGTCCAAGCGGGCATTTCAACTGCCCAATTATCTTGTTCTCAGAAGGTAAACAGATGCCATAGGAGTCTAGTAGCAGCTCAGTACCCTCTTCCCATAGAGAACACATACATGGGGAGAGTTGGGAGAGAGAGGTGTTGGCCAACAGCTATCTAATGTGGCCAGCCAGCCATACACCTCAAATATTTATCTGAAGATCACTGAATAAACTAGCTAAGGGATGCTCAACCTGTGGCCCTCCAGCTGTTGCAAAACTACAACTCCCAACATGCCTTAATGGCTCTAGGCTGTCCAGGCATACCGGGAATTGTAGTTTTGCAACAGCGGGAGGGCCGCAGGTTGGGCATCCCTGATGTAGCTAATTTTATTAGCATCTGCTGTTAAATGCTATGTGAATTACCTCCAAAGATATCAGATGGTCATTATATCTGTTAATGCGTTGTGCCCATGGCCAACTTATCTTGACTAACTCATGACATCCAAAACTGGTGACGAGGACTGAAGAGCTGGAACCCGGCAGCGAGTAGCAAGTAAGTATTTTTCGACCCAGCCACATGGGAAGATCTAGCAAAAAGACTCCTAAAGATGAACACCACCTTTAAGGTGCCCATACACCTTAGACAGTCTTCCACCAACAGCTACTCTATCCTACCCTTAGGGCTTTCGGCCTGGTTGACATCATCATTTATTTGACACTTCTTCTGATCTGTCAGAAGGAAGGAAAAATGAGACGCACAACGGATCCTGTCTGTCAGCTATAAGGCCTGTATGGTCCCATCAGAATTAGCTTATGATAAAGGTAGCCAAGAGCAGGAGTGGGTAGAAAACACAAAAGACATGCAAATATTTAATTCAGATGTCATCTCTGTTTTAGAACCACTACTGCTTTTTTTGGCATTAGCAATACTGATGGATTATTGAGCAAATGCTGACTGAGTGAAGGCGTATGCTCCACAGACAGGATCCGTTTTTTTCTGGGTTATTGTTCTGACGGATCAGAGAATAGGGAAAATTAATCAGTGACGTCAACACAAACTCTCCACTCTGTAAGGGGGACTCTACTTGTATAAGCGTTTAATAGAACAGGTTCTGTAGACATCTATGTGGAATCAGCTGACGAGGGTGTAAAAGGAGTGCGCTTCTTCTTTACGCTAACATCTACCTGTAAGGCTGAGTTCATACTTGAGTTATTTGGTCAGTTTTGGCCCAGTGACTGCCCAAATAAGTGAAGTATGCAGTGATTCCAAGAGCGACCTCTGTCATCTGCATGTCATACTGACTCAGTATTATTTCACTACCACAGTTGTTCTACAACCCTATAAAGGATCTCTGTAGCCCGGAAATAGCCGTTTTTACACGATACGCTGCAAATAAATTAAGATCTAAGCTAATTTTTCCGAAAAATTCAGCAAACGGGCAGAATCGAGTTTGTGAAAAATACACTCATCTCTAGTCACTAGTTTGGGGTGTGTCCCTGCACAGTCTGCCACCATCCAATCAGTGCTGCCAGTGGCAGACCGTGCACTTGGAAGAATTAGGCTACTTTTACATCTGCATTTTCCTTTCCGGATCTCAAAACCGGAGAAAAACACTTCATTTTTGTCCCCATTCATTGTCAACTGAACTGAACGGAGTGCACCAGAATGCATTCTGTTCCATTTTGTTGCGTTCCCATGCCGGACACAAAACCGCTGCAAGCAGTGTTTTTGTGTGCGTCATGAGATACTGAAACACAATGTAAGTCAATGTAAGTCAATGGTGCCGGATCGGGCTTAACTTAAAAGGATCCGTCTTGTTCATTTTAAAGATAATACAACCGGATCCATGCTGAACGGATGCAGGTTGTTGTATTACTGACCAGATGCGTTTTTGATAATCCCCTGCCGGATCCAACAAATACGCAGATGTGAAAGTCGCCTTATGCAGTTAGAATGATGGATCCTATAAAGTAATGTTACTTCTGAGATGTTACTGGGTCTGCATGAATGCCTCCAAACGCATTCTACAGTCTGCCTGGACTTCTTCCTCAGTGGATTAATGTCCTACCACTGTATCTACTGTACTCTTTGTAAGGTAAAACCCATTTCTTGTGTGTAAGCAACAAAGTGATTAGATTTATGAGGTCTATGGCAAGGAGATCTATTTTAATTTCAAAACCGGCTAGGGAATCAGTCACAAGATAAGAGCAGAAGGAGTCGTCTGATTTAATGATGCAAGCAGCTTTTTATCTCCAAAAATACTAATTAATTAAAGCATCTGTATCATTAGCATCCTTATAGCTGAGGTGATAATGTAGAGAATGACCATTTATCATATAGAAACTTTTCCATTATGCCTAAGTGATAATTAAAGGGGTTGTGCCACCATTAAATGTTATTTTAATACAATTCAGCATGAAAAACTAGTTACTTTTGTGATTTACTTTCTGTTACAAAAATGAGGGGAGATATATCATATCAATGTCACTGTGACGGGAAAGTGTCTTTATTGTCACCAGAATGTTAGTGCAGCACAATTTGGTTTCATTCATGACATGCTAGACACAAAAGGGAAGATTTATCAAACTGGTGTAAAGTAGAACTGGCTTAGTTGCCCATAGCAACCAATCAGATTCCACATTTCAATTTCCAAAGGAGCTGTGAAAAATAAAAGATGGAATCTGATTGGTTGCTATGGGCAACTAAGCCAGTTCTTCTTTACATCAGTTTGATAAATCTCCCCTAAGGGAAACTTTTCACCAACTCTTTGTCTAGTCCCATCTTGCTCCTTGCTTTGGCACAGTCTGGGACAGCTTTGGCCTGTGTTTAAGAAAAAAAAATGATACCAGCTGCAAGGTATAACATTCTGATAGTATAAAACTCTATAGCACATTGTGTTACAAATAGGGATTTGTGTGGTGCATTGTGTTGCATCTTCCTCTCACCACATTCTAAAACATTACAGATTTAGACACATTTAACAATCCAAATTCTAAATTTGGTGCAAACTAAAAATGGCGCAGGCACACTATTCTTTACTTCAATATAATGGCACCCCCTGGTGTTTTAACTGTATAGTAAAGTGCACGTCCATCTAATGTGCTCAGTTCCAAACTTCAGCTGCCGCCACGCCAGCCATATCTATTAGGAGCTGTGGCAGGTACAGGAAGAGAGATGCAGCAGAAAGGACATACCCTCTGACATAGGACACACCCCTGAGCTACCAGCCTGAAGAGAATCTAAAAGAGCAATTGGATCAACGAATGGGGAGATTTGTGACAACTATGTGAAGTACTCTGCTGGTTCTAGCTGTGTTAGGCTTCGTTCACATCACTGTTTCCCCTTTCCGTTCTCCGGCTCCGTTAAGTTGCAGGAGAACGGAAAGGACAGATTCTGCAGATAACTGAACTGAGCCCGAACGAAGCCTAAAGACCCCATCTGCCAGAATATGATTTTTGAGAGGAGACGAAAGTCCTGTATGTATAAGATTATTATGTTTTACCACTTTTAAACAATAATAGGGATAGGAGTAGTTATCTCTGACCGGCTGTCCCAGTAAATGCCTTCTCCATGTGATCATCATGGATGCTTAAAAGGGTTTTCTGAGATCTTTATGCTGATGATCCATCCCCTGGATAGGTTATCAGCATCGGGTCAGTGGGGGTCCAACACTCAGGACTCCTGCCGATCAGCTGTGTGAGAACACACTGATGCTCACAGAAGCACTGCAGCCTAATCCCTGCTCACCAAGCACAGCGCCGTCCATTTATTACTGGCCGTGCTTTGCATTGCAGTTCAGCCCTGTTCACTTCCATGGGGCTGAGCTATGCCTAGCCCATGTGACCGATGAACGTGACATCACATGGCCTAGAGAAAGATGGAAAGGGTCGCGGCACTACTGCTAGCACCGGTGCCTTCTCAAACAGCTGATCGGCGGGTCCCCACCGATGAGATGCTAATGACCTATCCTTTAATGCAATGCAGGCTGTAACATACAGTTATGCCTTCGTGCCATAAGCAGTTTATGGGGTTGTCCTATTATAGCAACCTGGGATCACATGCTCATTTAGGGTATATATATACATATATAAGATAGGGGTCCCTCAAAATGGACACCTCTCTACTGGCTTGAACAGAAGGTTGCTGCAAACACAGCTCCTACTTTGGAGAACTCAGTGCAAGCAATCACCCTGTGATACGAATGGGCGCTATATAATCCTACACTGTTGATGGAGAACATGTTAATAGTAGGTCATGGTGGAGTTTTGTTTATGGATAGCCAAGTGATTGCCATTGGATCCTATTTAAGGTACGGCCACACGTGAAGGTTTTTTTTAATGCAGTTTTTGCAGCTAAAATCAGGAGTGGTTCATTAAAAGAAAAGTAATACCTGTCCCTCATATTTTCTCTCCTTGGACTTCAAAAAATACATAAAAAACCTTCATGTGGGCCGTACCTTCAGAAGGGAGGTTATTCTACCATTTTAATAGCCAATTATTAGATTATCCAATAGAACCCTTAGGGCTTGTTCACACGAATGTGCCGTGTTTTGCGGTCCGCAAATTGCGGATCTGCAAAACACGGATGCCGCCCTTGTGCCTTCCGCAATTTGTGGAACTGAATGGACGGCCCTTTATAGAAATGCCCATTCTTGTCCGCAAAATGGACAAAAATAGGACATGATCTATAATTTTTGCGGGGCCACAGAACGGCGCAACGGATGCGAACAGCACACGAAACGCTATCCGCATATTTTGCGGCCCCACTGAAATGAATGGGTCCGCACCGTGCCGCAGAAAATGCAGCTCGGATGCGGAACCAAACCACGGTCATGTGAATGAGCCCTTAAGCTGGGCATGTACATTCAATAGCTGTTAGCTGAACAATCTCTCCTGACTCCCCCATACACATACACGTCCGGTTTAGCCAAGTGTGTATGTGTTGTCAATGGGGAGAGAAGAGAAAGCTGCAGTTTATCTTCAGGAACAACAAAAGCGTTTGGCAAAAAAAATAAACACTTAACCCGACCGTTTTCTTCCACAACATCATGCTCCGCACACTGATCGGCAATACAATAAGTTCAGTAAGGGTGTCTATACATGGTGCAGTCCCGCCGAGGGATCCACATGCAAATTGCCGCTAATTGCTGGTCTGCATCTGTATAGCAATTAGCAGTATCGGTATGTGGATCCCACAGCCAGAATATACTATGCACAGGGACCCTAACGCTGGGTTCAGACCTGAGCGTTTCTGAGACGCGCTTTTTCCGCGCGTTTTTGTCGTGCGTTTTTGTCAATAGTAAACGCGCGTTTGTGTGATTGACTGCAGTGTTGTCCAATGACCAAATATCCCTGTCTATATGAAGTTTGGCCTTTCCAGCATGTTGCAAATTCATAAACGCGCGTTCGAACGCGCGTTTTCAGTGTCAAAAACGCGCAAAATACTAGCATTGCGCGTTCCCATTGAAGTCTATGGGCCAAAACGCGCGACAAACGCGAAAATGTGAACTAGTCCCATAGGGAAGCATTGGTTTGCATCGGTTATGCGTTTTACAGCACGTTCGAACGAGCTGTAAAACGCACAAGTGTGAACTGAGGGTAAATGTAACCCAACACTGTGATCAGACTGGTCTAGATGCTGCATATATCCTCACAGGACCTCCTTCTTCGCTCTCCCCTCGTGTCTGCTCTACACACAATCATCTACAGCAGGCATGCTCAACCTGCGGTCCTCCAGATGTTTCAAAACTACAACTCCCAGCATGCCCAAAAAGCCTATAGCTATCAGCCTACAGCAGGGCATTGTGGGAGTTGTAGTTTTACAACAGCTGGAGGGCCGCAGGTTGAGCATGCCTGTTCTACAGGATTTTTAACGTACATCCCCCATACTCTGGAACTCACTACCCCAGCATGTTAGGCCTCTTTCACACAAGTTTTCCGTCATGGTGCAATGCGTGATGCTTACACATAGCGCCCAGACTGACTACTCACCCATTCATTTCAACGAGTCTGTGCACATGAGCATTGTTTTTCACGCATCATTTCTGCATTTCGTGAAAATCGCAGCATGTTCTATATTCTACGTATTTCACGCAGCCCTGGCTCCATAGACGTGTACGGAGCTTTATTAAAAAACGGATGGCATCCGGATGCAATGTGTTTTTCACTGATGGTTGCTAGGAGATGTAGATTGTTACCCTTCAGCTTTTTTTCACGCGTATGAAAAACGCATCAAAAACTGATTGCACTCGCGTGGAAAAAACTAAAACACTGAACGAAATCTCAGACAAAACTGTCTGAACTTGCGTGCAAAACCATCAGTTATTTCCTAAATCCATAATGCTCGTGTGAAAGAGGCCTTAGGCTACTTTCAGGCTTGTGTTTGTAATTCCGTTTTTGAGATCCGGCAGAGTATCTGAATACTGGAATTAAACAGATCCGTTTTGATTTTGCGCATTAGGATGCTTCCGTTCCGTTGTGTGAAATTGAAAGTCAATACATTGAAAGTCAAGGGGAGCCCGATCCATTTTTTAGGCTTCTAAAAAAAACGGATCTGTCACCATTGACTTACATTGTTTTCAGTGCCATTTTTTTTTTCCATTTTGATGACCGGACTCAAAACTACAGCTGGCAGTGGTTTTGTGTCTGGTCACAAAACGGAATGCTGCCGGACGTCTCCTGATCCTGAACGGATCTCTTTCCATTCAGAATGCGTGAGGACTAAACTGAAATAATTTTTCGGGTATTGAGATCCTCTGCCGGATCTCAATACCGGAAAACAACAACGCAAGTGTGAAAGTAGCCGTAGTCTCTCCCCAAACATACAAACTTTTAAAAGCAATCTAAAACCCACCCTTTTCAAGAAAGCCTGCCACCTACAATGAGCATGCTGCCACCACACAGCCAGATGAGCAGCGTCTCCCCTCACTTCTCCTTCCCTTGTAGACTGCAAGCCCTCATTGACGAGGTCTTCTCCTAATCAGTCCATCAGTTCATGCATCTTGTACTGTCTTTTCTTTTAAATCTTGTATGTATACCCCTTTTTAGATGCACAGCGCCTTGGAATTAACGGAGCCTAAAATTATACAGTAGAACCATAATCTTGTGTCTGTTTGCTTCACGTCTCGCACAGGAAGACAGTCGGTGAAGATTGCAAAGTTCCTTCATTGGCTTTGTAAATGCTTTGCTTTCTAACTGGAGGCAGATCTATTTATCCTTGATTTCTTCTTGTATACAAAGAAGCAATAAAGCACATATCAGGAACAAGCAAGTCACAGAGCAGCTAATGAGGAATAACAAATGCAAGAAACAAAGGTTTGCGATCTCTTTATGAATCACAGGAAAATGCAACAGGAACGGTTTCTTGCTTTGATTTATGTATCATGTAAAACAAAAAGGAATGTTCTGCCTTGATTTATACAGATCGCAGAACATGTTGGGGAAATAAACTTTACTAGACGAAGAAAACATTGACGTTGTAAATCACATCTCACGGCACCTTTCAGCGGCTTTTACATTTATATATTGCTTGACCATGGGAAATACAATAAGCTAATTAAATAAATGTATGCACCACGGCGCAAATAAAGTTTGAGGAGAGCATTAGAATATAAATGACAATAAAGATGAGAAAATGCAAAGGCCGAGCGACATTTCAAATAAAAATGCAAAACTTTCCTCCGAGGGATACTACAGAAATACTCAAGTGCTGCAGACTGGCTGGACTCATTAAAGGGGGTCTAATCTATCAACTCCCTACTTGAAAGGCCCATCTCAACTACATCAAATCTGCTGTCATTGTGTGGACTTACAGAGGTTGTCATTAAAGTCCCCTTAGAAAAAAAATCAAACAATTTTATATTTTATCCATATTTTCAGATTTGTCTATGCAACGGTCAAGTAAAAAACAAAAACTCTGAACCCTAACAGTGAAGGACGGTACTCAACGTTGTTTTCTCCAGATAAGAACAATCTCAGACCTCAGGTACAGAGGATCTGACAACTTTCCTGACATGTCTGTTATATTACATCTTCATATTCCTCATAAATTATCCATTCTGGAGCAACTTTTCTTAGATATCTGCACCGTGAAATGTATTAATACCTTGAAGACAGGGCCTGCAACCTTATTAGTCCCCTTGTCAAAAGGGGTGTGTCCTTACACAGTGTGGGGCTGTCAGCACTCCCTGTACGGTATCAGAGTTACCCAACTGGTAACGTTCAGTTATAAATTCATCCACAAACTTCTAGGAGGAATAACAGATCCACGGCACAATGTGAAGTTCTAAGACAAAGGCTGGAGAACTGTAAGATTATGGTGATGCAATTTTTGATGACAGGACAGGCAGCTTAAAGGGCTTCTCCAAACTACAGATATCAGATGGGTCCTAGCGATCAGCTGTTTTAGGCTGCTTTCGTGCCAGGAACTATCTCAAGCTGTTGTGAAACTACAATTCCCAGCATGCTCCATTTATTTGTGCAAGAGTTATGAGAACAGTAGAGCAATTTGCATGCTGGGAGGTGTAGTTTAAAAACAGCCGGAGTGCCACAGGTTGCCCACCCCTGTGTACATGGAGCTTGAGGCAGACTGTTCCGTACACTGTATAGTGGACGTTTAAGTGAATGGGAGCTGAGCGGTGGAGACCATACAGTGTGTGGTGCCTTCTGCTTCTGGTGCCTAAAACAGGTGACTGGAAGGGGTGCCACGTGTCAGATCCCCACTGATCTGATACTGATGACCTATCTGGGGAGTTTTGTTCAGTGTCTATTTAAAGGGGTTATCCAGGAAATATATATATATTTTTTACTATTTGCCATAAGTGGTAATAGAGCACCAGAACTAATAGAAGAAGTGGCACATATACGCAGCAATCTACAAGCATGTGACTGTGGTGTCCATGGAGGGGAGATGCTCAGATGACATTTAGGTTACATCATGTTACATGAATATTAGTGCCCAATACTAAGAATAAATTCAACCGCACACAACATATTTAAATTCTTAATCCCTTTTAGTGTAATAGAAAAATATGACTAAATGCATGTTTTTTTTTAGTAAATCTTGACGGATGTTTTATTTTGCTTGGTCAAGTCATTCTAGATTTATAGCTTGAATTACCTGAAGTTTCTTTTGCTGGATTTTGTCGTGCAGAATTGAAAGGCACTTTGTAAAATCGGTGAAGTTTTGGTCTAGTGTTTCTAACAATTCACATCCCTGTGAACGTAGGAAAAGATAAAAACTACATGTAATTAGATCAATAACAAAAAAATTAAAAAATTATAAAAAAACATAAAATAAAACTGAATCATAGCATACAAGATTAAAAAATACACTGCAATATGACAACTAGCTTCCCCGTATTAAATCATATTTAATAGTAAGTGACAACATCTGATCTCTCCAGGAATATGGATAATACTTGAAGATATTATGAATTAGGGAGTCAGAAGGTGCATGGTGAGAGGTCCGTGGGAAATAGGACAAGAAAGGGGCATACACAGGAATCATAGAAAGTATTTACAACAGACAAGTGGCATAAAGAAATGTAATACAGCCCTAATTCCACTTCTTCCCCCACACAGTCCATAATACAACTGTCTGTCTACAGCTACCATTAGGGGGAGTTAAGTACATTCAAATGTACACAGTTTCCCATTTAATCAATGGAAGGAGCACAAATGTCTACTCAGAGCTCCCCCTAGTGGTGGCTACTGGAAAATGCTGTGTAGGAGTTGTTCAGCACCAGTTCTCTACACCTCAGGGCCGGGCCTCACAGCAGTGGCGTGGTCTGCCTTAATGCAGAGTATGCCACTAACACAAGGAAAAGTGCTGCTAGCACACACCACATGAGCTAGGGATCAAGTGCCGTACCCAGTGTGTCTGGGTTAATATGTGAGCATTTCTGCTGTGGTCTGGTTGTCTGGACATCTGAGCATCTGGTCTTGGTCCTCAGAGTGATCAAGTGCTTACTTTTTGACGGTATGTGGGCACTATGCATTTCAGTTATTTTCACACTGTATGGCAGTATTATTTATTCCATATTCACATGCAGTGGAAGTCTTATTTAGAATTTGTTTTATTGTAAAAAAAACTATACAATGCTATTTGCACACTGTATGGTGATAGTGACTGCATGTAGCTGTATTTGACACTATTTGCACATATTTGGCACTATAATTCAGACATTTACACATGGCATAGCACTGTTTGACATTCATATATGCAAAAATATATGGTACTATTATTTGGTTAGTTATCTTAGTTATACTGCACACTGTATGGGACTGTTTCCCAAACAGCAGCTCTTCGGAGATGACATCATTTTACTAAAGCTTAGTAACTGACAGTTAAAGGGGTTATTCGGTTCTTTATTTTTTAAATGTCATGTAATATTATAATTGGACATATCATGAAAACCGGGGGTGTAGCTATAGTGGAAGGGGTGGAGAGGTAGCAATCGCTACCAGGCCCAGGAGCATAAGGGGGCCCAAAGACCCTTGTGCCACATAGGAAAACAGACAAAGCACTGAGGGAAGGGGGGCCCAAGCTGAAATCTTGCACCAGGGCCCATGAGTTGTTAGCTACGCTCCTGGTGACATGACCAGTGTCGGACTGGGGTACCTAGGGCCCACCAGTGTAACTGACTCTGGGGGCCCACCTTAGGGCTTCTGCACACAATTTTTTTTTCCATGTCCGTACGATTTTTTTTTGTGGCCTGTATGTGAAACCATTCACTTCAGTGGGGCCGCAAAAATCGGAAATGACTCCATGTGCATTCCGTGTCTGTATGTCCGCATGGCAGTTATGCAAAATTATACAACATGTCCTATTATTGTCGATATTAGGGTCCATTCACACGTCCACAAGTTTGGTCCGGATCCGTTCCGGATTGTGTGGACCGGGGGCGGACCCATTCAATTTCAATGGGGCCGGAAAAGATACGGACAGCACACAGTGTGCTGTCTGCATCCGCACTTCCGTTCCAAAAAAAAAATAGAACATGTCCTATTCTTGCCCACAGACACGGACAAGAAAAGGCATTTCTATTATAGTGCCGGCCATGTGCGGTCCGCAAAATGCGGAACGCACATGGCCGGTGTCCGTGTTTTGCGGATCCGCAATTTGCGGACTGCAAAACATCCAACAATCATATTCCTGAGCCTTTACAGGGATAACAGAAATATTAAAGATGAAGTATGATGGTAGAAACTCATTGCAAAATGCACAAACATACATGTGGCAGAATTTAGGCTACTTTTACACCTGCAGTAACAGGTCCAGCAGGATGTTCCAGCAGGAGAACAGCCTGCCGCATCCATGCTAACGCTAGCCCACCGTGCTGCTGGAAGTTCGCTGTATTTTTTGTCCAGCCGCCTCTCGGCATGTTTGCCGTGCTGCGGCCAGACCTCTGGCCCGCCCCCATTATAGTGAATGGGGCCGGAGCTGACCTCTGGTGGCATGGTGGGCTAGCGTAAGCACTGATCTGGCAGCCTGTTTCCCTACTGGAATAGACTGCTGGACCCTGCTGCCGCAAGTGTGAAAGTAGCCTTACACATATATGGATATCCTGCCCTTAAGTCATTCAGAAGCAAGACACATGCAGTTCCTATCACACATAGGAAACATGCAATGCACGCACCAAGACATTTTTTGCCTAACCCTATTAAGTTTAGCACAAAGGGATTGTCTCACTTCAACAAATGGCATTTCTTGTGTAGAAAAAGTTAATAGAAGGCACTTACTAATGTATTCTGATTCTCCATATTGGCTCTTTTCCATCACATTACACACTGCTCGTATCCATGAATTTGACCACTCTGCAATCCAACAGTGGTGGCCATGCTTGCACACTATAGGTAAAGGCGTTGTCCTATCCTCACTTCCAGCCTTTCCCTATAGTGTGTAGGCACCGCCACAGCTGCTGGGTTGCAGGGTGGTCATAACCATGGATACGTCCTGTGTATTATGTGATGGAAAGGAGGCAATATGGAGAATCACAAAACATTAATAAGTGCCTTGTGTTAACTTTCTCTACATGATAAATGCCATTTAATGAAGTGAGGTAACCCCTTTAACCCCTTTAAGCATAAATGTCTGGCATGAAATTTATCAAATCGTAACCTCCTTAGATTGCACATAATCTACAGTATATTTAAAATGGTTGTCCTACCATAATCACCTATCGCCTCTCTACAGGATAGGTGATAAATATCAGATTGCTGGTGGTCCGACTGCTGGAACACCCACTGATCATGAAAAAAGGGGTCCTGAGACATTACATTACAGCCAATCTATGTACACAAGGGTCTTAAAGGGGTTGTCTCACTTCAGTAAGTGGCATTTATCATGTAAATAAAGTTAATACGAGCAACTTACTAATATACTGTTATTTTCCATGTTGCTTCCTTTGCTGGCTGGATTCATTTTTCCAACACATTATACACTGCTCGTTTCCATGGTTACAGACCACCCTGCAATCCAGCAGTGGTGGTCGTGCTTGCACATTGTAGGAAAAAGCGTCAGCCTCTCTCCATTCTCTATGAGGTCGCCGGAGATGGTGGAGTACAGAGCTGGCTAATTCCAGTGGTCCCAAAGAGAATGAATGGAGCAGCAGGGTGTATGTGTAGCCTGTAGCCTGAACAGGACCCGTTCCTGGGATCAGTGGGGGTTGCAGAACCGGACCCCACTGTTTATATAGTTATGCCCTTTGGTGTGGAGAGGATAACTTGAAAACCTGCACAACCCCTTTAAATCTTCCACCACTCCACCAGTATCTCTTTACATGGCAGCAGTGATGAATGTAAATACGGAATATCATTACTGCCACCATGTAAACCATATGTGTCAATATTGGAGAATATGACGCACCGTGCAGAATTTTTCGGGCATAAGTCCAACCCCTTTTGTGGGTCACAACCTTTAACAAAGCCCAAGCAAAGGGCACAAACGGAGGGTCATAACTGAAGCAGCGACATTAGGGTCCCCTGAAGCAGGGTAATAGTAGGGATTCTGGAGCGGGGGTAACTGGAGAAGAGGCGATATTAGTGGTGCATTTAGAGTGAGGGCATCTGTAGTTGGGGAACTTATGGGGGTGCACTTAAAACAGAGGCATTAGGGTTACCTGAGGCAGGGTAATAGTGGAGATCGTGGAGAAGCTGCAGGGTTATTAGGGGAGCAACTGGAGAAGATTCAATATTAGGGGTGCTTTTAGAGTGGGGGCATTGGGAGGAGCATCTGGAGCTGGGGCCTTTATGGGGGTGCACCTAAAGCAGAGGCATTGGGGGAGACCTAGGGCAGAGTCCCCCAATGCCACTCCGAACTCTGCAGAGAGCAGCACACATACACAGATCTGAGTCTGCTATAAACAAATCCCCTATTTTCCCCTTACAGTCTCTTACAGCTCACTACTGTCACACACCTAAGAAATCAGCCCAGCACCGCAGAAGAGTCCTTCTCTCCAGCAGCCACAGTTTCCCGACAGCAGGGAGGGCAGGAGGAGGCAGACACCTTCTCTACTCCTTCACAGCCAGCAGCCCCAGAAGTCTAGAAGATAATGCTGGGCCTCCTGTGCAATGTACACCAGTAGGAGGTTGCATCACTGTGCAATACCGCCATCTAGTGGTTACAATAATTATCTCTCCTGAAAAAGGAGAAATAATTACTCCTCCATCTTATCTTGGGCGCAGGAGACTGGGGGCCCACCGAGGAATTCTCTGCCTCCCCAGTGGGCCAGCCCGAGCCTGGACATGACATACAGTATATAAGTGTAGGAAATGGATGGAGCGGCTGTCTGGCCTGGTTTGAGAGAGCTAGGAGTGAGGGTTGCACGAGAGGAGGGGGTTGCCCATTCAAAAATTTGCTGTGGGGCCCAGCCAGGTCTCCTTATGCTGCTGTAGGATATATGTTGCTGGAGGTTCAACAGCTCAGATACCTACTGATTAGTGATGTATTAACTCCAATAAGGCTCTTTCAAGATGGTGGTGGGTAACGCGAGACTTCATTAGTCTTGTGTTTGCTCGTTACTGTAAGTAGCGCCACATGCATTAATGTATTACATCACAAATCAGAACCCGGGTTCATGGATTTGTGCCACAATCATTAACTAAACCAGGTTCAGATTCATATTGTAATACAATAATGCATGTGACGCTACTTATAGTAATGGAGCATGCACGAGACTAATACTGTCCCTCGTTACCCGCAACTATCGTCAAAGAGCCTCATTGGAGGCAATACATTATGGGCATGTAAGGAGCTGGTGATGAAGGAATATGAGTTATGCAGATGAATGAACCGAGTTCATCCACAGCAGGATGATCCCGGTTTGCTCATCATTATCACTGATGTAAAAAATTAAAAGGTCCTTGTGTTTCGTGGACAGTTAATTGAATGGGTGAGTTCACACTTGTATTAAAACCATGTGGCATATCTGTAGACCGTTCTTGACTAGCGGGGGACCTGAAAGCATCAGAACAGAAGAAATCAAGCTGGAAAGGTTACGTTCGCAGGTATCACCTGCAGAGTCTGGCACCCTTGGGCGTAGACAGGTCACAACGTCTGAGGCTGCCTCACTGTAAGGGCAAACCTCCATACATTGTGGTTGAAAACTGAGCTAGGATCACGTGCCCAATGTACGGCACATGATCCCAGAAGTACTCACAACATAATCAGATCGGGGAGCTGAGCGCTTGCCTGGTAAGGTTAAAAAAATAAAATAAAAATTATGCAATTGTAAGACTCACCAGTGTGGGTGAGATGAAATAAAGAAATAAATAAAAAAACGGACAACTTTTCCCCTTTAAATACCTAGTGTAGCAACATGACCTGTCCTATGTGAAAATGACTCATGAGCAAGGAAAGGCCGGTTGACTGTATGATAAATGGGTTGACCTGCAGAACAGTGCAAAATAATAAATAAGTCATATTCACCTTACTGATCCCCCACGTCTTCTGTTCTGATGCTTTCAGATCTCCTGGTGGTCATAAATGGTCTACATATATGCCAATGGTTTTAATATAGATGTGAACTCACCCGGACAATTAACCATCCACAAAACTCAAGGTTAGGACCTGTTAACTTCTGACATCAGTAGGCATCTGAGCTGCTGGACCTTTATTGTTTCATGACATGTCAAACTATAAAACCATGTAAGTCAATCATAAAACCTCTATATGTATTAAAAAAGACTGCTGTAACATTTGAAATATCATAAAATCAAATGAATTGTTTTTGTAAGAGCCACAGCATGTGATTTATAGCGTCAAAGATCTGGGAAAGGTAATAATAATGTAACACAGCATTCATTTAACAATTTCACATCTCTTCTATGACATTTGAAAGAATTCAATTATGCAGATTATTAACCCAGAGGTAGAAAATACATATGGTGAGCTTATATACAGTATATACACACACTCATCAGCCTTAAACGGGTTAACCAAAACCTATAATGCCCCCTCTAATGCCAGGGGCCTCTCACACAAGTTATACTTACCTTGCTTCCCGGCAACCGCGTCGCTTCTGATGCCCGCGCGGCCACCACTGCATCAAAACATCTGCCGATGTAGGGGAGGACCAATAGCAGGCCGCAATGGGATGAGCCTCATTGATCCACGCGACGCGGAGATGCAGTGGCGGCCGTGCAGGCTTCAGAAGCGACGCTGGTGCCGGGGAGCAAGGTAAGTACAACCTGTGTGAGGGGCCTGAGCATTAGAGGAGGCATTATAGGGGTCGGATAACCTCTTTAACATTAAGGGTACAGCCACATGTTCTGGATTCTGGGTCAAAATCAGGAGTGGATCATAATTGTTTTTCAATTGACTCCTGGTTTTGACTTTCCTATAACAATAAGTGGCATACCGGGTAATTGGGGCCCAGAGCAAATTCTTTCTCTGGCAACCTCCCCCCTCCCCCTAACCAATATCTAAAAAAATAGATATATTTTTACATTTACATGTCCCCCTGTGGTTCCCACACATTATAATGACCCTCATTGCCCCCGTACAGTATAATGATGCTTAGTGGCCCCCCATACTGTATAATGACCCACAGTGCCTCCCATAGAGTATATTGACTCCCAGTATTCTCCCATGCAGTATAATGACCCACAGTGCCCCACATACAGTATATTAACCCCTGTGGCCCCCTCACAAAGTATAATGACCCTCCAGTGCCCCCCAAATACAATAACTGGAGGTCACAATACTGTATGGAGGGCACTGGGGGTCATTATACTGTATGGGGGCAGCCATTCGGGATCATTATACTGTATGAGGGGCACAGGTAGTAGTTTTACTGAGTGAAGTTCCCTACCCCAGTATAA
Organism: Bufotes viridis; assembly: GCA_033119425.1. NCBI lineage: Eukaryota > Metazoa > Chordata > Amphibia > Anura > Bufonidae > Bufotes > Bufotes viridis. Next base: position 156,369,670 of record CM065593.1, on the reverse strand, counting down.
TAATCCTCTAGTGGCCTGTCATTGCTGGAGCTCTGGGGAGCTGGCGGTCCTTTTCCTCTCTGAGGGTGCTCATCTCCCCGCTCTCCTTTTCTCCTCTTGCCCGATGCAGCATTTACGCACACATCATGACATCACCATTGGGGCAGGCCTGGATGAGAGAAGAAGCGCGGGAGCCCTGAGCTCTAGCAATGAGTGCTTCCATCTGTATTGAAAAAGCTCTCATAGCAGCCAGCATCCCCCTGACAGCTGGCATCCAGGACGTTCCCCCCTTCTTTTCCCCCCATGCCACTGCTAACAACTTATAGACAGGTGGTCTCAGCAACACATTGCCCAAAGCATCACAATGTCTCCACCAGCTTGCCTTCTTCTCATGGTGCTTCCTAGTGTCATCAGACCAGGTGACCTTCTTCCATTGCTCTTTGGTCCAGTTCATATGCCCATTTTATGCACTTTTGGCAGTGGACAGCATGGGCACTCTAATCAGTCTGCAGCCATACAGCCATGCATTGTGTTCTGACACCTTACTATAATAGCCAGCATTTAGGGGTGTAGTTAAAGGCTCATGGGCCCTGGTGCAACAGTTCAGCGTGGCCCTGCTTCCCTCAGTGCTTAGTGGCCAGGGCCAGGGAAGGACATGGCCTTTGTGCTGCCTGGGGAAAAACTTTAACTGCCATCCTCTCCCCATGCCAAATTCTTCACCTAACCCCTTCTATTCAGCCAGAGGTGTAACTTGACTAGCATCCACTTTCTATAATACTGGTGTCTTCTTGTGGGGCACAAGGGTCTTTGGGCCCCCTCAGGCTCCTGGGACCAGTAGCGACTGAATCTACCTGTTATACCCTCCATTTATACCACACAAAAGGGAGAATAAGTGTATATACTGTATATTATAGATATTTAAACACCGCATTCTATACATTCTGGCGAAAATTCCCCAAAACATATTTGTGTATCTGCAGAACCATACACAAATCACTTATCCTTCAGAATATGAGAATAGCTTGTGCATGCTTTTTCTCAAGAGAAACAATCAACTACCTGTCCCTGGAAAAAGCACTATGAATATTAGATGGGAACATACAGTCCATTCGGAAAGACTTGCACTTTTTTCACATTTTGTTATGCTGCGTCCTTGTGTTAAGATAAGATAAAATTCAAGTTTTTCTCCATCACTGTGCACTCAGTATTTCATAATGATAAAGTGAAAAAGAATGTTAGAAATCTTTGCTAATTTCTTGAACGGGAAATACTAAAATCTTGCACTGAAATAAATATTCATACCATTTGTTCAGTACTTAGGTAAAGCACCTTTGGCAGCGATTACAGCCTCCAGTCTTGTTTGGTCTGATGCCACAAGGTTTGCACACCGGGATTTGGGGAGTTTCTGCCATTCTTCTCTGCAGATCATCTCAAACTCTGGCAGGTTGTTCGGGGACTGTCAGTTGACAACCATTATAAGGTCTCTCCAGAGATGACTGATTGGGTTCAAGTCAGGGCTCTAGCTAGGCCACTAGGCTAAGTCACTCCTGTGTTGCCATGGCTATGTGTTTGGGGTCAGGTTTTTATTAAGAATATCTCGGTACTTTGCTTCATTCAGTTTTCCCTCAAGCCTGACCAGTCGCCTTGTCCCAGTCGATGAAAAACACCCGCACAACATTATGCTGCCACCAACATGCTTCACTGTATGGATGGTACTGGGAAGGTAATGAGCAATGCCTGGTCTCCTCCAGACATGATGCTTAGAATTGAGGCCAAAAATTTCAATCTTGGTTTCATTATCAGACCAGAAAATCTTTTTTCCCACAGTCTGAGAGTCTTTTAGGTGTTTAGGTGTTTTTTTTTTTGTTTTTTTTTTTTTATCCCAGAGGGTGTTCATGTGTCCTTTGCTGAGGAGAGGCTATTTTCTGGCCACTCTGCCATAAAGCCCAGACTAGGGGAGTGCTGCAGTGATAGTTGCCTTCAAGAAGTTTTTCCTATATGCCTACAGGATCTCTGGAGCTCAGACAGAGTGAAAATTGGGTTCTTTGTCACCTTTTATTTTTACCAAAGCCATTCTCCTCTGATTAGTTAGTTTGGTGGGGCAGCCACCTGTAGGAACAGCCCTGGTTGATCCAAACTTTTTCTATTTAAGAACTATGGAGGCCACTGGGCTCTTAGGAGCTTTTAGTGCGGCAGACATTTAATGTACCCTTCTCCAGATCTGTGCCTCCACAGAATCCTGTCTCTGATTCGTACAGGTAGCTCTTTCCTCCTCATGGCTTGGTTTTTACTCTGATGTGCATTGTCAGTTTTGAGACCTTATATAGATAGCGGTGTGTCTTTCCTAATCACATTCAATCAACTGAATTTACCACAGGATGACTCTAATCAAGGTGTAGAAACATCTCAAAGATGATCAAGAGAAATGGAAGGCCCCCAGAGCTAAATTTCAAGTGCCATATCAAAGGGTCTGAATACTTATGTACCTGCAAAATTTTAGGTTTTTTCCTTTTAAATAACTTTTCAAAAAATTCTAAAATTCTGTTTTGACTTTAGAAAAATACAATAACAAAACGTAAAAAAAGTGAAAAGGTCTGAAGACTTTCTAAATCTTATTTGCCTTCCATATACATACAAAATAAAAAAAATTAAAGCATGCAAAAAAAATAATAATGCATGGCTGTATGTACAAGGGCGCCTTGGATATTAAACTTTGCTTTCTGTAATCATGTGTATGTTCACACTGGTTAAAGGGGTTGTCCCACAAAAAATATCCTACAGTTTTCAAACCAGTACCTGGATCTGAATCCTTTTGTAGCTACATGTAATTAAATATTTAGTACAGCCACTGAGTTATTCAATAAAATGTATCTGTGTAGCACCCCCTGCTGTTTGTTCTTTCCTTGTATCTTTTGTATCTAGCATAGAAATTGGAGCAATGAAAGGGGAGATCCCTGGATCCATGTGAGGTACGGGGCTTGTTCTACCTTTGTTAAAAAGAGCTTGTCGTGTACTATATGATGTCCGATTTTAATTTTTGACATTAATCATGGGATAATCCATGAGGATTTATACAGCATGTGTAAAACCGTAGCAAATCTTCATCCTATTCCTAAAAATGAATGGCTGCAGATTTTTTACACACAAATTTCACCTCTGCATCAAGAAGAGGCATGGCCTTACTTGGCAGATTAGCTCTATAGAAAGAGGGATCCATTAGTAACTCTCCAGCATAAAAATTGTAAAACGAAGGCAGATATCCGTGGCAAATGCATGTCCTCATTTTCCAATGTATGTTTACCGCATGAATATACCCTAATAAATAATAATTATATTGTAGAGAGGAAGGTAGCGGTAGGGATGGGGAATTCACAATTAAACTGAAAACCTGATCTTACTTTGTCTGTCAATGGAGATTGATACATACACTGTAAGAGATGCTCATACTATTGTGTGCCAGGGGGTGTCATAGTAAACTGCACACCTCCTGGCGTGACTGGTGAAGTAGAATTAAGTGGCCATGGAACTAAGTATCAACAGGAGTCAATACCATCGCCATGTGATCTGCATATGCCATGCTTTTAATCTGTCAGCAGATTTGTACCTATTAAACTGGCTGCATGTGCGCTTGGCAGCTGAAGACATCGGTGTTGGTCCTATGTTCATATGTGTTGGCATCACTGAGAAAGCCCCCGTTGCTCCTAGAGGCGCATTAGATGTATTAAAACATATTTTTTCTCAGTAATGTGGGCACATATGAACATGGTCCAAGCTGCTCTCAGCTGCCAAGAGCACATTTAACAGGTCAGGCAGTTTCATAGGTACAAAACTGCTGACAGATGCCCTTTAAGCAGCAGCGATTCCCAATACTATGAGTATCTAAAAGATGCTCTTATTAGATAGGTCTAATAGATTCCTTTTAAACATTAGTAAAAGGTATAACATATAGCAAGGATACAGTACCTTTTTCTTGTAGAATTCCTTCACCAAAGGCTGTATGGAATCAAAGTCTCCACTTATGAAGTCTGGCAAGTACCTAAACAGCAAACACAAACATTGTAAGTGAACATATATGTTCAAATATTGTTATATCATACATAAGGGCTCATGCACACGAATATGTGTGCCCAGTTCCCAAATCGCAGCCTGCAATATGCGGGCATCGGCCTTGTGCACTCTGTATAATGGATGCGGACCCAATCTGCAAGATGCGGAGCGGTGTGGGGGCACGGATAAGATGCCCCTAGAAGCACTACGAAGCACTTCCATGAGACTTCGGTCTGTACCACCACACTCCAAAAAAATAGAACATGTCCTGTTTTTTGGCCGTGCAGACCGTCTCTTGCAGTTCACGGACCAATTTAAGTGATTGTGTCTGCATCCGCAAACGTCGTGCACACAAGCGGAATATGTGCATAAGCCCTGAGAGACAGGAAAAAAAACTCTAAAGTAGTTGATTCATCACAGTGACCAGTTGATTTGTGACCAGCTTGGAGCACATCTCCCCTCACCCCTTAATCCATGGCTAGTACACCATTTGCTGAGACATGCCTATGACTTGACTCCCACTGCCTGTCTCCTGGGTGGAATGAGTGTGCAGACCACCACTGCCTACTGGACTGAAGGAGAGTCTTGTCTGTATGGTGGAAAAAGACTCCAGTAGGCCCCCACATTGGGACTGGATACCTAGGGTGTGTTCATAGAAGTTGGTAACAGTGTTTTGTTCGCATGCCAGTCTGACCACACTCCTGGCCATAGGTCCGATGGAGTGAGTCATATTTTTCTCACCCACCGAGAACTTGTGTTTTGGATAAATGTACAATAATGACAATTGCACATCACCTCTTGTTTTGTTACATTTCTGATTTTAAAAATGTAAAAGCTGAGTTTCAAATTCTATTAAATTTCCACTTCCTTTTCAACTTTTTGTCATCCTTTGTAATTTCCAAAGCTTTCAGCCCACAGGGTCAGCTTGTTTTTCACCATCCCCATTTCAGTAAAGTGCTTCTTTGTTACCAAGCTGTATACAAAGGTAAATAGGTGAATAAAACATTCTGAAGTTTATAACATAGATAAGTCACCTCCAAAAAAACAACCTACTGTATTATACTATGTATTTAAACTGCTCCCGTGCTCACAGTATTTGGAAGTCTCAATGCAGTTCCCGAGACCTACTGCTGGCAAATCATTTTATATTCCGCAAATACGATAGAGATTAGTATGTGCGTGCGGCACAAGTCTGTGTGTACGCTATGCATATTCTCCTTTCCATTCAGCTCATCAGTCAGACAGTCAAAACATCAGCTACTTAAAATCACAAACTCCACTTATGTCCTATCACTTTGTATTTCAAGGGTGGAAGACGGGGAGCAAGTGTATGATGTGCTGCATTGTACTCGAGACTAAAAGACCCCATTTCAATTAACACCTGAATACGTCGGGGAGGTTGCTTGATTTTCATGCCAGAAAATTGCAGGTTGTTTATCTCTCAAATACAGAGAACTGTCGGATGAGCCACAGATTCTGATTGCTGAATCTATTGAACAACAGGCTCATTTCATGTTATTGTTGTATACAAGTATCACATAAGATCTACAGCAATTACTGAATACAAACAAACACAGGCTACAGAAAGCAGAAAGAAGGAGATTTATCAAAACTGGCGCTTTCTGTGCCGTTCTTGATATCCCCTGAGCCGCCGGAGGTTGCACCTAATTTATGACAAGGCACATGCCTCGTTATAAATTAGGCACATCCTCCTGAAGTCTGTGTGCCTAACCAGAAATTTACAACGTAGATTTCTGGCTTCATTGGCGCCAAAAAAGGTAATTTGTCTGAGAAGCTGGTCAAACCCCATCCCCTGCCCTTGCAATACCCCCTTTCTGAAAAGTGGCAAGGGCAGTTAAAAGTGGCAGATGCAGCAGTTTTTTTTTAAATAACAGTTTAAAAAGATATGTAGATCACAACAGGTACAAGAAGGTGAAATGTATGCCAGCCATAGGGACCAGAATTTAGCAAACCCAATCTAAGTGACTGGTGGAATGGAAAACAGCTTTTTGTTCAGAGACTCTACATCTAACTATGAGGCAAAAGTGTGGGTCTTATATGGTTAGTGTTTTTGTTTTTTTAGGGTACTTTCATACTAGCGTTTTGTTTTCTGGCATAGAGTTCCGTCTTCGGGGCTCTATGCTGGAAAACTACTGATCAGGATTATCCTAATGCATTCTGAATGGAGAGAAATCCATTCAGGATGCATCAGGATGTCATCCGTTCAGTACCCAAACATTTTTTGGGCGTTGAAAAATCTGCAGCATGCTGCGGATTTTCTTCCGGCCAAAAAGCCGGAGGACCTGCCGTAACGCCGGATCCAGAATTTAAGTGCATTAATCCAGATCCGGAATGAAGCTAAACATCGTTTCGGTGCAACGCCGAATCCAACGTTCAGCTCTGCGCATGTAAGATGGGGCTCCGATCGGTTACTATGGCTGCCAGGACGCAACTGTACTCCGCAGCAGTGTACTTAACTGCGCTGCAGCCCCCGAGCACTCCTTCATGACGTCACAGGTCCGGGTAGGGCATTGATCTATGCGCCGCGGGGACCTGTGACGTCATGAAGGAGCGCCCGGCGGCTGCAGTGGAGGTAAGTACACTGCTGCGGAGTACCATGGCAGACAGGACTTCAGTAGCATCCTGGCTGCCATGGTAAACTGAAAGCATTTCGAAGACTGATCAGGATCCTGATCAGTCTTCAAATGCTTTCAGGAGACTTGCGTTCTGACGGATCCGGCGGGTCTGAAGTGCCTGCCAGATCCTCAGAACGCAAGTGTGTAAGTACCCTTAAATCCAAGTAGCACTTCCAGGGAACTCTCTTGATCTTACCCTCTAAACATTTGATAGATTAAATATTAATATTTTATTTTGCGAAGGGAGAAAATTTGTTTGAAAAAGGACCACAATGGGTTAAAAATAAAAATAGGCCATATGCACATCAACAGACCCTGGCCTCTGCAGTTCTGCTGCTGCTCTGCTCCCTGCAGCTCTGCACTTCCTGATTCCAAATCAACAAGCAGGAAATGGATGGAAATACCCACTCAGCCAATCACTGACTGAGGTGGGTCACCACTGCGGCCAGTGACTGGCTGAGTGGGCATTTCCAGCCATTTAATGTGTGTCAAGATAGGGATCGGGAAGTGAGGAGCAGCAACAGAATGGAAGCAGCAGGGGATCAGTGTTGGTAAGTAGTAGGGATGAGCGAATCGACTTTGAAACATCCAAAGCTGATTTGCATAAAACTTCATTTAAATACTTTACGGAGCTAGCGCTCCGTACAGTATTAGAACGAATTGGCTCCGATGAGCTGAAGTTATTGCTTCGCGAAGGGTTGCGAGACTTTGCGTAATAACTTCATAAATGAATTTGTACTGTAAAAAAACAGGTACCACTTGGAACCGAACCTGAGTTCGGGAAATGGGTTTTTACAGTACAAATTCATTTAAGAAGTTATTATGCAAAGTCTCGCGAGACTTCGCAAGCAATAACTTCAGCTCCTCAGAGCCACTACATTCTAAGGGTCCATTCAGACATCCGCAAATGGGTCCGCATCTATTCCGCAATTCTGCGGAACGGATGCGGACCCATTTATGCCTGTATTATGTATGTGCACCGCTTATTATATGTACAGCGCTGTGGAATAAATGGCGCTCTAATAATTGATAATAATAATAATAATTAATTCTCTATAGGGCCTGACGTGATGCGGAGAGCACACTATGTGCTCTCCGTTTCCGCATTTGCGGAGCGCGGCAGCGAACTTCCGGTCCGCGGCTCCGCAAAGAATAGAACATGTCCTTTTCTTGTCCACAGCTACGGTTCTATGGGGGTGCCGGCCGGGTGTGTTGCGGATCCACAATTTGCAGATCCGCAACACACCACGGACGTGTGAATGGACCCTAATACTGTACAGAGCGCTCGCTCCGTACAGTATTAGAACAAAGTTTTATGCGAATCAACTTTGGATGTTTCATCCGAAGTCGATTCGCTCATCCCTAGTAAGCAGTGACTATTTTTCATTATAAACCCCTTCTCAATGTCAGTGAGAGTTCTCATTCTGGCCTCTGCTCCCTTGACAGGATTGCACAGCATTCTAATGCTGTGTAACCCTGAAAGTCCTGGTTGCATTAGGCCTCATGCACACGACCGTATGTGTTTTGCGTCCGCCAAAAAAAACGGATGATGGACTGTTTTTTTGGGTGGATGCGTTTTTTTGTCAGATCCATTGTAATAATGCCTATCCTTGTCCGCAAAAGTGAAAAAAATAGGACATGCTCAATTTTTTTGACGGAATGTAAACATGGACCACGGATGTGGAACAAAAACGGTTGACCATCCGCATTTTTTGATGGACCCATTGAAATGAATGGGGAAGCATCCTATCCGTGGAAAAAAAAGGAGCGGACGCGGAAACAAACCGGTCGTGTGCATGAGGCCTTACACTGACATAAAACTCTGTGTTTCTGTCCGAGGAGCGGAGGCCAGAATGGGAACTCTCACTGACACACACCGTGAGTTTATCACATTCAACTCGCTGGTGTAACATAGTAACATAGTACATATGTAAGTCTGAAAAAAGACATCTGTCTATCCAGTTCGGCCTGTCATCCTGCAAGTTGATCCAGAGGAAGGCAAAAAAAAAACCTGTAAGGTAGAAGCCAATTTCCCCACTTAAGGGGAATAAAAAATTCCTTCCCGACTCCAATCAGGCTATCAGAATAACTCCCTGTGTGTCTGTCCTTAAAGACATCATCATGGCGGTCTGGTCCGAATGGAGACGAGGAAAGAGAATTTCTACATTAGAGGAGACATAACTGGATGTAAGAGGTATGTAGCACTGTATTACCCTGTATTTTATGTAACACTGTATGTAATGTTTTGTATGTAACATTACATACAGTGTTACATAAAATACAGGGTAATACAGTGCTACATACCTCTTACATCCAGTTATGTCTCCTCTAATGTAGAAATTCTCTTTCCTCGTCTCCATTCGGACCAGACCGCCATGGTGATTTCTTTTAGCCATGTCTTGTCTCTGCAGAATTTGACAAAAAGACATCTTAGTTTCCTACTTTTCCATCATCTTCCCACCTTCTTAACACCCCAATACTGTGTTTGCTGTGCTCCCCGATACTAGTACCACACAGATTATTTGTACAAAGTGCCCTAAAAAATAACTGCACCCAGTAAATAGTGTCCCTAACACTAAGTGTGTAAACATAATGTTCCCCAAAATAATTGTGCTAAGCTGATACTGTGCCAGGGTGCCCCTACAGTATTAGTGCTCCCAAAAGTCACACCAATAGTAATAAGATTGCACTTAGTTCCCCATGGTTCCCCAGTAGTAATAATTCTCCTTATAATATGCAAAAAATACTCCCTTCTAATGTGCGCCAGCACAAAAAATACCCCCTTATAATGTGTGCCAGTGCAAAAAATGCCTCCTCAATATGTGTGTCAGTGCAAAAAATGCTCCCTCTTAGTGGCCCTAGTGGGGTCAATATCCCCATAGTGCCCTCCCATAATGCATGCCTGTCCAAGAACATGCCCCCACCCCCATTATGTGTGCCAGCTCCTATTCATTTCCCCCAGCAGATGCCCCCATAGTGCTATCCCCTACAATGTCCCCATAGTGCCCCCAGTAGATGCCCTCAAAGTGCTCTCCCCACCCCCAATGTCACCATAGTGCCCCCAGTAGATGCCACCATAGTGCTCTACTATGTCCCCATAGTGCACCCAAGTAGATTCCCCCATAGTGCTTTACTATGTCCCCATAGTGCGCCCAAGTAGATTCCCCCATAGTGCCCCCCCAATATCCCCATAGTGTCCCGAGTAGATGGCCCCATAGAGCTCTCTCTCCACAATGTCCATAGCACCGCCAGTAGATTGCCCCATGGTGCTCTCCTCACCTCCAAAGTCAGCATAATGCCCCCAGTAGATGCCCTCAAAGTGCTCTCCCCACCCCAATGTCCCCATAGTGCCCCCAGTAGATGCCCTCATAGTGCAACCAGTAGATGGCCCCACAATTCCCCCCTATATTCCCCATAGTGCCCTAGTAGATGCTCCCACATCATGGTGTAAAATAAAAAACATTAAACGTAGATACTAACCTCCGCTGTCAGCGATGTGGTGCAGGCCTTTTCCAGGCTGTTTCCTGAGCGATATGATGCACGGCTCTGGTGGTGCAATGATCATTATGTCATCATGCCACCTGTGCCGAACTCTGACTGGGCCTGAAACTCACCAGAGGTAACAGCAGGGCAGGGAGACATCGCTCCCGTGCCCCTGCCACAGTAACTAATTGTATTGCCATCCTCAGAATGCCAATATTTAACCAGAATTGCACCACTGGTTTATGGACCCGCAGTTGCGACCGCTGCGAACCCTATAGCTATGTCAGTGTATATACTTTAACATACTTACCCAGCAGGCTTGTTTCACTGCAGCGCCGCTAGCATCAGGTTGCTGGCAGACAGGCTGGTCTCTCTGGGAAGGAGCGCCGACCAATAAAAGCAAACATTCGGTGCACTGATGTTATGGGTTATGTGACGTCATGTGACCCGGGAAGTGACAGGCAACCTGCTAGCCACAGGTTGCCTGTGATTGGTTTCTATTCCTAGATTGCCCCACTAGCCCTCTTTACTGCAAAACTGACTTCTGGATACCTGACCTCGGATTTGTACCCTGACTCTGCCTCCTGCCTGACCCTTTGAACTTGAGGACATATCCCGGTTTTGACCCCTGGCTACCCCTGGTTTTGTTTCTCTGGTATTGTTTAAATTCAGTTTGGACTCTCCTGGTATTGATCTTGGCTTGGTAAGTTTCCGTTTTTTGTCTTCTGTTTTCTGTGCTATTCTGTCACTTGTCATTTGTTATTTTCTTCCCTGCGCTCCCTTCCCTGATTTGGAACCTGCACTTCTTTAGGAAGGGACTGCCGTCCAGTTGTAGGCCACAGTTTAAGGCTAATTGTGCAAATAGGTAGGGACAGTGCTAGGCAGGAGTTCAGGGCTCACTGTTTCCTACCCTAGAATATCCTTTTTGTATTATTAAGATGAAATTTTATATATATATATATATATATATATACACACACACACTGTATATAAACTTTAAATTTGGAAACAAATAAATGTAATAGATATTAAAAAAAAGTTCCAGTGGGGTTTAGTATTAGAAGGGAAAAATGTCAGGATTAAGGAGAAGTGGGTAATTGTTGTGGAAGCAAAAACGCTATCAGGGGAGCTTCAATTAAAAGACAACAAGCCATACGTTTAATTAGAATGGGGAAGCATTTCAAAGCCTACAGTATTTACATAAATAAGATGTAATCCTTATTAACCTGCAGAGAGCATAATGGGCAATCCACCAATGTCCTGTAGAATACTAATGCATTCGTTTTCTCTCTACACGTTCCATTTGGGAACTATTAAGGGTAATGTTCACACATCTCAATCACTCTAAAGAAATAATGTTTGCTTTTTTATTAACCACTTGAATACTTTTTCGATGTAGTGAAATCCTGTAAACTTACAAATGTTACCATATGAATAAACTACTGATTCCATTCTCAAAGCAACTAAAATATTCTATGGCAAGACCTGTAGAAGCTATCTGAATATACTGCAGTAAAATATGTATTCTAATGCAAGAGCATAAGAATAATTGTAAAACTGGTATCAAAACAATACTAGTATGCTATCATTACCCATCAAACAAAATGTGAATACCACAGCCATCACTTTGAAATTAAGTTTGAGTATAGTACTGTAAGGCCTCACGCACATAGTCATATGATATATTGCTATCAAAGAAATATGAGTAAACCACTGCCGCCACCACTATCATAGTGCCATCACTATCATATGAATATGTGCTGACAAAATTTGTTTCTTTTTAGCCTTTTCTGAAACCCTCGCCACTTTTCCAAAAAAGTGAGCAAAGTGTGGGTGGGAGCTCCGTAGCCTGACTCATTTAAAGGAAGTCTTTCATGTAATTTCACTAGCAATGGCCATTAGAACATTGAAAAAGGATTATAAGGGCTTGTTCACATCACCATTATGTATTCTGTTATGGCTTTCCATTATAACATGGTTATAAATGAAAATAATGGAATCCACAAGACGGAAATCAAAACGGAAGCCTTTAGAGGTATTCGGTTTTGATCAGTCATAATAGAAGCCTATGGGCAGCATAACGGATCCGTCTGGTTTCCGTCATGCTCGACAAAACAAAGTTCTGTCTGCACCAGTCCAGAGTTAAAGCTCATGCACAAAACTGTATGTTTGTTTCATTTCAATTCAGCTGCAAAAGATGAAACATGTCCTATACTTGTCTTGTGGGCAAGGATAGGATATTTAAAAAATAAATGGTGGCATGCACTCGGACGGGAGCCCTGTTTTGTGGATCTGCGATTTGTGGACTGCAAAACACTTACCCTCAGTTCACACTTGCGCGTTTTACAGCGCGTTCAAACGCGCTGTAAAACGCATAACCGATGCAAACCAATGCTTCCCTATGGGACTGGTTCACATTTTCGCGTTTTACAGCGCGTTCGAGCGCGCTGAAAAACGCCCGACGCATAAACAAGTACTTGATCTTTTTTTGGGGGGTGTTTGTCGCGCGTTTTGGCCCATAGACTTCAATGGGAACGCGCAACGCTTGTATTTTGCGCGTTTTTGACACTGAAAACGTGCGTTCGAACACGCGTTTATGAATTTGCAACATGCTGGAAAGGCCAAACTTCATATAGACAGGGATATTTGGTCATTGGACAACACTGCAGTCAATCACACAAACGCGCGTAAAGCGCACGTTTACTAATGCCAAAAACGCGCACAAAAACGCGCGTCTCAGAAACGCTCAGGTCTGAACCCAGCGTAACGCGCGTTTTTGTGAGTGTTTTTGGCAATAGTAAACGCGCGTTTTACGCGCGTTTGTGTGATTGACTGCAGTGTTGTCCAATGACCAAATATCCCTGTCTTTATGAAGTTTGGCCTTTCCAGCATGTTGCAAATTCATAAACGCGCGTTTTCAGTGTCAAAAACGCGCAAAATACAAGCGTTGCGCATTCCCATTGAAGTCTATGTGCCAAAACGCGCGACAAATGCCCCAAAAAAAGCTTAAGTACTTGTTTATGCGTCGGGCGTTTTTCAGCGCGTTCGAACGCGAAAATGTGAACATAGGAAAGCATTGGTTTGCATCGGTTATGCGTTTTACAGCACGTTCGAACTGAGGGTAACAGCCATGTCCATGAGCCCTTAGAGAGAGACAAGCGAGTGACTTTCTGCCCTGAGGCCTAATGAGAGGTCTGTTCACTCAAGTCCAGCAGAGTGTGTAGACTGATGGGGTCTACAAGCCCAATGGTTTTTTGAAGGAAAAGCCAAGTGATAGACAGTAATGTTTCCTACTAAATAAACGGAACAAGCACTGCACTGTAAACTGCAAGTTAAAGTTGTGTGAAATTTAAGATGTACTACTGGTATTGCTGCTGTTGCAAGACAGCAGTCCATAACAAGCTGGTACCACATTCTTACAAAGGCTTGGACTGAGACTGTGCTGGCAATTCTGTGACCTAGGACTATACTCCTGCCCACAATGCATGTTCACAGCCCTGAGTAGTCGGTAATCTGCAAAAGGTAGAGCTGCAATGGCCACAAGACCTGCAGAGGCGCTGTGAAAATCAGTAAAGCCTCTTCCACGCAAGTGACTTTTCAGTTTGGATGCAATGCGTTTTGTGAACAGACATCATCCAGACTGAATCCTGACTCATTCATTTTATTGGGCCTGTGCACATGAGCTTATTACTGATCACTTCTGTGTGCAGGAAAAATTGCAGCATGTTCTATATTGTGCGTTTTTCATGGAGCTTTGGTCTTTAGAAATGAATGGAGCTTGCATGAAAAACAGAAGGTATCCGGATGCAATGTGTTCTTTAAGATGATTGCTGGGAGATGTTGAGTGTTATTCTTCAGTTTTTCTTCACATGCATGGAAAATGCACCAAAAACTGATTGCATCCGTGAAGAAGAAACAAACAAACACTGAACGTAATTGCAGACAAAACTGGTAAACTTGCCTGTAAAATCATCAGTTTTAGGCCTCATGCACACGGCCGTGTGTGGACCGTGGTATCCCGGCCTGGAATCCAGCTGACAGTAGGAGAGCACAGCGTCATTGGTTGCTATGACACCATGCTCTTCATGACGCCGCTGGACTACAGTAATACACTCGTATGATCTATATGAGTGTATTACTTTAGTCCAGCGGCGGCATGAAGCGCACGGCGTCATAACAACTAATGACTCCATGCACTCCTGCTGTCAGCTGGATTCCAGGCCGGGATACCACGGTCCGCGCACGGCCGTGTTCCACAGCCGTGTGCATGAGGCCTTACCATGAGCAGCCCCTGACTTATTCCATATCATTCCCGGGAAATAAACCTAATAAGGAACTGGTGCATCCTCGTGAAAGGCATTTCAGCAATGCACTGTGGTGCAGAGTCATCTCTGAGAGACCCACAGTGATGCAGGAGGATGACTGATAGTCATCAGTAACTTTGCCCGCAATGTCTAGCAGACTCGATGACGTATCTCAAGGTCCCTGGCTGTGTCGAAAAAAAAAAATTATTTATTTAACCACACAAGGTCTATTTTCAGGGGTACTCAACTACTATTCATTAAGGTCCATGTATCTAGGTCTTTTGTTGGATGAAGGTCCAATTACGGCGATATCAAATATGCATAGGTTTTTTTATGCATTACTATTTTTGCCCAATAATGGCAAATAGAATGGTTAAAAATAATCATTTTTATGTTGCTGCATTCTAAGAGCCACAACATTTTTTTCTCTTGCTTTCCCATTGATATAGCCATATGTGGGCTTGTTTTTGCTGGCTATATTTATTAATAAAAACATATTTGTATATATTTTTCAACTTTTAGTAACTTTTTGGGGGTTTAATTGGGGAAAAAGACAAAGGGCCAGATTTATCATTAGCTAAAGTCACTTTAATGGAGTGAAAAAGTCGCAAAAAATGCGCAATCGGTAAAATTGCGCATTTTTTTGCGACTTTTTCAAGCTCTGCACTAAGCTCTCCAGTTTTGTGAAAGTGGGCGTGTTGTCTTATGTAAATGAATCTCTAGACAGATTTACTATTGCAACCATTTAAAAAGTCGCAAAAAAGTCGCAAAAAAGTCGCAAAAAATTGCGCAATTTCACTCCAGGGAGGACCATGCTTATCTTATGCGACTTTTTAATAGAACATGCGACTTTTTTGTAAAGACGTGCGACTTTTGTAAAGCGGCTTACTGAAGGATAAACTGCTACCGTCAATCCACATTTATCACAGTATTAAAGGACCATTAATAAATCTGACTAACTAAAAGTGACTTTGGGCAGATGTAAAAGTGGAGTAAGATGTAAGTGTAATGATAAATCTGGCCCAAAATATTGAATTCAGATCAGATTTTCCAAGTGGGGAGGAGATTATGTGATATATCAGTTTTTGGTAGATTTTTATCCAGAAACACACTGAAAGTGAAATTTTTGACCTATCTTTACCTGTTTAGGAGTTGAGTGAGGTCAAAGTTCTTTACATAACGTGTTCTAGGAGTCCAACATTCTGCTGGATGCACAAGGTTAAATGTTTAATCTAGGCTTTTTGTGATCCTCCTTTACAGCACTTTAGGATTCTTCATTTCAGGGTGAGCCAATTATTTACTAATCAAAATAGTCGTGCTGAAGCCGGTTGCTGAACGGCTCTTGGTACTCAGATATCTCCAGGACATGAGTAGAGCAGAAATACATAACAACCGAATGGTCGCAATAAAATATAGATGAAGCATACATCAGACACTAAATACAGAATAATAACATCAACCATGCATGACGGAAACCAGGTATTAAGATGCAGCCACACGGTCAGGTTTCCTAATGTAGTTTTGGAAGCCATAATCTGGCGTGGAAAGGACTTCTCCTCTTTTTTTAATTCAATTTGTAATTAGCACATTTCTAAGTCACATCATTAAAAAAATCCGCCTGCATCAACTGAAAAAACGCAGTATAGTCATGGCTACAAGAGGTCTTCACTTCCACCTAATTTGCAGTTCACTGTCTGTTAGGCAAGGCCAACATACAGTTGGAGACATAGGAGGTGTCTCACAGGAAAAGGGTGTGTGTGTCACAACTAGCTGAGCTCCAGAGCCCTGATAGAAGCACTGGCTCTTCACAGCTGTTCAAGAGAAAATGACTGTTCTATCTGTGTGTTCTCCCTCCCCCCTGTGCTGTGTACGCTCCCTAGATGAAAACAAACATAGTGGGAAGTAAGGGAGGGAAGTCACTTCCAGTGTAGTACTGGCAGAATTCAAAATAAGGTAGATGTCCACTGCTTCTGAGAGAAATGCATCTAGCTGTGAAGGTGAAGCACGGAATACCTTGGCTGAAGGAGACATTATGGAAGCCCAAGAAGACCTACTCCTTCACAATTATGATAGTACAATGAAGCACAGCCATTATGCACATTTTGTTTTACTTCAGGTATGCTTTAAAGCTCAAGATGGCATAATTCATCTTTGTCTGTGTCTTCTCTTCATCTGAATATTACTTGTTAATGAACCCTTCTTTACTACTATGTGAAAAAAGCTTGGACCTGGCACTGAAAATATTAGGATCACTGCATAACATTTTATTAGCCCATTTTCCTCTGTGCCATAGTATTAGACATAATATAGCACCATGCACTGATTTTCCTCATATGCTGATTATTGTCTTTATGTATCAGTATAAATTAATACATCTGTCCCTTGAGATAGCTAGGATGATATATATACTGATCATTTCTCATGACTTCATCTTGCCTACCAGGAGGTATATAAGAAAAAAAATTAAATTAACTTTATAGCATCCGATGAAATAAAAAGTTACATTTCCAGATTTTCCCATGATCAGAAGAGCAGTGCATCATGTGCCATACACTTCCAATCTTCTCCTTCATTACTATTTAATTATATCATAATACCTCTCCTTTGGTTTTAATTAACCTTTCCAAGAGAAGTGACCTTGGGCACTGATATACATTTCAGATGATATTAGTCTGACAGGAAGCCTTTTATCTTATGGGGTGTATAATGAATACAAAGGTACTTCAGCTGGGTGGTGTGAGACCCACTGTATTAAGGAGTTATGAGAAAACAGCATTTCCAATGTAATCTGTGAATCTGCAAGCAATATCTTGCCTTCATTAGGCTAGGTTCACACGACAACATTTGTCGCGCGACAGTAAGTATCGCGACAAATAGGGCACAACTTTACTGCAACATTTGTTGCGCGACATTTTTTCGCACTATTGAATCGCGACAATTTTTATAATGGGAGTCTATGGTGTCGCTTTGCGACATGCGACATGCTGCGACTGCGACGTGACAGTCGCAGAAAAACCCATCTTGAATGGATTTTTTGCCACTGTCGCGTCGCAGTCGCAGCATGTTGCATGTCGCAATGCGACACCATAGACTCCCATTCTAAAAATTGTTGCGCGACAATAGTGCGACTTTTTGTCGCACAACAAAAATGTCGTCGTGTGAACGTAGCCTTAATGGTAGGTTCAGAGTATGTTGGAGCAGTGTCAAACATACAGATGGGGCACAGTAGAGATAATACCCTTTAATTTGTATTCAGCATGTTTTACATACAATCCTTCATCACAGTCACCCTATAGTTACTTGATGGTGAGAAGTGAGAACACGAGTCCGCCATTGACTTATATACTCAAATAGGCATAAACGTTAACATACCATATTTTTCACAGTGTTATTTAGCAGAATAAAAGCATGTTAACAGTGCCTAAGATTTTAGTTCAAAGGAAAGCTACATATGAAGCTGTCTGTCACAATGGATGAGCTTGAATATATTGAAGACAGTACAGGATGGATCAAATGCCCAACTCCCCATTGTCTCCCTATGCTCTGACCAAAAGACCCTTCATTTCACTGCAGCTAGGACTATATTACACCAACAGAATATCTAACCAATATCGGTACAATCAGACCAAAAGTTAGTGTGTATAACAAAAGATCTGTATGTGTAATAGGCCATCTGACCAATTATTCCCCAGAAAATCTGTCACATAATATGTTGGTGTTAGGCTATTTTCACACTGGCGTTTTGGTTTTTGAGATCCGTCATGGGCTCTCAGAAGCGGTCAAAAACTAATCAGTTTTGCCCTAATGCATTCTAAATGGAAAAGGATCCGCTCAGAATGCATCAGTTTTAGTGATGAGCGGCAGGTGCCATATTCGATTTCGACGAAATTCGCGAATATTCGAATGAATATTCGTTTCATATTCGTCGAAATCGAATATTCGTCATTTTTTCTAGTTATCGCGATTAACATGCGATTTAAATAATCGCATATTGCGATTTGTACTTAAGGCTACTTTCCTATTGGTTTCATATCTAGAATTAGCGAGGATGACGAATATGACGAATGTATTCGTCTATTCCTTAAAACGAAGATAACGAAGTATTCTACATCTTCGTTTTAGCTACCTATTCGTCAACTTCGCTAATTCTAGCAATCAAATAGGAAGGTTGACTATAGAGACAGCTGTGTTAAATTCGCTATGCGATTTTTTTTTTTTTTAATAAATAGAATACTTATAATAATTTTATCAAGTAATATAATTATTGTATTAAAAAAAAAAATCGCATAGCGAATTTAACACAGCTGTCTGGTAAGTCAACCTTCCTATTTGATTGCTAGAATTAGCGAATAGCTGAAGTTGACGATGACGAGATCTAATAGGTAGCTAAAACGAAGATGTAGAATACTTCGTTATCTTCGCTTTGAGGAATATGACGAATACATTCGTCATATTCGCTATTCGCTAATTCTACCAAGCCAACCATAACTTCTGTGCTCATGGAGCGTCCCCATCACCATGGGAACGTCTCCATATACTAAAATGTACTGTCGGATTTGAGGAATTACGTTGAAATCGCAATGCGATTAATTCAAGTTATATTAATCGCATTGCGATTTCAACTTAGAGCTGGGTTTATAATGGGTCAGCTTGCTAGAATTAACGGTTAACGAATATGGAATATAGCAGCAGTGCTAAGTTGAAATCGCAATGCGATTAATTTAACTTAAAGTATTCGCATTGCGATTTCAACTTAGCACTGCTAGTGCATAGCATTAGCTATACTCATATTCGTTAATTCTAGCCTATGTAAGATAGCAGTGCTAAGTTGTAATCGCAATGCGATTAATTTAACTTAGTATTCGCATTGCGATTTCAACTTAGCACTGCTAGTGCATAGCTATACTCCATATTCGTTAATTCTAGCCTATGTAAGATAGCAGTGTTAAGTTGTAATCGCAATGCGATTAATATAACTTGAATTAATCGCATTGCGATTTCAACGTAATTCCTCAAATCCGACAGTACATTTTAGTATATGGAGATTCTCCCATGGATGGGGACGCTCCACATGAGCACGGAAGTCGGCAGAAGCGGCAACGGGCACTGACTAGAGCAGCCAGGAAGCCAGGAATCCTCAGGACAGGTAAGAACTACTTTTGGGAAGTAGGAAAGAAAAAAATATAACTAAAAAAAAAAAAAAAAAAACGAATATTCGAAATAGCGAATTTATAGCGCTATATTCGAAATATTCGCGAATTAGCGAAGTGCCGATATTCGCTAAAAAAATTCGCTTTTCGAATATTCGCGCTCAACACTAATCAGTTTGTCTCTATTTAGTCTATTTAGTATTTTACAGCATTTAAGGCTTTTGGTAAAATCGCAAGGGTCTAGACAGAACCTTCACCACTTCCTCTGACACCTAGTAGCGACAAGAAGGCAATGGGAATGCAAACATCAGTGCCACCTTGTTCTGTCTTATGTAGATTTATGCTGACCAGTCTACTCCTATCTAACAGCAAGAGGAGCTGGAAAGGATGATGTTCCAGTGTTTGTGCATTCCAAATTTTACCCCTGAGACCTGGAAATTTTTTGCGAATCTGACATGTTGGAATTTTTAAGGTAATAACTTTGCAGCGCTTTTACTTATCCAAGCTATATATGAGATTGTTTTTTTCCATGACACATTGTACTTCATATCAGTGGTAAATTTGAGTGAATATGTTTCACCTTTATTAATAAAAAAAATCCAAGATTTACAGAAAAGTTAGAAAAATTTACAATTTTCAAAATTTAAATGTCTCTGCTTTTAAGGCTACATGCACACGAACGCATGTGTTTTGCAGTCCGCAAATGGCGGATCCGCAAAAAGAAACGAATGACATCCGCATGCCATCCATTTTTTTTTTCTTTGCGGATCTATTGTAACAATGCCTAAAACAGACAAGAATAGGACATGTTATATTTTTTTGCCGGCTTACGGAACAGACATACGGATTCAGATAGCACACGGTGTGAATGGGTCTGCATCGTATCTGCAAAAAAAGGAACGGATACGGAAACAAAATACGTTTGTAAGAGGCCTAAGACTGATAGTGATACCTCATAAAATAGTTCTGACTTAACAATTCCCATATGTCTACTTTATGTTGGCATCATTTTGAAAATGTCATTTGATTTTTTAGAACGTTAGAAGGCTTTGAATTTTACAACCAATTTTAAACATTTCCAAGAAAATTTCCAAAACCAAATTTTTAAAGGTCCAATTTAGTTTGAAGTCACTTAGTGGGGCTTATGTAGTAGAAACCACCCATAAATGACACCATTTTAGAAACTGCACCCCTCAAGTTATTCAAAACTGATTTTACAAACTGCGCTAAACCTTAAGGTGTTCCACAAGAATTAAAAGAAATTAAAAGGTAAAATTTTGAAATGTAATTTTCTTTTGCCAAATTTTCCATTGGAATCCATTTTCTTGTAACACAACAAGGGTTAACAGTAAAACAAACAGCAACATGTATTACACTGATTCTGCCATTTACATAAATACCCTATACGTGCTCGTAAACTGCTGAATGGGCGTGCAACAGAGATCAGAAGGGAAGAAGCACCGTATAGCTTTTGGAGGGCAGATTTCACTGGATTTATTTGCCGGCACCATGTCACATTTCAAGATCCCCTATGTCACCCCCAAAGAGAAAACTCTCAAGAAGTTACCCCATTTTGGAATCTAACCCCTCAAGGAATATTTCAAGGAGTGGAATGAGTACTTTGTCCCAACAGACATTTCATAGAAATTAGAAACATATGGCTGTGAAAATTTTAAATTTATTTTTTTTCCAGGAAATGTCACTTTTGCCCCAAATTTTTCAGTTTCACAAGAGGTAAAAAGGAAACTGAACCCCACAATTTGTTGCCCATTTTCTCCTGAATACGGCATTACCATTTTGACAACAGCGCTTGAAACGTGTGTTTTGTTTTCACACATGTATAAAACCTACCTACCCTTCTATACCTATATACAGTATATATATATATATATATATATATATATATATATATATATACACACACAGACACCACAAAAAGCTTGTCGTGACATTAAAAGTTATATGGGGCGCTGTATTCAAGGATAACATTGAATATTTGAAGATTTGAGTACATTATTAAGCTAGCACAATTACTGTTGCAATACCCAAACTATTACTGCTATAATATTATTGGTACGAGAACAATATTGATCATCTGAGTACAATATCAATTTATCAGTACCTGCGGTACAACATTGAACTTTAATAAGTGACATTTATTGATCTTATTAGAAGCAATACCGCCAACTATTCACGAACGACTTGAATTTATCTATTTAGGATAGTAATTGTTGCAACTATCTAAAGACGGCGACCAATTCTGGAATTATTTGAAGTTACCGTCCTAGATAATGGTATAGATATTGCTTTTGAGGTTGGTTTCAGGTCTCTATCTTTATTACTTCCATATTTTTTACTTCTACTTACTTTTGATGTAATCCATTGGTTTTAATGTTATAACGATTTTAACAAATATATGCTTTTAATAAATATAAAATAGTGCCGAATGTATGAGTGCTCGCCCATTACGTTGTTTTTCTTTCAACTATCTATTTTACAGAGGGTAGGGTGATCCCTCGTTGGGCTAGAAGCACCACACCAGAATTAACCAAGAGTGAGCCACCACTACTGATTAAATATGTATATATCTATCTAACCCATCTTACCTAAATACAGTTGTGTTCTAAATTATTCAACCCCCACTAAAATGTAGTGTTTTGGCCAGTTTGACATTGATTTTGATCATTTCAGTCATCTTGTTTACAATTAAATCAAAGAGGCACTTGTAAGTCAGACAAATATAACATAACATTTATAATGAAATAACCACAAATGTCTTTTCTGTGCTCACATCATTATCAGTTTTATTCAACCCCCAAGTGACATTCAATCTTAGTACTTAGTACAACATCCTTTTCCAGTTATAACAGCTTTTAAACGTGAAGCATAGCTTGACACAAGTGTCTTGCAGCGATCTACGGGTATCTTCGCCCATTCTTCATGGTCAAAAGCCTCCAGTTCAGTCACTTTCTTAGGCTTGCGCGCTGCAACTGCTTTCTTTAAGTCCCACCAGAGGTTCTCAATCGGATTTAAGTCTGCTGACTGCGATGGCCACTTCAAAAGGTTCCAGCCTTTAATCTGCAATCATGCTCTAGTGGACTTGGAGGTATGCTTGGGATCATTGTCCTGTTGAAAGGTCCAACGTCTCCCAAGCCTCAGGTTTGTGACGGACTGCATCACATTTTCATCCAATATCTCCTGGTACTGAAGAGAATTCATGGTACCTTGCACACGCTGAAGCTTCCCTGTACCTGTAGAAGCAAAACAGCCCCAAAGCATGATTGACCCCCCACCATGCTTCACAGTAGGCAAGGTGTTCTTTTCTTCATAGGCCTTGTTCTTCCTCCTCCAAACATAGCGTTGATCCATTGGCCCAAACAGTTCTAATTTTGTTTCATCAGTCCACAGAACACTATCCCAAAACTTTTGTGGTTTGTCCACATGACTTTTGGCATACTGCAATCGACTCTTCTTATTCTTTGGAGACAGCAAGGGGGTGCGCCTGGGAGTTCTGGCATGGAGGCCTTCATTACGCAGTGTGCACCTTATTGTCTGAGCTGAAACTTCAGTACCCGCATCTGACAAATCTTTTTTCAGTTCCTCAGCAGTCACACGGGGACTTTTCTCTACTTTGCGCTTCAGGTAGCTCACAGCAGTCGAAGTCAGCATCTTCTTTCTGCCACTACCAGGTAGCGTTTTAACAGTGCCCTTTGCCTTGAATTTGCGAATGATGCTTCCTATAGTGTCTCTTGGTATGTTTAACATCTTTGCAATCTTCTTATAGCCATTGCCCTTCCTGAGAAGAGAAATCACCTCTTCTCTTGTCTTCCTGGACCATTCTCTTGACTTCACCATGTTTGTAAACACACCAGTAAATGTCTAGAAGGAGCTGAGTATCACAGTCATTTTAAATCTGCCTAATTGGGGCTTATTATGCTTGATTGCTGCTCCTTGACATCCACAGGTGGTTTCAATACCTGATCGAAAACACTTGAATGAACCTCTGTTCTTAAGAGTGGTAGTCTTTAAGGGGTTGAATAATTGTGTCAATGAAGAAATCACAAAAAAAACATTTAATACTGTATTACAAAAACAACTGATGTCATTTTAGTTGCATTTGGTTCTTTAAAAAGTCCTTGTAAGATTTCATTCTGAACACAATTACAAATGTACACTAAATTCCCTAAAACCCTTTACAGCATTGGGGG
Organism: Bufotes viridis; assembly: GCA_033119425.1. NCBI lineage: Eukaryota > Metazoa > Chordata > Amphibia > Anura > Bufonidae > Bufotes > Bufotes viridis. The sequence goes on along the minus strand of CM065593.1, from coordinate 156,345,863 downwards.
TTGAATAATTTTGAAATATTTGTATATATATACACTAACTATATTCTAACTATATATTTTTTCATTTTTATATTTTTTATATTTATATTTTTAATTTATTTTTTTATTTTATTTTATTTACAGGTCACACAGCACTAGTGAAGGGGTATGAGTGTCTGAGGGGAACTAAGTACAGCTGATGGGGTTAACTGCAGCTAAGGGGGAAGGGCAGACACAGCTTACTGGTCACACAGCTCCCCAAACATCAGAGAGCACTAAGGAAGGGCTATGGATGTGTGAGGGGGACTGAAGGGGTTAGGGCAGGAAGGGCAGGCTAATCCACAGCTCCGTTCTCCTTAGCATTGGAGACGGAGAATTACAAGCAGCTCCGATCTCCTCAGGTTGAGGGGCAATTAGGAGTATCTGCTGAGGGTTTATAGCACACACTTTTGATCTCCTTAGCACTATCACAGTAATGACAAAACCCAGGAGATCGGAGTTGAAATAGGCGCCTTTAGCTGGATTGACTGACCAATCACAGCAATCTTTAGACGGGGACAGCTGTGACTGTCTCTGTCATAGGTGTTGTGACCAATCAGCTGTCTGACAGCTATTGTCACTGTCCTGTCACAGTTAAACTGCAGGACGAGAATGCTCGTCCTAGTGCCTGAAGTATCTGCAAGTTCGGACATGCATTCTCGTCCAAGGTCCTGAAGGTAGTAGGTCCTGATAGTAATAAGATCCAGGTGCTGGTTTGAAAATGTAGAAAATCCTTCATGTCATATGTTCTGTTCCACTACCAGTTCAACTGTCACCTCATCATTCATATTCCTGTTTCTAATATTGGTCCATTGCGGAGCTTGCTGGATGGCGCCAAGTCATCAGTGGTGTGTACACAGCTGCTTCCAGGGAAATGCATGAATACCTTGGCACATACAGTACTTGCCCAGTGGAACAATTTTTCGCAATAATAATAACATGCCGTGGAATTATTAATATAAAAGTAACCTTTAAACCTGAGCCCACGACCTTATCTGTCTAAATAATTATCATTACACAAAAAAATGGCAGATTATTTTGTCACTATCCGGAAACCCCATCCTTTACCTACAATTTTCTTTTAAATCTGATTTATGATGAAAAACCAGATAAAGTATTTCCTGAAAGGAACATTATTTCACTAATGAAGGGTGAATGATAAATGGAAATAAAAGTATATTAAGTGTATAGTTGTACAAATTGTATTTAGTGCATAAAATCATCAAAGGACTACACTACATAATTTGGTGCAGACTGGGAATACATGTTTTATATTTACTGCTTCATTTACCACACTCTTTTTTTCAGTTTTAAGATACAGAAATGTATGTTCGTCAGCAAAAATATAATCAGATTCTTAACAATATAGAAATAAGAACTAAAGTACAGTATAAAGACCTGAGTGATCCACCAATACCTTCTCGGCAGAGACGTAAAGGCTCATGGGCCCTGGTGCAAGAGTTCAGCTTGGGCCCCCCTTCCCTCAGTGCTTTGTGGCCAAGGGCAGGGAAACACATAGCCTTCGTGCTGCCTGAGGCAAAGATTTAAATGGCACCCCCCCCCCCTGTGCCAAATTCTTTCTCTTCAGCAAGAGGTGTAAGTTGACCAGCATGCACTTTCTATAATACTGGTGTCTTCTAATACGGCACAAAGGTCCTTGGGCCTCCTCAGGCTCTTGGGCCCAGTAGTGACTGCTACCTCTGCACCCCTTATAGCTATGCCCCTGCTTCTCCGTCTCTTGAACTGCTTCTACTCATGTATGACACCTGGCAGCGTGGTTATGATCCGCTTGGTCATCAGGGGAAAATGGGTTCTGTTCTTTAAAGGGAACCTGTCATTAACTTTATGGTATCCATACTAACGGCAGCATAAAGTAGAGGCAGGTGAGTGGATTTCAGCGGTCTGTCATTTAAAAGTTAAAAGTAAGTGGTTGCTGAGAACCAACATCACAATCATTTCAGACTGGGCCTGGAAAAGAGTCACGGCCACCTGAGAAGAGTCCTGGTTATTCATGAATTCCTGCTCTCCCGCCCACCTACTGATGACTGACAGGCTTCTACCTAGTTTTCTCCCTTTCTCTCTAGGAGAGAACTGCCAATCATCAGCAGATGGGTGAGAGAGCAGGAAATTAGGAATAACCATGACTCTTCTCAGGTAGATTTGACTCTTTTCAAGGCCTGGGCTGCAATGATTATGATGCTGGTTCTCTGCAACCGCTTACTTTTAGCTCATGAGTGACACACCGCTGAAATCAGCATTTCTGTCACTATTTTATACTGCCCTCAGTGAGGTCAACATAAAGTTGATGACAGGTTCCCTTTAAAGCAGGCATGTCCAAACAGCGGCCCTCCAGCTGTTGCAAAACTACAACTCCCAGCATGCATGGATAGCCTACAGCTATTAGGGCCTGCTGGGATTTGTAGTTTTGCAACAACTGGAGGGCCACAGTTTGGACATGCCTGCTTTAAAGGATTTGCCCTCCTTTTAAGTCAATGGGAGAAGCACTGCATCGATGAGCTCAGTCCACTACAAAAGCAGATGCAGCTGTCTGCTTCCAGTACCGGAGCTATTGTCAAATAATTGATTGGTTGGGGAGGGGGATCAGATGCCCACTTATCAGCTAGTGATGGCCTATCCTAAAGACAACTCAGCACTTAATAAAAGGTGAACAAACCATTTAAGACTTAAGGAGAGCTTAACTCTTTCAGGACTTCTGCTAGATGTCCATTCTTTTAATATGACTGCCAGGTTTCTGCCCAGGACTAATCTCTGCGATTAATAATAAAGGCATTCGCAGACTTTTAAACCCTCAGGTGAAGTGGACAAAAGTGAGACGGGAGCCGCGTGCTCCTGCAGCGGTAACAGCTTCAGCTTTCTCCGGTTGAGATCGGAGAAGCTATTATATTGCAGTGATAGGCCAGACCCTGCTTGAGGTTCCGATGCCTGTCACTATTATATTCTAATACAGGCCTGCAGATGGCAGCACTGCATTGGAATATACTGTATTCTGTAATGAATAAATAAGCATTACAGAATACAAGTGACAATCTAATAACTGCTTATTATAGTCACCTAGGGTGACTTAACCACTTGAAGACCACAGGTTTATACCCCCCTAGTGACCAGGCCCTTTTTTACAAATCCGCACTACACTACTTTCACCATTTATTGCTCGGTCATACAACTTACCACCCAAATGAATTTTACCTCCTTTTCTTCTCACTAATAGAGCTTTCATTTGGTGGTATTTCATTCTTGCTGACATTTTAACTTTTTTTGATATTTTACTTTTTTTGATGAAATTTTTGCAAAAAAACGACATTTTTCGCTTTCTGTTGTACATTTCAATTTAAATTTTTCTCTAAATTTATTGTTCTACATGTCTTTGATAAAAAAAAAATTGCAATAGGTGTATATTTATTGGTTTGGGCAAAAGTTATAGCGTTTACAAACTATGGTGCAAAAAAGTGAGTTTCCGCACTTTGATTTTCTGAGCACCTGTCCTGTTTCCTGATGCACTACAATGCCCAGACAGTAGAAACACCCCATAAATTACCCCATTTCGTAAAGTAGACACCCTAAGGTATTGACTGAGGGGCATGGTGAGTTCATGGAATTTTTTATTTTTTGTCACAAGTTAGCGGAAATGGAATTTTTATTTTTTTTTCAAAAAATTTCATTTTCCACTAACTTGTGTCAAAAAATAAAAACTTCCATGAACTCACTATGCCCCTTAGCGAATACCTTGGGGTGTCCACTTTCTAAAATAGGGTCACTTGTGAGGTTTTTCCACTGCCCTGGCATTTGAGGGTCTCCGCAATCATTTCATGTATGGCCAGAATTAGGAGTTTTCGCTATTCTCCTTATATTGACCATACGGGTAATGAGATTTTTTTTTCCATTCAGCCACCGGGCTGAAAGAAAAAAATGAACGGCACAGATTTCTTCATTCACATTGATCAATGTGGATGAAAAAATTTCTAAAAAATGTGCAAAAAAAAAAAAAGAGGGGAAAGCTGTAAAGCTGCGATCGCTAAGGGACCCTTAGGCCTCATTCACACGTCCGCAATTCTGTTCCGCAAAATTTGTCCTACCAAGACCTCATTCGGCCATGTGAATGGAAAAATTAAAAAAGTTATGGATCTTGGAAGGCAGGGAATAAAGGCAGGCAATGAACAAAAAAGCTACAGTGGAAAATTGCCTGGTACTGAAGGGGTTAATGTGCAGTTTTGGAAATCTGTCACCTTCCAAAAGCACTATTACGTACTGTACTACATGTGTAAATAGGGGAAAACTTATTGTAACCGGAATAACCCTTTAACTCTGAACCTGGCATGTAATCCCCTCGTTTATCAATGTTGACAGCAGCATCTCAGTGGGCTCCCCCTCTCCCCCAATCAGTCCCCTGCAATGTGACAGTGCAGTGCCGAAGGGTTTCTCCTCTCCCAGTCTTAGTCTTGGCTTAACACACAGGAAATGGCTGGAAATGCCTTTTGAGGCAATGACTGGCCTGATGAGTGGCTTACTTTAGTCAGTAATTGGCTGAGTATGCTTTTCCAGCAATTTCCTAATTGGGCCAGCATGGGCCTTTTAAAAAAAATATCTGCCCAGGCAAAGGGGTTGTCCCACAAAAAAATATTCTACAGTTTCTAAACCAGCATCTGGATCTGAATACATTTGTAATTGCATGTAATTAAAAATGTAGCATAGCCAGTGAGTTATTCAATACAGTGTATCTGTATAGCGCCTCCTGCTGTTTGTTCTTTTTCTTATTTCTTTGTCCTGCTCACTGAGATGGCCGCACACGCTCAGTTACATCCTTCAACTGCCTCCTGAGCTGTGATAGGGAGAGCTGAGACACCCCCCCCCACTGAGCTGTGATAGGGAGAGCTGAGACACCCCCCGAGCTGTGATAGGGAGAGCTGAGACTCCCCCCCCCCACTGAGCTGTGATAGGGAGAGCTGAGACACCCCCCCTGAGCTGTGATAGGGAGAGCTGAGACTCCCCCCCCCCCTGAGCTGTGATAGCGAGAGCATGGACACGCCCTCGGAGCTGCAGCAGAAAGGACTCTCCCCTTGAGCTGCCAGCTTGATATAAATCTAGCAGAGCAATAATTGGTGATATCTCTGGATCCGTGTGAGGTACAGGGCTGGTTCTAGCTTTTTAGAAAGAGATTGTCATGTACTATATGATGTCTGATTTAAATTTTTTACATTAATCATGAGATAACCCCCTTTAAAGGAAGAGACAGGGCAGATCTGAAGCTTGGAAAGGGGGGCAGGAGGCGGTTAACCTCCTAAGGCAGCCACTTATATATTTCTTACAGATTTAGTTCCAATATGAGATAGGATAAAAAGAGAGGAAGAATTCCAGTGAGGAATTTTATTAATCTACATAGCACCAACATATTAAACAGGCCTGTATGGAAATTCACTTTGGAACCCGTCCCCATGGATAATATTTTATATATATTTTATGAGTACTGTTAATTTACATGTTTTAATGGTTCAGTAATTGCATGATACTATTAACTAAATGTCAGAAACATCAAGTAGAATGGGAGCAGCAAAAAAAAAATAATTTATCACATTATTACTGTAATAGAAAAGCAAGAAGAGACCCTTAGGTTATATGTGTCTTACTTGGATTAAGCACAAGGCAAATATACTTATTTAAAGGGGTTGTCTCATCTCACCGCTAGGCGAGATGAGACACAGTCCTGACCACCAGCTGGCAGGGAAATAGCAGAGCGCGGCAGCGCTTGCTGTTTCAATAGCTCCCATTGCAGTACGCTATGGAAGTTGCATAACACAGCAAGCTATGCTGCTTCCCTAACTCGAAAACAACATAGATTGCTGCTCATGCTGTTTCCGTAGCCCCTATTCCCCGTAATGGGAGCTACCGAAACAGAGAGCAACTGCGCGTTCTGCTGTTTTTTCGGCAGGCTGGTGATTGGGACTGTTTCTCATGTCGCCTAGTGGTAAGATGAGACTATCGCTTTCACCACTTCCAGACCGGCCATTGACTATAAAAGTCCTGGGCGGTCGAGTTTATCTCTGATCGGATGTTTCTGAACGTTCTTTCAGAGATGGCAGCTGCACGCTAATTGTACAGCTGCCGAGTGGGGGGGGGGGGGCTGCTTTCAGTGACAGCAGGGCACCCCAGAGAGAAGGCAGGGACCATTCCTGGGTGTCCTTGCCTTATAATCATTGAGCGCTGTGTATACAGCCAAGGAAGCGATCTGCCGCATCCTGTCTCGGCCCGGTGGTCATGTGACCGCCAGGGCCCGGAGAGTGCAGGAGCTGACGGGTCTTCCATAGACCTTGATCAGCCCTGCACTGAGGCTGTACAGCGCAGTATTATGCTGTACAGCCTTTCTGGGGGCGTGTATTTCCACGGTAACTGGGGCTACTATGCCAGCCCCAGTTACAGGAGAAATCAATAGTGAAAAAAAAAAGTGAGGTTAAATGTCCCCCAGGTCTTGTATGACCTTATGGGACACGGATTTTTAGTGTAAAATAAAAAATAAAAAAATAAAGTGTTTTGAAAAAAAAAAAGTTTAAAAAAATAAAAATTCCCCCCACATCCGTTATTCAAGAAATGTTAAAAATAGAAGAAGAAAAATAAAATAGACATATTTGGTATCACCTCGTCCGCAATAACCGGCACTATAATAATATAATATGATCTACCCCATCAGGTGATTGCTGTAAAAAAATGAATAAATAAACATTGCGCCAAAACAGATTTTAGTTAGCTCACCTCCAAAAAACATAATGTTAATCAATCAAAAAGTCGCATGTACCCCAAAATAGTAGTAATAAAAACGCCACCTCATCCCGCAAAAAATTAGCCCCCACACAAGACCATAGCCAGAAAAATAAAACAATATTGCTCTAAGAAAATTGCAACACAAAAACATAATTTCTTTCTAAAAAGTACGGTTATTGTGTAAAATGTAAATTAAAAAACGTAACAAAAAATAGACATATTTAATATCGCCGTGTCCTTAACAGTTGGCTCTACAAAAATATCACATGATCTATCCCATCAAGTGAACAGTGTAAAAATAAAGAAATAAAAATTATGCCAAAACAGTTTTTTTTAAGTCACATAGCCTTACAAAAAACATAAAGCAGAGAGATTCAAATTTAGAAAACAGTGAATTTTTTCAAATTTTCGTTAATTTTTAGATTTTTTTTTATAAATAAAGGTAAAAAATATTGACTCAAATTTACCATTAACATGAAGTACAGTGGGTAACAAGTAAACAATCTTCACCTCCACCTCAAGTGACATGTCATAATTGCAGATTTAGGCCTGGTCAGGAAGGGCCTGGTCGGGAAATGGTTATAAGCATTCTTTTATAATATAATATTGCAAAGATGGGTGCACTACAATGGTAAATGTAATTTACAATATATGGCTAAATCCTCACTCTGATATTAAAAATAAAACTTACACCAATATATTCTTATATCAAGAACATACCAGAACCCATGCACCTCGTCAAGGTCATTGTAGTGCACCAATCTTTGCAGTGTTCTGCTTTATATAATTAATCACATCCGCACATTTGGTTATCCTGTGTAGGATGTTCTTGTGGTACATGTGATCCGTGGCAGGCATCCTCCATTGTATGCATTTTTGCTGGGGATTGCGGTTAGCAATGGATCACATGCAGGGCCGGTGCAAGGATTTTTGCCGCCCTAGGCAAAAGAAAAGTTTGCCGCCCCCCCCCCCCCCTTAACTAACGCCAGTTCTCTCTCCCCCCCCCCTTGTCATTCTCTCCCCCCTCTTGCCATTCTTCACACCCCCCCCTCTTGTCATTCCCTTTCTCCCTCTTGTCATTCCCTTTCTCCCTCTTGTCATTCCCTTTCTCCCTCTTGTCATTCCCTTTCTCCCTCTTGTCATTCTCTCTCCCCTTGTCATTCTCCCCCCCCCCTCCTTTGTCATTCTCCCCCTCTCCCCTTGTCATTCCCCCCTCTTCTTTGTCATTCTCCCTCTCCCCTTCTTTGTCATTCTCCCTCTCCCCTTCTTTTTCATTCTCCCCCTCTCCCTTCTTTGTCATTCTCCCCCTCTCCCCTTCTTTGTCATTCTCCCCTCTCCCCTTCTTTGTCATTCTCCCTCTCCCCTTCTTTGTCATTCTCCCTCTCCCCTTCTTGGTCATTCTCCCCTCTCCCCTTCTTTGTCATTCCCCCTCTCCCTTCTTTGTCATTCCCCCTTACCTCTAGTGTAGCGCGGCCGAAGTTATGCTGCACGGGTACAGGAGCTTTAGTTTCCTGTACTCGAGGGGACTGACATGAAGTGCACACTGTGTGCGCACTTCATGTCAGTCCGGCCGGGTACAGGAGACAGATGCTCCTGTACCCGCGGACCTTAAACAGCTCGGCCACGCTGCAATGAGGAACTGACAGGAGGGAGCGCTGAGCGCTTCCCTCCTGTCAGCTCCTCTCTTCATGCTGCGCCCGGGCGGTGCGCCCTCATGGACGCACCAGCCCGGGCAGTGCTGCAGCCGCCAGAGGCTCTATACAGAGCGCTCGGGCGGCTGCAGCATGAGGCAGGGCCGGCGCTCCTAGCAGCGCCCCTTCCCAAGGGGCGCTCTACGCGGCTGCCTATTCCGCGTATAGGACGCGCCGGCCCTGATCACATGTGCAGGTTTTGCTCCCCCAGCTAGAAATGCGCAACAGCACTTGGGGTTCTGAGCATTTTTCTGCATCTTAAGACCACTTTGCTTTGTCATTTTGTTTGTATATGCATACCTGGAGGTGTGGCAACTCCAGGTTGAGTATTATCTAGATGCACCTGTGTAGCCTGCGACACCTGACTCAGTGATAGGTGGGTCTCACAGACTCCTCCCTCCTCCCATTGTATGTGTGATTTCACGCTGGAGGTAACCTGGGACCCACATCCTCCTCCCTCCTCCCACTGTATGTGTGATTTCACGCTGGAGGTAACCGGGGAGTTGTTCGCTGTGAGTCAGACCTTATGCTCCTGTAATTGCCCATATGGCCCCTGTAATTGCCCACACGGCACAGGTAGGTTAACGTTAGATCCCGTGCCACTATGAGAGACCTTGACGAGGTGTGCTGGCTCCGGTATGTTCTTGATATAAGAATATATTGGCAAAAGTCTCATTTTTTATATCATAGAAACATAGAATGTGTCGGCAGATAAGAACCATTTGGCCCATCTAGTCTGCCCAATATGCTGAATACTATGAATAGCCCACGGGCCTATCTTATATGAAGGATGGCTTTATGCCTATCCCATGCATGCTTAAACTCCTTCACTGTATTTGCAGCTACCACTTCTGCAGGAAGGCTATTCCATGCGTCCACTACTCTCTCAGTAAAATGTAAATTTTTTTAAAGGCTGGAAGGGGTCTTGAACCCAGGCCCACTGGACTCAAGACAAATGTATTACCACTGATCTATAAGCTTATTTAATCGGGATTGCTGAAAAGTGGTCATGTGGAAAACTTACTGTGTTTTTTGCATTATAAAGACGCATTACGTCTCATGAGGCGAACACTAATGAACGCTTACATTATGGAAGCGCTCATTAGTACAGCAAAACTGGGAAGCAGTTAATGCAGTGCTCCCTGTGAAGGCTTTGTACTCACTGCTACCTGGCCTTCTCCTGCAAGGCTCTGCATGCTGTGCTGTGACCTGCATACAGCATGAGGACGTTGGCACACTCTGTGACCTCACGCTGTGCAACGTCGGGTTATAGCACAGAGCGGCAGGAACAGCACTGGATCTAAGGAGCGATGCCCAGAGTAGAAAAGGTGAGTTGATCTTTTTTTTGTCTGATTTAACATGGGGGTCTGTTCTGAGATCTTATTGGGGGTCTTCTTTACACTGGGGGTCTGATCTGAGGTCTGAATGGGGGTCTTCTTTGCTTTGTGTGTCTTATCTGAAGTCTGAATGGGGGCTTTCTTAACATTGGAGGTGTGATCTGAAATCGGAATGGTGGTCTCCTTAACATTGGGGGTCTGATCTGAGGTATGAATGGGGGTCTCTTTAACATTGGGGGTATGATCTGAGGTCTGAATGGGGGTCATATTAAAGGGTTTTCCAGGAATTTAGTATTCATGACCTATCCCAGTAATAGTATAGGTCATCAATAGCAGATCGGCGGGATCCCACACTCAGTATCTCCCCCGATCAGCTGGTTGAAGACAAGGCAGCGTTCCGTGCGAGCGCAGCCTTCCCTTCTTCATTTAACTGCTTGCCGTGGACAAGAGCAACAGTGAGCAGTTGTAATTACAAGCACTCCCATGGAATTAATCCTTCCTATTCAAGTGTATAGGAACGGGCCGTCCAATTGATTTGAATGGCGCATTTTGGAATTACCCCTGCAATGTCGACGGAGAGCAGGTAAACAATGAAGGGAAGGCTGTGCTACCATGGAGAGTGGCCTTCTCATCAACCATCTGATCAGCAGGGGTGCCGGGTGTCGGACCCCTCCGATCTGATATTGATGACCTATGCTATTAAAATCCTGGAAAACTCCTTTAACATTGAGGGTGGGATCTGAGGTCTGATTGGGGGTCTTATGAAAAATTGTTTTTCTTATTTGCCTCCTCTAAAACCTGCGTCTTATAGGGCACAAATATGGCAATTTTTTCTCTATTCTTCACAGTGTATTCTTCAAACAGAAAAAATAATATGGCAAACAGAAAAAAAAGGGGAAGTAGTAGCCCATAACATAATTTGGTTAGAGGGGGAATACCCTGAAATGTTAATGAGCCATAGGAGCTGTGGTCTTGTACCTGCTCACTAATAAAGAGCAAATGACAATATTGGTGCCTCTTGTTTTTGACACTGACATGAAGCTACAGCAATATATTCATTACTGATATGTACAGAAATTTTTCTTTAAAATGGTGCCTATAAACTTAATTTTTCATTTTTTTATTTTTAAAACATAACTTGGGCCATGCTACACTGAATGCACATAAATCATTCCTATATTTTTTGCATAGACAGTCCTGCAGGTTGTGTGTAGGTTTTGGCAGCTGAAGTGAATGGCAAATGGGTTATCCCATGATAAATATAAAAAAATAAAATCATATGATATTATAGTACAGGAGAATCTCTTTCTAACAAACTGACCGAGCACCTCACATGGACCCAGAGATTAGTGATGAGCGGCATAGGCAATATTTGAATTTGCGATATTTCTCGAATTTTTGGCCGAATATTCACCATAAATTCGCAGAATCGGAAATTTGTGATCTCCAGTCATTATTTACTTTGTTGCGAAAATCGCCAATGTAATATATTTGCAATAAAAATTCGCGATTAGAATATTCGCGATCAACACTAAGGGGTAGGCAACTTTCCTATTGGTTTCTAGGGATGTTGCTAGGTGCCGAAATTCACGATAAAAATATTTGCGATCAACATTATTCACGAATATGAATATATTGCACTATATTCTAAATATTCGTGAATTCTCAAAGTCGCGATATTTACGATAAAAATTCGCACTTAACACTACCAGAGATATCTCCATTCATTGATCTGCTAGATTTATTTCAAGTTGGCAGCTTAGGGGGCATGCTTTTTTTCTAGGAACGTGTCCTTTCTACTGCAGCTGGTGGCAGTTCAAAGATAGAACGGAGCATGTGTTTCCATCTCAAAGAGCAGGACAGAGAAATTAGAAACAGAGCAAACACCAGGTGGCACTATTACAGATAGGTTTCAATATACTAAATTTTTTGTTACTTGTAATTACAAAAGTATTCAGATTCATGTGCTGCTTTGAAAAATGTAAAATATTTTTCATGGGATGGAAAGTGTCATTAAACAAATTTTGTATAGTTTTCATGCAGAAGTGGATTATGTCCCTTTCTCCACAGGATAGGCGAGCTATATACAAAACATTATTTGTGTATACAGTGAATAAATGCCTTATATGGCCCTATAGCAATACAATAGGGCAGTCACCTGTCACCTTCCTCTACCATCTATTGATAAACAGATAACTCTGCACATTCTGCCCCAGTCTACACAGCAAAGCTGAAAAGTCAGCTACATATAACAGGAAATTTCCACTTTTTGTTTGTGCTCAAGTGGACTGTGTGAAAACTAGAATATCAATCTGGGGCTACATGGCTGTTCGACCAAACAATAATGTGTATCAGTGTCGCTATTAAACTGAAAGGGGTTGCAGCCCAACTTGCAAATTACCACAGCTGCAAAGGGGTACAGCCATGGCGACTTGTGAGTCATGCTGCCATTCAGTTCAGTAGCTTCACTGCTACACACCAATCATTGGCTGGAAGACGGTTGTCAGACCCAAGATCATAGTGTAGTCCTAGCCCAAATCACATAAAAAATAAAAAAAATGCCACTAAAAATATGTTTACCATAAATCCTGATTAAAGCATATTATTAAAATGATCTTTTAAAATTTAAAATAATCCCTGCAAATTGTCTCTAAGAACAGTAAAAGACGCATGTTTAAAGAGGACCTTTCATCACCCTAACAAATGTAAACTAAGTACACATACATGGAGAGCGGCGCCCAGGGATCTCCCTGCACTTACTATTATCCCTGGGCGCCGCTCTGTTCTCCCGCTATGTCCTCCGGTGACTTCAGCTCTGCGTCTCAACTGGGAGGAGCCTGCCCTTGTTCTCCTGGGCGTCTCCTTCTCCTAGGCTGTAGCGCTGACCAACCGCAGCGCTCAGCTCATAGCCTGGGAGGTTTTCTTCTCCCAGGCTATGAGCTGAGCGCTGCGGTTGGTCAGCGCTACAGCCTGGGAGAAGGAGACGCCCAGGAGAACAAGGGCAGGCTCCTCCCAGTTGAGACGCAGAGCTGAAGTTACCGGAGCCTATACCGGCAGAACGGAGCGGCGCCCAGGGATAATAGTAAGTGCAGGGAGATCCCTGGGCGCCGCTCTCCATGTATGTGTACTTAGTTTACATTTGTTAGGGTGATGAAAGGTCCTCTTTAAAGGGGCATCCTCAGGATAGGTCATCAATACCTGATTGGCGAAAGGTCTGACTCCCGGAACCCCTGCAGATCAGCTTTTAGAAGAGGTTGGGCGCTCTTCTAAGGCCATGTGATGTCACTGTACAGTGGTCACAAGGCCTAGTTGCAGTTCAGCCCCGTAGAAGTGAATTGGGCTGGACTGCAATACCAAGCACAGCCGTTGTACTATGGAAAGCTGCCTAGAGCCGGCTGCGCTGCCTAGATCTCATGGGAGCACGCCAGCTCCCTGAAGCAGCTGATCGGACCCCTGTCGATCCTGAGGATTGCTCATCATTATCATTTGCTGGATGAACCCTTCAAGTAGCAAGATATCTTGAGAAGCAAATATTTTTTGTGTATTATGGTAGGACTTCCTGCCTGATGTTCCGAGAACGCTTTGCTGCCCTTTGAATCATTTAAATGCTATTGCGCACCATCAGAGGAGGGCAGTGGTTAATTCACAGACAACAAATATCACTGAGAGGTTGACAGCCAGTATTCAAGGCTACAGATTATCTACTCTCACCGAGAGTTCAGGAAATTGTCACAGTTATGACATAAAGATGATAATAACTATTATTTACTATAAGATTATAACTATTGAAAAATAGTTCACTAGCTGTCGGCTGAATTCTGTCCCTCCCATCTTGGCTGAGGGGATTTTCAAAGGGGTTACAGCCACTGAAAGACACCTCTGGTGGTTGCTCATCTCCTGGAAGACCAAAAACACTGGAAGCTAAAATTCAATGCGCCTGATCTTTTTCCCCCTGATTCATCCAGTGAGGGGGGAGTCGGTTGTTGACTGGTCTGCCAAAAACTGTGGGTTTGGTCGACAATCCTATGATATCTACGGAGCCTTTAAGCCCTGGTTCACCAGCTTGTCCACCCAAATGTACCCATTGCCAAGCAATCTCCCCATGAAAACCAACATGCATGTTATTAACGTCTTTTGTAGCAGTGTACATTATAAGCATACGATTGGTAAAAAATAAATAAAAATATTGTATTTAATCTAGGGTTTTAATGTGATAAAAAACATGCAAGCAAATAAAGCAACTATCTCTGACATTGTCATGTGTAGTAGTTAATTGTCTGCAGGCTTTTAATGTTTTTTTTTAGATGCAGTAAAAGCTAGGATTTATACTATATCGAGAACACAATCATCTGCAGCATGGCTATACAATTATGTAGTAAAGCCTAATACCTTCCGAGCAGTTGTGCTTTATAATTATTCATTATTTATAAAGGGAAAAATTATTCTGCAGACTTGTCCTATTAAAAACAATACAAAAAGTGCCTTTTGGAAGGTTAAATAGATAATATTAAAAAAGGGGCTAAAATATTCTTTTCATTAAAATGATACATTAAAAAAGGCTATACAGTGGGTGCATTCACACAACTGTATATATTTGGCGGGCCGCAAAATGCAGATCTGCAAAAATACGGATGACGCCCTTGTGACGTCTGTGTTGCACCCTTGTTTTTGGGAATCCATTGTAACAATGCCTATTCTTGTCCACAAAACGGACAATAATAGGAAATGTTCTATCTTTTTTGCGGGCTAAGGAACGGCCATACGGATGCGGACAGCACAGCGTGTGCATTTTTTGCGGACCCATTCAAATGATTGGGTCCACATCTTATCTGCAAAAAATGCAGATCGGATACGGAATAAAAATACGGTCGTGTGAATGAGGCCTTAAAGCAGGCATCCTCAAACTGCGGCCCTCCAGCTGGGATAAAGGGATAAGCACACTGAATGAAACTGAAGGACATCTTCATTCAAAGTGTTCAAAGCCTGGAAAACCTCTTTAAAGTAATTTCAACAGTAATAACACATTAAAGGTAGAACTGAAGGCGAATTGTTTTCTTTAAAGAATCTCTGAATGGAGTAAAAACATCCATCCCTTAAAAGGGCTTTTCTGGGAATCTTCATTATTTAGTTATGGCCCCTAGTGTGCATGACCTAATAAGAGACTTCTACTTACCTGTTCCATTTCGCTGCAGTCCCGTGGCTTGGGCTCCATTCAGCCTTTTCCCAGTGCTTGGCTTGTTTATTTCTGTCCAAGTATGGATATGGTCACCTCCGCTGCTGCAGCCAATGAACGGCTTCAGTGGTGACATTTCCCTGAGCAGCTCATGACCAAGCAGTGATACAACACTTGGAAACACAATTGGTGAAGGCCCCAGATGACATATCATAATGTTATTCTGAGAGAATGGCCTTCTGCTGCAGCTCTCTTCCTATCACAGCTCAGGGGGCATGTGCTTTCTCGGGGGTCCTTTCTGCTACAGTTCTCTCTCTATCATAGCTCAGGGGGTATGTAGTCTCTGCTGCAGCTCTCTTCCTATCACAGCTCAGGGGGCATGTGCTTTCTCGGGGGGAAGGGGGGGTTATCCTTTCTGCTGTGGTCTTTCCCTGTAACTGTCACAGCTTCTAATAACAGATACAGCAGGTGGCTGTTGAAGAATGCAACTGAGCATGTGCGACCATCCCAGTGACACTACTGAGGTGACAGCAAAAATATATGTATGATTGGCACACCACAATATTGTAAAGGACCTGGTGCTCTGTGATGTGGGGGAATAGCCCACAGTGAAATAGGAAAAGGATTCACGGCACACAGGAATATGATGCAACAAAATGAAATTTTTTTATTTTTCCATCCACAAAGTTAATGTATACACGGCCAACGTTTCGGTCGTTCCCGGACCTTGTTCACGGCCAGGTGCATGTGAGTAGTTGGATGGCGTTGAAACTACTCACACAGCCTACATGCACCTGGCCGTGAACAAGGTCCGGGAAGGACCGAAACGTTGGCCGATCCAGGTCCTGGTTTGAAAAACATAGAACATTTTTCATGGAACACCCCCTTTAAGGGAGTAATGAAACATAAATTTTGTGTACATCTGATATGCCACATTATGAATGACATGTATCATTGTAATGCAATATACATGATACAGAGTGGCACTTTATTAAATAGAATGAAGTGCAACATGGAAGCGAATATAGAGAAACCTGTAGAATCTAGGAGAGCAAAGAAAAATGTAACTATGTACTATGTGCTTTACATGGTCCATAATAATAAAACTAAAACTTACTTGTCTTCTTGACCAACTGTGGCGCTATGTAAACGATTTGCTCCTCCATCGGCACAGGCTTTTATAGTAGCTACAAGAAAACAGTATCGAACTATGAAATCTCTGTATTGGAATCAGCTATCCAATAATATCAAATAGACATAAAGCATTATCATTGCCATTACTGCATTATGAGACATTAGGGTCCATTCACATGTCCACAACTGTTTTGCGGTCCGCAAATTGCAAATCCGCAAAACACAGACACTGGTCATGTGCGTTCCGCATTTTGTGGACCTCACATGCCTTTTCTTGTCCGTGACTGCAGACAAGAATAGGACATGTTCTATTTTTTTACACTGTGTGCTGTCTGCATCTTTTGCGCCCCTATTGAAAATGAATGGGTCTGCACCCTTTCCGCAAAATTTGGGAACGGATGCAGACCCATTTTGCAGATGAATGGACCCTTATACCGTATTCACATTTTTACATTCATGATACTGATATGCTAGTAGTAGTCAATACTAAATAAGATTACTCGACGGTTCCTTATCCTGACACACTCAATGGGGTGTTGAGGGCATCATGAGCAAGAGGAGATAAATAAGATGAGATTTCTGCATCCTAGGACTTTTAGGTTAGATATTGTGGGTCTGGGATTAAGTTTTGTCTTGGCAAATACATTATTCCACACTTTTAAAAGAGGACCTGTCAATTCTCCTGAGATGTTTGTTTCAGTAATATCATCGTACACTTTGATGTTCAGGGTTTCTACTGACAACTGAATGTGACCATCCCTACTGGGAATAGGGGTGCAACCCTAACCCGTCTGCCATAAAATAGAGATGTTGGATTGATAAGGTGATTGGTAACATCCAGTTGTCAATTTATAAATACATCAAGCTACACAAAAGTATCTATGCACCGACGTTACATCCAGCCTGAGGCAATGTGTTAGGCTACATTCACACATCCGCAAGTGTTTTGCGGATCCACGGAGCCGCGGATCCGCAAAACACGGACACACCGGCAATGTGCATTCCGCATTTTTGCGGACCGCACATTGCCCGGACTCCATAGAAAATGCCTCTTCTTGTCCGCAATTGCGGACAAGAATAGGACATGCTCTATTTTTTTTGCGGAGCCGCGGACCGGAAAATCGGCGGCGCGCTCCTCAAAATCGGATGCGGAGAGCACAGTGTGTGCTCTCCGCATCTTTCCCGGCCCCATTCACAGTCAATGGGTCCGCATGTATTCTGCAAAATTGCGGAATACATGCGGACTACATTGCGGACGTGTGAATAAGGCATTAAAGGGAACCTTTCAGCTGCACTATCATGCCGCTTAGGCCTCTTCACACAAGCGAGTTTTCCGCACGGGTGCAATGCGTGCATAGGACCCGCACTGAATCCGGACCCATTCATTTCAATGGGTCTGTGTACATGAGCATTTTTTTTCACGCCTCAGTTCTGCGTTGCGTGAAAAACGCAGCATGTTCTATATTCTGCTTTTTTCACGCAGCCCTGGCTCCATAGAAGTGAATGGGGCTTCAGTGAAAAACACATTGCATCCGGAAGCAAGTGCGGATGCAATATGCAATACAGTTTTCACTGATAGTTGCTAGGAGATGTTGTTTGTAAACCTTTAGTTTTTTTATAACGCGCGCAAAACGCATTAAAACGCATTGCACCTGCGCCATAAAAACTGAACAACTGAACACAATTGCAGACAAAACTGACTGAACTTGCTTGCAAAATGGTGCGAGTTTCACTGGACGTACCCTGAACGCATGAAAGAGGCCTTAGACCCCTTTCACATGGGCGAGTTTTCCGTGCGGGTGCAATGTGTGAGGTGAATGCATTGCACTCACACTAAATCCGGACCCATTCATTTCTATGGGGCTGTGCACATGAGCGGTGATTTTCGCACATCACTTCTGCGTTGTGTGAAAATTGTAGCATGCTCTATATTGTGCGTTTTTCACGCAACACAGGCCCCATAGAAGTGAATGGGGCTGCGGGAAAATCACATGGTTTCGCATGGTTGCTAGAAGACGATTGGGATGGGGACCTGATTTTTATTATTTTCCCTTATAACATGGTTATAAAGGAAAATAATAGCATTCTAAATACAGAATGCTAAGTAAAAAGGCCAATAAAGGGTTAAAAAATAAATAATTAAGTCACCTCCTCCAGTTGATCGCATAGCTGCCGGTCTCCTGTTCTGTCTTCAGCTGGGGGGGGGGGGGGGTAAAGGACCTATGATGACGTCACTGGGTCACATGGTCCAATAACCTGCTTTCATGATTGGACTATGTGACCCAGTGACATAGCGGAGGGTCCTTTACCCTCCCCCAGCTGAAGACAGAACAGGAGAACGTCAGCTACGTGATCAATTGGAGGAGCGGAGTTCATTTTTTTTTATTTTTAACCCCGTATTGCCCTTTTTACTTAGCATTCTGTATTTAGAATGCTATTATTTTCCTTTATAACTATGTTATAAGGGAAAATATACAGAATACTCAACCCGAAACCGAACTTCAGTGATGAAGTCCGGCTTCGGGTCTGGGTACCAAACATGCCCATTTTCTCACACGCATGCAAAACGCATTACAACAGTTTGCACACTTGCGGGAAAAATCGCGCATTTTCCCGCAACGCCCCCGCCTCTTATCCGGTGTGAAAGAGGCCTTAGTGTAGTGACAGACCTGCTCATTTCAGCGGTCTGTTACTCATGTGATGGCTGTGCTTTCAGAATACTGATGTGCCATGGCCTGTAGCGAGCACCACAGCTGAGAGAGAGAAGAGTCCGATGCTGCTTAATAAACCCGCCCTCCCCTCCTCCGGACAATGAGACAAGTTTCATTCCTATGCACAAGAGGAAAGAAATTTGCCAAGGCTCATCGGAAGACAGTAAAAGGTGGAGTTAGCAAGCAGAATTGGACTCTTCTATCTTGAGGCACTAATATGGGCTTTGGCAGATCATATACCGCTGAAGTCAGATCATACCGCTGAAGTCAACGAGTCTGTCACTACACCCCGCTGCTTTCCGTAAAGCGGCATAGTAAAGCTGACACGTTCCATTTAAATCTGGTGCATGTCTAGAGTGAGTTGTCTAAATTTAAGCCATCTATAGGATTAGTAAATCTGGAGTAGAGTGTTTTGGTCCCTGAGAATGTTAGTGATTTTGCACAAGTGACGGGTTACAAGTTGCTTATTTATTGGGCTACCAAAGTGAGTTTTCAAATTTTCAAATTTAAGTGTTATTGTCACACACCTTAAAGAAAATAATGTGGATCCACAGAGTTACAATAATTTGGCTTAGGTCTAAACCTAGAAACAGTGTCTAACGGATTTCCCAATATTCAACCTTTAACCCTTAGGGCTAATGCACACAAACAGGTGCGCCCCGTGCTGCGGACCGCAAATAACCCATTCACTTGATTCACAAAATTCAGTGCACACTGTTAAAAAATAGAATGTGTTCTATTTCTTTGTGGTGTGGAGGCATGGACCGAAATCCCACTCCGTAGTGTTTTCGTGGGCTTCCATTCCATGCCTCTGCTCTGTATCTTGCGGATTTCAAACCCATTCAAGTAAATGGGTCTGCATCAGTTATCCAGAGGGCACGCGCCCAGTGCTGTTTGCAGGTCGCAAAATGGGCAAGGGGCAAGGGACACACACGATTGTGTACATGGGCCCTTATAGAGTGATCTGAACTTCGCTAAGGAATTGCCGCTGAATCCAGCAGTAGTCTTCATTATCAAGAACTGAAGTACAGAATTCGCAGGCAGAAGACATAGATAGGCATAAATCAGGTAAGACAGACATTTTGGAACAACAGTGGTCAGACAGGGAGCAGACAGTTAGAGAAGAGGAGAAGCTATATCAAACCAAGAATATGGACCACAAGTACACCTTACTATCTAGTGGCATCAAATAGATCTTATTGCTCAGGCATAGGATGATGAGTAAGTTCCTGAACAATACTGTGCCAGCTAGACATTGGGTGGGGAACAGGTGCATCGGTGTGGGCTGACCCTTTAAAAGCAGAAATTGAGAACTATAGGGGGGAGAAAGTCAAGCCCAAAGACCAGAGGAAGAAGGCAGAAGGGACACGACTAATAGTGGCAGCTCAACAAAGGCCCTGCCCTGTATTGTAGATGTGATGACAGCAGTAATGCTGTGTCTCAGGGTTGGGTTTCTACAGCAGGGCTTCAAGCAGGCTTGGATATATGATGTTCGAACTGGGACCTGATGCAACAGGCAGTCCCGTGAGTTTTGCGTTGGCATGTAAACCCAGAGAGCAGTTCACAGTGGAAGAGTCAAAATGCATTGAGAACCTCATCATCTGACATATAATGTAGTAAAGTTGAATACTGGTGTCACCAGTAAACCCTTTTTAATGCTGTGGTCCTGAACAGGTTAACCAATTCTCATACTGTAATTCTCCAGTTATCTCTTGCTATAAGGATATTCAAAAAACAAGAATAAGAAAACATGGCCAAGAGGAAATCATTCTTCCGTTTTTACCAGAGGACATAGATTTTATATATTGAATATTAGGTTCCTAGACAGAAAGATGTCCATAGAGGGTCTAGAAGACTTCCATGTATTGCCTGACTGCATACAATACACGCTGAATGATAAAATTTTATCTGTCTGGCTACAGTTCTGCCTCATATCTTCAATTTGTTCGTAGCACACTGCGATTTATAAATTAAACCGTAAGTAAAGGGACATTGATACTACTGCCAGAAGTTCACCGCATTTGATTTTGCACTTAAATCTCAAATGCTTCCACATCCAAGCCGCTCTGAAATGCAACTTTAATAAATCTGTCAAAATAAACATAACCTGTTGTGGATGGGGTTGTATCGTTTTCTTTTTCCTTCATTTTCTTGGAAGTGAATTGTGGAGTGTAATCAATTGGTCCCTGACAGAATGAAACCAAGCAGACAAATGCATACAGCATAGTTTTTAGCGACCTGATGAAAATCCTGTTTACAGTCCAATTCTCTGGTCAAAGCTACAGTATATCACTCGCCGAACAAACGCAATAAACCACAATCACAAAAAAAGACATTAACTTAAAGGGACAGCGTCAGTACAAACGGCAAAGTAATACGAAGAGAATATTAGACTAAATGTATAGTAGAATTGTATATTCATCATTATTAGTGTTAAATTAACTGAAGAATGTACAGATTACTTAGCTATAGCAAAATAATTATAGGAATAAATGTGTGCTTCACCCCTTAGTGACCACCAATATGCCTTTTTACAACCTTTTGCGTTCACTAAGGGGACTTAAAGGGTTTCTGTCACCAGGTTTAACCCTATGAAGTTAGCTGACATTAGCGATGTGCTAATGTCAGCTAAACCTAGCTAGCCTATTCTTACTTTTCTCAGTGCCCGCATTAACCTAAAAATTGAACTTATGTAATATGCTAATGAGGCTCTAGGAGCAGGGGGGGGGGCGTTGTTCCTGCTCCTAGAGCCTCCGTTCTCCCACCTTGGTCTCCTCCCTCCAAGTCTTGATTGACAGGGCCAGGCAGCGCTTGCGCCTGTCTGCCAGCCCTGTGCTCGAATGTAGTCTCGCGCCGTTACGAACTCAGCGCAGGCGCGGCAGCCGACGAGCGTCTTTCCCTCACTGCGCCTGCGCTGAGTTCAGAACGGCGCGAGATTTCATCCGAGCACAGGGCTGGCAGACAGACGCAAGCGCTGCCTGGCCCTGTCAATCAAGACCTGGAGGGAGGAGACCAAGGTGAGAGAATGGAGGCTCTAGGAGCAGGAACAACGCCCCCCCTGCTCCTAGAGCCTCATTAGCATATTATAAAAGTTCGATTTTTAGGTTAATGCAGGCACTGAGAAAAGTAAGAATAGGCTAGTTAGGTTTAGCTGGCATTAGCACATCGCTAATGTCAGCTAACTTCATAGGGTTAAATCTGGTGACAGAAACCCTTTAAGCTGGGCCCAGACTTAGCACTTACGGGTCTCCCCTGCAGTGGGGAGCGGGGGTTCAGCTCTCATGAGAGACGTGCTCCTGCTCAATCAGCCTGGACCGGTAGGACATGCCCCTGCACATGCAGCATTGTTTAATTGGGCAAGACAGAACCAGGCAAGATGACATAGCTAATACCCGATCCTGTCAAACATCAGAGAGAGTGGTTGGGAGGCTGCAGGAGGGGATCTTTCATGCTCTAAGGGCAGAGGGAACACCCTATGTGCAGGTAGCAGATAATCTTCAAGTTTTAAATTGTAAAATATTAAAGCAATGGGTTGGATTCTTGTGAACAAAGCCTATCTGAACACGGCCTTATTACAGCTGCTGCTGGTGACAGACTTCCTTTAAAGGGGTTGTCTCACCTCATTAAGTTATATTTATTATGCATATAAGGCCCCATTCACACGTCCGTGGTGTGTTGCGGATCCGCAAATTGCAGATCCGCAACACACCCTGTCGGCACCCGCCACAGAAATGCCTATTCTTGTCTGCAGCTGCGGACAAGAATAGGACACGTTCTATCTCTTGCGGAGCCGCGGACCTGAAGTTCAGGGGCGAAGCCTGGAAGTTCAGGGTCGCGCTCTGCAAATGCGGAAGCAGAGAGCACATAGTGTGCTCTCCACTTCACGTCCGGTCCCATAGAAAATGAATGGGTCTGCACCCGTTCTGCAGAATTGCAGAACGGATGCGGACCCATTTGCGGACGTGTGAATGGACCATGAAGCCTCATTCACACGTCAGTGTTTTGGTCAGTGATTTCCATCAGTGATTGTGAGCCAAAACCAGGATTCCAGCCTCCACAGACATACGGTATAAAAGGAAAGATCTGCACCTGTTCGGTGTTTAGAGCCGCACCTGGTTTTGGCTCACAATCGCATACGGTCGTGCGCATGTAGCCTACGGCCTCTTTCACACAAAGTTATTTTTGTGAGTGTACGGGACGTTTTTTGCATTGTATACGGTCCGTATACGGAACCATGCATTTTAACGGGTCCCTAAAAAAAACTGAAGGTACTCCATATGCATTCCGTTTCCGTATTTCCGTTCTGTTCAAACATAGAATATGTCCTATCATTGCTCGCATCACAGACAAGGATAGTACTGTTTTATTAGGGGCCCGATGTTCCGTTCCGCAAAAAACAGAATGCATGCAGATGTCATCAGTTTTTTTGCGAACAGCAAAACCATATGTTCGTGTGCAAAAGGCCTTGGTGTGCTGTCTGTGGAAAATGCGGACAGCACACATCAGTGAAAAACGGAAATGTGAACGAGGCCTAGATTGGGTATCTCCATTATGACCTGTGGAATTAAGCCTCATTCACACGTCAGTGTTTGATCAGTGATTTCCATCTATGATTGTGAGCCAAAACTAAGAGTCCGCAGCATTTCAATTTATGGTAATGGCTGACAGATTTGGATTTAGGAAACTTTTTTTGCCCTAACATTAGGAAAATTGTCTTTTAATGCACGGTATCTCATGATTTTGTTTGCCATCCTGTGAATCAATTTTGTAGGGCAATAGGATGACCTGGATGTTATTTTTTAGCATTACAAACTATGCAACTATCATTAATTCACAGCAAATCTGCATGCTCCTGTGACTTTTCATGTGGATTTGTCATGCATTTTGCTGTGGATCTACAGCAAAATCCACAGCAGATTTTTTGCACCAAAATACAACCTGTGTGGGTGACCCGCATGCACAAGGTGCAGATTTGTACTCAGAAAATCTGCACCATAACTGCGAAAAAAAAACACACATACTGTATATCCGTACTATTTATTATGGTTTTGGTGTGTTTTTGTTTGTTTTTTGGGGCAGATTTTCTTTTTTTTTTTCATAACCCTATTGAAGTCTACAGAAGGTGTGGAATCGCACAAAGTAGTGATATGCTGCGCATTTTAAAATCTGCCCGGCAGCACAATTTCCGTGTGGAAGAGAAAAGCAAAATGCAAATGTCAAATCTTGTTCACGTTTTTAGTACTGTAAAAATCTGCGTTGAAAAAACGCACATTATCTGCATTGTGTGCAGTTACCCATAAGCAGAGAGTTTTACTAAGATTATTACAAGGGAATTCTTGATATAAAGGCTAAAAATGTTCCAAGTTATTATGGTAAAAAATGCAAAGTGGATTTTTTCAGAATTAAAATTATCCTTAAAAAATTCTAAGATATGCGTTGTAACACAGCTAGTTCTCAGAATCTATTTTGCGAAAAGCAATTTTATATCAATTTTTAGGCAGTACTGTTAAGGGGAAGTAAATGAGGTAAGAGAACCTGTGGGAAATACAGATAATATCACAAATGATTTTGGCATTATGAAGGGAAAATCAAAACATTACAAAGTTAATTCAGACAGATGGCTTCATTATTATACGCGTGGAATGGGATAACTTGTACAAACAAAACAACAATCTTCGAAATGATTCTTGTCACCCTTTCGTCACATGTAGCTGCTCTGAAATATCGCAGTATGTTTTATAGATAAGAACGCACTTTCTCGTAAACAGGAAAAAGCATTTGCACTGTTAACCCCAGCCATTTTCATTTTTTTTAACCCCCTTTTTTATTTTTTATTTCACATAGCAGTATTAAGGCTTGTGGGACAAGCTGTGCTTTCTAATGGCTCCCTTGTAAATTACATATGATGTAGTGGGAAGCTGGAAAAATTCCAAATGGGGTGGAATTGGAAAAAAAATGCAATTCCCCAATAGTTTTCTGGGTTTTATTTCTATGACGTTCCCTATGTGGCAAAACCGAGCTGGGTCCATATAATTACAGCAATACCACATTTATATAGTTTTTCTTGTGGTTTAAAGCTTTACTAACTTTTCATATAACTTTTGATGTTATAGTTACATATCACAAGCTGTGATTGGTGGGGGTCTGAGTGCTGAGACCCCCACTGTTTTCTAGAATGAGGGAAAGAAGTGTGCGCATATCTCTCCTCATTGAATGAAACTGGCTCTATATAAGTCTATGGGCATGTCTCGATTCCGTCCTGCGAGGAGAGAAAGTGTGATATATGCACACTTCTCTCCCCCCGATGTGTACAACAGTAAGGGTCTCAGCACGCAGACCCCTCAGATCAGTCACAACTTTTGATATGTATCTAAAACATCAAAAGTTGCATCGATAGTTTTTATTGATACCATTTTGGAGTGCTATGACTTTTTCTTAAATTTTTTGGGGAGAAGAAGCGAAAACAAAATGCAGAATCGGCCGTACAAAATAAATGCATTTGTATTTTAATGCAGGCATTTTGGGATGTGGCAATGCTAATTATCTTTATTTTTTATTGTTTATTTTTACTTTATTTTTTCACATTTAAGTTCCCCACAGGCAGGGCCCAATAGGAACATCGCTGTGGCAGGCCATAGATCCTTCAGAGAGCCCAAGACTGCCATAACAACCAACTGGCTCCCTCGATCTCAGCTCAGGGAAGTCATTTGGAAAAAGTCCATGGAATCTGAGGGGTTAAATGTACCCTGCGACTACAGTGCCCACTCAACTTCTGAGTGGGTGCCATGTTTAAAGAACAGACTTCTGCCATACATATACGGCGGAAGTCCTTAAAGGGCTATTGACTGATGTAAAAAATGAAAATCAGACATCATATAGTACATGACAACCTCTTTCTAACAAAGCTAGAACCAGCCCTGTACCTCACATGGATCCAGAGATCTCCCCATTCATTGCTCTGGTAGATTTATATCAAGCTGGCAAATCAAGGGGGCGTGTCTTTTCTGCTGCAGCTCAGGGTGTGTGTCTATGGTATCCCTATCACAGCTCAGAAGGCAGCTAAAGGATGAAACTGAGCATGTGCGGCCATCTCAGTGAGCAGGAACAAAGAAATAAGAAATAAAAAAACACAGCAGGTGGCGCTATACAGATACATTTTTTGAATAACTCAGTAACTTTTTAATTACATGCAATTACAAAAGAAATCGGATTCAGTTGCTGGTTTGAAACTATATTCAGAATTCCCATAGAAATGAATGGAGTGGCTGCGCACATGCCTGATCAGCTGCTCTGTTCATTTGAGGACCCCAAACAATCTAATAGTTATCCCCTATCCTGTGGATAGGGGATAACTTCACATAACCGGAATACCCATTTTAGGATCTAAAGATCTCAAAGCATGCTTGAAGGGGTTTTCTGGGTTATAGATATACATAGGTATCCTTAAATTGGTTGTCCCATGAAAAAAAAATATTCTACAGTTTTTAAACCAGCACTTGGATCTGAATTCTTTTGTAATTGCATGTAATTAAAAATGTAGCATAGCCGGCGAGTTTTTCAATTAAATGTATCTGTATAGCGCCACCTGCTGTTCTTATTTCTTTGTCCTGCTCACTGAGATGGTTGCACATTGCTCAGTTTCATCCTTTCAACTGCTTCCTCAGTTGTGATAGGGGGAGCATGAACATACCCCTTTAGCTGCAGCAGAATACATACTTCTATTGAGCTACCATCGTGATATAAATCTAGCAGAGAAGTGAATGGGGAGATCTCTGGACCCATGTGAGGTACAGGGCTGGTTCTGGCTTAGTTAGAAAGAGATTGTCATATACTATATAATATCTGATTTTAGTTATTTACATTAGTCATGGGATAACCCTTTAAGATAGGTCATCAATCCCATATCATTGGGGGGTCCAACACCTGGCAACCCCACCCCATTCAGTGAATGGGAGCTGAGCTGCAGTACCTGACAATGGCCACTACACAGTGTACGGAGCTGTGGTGTTCCGGCTCAGTACACGGTTAACTTCTTGGAATGGTGACTGCAGGTAACAGCTGATCTGTTGGGGTGTTGGGTGTTAGCCACCTATCTTAAATTAGAACAGAGTAATTCAATTTTTTTATTAAAGATCTAATAAACAGATTTGATATAAATGCTAGAACAACTTTTGTAAGGCATCATTCTATCACAAATCAAAATTTAGATGACACAATTTAAACCCCAGCATGGCTTGCCGCTTTCACGGACAATTTTGGGGTTGGAAAACAGGACAGCAGACATTTAAGTTTATGATGCAAATCATTATGAACTTAACATTTGTAAAGCCCCAGTTGTTTTATTTGCACAAGTATTCTAATTTCTTAATATATTAAAGGGGTTATGAAGCAGATTTAAAAATAATGAAAAACCTAGCTTTAGGCTTGAAAGGTCTCCAGCACCCTTCCTATACTTATTTCAGCAGATGTTTTTAGCCGTTTTAACCTCTGTTCTTCACTTTCTCTGCTCTATACCATATACTTCCTGTTTCATCCTGATCCAGGCACCTTTGTAAACTATACTTCCCATGCATCAGTAAACTGTCCTTGTGTTTCGTCCCCTTTTTTTGGGTAGCTCAGTAACTTTGAGATGCCCCCTTACCCTCCGCTCACCTCTCGCATGTCATGCTGTGTCTTAGGTGGTTCTGTCTTAATCACTTGAGGCATGCTCGTAGCAGTGAAGCAAGCCCTCAGTGAACTGCGCTGCCCTGATACACCCCATCTAAGGGGACGAGGTGACGGGCCATCTAGGATATGGAATGTTATTGACTACCAGGTGCATAGCTGACCTCAAAGGATTGGCACGTTTCATCTAAGAGGAAGGTGCTACAAGTGGAAGAAGGCACATAATCTGCAGACTGAGCGTCATGCGCGTATGTGTACTCTGGATCATAGTGGTCACGACTGGGGGTCAGAAAGTGGAGTTGGAGCCCAACCTGGACATACTTTATTATTAGTAAGTGAATTGTTTTATGGAAACATAATTATGTCTATGTAGTTTTATATGACTAAATAACCCCTTTAAGTGGAGCCACACAAATATGAAAATGAGTTCTAAAATGTAGTATGAGCAAGAAAAGAATGAATTATATTCTACAAAGCTACCATAAAATAATAAAAAAAAAACAACTATATGACTCTAATTATCAGAAAATTATATAAAAGGGGCTATCCAAGAATGAATAACGTGTGCGGTGACGTGATGAAAGACATCGTGGAACAATCGGGAAGGAAACCGGCATAAGTATAGTCAATATGGTGGGTCTGGGCACTGTAGGGAGGGTTATTCACTCTTGTATGACCCCTTTAATTATTTAAATTAGAAAGACCACAGCACTCCAGGTTAAGAATACATGTGAGCTCAAAATTCACACAAGAGCATGTTGCAATGTTTCAGTCCCTCTTTGGGTCATGAAAAGTTGCAAAGAGAGGCCAGGGGAGGACATTGCCAGGAAATGTCAACTAGGGGCAGGATTTGGGCACAGCAACCTTGACTTTAGACAAGAAGGTGCCAGCCGCCATGACTTCAAACTGCTGATTAGCATACAGAATAAAGAGGACCTTCATTGCATTAAGAAGACAGAACAACCTAATAAGAACACCATTTGGGACAACATGAGCCGCCTGTTTTGGTACTCCTGGCAGCCTGGAGGCCGATTTTGTCAAGTTCCATTTACGTGTGCTGGGCTCTGACTTTTTGACTGCTCCAGCACCCTATTTTGGAGTAATTTATCTAATTGTACTGCTGATCTTCTATATATCAGAAAAGGTTAGTATTATAAACTATAAAACCTTATTTAAACCTATACATCTATATAAGTAAGCCAGTGTATACAATTTTACGTCTCCAGCAGACCAAAAACTGCAATTAAGACGTCTTTTGAAAAGCTTATAAGCCCGGCAAATGCTGTACTGATAAATTACGTCCCGAATAACACTAAATGAAGAAGTTATTTTTGCTTGTGGTCTCTAATTTACTTTACATTAATTCAGTTTTATCTGTTTGGGCTCTAATAACTCTGCTTTCTCTAGCAGAAAATTTCTCTTAATTTTTTTACAAGCACTTTCATTTTAAGTGTGCTGTTAATTATGAAAAGACTATTTTTCTAAAAGATGTCTCAATCACTTCACAAATATAAATCAGCCTTGTACATGTAAAATGCAAAGTAAAGTGTCTTTTGATCTTGGAAGACTTGGATTTTTTGTGTTAAACAATCACTCCTGGAAAGAGTAGACATGTTTTGCAATTTTATCTACTGTATATCTGCAATATGTATGGTGTCTCAGATTCATTCCTAACCAATTCCTATACGGGATTCATAGATGCATAAAATATAGAAAAAAAGTATATTGCATCTATAATTTCTGTAATTAGACCATTTATATCCACCATTACCTTGATTTACCCACATAAAAATGCACATAAAACAAAAAACAAAAATAACAGTTCATTATAAAAATTAAAGGTCAATGTAAAAATGTATAAATTGGTACAAAAAAGCATGCATTTTCCAATAGACATATGTTATTGCAGTGTAAATACCCGTTTTATTCCTAACTTTCAAGTCTGACATAGTCTGGTGTTCTCTGCTTGCGGTCCCAAACAGAATCAGATATCCCCAGACAAATGCAGCAACACATTCAAGTGATATCCTGCCCTGGACCCTGTCCATGACTGTATGTGCACTCCTATCCCTCTGTCTCTATTGCGCTGCACTACAAACTTACCTCGTCCATTGCCTCTATTGTCCATTGAGAGTTCAGAATTAGAGATGAGCGAAATTCTCAAAAATTCGATTTGGCTGCTTCACCTAACTTTACAAAACAATTTGCTTTCTGATAAGTTATTTTGTCACAAAGCACATTTCTTTGTAAGTAGCGGGTTCAATGACAGGAAATGGCGATTGCGCCGCCCCCCTTTCATTGAACCCCTCAGATGCCATGTTCTTTGCTGATTGTGGCATCTATTAATATTAAGGCCTTTAAGGGGTTAAAAATTGTACTTACCTTATCTATTTGAGCAAGAAGAGGCCGCCGCGGCCATCTTGCATAAAGATGAAGCATGAAATCTCACGTGATACGTGATGACAGCATCACGTTGGCCAGTGTGGTGATGTCATACATCACCGCACACAAGATTTTGCATGGGATCTTTAAGCAAGATGGCCGTGGCAGCCTCTTCGTTCTCAAATGGATGAGATGAGTATGATTTTTTTTTATTTTACCACCATTTCAGGGAAAATTGATTCATTACCACGAAGCAAGGGAAAATTTGGCTTCGCAGCTAATCAAATTTTCCCAGAAATTCCGATCAAAGTCGTCTTCAGATACATCGAATCACTCAACACTATCCAGAATGATATATTGGTGCATTAAGTTTGTTTTTATGTGGCCTACATGTGCTATTGTCTTATATTCACAATGACAAGGAGACAGTGGACCAGGTAAGTTTCTACTGTGCATGCCCTGGTTCTTGGATTTCAAAAATGCATAAGAGAGATAGAGGCGGTCAGGAGCCTGCATACAATCATTGATAGGTTGGTCAAGTGACCCTCCAAAGTGTAATGTCACTTACATTCCCTGTAGCTATTCTCCTGTTAACTACCGTTGGGTATGGGCACCAGGATTTTGTAATTCCATCCAGTCCATATAGGCTGAGGCCTGCAACTTGCCCATAAGTTGTGAGTGCTACTACTCCCTTTGGCTCTTAAAGGGCCATTATTTGTTCTTTGATCTTCCTAAGTATATTGCTGTCCACCCCTGGATTTTTAAGGCACCTTCTCCTGTGGGAGAGTACCTTAGCAATAACTTCTAGTTGTATAGTTTTCCACAAAGGTGAGATACTCGTCTTGTTTGTTCTCTTATGTACACAGTTCTGTCTGCCTGTGCATTTTACCCTTCTCTGCATGACGTGGCCTCTGCCTGATCTTCATACTGGCCCTGAGGTGCCTGCTTTCACCCGCCGACTAACTTTGGATTGCATGAACTCTGCCTCTCTGGACCTCATCTTGCCCCAGATTATGGTTTTGCCTGATCCCCTCACTGTCTATCACTGGTCTCTGAACAGAGACTACTCCAAGAGGTAGTGGCCTGCAGTAGAGTCCAGGTCCCTGTATAGTGGTAAAAGGGTGAAGGCCAGGGGCTACTTATAAAACACCAAGTAGCTCAAAGTCAAATATATTAAGTAGACACAGCAGATCTACATCCACTTTGTAACATCTGATTACACCAGGACAACACTTAGATAATGCTCTTAGGAGTAGCCCCCAAGACAAATCAGTTCAAGTGGCACAGTGGATCCACATCCACTTTGTAACATGCAGTTTGCACTGCAGCAGAATTCTCTTATGCATTAGCCCCATTAAATGGGGATAATCTGTGTGTGGCTACCCACTGCAGTGTCTGTTCCAGTTTCCAAATGGAAATCATAGCAAGAACTGACATTTTAACTTTTTGAGAGGGAAAAAAATGTGTAGTATTCATTAAGTTTCCCATTAAAAGCTCTGGGAAGAATATTGCAAGCATCATTATGCAGATCTTGGCACATTTAATGTGCCAAAATCCTACTCAGAAAAAAACTGAAAATACCATGAATATTAACACATAATGCAGTTTCCCATTGCTAAAGTAGTATGTTCAAGAGCAAATGAGTTTTTTTGTGCATTTCCTGCATTTATGGTGCAAAAGTGTTAACTATGTTCTTTGTCGTAGAATTATGCATTTTCTATGTACCAATAGTGATGAGCGGCAGGGGCAATATTCAAATTTGCGATATTTTACGAATATTTGAGCGAATATTCGCCATATATATTAGCAAATTCCTGATCTTCAGGCATTATGTTCTTGATTGCGGAAATTTGCATAAAATTTGCATAAAAATTCACAGAGACTGGTATTTAAATAAAAAATTAATATTTGTGAATACGAATATATTTTGAGATATTCTAAATATTCGCAAATTTTTGAAGTGCCGATATTCACGATTAAAATTCTCAATTTGAATATTCGTGATCAACACTATGTACCAACAGTTAATAGGTCTTAGCAACCATTTGATAAGTGGGGCTGTTGTCACCCTCCCCATAGGGAGTGGTTAGAACATTCAGCGTAGATACAGTAGATGTATGTGCAGTGCACTGAGGTAGAACACATCCGTGAAGAAATTAGTTCACAAGAAAACTTAAACATCAGTTACAGTGGACAGAAAATAATTTAAATATTTCAAAAGCGTTCAAGAGAAGGTGTAAGTAGATGTACTGTGGAGATGAACTGCTCAACAAGAAGCTCATAGATTCTATAGAAGATATTGTCTAGAAAGAGAAAGGCTTCAGACCCTGAAAAAACACTGACATTAGGGTCCACCCTGTAGTTGCATGTAGAAAGTGGGAAGTGTTGCACCTCTATTTCTAGATGCTTATTCAAAAGTCAGCTAAAGAAGTGCAGTGTGAGGAAAATTGCTTTAATGAGACATCTTGGCCTATTAACTGTTAATGCAGCCGTAAAACCTGTAAGATCTGTGGAAATTGCACTTGTGTAAGAACTGCCAGTCTATGCATGCTGAGAACTGTAACTGATGTGCTTGAACTTGATTCATAAGTAAAGAACTGTTCTACTGCAAATAGAAACATAGAAACATAGAAACATAGAATGTGTCGGCAGATAAGAACCATTTGGCCCATCTAGTCTGCCCAATATACTGAATACTATGAATAGCCCCAGGCCCTATCTTATATGAAGGATGGCCTTATGCCTATCCCATGCATGCTTAAACTCCTTCACTGTATTTGCAGCTACCACTTCTGCAGGAAGGCTATTCCATGCGTCCACTACTCTCTCAGTAAAGTAATTCTTCCTGATGTTACTTTTAAACCTTTGCCCCTCTAATTTAAAACTTTTAAATATTCTCTCCTCTTTTACCGTGATGATTCCCTTTATGTATTTAAAAGTTTCTATCATATCCCCTCTGTCTCTTCTTACTTCCAAGTTATACATGTTAAGGTCCTTTAACCTTTCCTGGTAAGTTTTGTCCTGCAATCCATGTACTAGTTTAGTAGCTCTTCTCTGAACTCTCTCCAAAGTTTCAATATCCTTCTGCAGATATGGTCTCCAGTACTGCACACAATACTCCAAATGAGGTCTCACTAGTGCTCTGTAGAGCGGCATGAGCACCTCCCTCTTTCTACTGTTAATGCCTTTCCCTATACACCCAAGCATTCTGCTGGCATTACCTGCTGCTCTATGACATTGTCTGCCCACCTTTAGGTCGTCTGATATAATGACCCCTAAATCCCTTTCCTCAGATACTGAGGTTAGTACTGTATCACTGATTTTATATTCTGCTCTTGGGTTTTTACGCCCCAGGTGCATTATCTTGCACTTATCGACATTAAATTTTAGTTGCCAGATTTTTGACCATTCCTCTAGTTTTCCCAAATCCTTTTCCATTTGGTCTATCCCTCCAGGAACATCAACCCTGTTACAAATCTTTGCGTCATCAGCAAAAAGACACACCTTACCATTGAGGCCTTCTGCAATTTCGCTGATAAAGATATTAAACAATATGGGTCCCAGAACAGATCCCTGAGGTACCCCACTGGTAACAATACCATGGTCTGAATATACTCCATTGACTACAACCCTCTGTTTTCTGTCCTTCAGCCACTGCCTAATCCATTCAACAATATGTGAGCTCAAGCTCAGAGACTGCAGTTTATTGATAAGCCTTCTATGTGGGACAGTATCAAAAGCCTTACTAAAGTCCAGATAGGCGATGTCTACTGCACCTCCGCCATCTATTATTTTAGTCACCCAATCAAAAAAGTCAATAAGATTAGTTTGACATGATCTCCTGAAGTAAACCCATGCTGTTTTTTATCAATCAACCCATGGGTTTTTAGATGTTCCACAATCCTCTCCTTGAGTATGGTTTCCATTAATTTCCCCACTATTGATGTCAGGCTTACCGGCCTATAGTTGCCCGATTCCTCTCTACTACCTTTCTTGTGAATTTGCACAACGTTTGCTAATTTCCAATCTTCTGGGATGACACCTGTTACCAGTGATTGGTTAAATAAATCTGTTAATGGTTCTGCTAGTACACCTCTAAGCTCTTTTAATAGCTTTGGGTGTATCCCATCAGGCCCCTGTGATTTATTTGTATTAATTTTAGACAGCCGACTTAGAACCTCTTCCTCTGTAAAGACACATGCATCAAAGGATTCATTAGTCTTCATTACCTCATCATTGCATCACAATTAATCACCATGAAGGGCACCCCGAACCACCATCAGGTATGCCCCAAAGGGTTGAAAGGTGCGTTCTTCCCTTCATTTCACAGCCCAGGGGAGTGTCAGAATGAACCACTACTACCATTATTCTTGCTACTGCCGTTCCTATCCTCTTCTGGGCCCACTGCAATAACATCTTTTTAAAGGCCCTTTTATACTGGGGGATGAACAGGCAATTTTCAGGAATAAACTGAATATTCTTAATAATTGCCTGATCGTCAGTGGAGGTGAAACTACATTTGCTTGTAGCCATCATCTCCTCTGTATAGGGACTAAGAAAAAAAAGGACAATGCAACAGCACTCTGCAGACACAAATAAAGTACAACAATGCCATAACTATAGAAAACATTCTGATGCTAATGATACACTTATTTTTCAAATTAGAGACTCTTGGCAAATACATTTTGTACAAAATTATTTGGGCCCATTTGCCAAACGTCAAGGCGATCTCTATCAAACGGGAACCTAACACTAAATACTACCTGTATGGCCACCATAAAATTCGGGGAGTGCAGGTTCCACATGCATGCTGGGTCCACTCTGCTTTTTACCATTTGTGGTGCCATAACGGCCTTCATTAAATCCAGGGATGCAGGTGCCAACATGCATGCTGAGCCCACTCTATGCTTCTCCTGATGCCAAATGGCTTCCAGTGAATACAATGAGAGCAGGCTAAAGCTTTATACTTACTCTGATTAAAATCAGTCTATGGGGCAGACAGGCTAGTCAGGGGT
Source organism: Bufotes viridis (assembly GCA_033119425.1). Taxonomy (NCBI): domain Eukaryota; kingdom Metazoa; phylum Chordata; class Amphibia; order Anura; family Bufonidae; genus Bufotes; species Bufotes viridis. Next base: position 156,310,967 of record CM065593.1, on the reverse strand, counting down.
GCAAGACCAACTGGAGTCAGCCCCACCTCCAGCTCTAGTACAACTGCAAATAAAGGAGGTCAGTCAGCACATCCCAATGTGCAGGTGCATGCTGCCATGGCTAGAAGCGCAAAGAAAAAAAGGACAATGCGACAGCACCCTGCAGACACAAATAAAGTACAACGATGTATAGGGACTAGTGATTGCCACTGCAGTCGTCCATTGAGTCATTGTTTGTGGGCAGCAGACCACTATTTACACAGAATGAACTGCTGTCCAGAAATAATGATTTTGGGTGTTGCATCAGCACAGGGAATCCAACTGATGCGATCAAGGCCTATATTTGCTTAGCTGCATTTGGAACATTATAAAAGTTTGCAGGATGGAAGATCAGTGGTTAGCATTGTTGCCTTGTAGGGCTGGTGTTTTGGCTTTGAATCTGAACAAGAGCAATATCTGCATGGAGTTTGTATGTGCTTCCTGCACTTGCATGGATTTCATCAGGAATTACGTACGCTTCTCTGGGTACACCGGATTCTTATTTCACTACAAAAAAAATTTAAATTAGTTTGTAAGGGGACTTGTACCAATATGAGTAATGACAATCTCTGTAAAGCACTGCAAAATGTTGACACTATCTAAATTATATAATATATAAAAAAAGCTTCCTCTTTGTTCCCAACAATTGCGGCACCAAGCATAAGGGTTAGTTGAGGACTCCATTCTGGAGATAGGTGTTGGACTCCCATCTATCAATCATGGTTTATCTCATAAATTGCACCTACTTTACCCTCTTTGCACCTCCCCCCAACATAACAGTATGGCAGCAGAGTGTGAGAGGTTTACGGAGCAGGGTCATCAGCTGATCTCACGCCATATGCGGTGGGTGCCAGCTGTGTATTACAGTCAGCAACCGCCCGCAATAACAGGGATGTGTGATAATGCCGATCTCGGTCAACCTCATACTGTGAGAATGCCAACCTCAGATGCCACGGTCAATAGCGACTGTGACATCTGTGGGGTTGGATAGGGGGGGGGCGGGGACACACCCTCTGTCCTCCAATGGATGCCCCTAAGGCTCCAATCGGTTGCTATGACAGCTTAGTGAAGGCTCCCAGCTCTGTTATATTACACTGCCTGAAAAGCCATGCTTAAGGTATAGCCTGACAGACAAACTCTGAAAATACCTGTGTTGTAAGGGTACTTTAATAAAGTACTGATTGGTTCTGCCCCCTTTAGCCCTTAGGATACTGGAGGTTTTTTCATTTTTGCGTTTTCATTTTTCTTCCCTATCTTCCTTGAGCCATAACTTTTTTATTTTTCCGTTCACATAGCTGTATGAGGGCTTACTTTTTGCGGGACAAGTTGTACTTTCTAAAGCCACCATTTATTATGGCATACAACGTAGTGGGAAGCGGGAAAAAAATTCCAAATGGGTGGAATTGGGAAAAAAATGCAATTACTTCACAGTTTTATGGGTTTTGTTCACATAGCATTCTGTTTGCGGCAAAACTGACCCATGCGCTTCATTCTCCTGGGTCAGTACAATTACAACGATACCACATATGTATAGGTTTTTTATGTCTAACTAGTGTAAAAATAAATGTAAAATGTTTTTTTACACCCCCATAACATTTTTATAATTATATCTACTGAGGTGTGTGGGGCTCATTAATTGTGGGACAATCTGTAGTTTTTATTGATACCATGTGTGTGACATTTTTTTATCACATTGTATTACATTTTTGGGGGTAAGAGAAGCAATGAAAAAATGGCAAATGTACAGTGCTGATAGCAAAGGGGATAATTCTGTCCCTTTTATTTTATCTTCTGTATTTTGTATACTGATATTCCTTGTTATGTAGTTAGTTAGGAATAGTAAGGCCCCTTTCACACAAGCGAGTTTTCGGCACGGGTGTAATGCATGACGTTAACGCATAGCACCCGCACTGTCTCCTGACCCATTCTTTTCAGTGGGTCTGTGTACATGAGAGTTTTTTCACGCATCAGTTCTGCGTTACGTGAAAAACGCAGCATGTTCTATATTCTGCATTTTTCACACAGCCCTGGCCCCTTAGGCTGCATTCACACGTCCGTGGAACACGGACCGTGTGATACCGGACTGGCACCCTGCTTAGTGCAGGAGCGCACAGCATCATTCGTTCCTATGACGCCGTGCACTTCCTGCTGCCGCCGCAGTACAATAGTGCACTCGTATAGATCATAGGAGCGTATTACTGTATTGCGGTGGCAGCAGGAAGTGCACGGCGTCATAGCAAACAATGACTCCGTGTGCTCCTGCACTAAACAGGGTGCCAGTCCGGTATCACACGGTCCGTGTTCCACGGATGTGTGAATTCAGCCTTAGAAGTCAATAGGGCTTCAGTGAAAAACTGACGGAAGCAAGTGCAGATGCAATGTGTTTTTCACTGATGGTTGCTAGGAGATGTTTGTAAACCCTCAGTTTTTTATCACGGGCGTGAAAAACACATCAAAACGCATTGCACTCGTGCGGAAAAAACTAAACAGCTGAACGCAATTGCTGATAAAACTGACTTAACTTATTAAATGGTGCGAGTTTCACTGAACACACCCTGAATGCATCTGGACCTAATCTGTCATGCTCGTGTGAAAGAGGCCTTAGATATACACAAACTCCATGGTGGTGAGGAGGTTACCTCAGAGACATGCATGCTGCACATTGGAGGAGGGGCTGAAATGTATAAACCTGGTTTGCACAGACAATTAATTGGCACTCCACTGAGGAACTTCTAGGTAGGCTGAATTTAATCTGAAACTCTATTTCTTTCTTGTAATGTCTTGGGGTGTCAGCCATGTGCTACGACATGACAACTGGAATCCCATCCCATATTGTATGTGTATTTATTTTACTCTGTAAATGTAAATAAAAAAAAATGTTCTTGATTTCATCACCTTGCCTTTCCCAAAACGTTAACAAAAATAAACTTGCCCAAAATTCTAACAATGGTGCCATTAAAAATATGGATTGTCCTGCAAAAATATGTCTTAATATGGCTGTGTGAACAGAAAAGTAAAAAAGTTTTGAGTTATGGAAGGCAGGGAAGAAAAGATGAAGATGCAAAATTGGCCCGGGTTAGAGGAGCGGAACACTTACTACAAAAGCAGTACATATTCAGCATGTAATTTTCAGTAACACAGGCAAATGATTACATTTCACCAAGAATATGCCTTGTAAACAAATACCTGAAGTGCTAAACCAAATAAACATACCGTAATTAAAAAGCAGCGTCTTTTGAACATTTTGCTTTAAAGCTTTAGTACAATAGTTGTCCACAAAGTTAATAGTTTGTTGCTATTGCAATGCAAAATGGCCATTTTCATTCCAGTTAATTAAGTGAAATTAATTTGTTATTCCTTGCAGTATTTATAGAATGGTTTTCTTAAGACACATTTTTATTTCTCTTGGGACAAGTTTTAAAGATATGTGGAATGAAGACAAAATAATCCCAGTTCCAATTTAGCTGCTTAAAGAGATGCAAATGAACCTAATACCTGAAACATTAGATTATTCTGAAGTTCTGATGAATATGTGGCCATGGAGAAAAGGGATTACAGAGTAGAGTTTGAAGACATGTAAAAAAATGTGCTCTACATAAATGACCAAGCACAATTCTGCAAATTATCATTAGCTTCCTGATGGACTCCTTCAGAATCCTATAGGGAATGGAAATGTGTTTCTTTGTGCACAAAGAAAGACTTTTTCACTTTAAGCATTCTGCTTTGAAAAGTTTCGATTCATCGACTACAGTATAAGCAGGACTCATATTTGCACATCTCTTTTCCTCGCCAACTTCTGCTATCTCTCTTCACACAGCCATTTACTTTTTAAAGGCAAACCAGAATTTTGTAGATTGTGCTATGAAACTAATCATGCATAGCCTTACTAATGCATAGAGCTTGGAAGGCTGTATGTTATATGTACCATGCCTACGAAATGGGTCAATATATATGAGTCACTATGACCCAAAGTAGAAAATGTTCAGAGTTACAAAAATACTTAAAGCTAGTAAACCTTATAGGCTGCTTTAAGGTGGATGCTGCTGTCCGAGTGCTGTGCTATCTGGCCTAAAGGGGTTGTGCAGGACATATATGTTGATGACTTATCCTCAGGATCATGGCAGTGTTGTATAATGATAACTACTAGCTCCATTCACTTAAATGAAGCGACTACGTGAAAATACACTACGCCACCTCTCCAGAGGAGACTATGGGCAGTGTATTGAACAGGAAGCAGCGTTCACATGGATCGCCGCCTCCTCATCAAATATCTCATGCCTTGGGTCATGTATCCTCATTCTTCCTATTTTCTGCATTCTGATGCGATAAATTGCATTTTGAGAAATTTGCCCAAATCATAGCACCAAAATTTGGATTGGACCAAAAAATGCGAGTCAAATTTGATTTGTTTAGAATTAATTTGCTCATCTCTATTTACTACTAACCCCATCCCATCTCGAATGAAGCCAAAATAATCCCATTTCCAGTTCCTAACAAAAGCCTCCAGGACTGTCCAGTAATAATGACAAAAACATTTTTGGTAGGATGTACAGGTCCCCGAAAGTGAAGGAGAGTGCAGAGTGCATGCATGGCATGCCCTCAATTCATTTCTATGGGACTTCCAAAAACAGCTGAGCCAGCACTTTGCTTTTTTTGGCTGTCCTACAGAAATGGAGGATGGCTGCTCTCTGCTCACTTTGGGGGTACTGTTCTGGAGACAGGTGTGGGTTCCAGGGATGGGACCCACACCTGTCTGACATTGTTTGCATATGCTTACGATATGCCACCAATATCTCAGATGAGGCAACCACCTGACCTACTCTAGTAGGAATCTGATAGAGGCCTGTCTTCTTTAAGACCCTCATCAATTGGCAAGAGCAAAAAGCGTCCACATTACAATCTCTTGTTTCTAGAGGACCTAATCCTTGTTTAATACATAATTTCCATTAGCACTGATAAGGAATGCAACTAGCATAAAGTCCAAGGAACCGCCTATGACTTTATTTTGAGAATATAGGCCAAAAACAATCTGAAACCGTTTTGCACTAAATAAAGCAGCTTATACTTCATTTGGCAGTGCCCTGGATGTTTCATGCTATTGGATTTCGATGGAACCCACACCCCCAAGATACCATACCAAAAATTACCCTGGTGTGCATGCCACCAATTTACATAGTGCTGTAAAGGAATTAAACATGTGCTGCCTGCGTTCCACATGGAATAAAGTTCATTAAAGGGGTCCCAACAATTGGGAAACTCTGTATGATCAGTTTATCATTGGAGGACCCTTCTAACAAAAAGTGCTTGTATAAAGTGGATTACCCCTTAAAGGTCTTATTTCTTGAAGAGGTAACCTAACTGAAATTAAGTGCTGATGTTCTAATGGGATAACAGAAGGACAGAATTGTTCTGGTGTAGATTGCAACGCAGAACTGTAGGTCTATGAACAAATATGATTCATGACTGTGCCAATGTTTGCAAAGCATAGACGGTGAACTGAAGCAAACAACTTTTAAAGGCTATGGGTACATTTGCACTGATTTGTTGATAAGGTATTTGCTTCCTAAATGCAAAATCAAAGAAGTTAATCAATCACAGTATAGTCATGGTCTAGACTCGGTTCAGGTTATCACTATATGATTGCCATGATTAGCACCAATAAACTGTTCTGTGGCTGCTCCAGGGCTGGAATTTAGCTACGGAACTATACAACTCCATCCTCTATGGAGTTTACAGAGCTGGTTACTGCTGTGTTGCTCCTCAATGCACAACGGGCACACCTGCATAGTTCCAGCACTGGAGCTACTGCAGAACAGCTGATTGGCGGGGGTGAGGAGTGGTGGATTCACACTAGATAGTGATGTCATATCCTAAAGACAGAGCATCACTTGCAAAGGAGTGGACAAACCCCTTAAGCAATTTTCTAAATAGCCTTCATTAAAAGTTTACTTCCATTTTGTTTCTGCAGAGTGCGAGTGCGCAACGTCAGTAACTGCTGCAGCAACTGCTCTCTCTGATCTTTTGTCAGTGTAGAAACAGCAGCAGGAAGGGGGTGGATATACATGCCAGATCAGAGTGAGGAGATGGGGAAAGAATCCAAGGAGGGCAGCTCACACAGGCAATAGGGAGGAAAGCACACACAAGGCAGTTTATACGGGAAGGTAGAAGCAATGTGAACACACAGGTGCTGAATGTATTGGTGGAAGGGAAACATATAGGCACACACTATGACCTGATGCTGTGTGATGTCAGGTCACAGTGAAGTGCTAGGCCAGCAGAAGACCAGGGAGCAGTGAGTGTCAGTACCCTCCATAGCAGGACAGGTATGTTCATTTATTTATTTATTTTTGTTTGATGGAGCTTGGGGTTCTGATCTGAGGTCTAAGGGGGGATTGGGGTCTACTCTGAGGTCTGAGGAAGAATGGGAATCTGATACAGAGGTCTGATGGAACTTGGGGGTCTGATCTGAGGTCTTATGGAGCGTGGGGGTCTGATCTGAGGTCTGATGGAGTTTGAAGTCTGATGGGTTCTGATTTGAGGTATAGAGGTCTGATAGAGCTTGGGGGGTCTGATCGGAGGTCTGATGGAGGTCTGATGGAGCTTGGGGGTCTGATCTGAGGTCTGATGGAAAATTTGGTATGTAGAAATAATTTTTTCAATGTTAAAGGTGTAGCCTTAATGACAGAAAATGCCAGCCATTTTCAGAAAGCAAATGTAATAATATCAGTTGGGGCATACTTTTTTATTATTATTAATTATTATTATTATTATTATTATTAATTATTATTAAAGTGCCATTCATTCCATGGCATTGTACATATGAAAAGGGGTACTTTATTAATAGTTGCTCTGTTCGGACTGTTTCTCTTTAACAAAATTGCAGTAAACTGACACCAAAATAATTATGCCTCGGTAGGGGTTATTTGTAATGACAAGCAGTCTACAATTTGAACTTTTTATTTGAATTACTTGAATCAGTAAACTCACTTCATTAAACAGAATAAAAAATACCTCACACACACATTAATATGATAAATTGCCAGTTGCGGCATGTTTTAAATTCAGTGAGTTTTGCTGCATCATAATGAATTACTAGAAGAAACCTGTGGTGACTAGCTTTAAGTATTCAGTTATTAAGAAATCAAAGAAATATGACACATTCGGGCCCAAATCAAAAATTAAAGTAATGATAATTTAGCTTTCTTGTAGGACAGTATAAATTAAGTTCTGCAGTTCACAAAATGTTACCTAAAATGTTTTATTTATTTATATAGCATAGTTGTAAAGACATATATATATATATATATATATATATATATATAGAGAGAGAGAGAGAGAGAGAGAGAGAGAGAGAAAATGTAAAATCGCAGCATGCTCTATATTGTGCGTTTTTCACGCAACGCAGGCCCCATAGAAGTGAATGGGGCTGCGGTAAAATCGCAAGCATCCGCAAGCAAGTGCGGATGCGTTGCGATTTTCCAGCATGGTTGATTAGCAACGGGATCAGATCTTTATTATTTTCCTTATAACATGGTTATAAGGAAAATAATAGTATTTTAATAAAGAATGCATAGTAAAATGAAGAGGAAGGGGTTAAAATAATAAAGTTAACTTACCTTAGCCATTGATCGCGTAGTTGCGATCTGTCCTCCTTTCTCAGCATCAGCTAACACTCAAAGACCTAGATGACGCCACATCACATGGTCCAATCACATGGTCCATCACCATGGTAAGATGGATCATGTGATTGGACCATGTGATGTGACGTCATCACAGGTCCTTTAGTTGTTAGCTGATGCTGGGAAAGAGAGGACAGATCGCAACTACGCGATCAAGTGGCTAAGGTAAGTTAACTTTTATTATTTTTAACCCCTTCCTCTTCACTTTACTATGCATTCTTTATTAAGAATGCTATTATTTCCCCTTATAACCATGTTATAAGGGAAAATAATAAAGATCTTGTCCCGTTGCTAAGCAACCATGCGGGAAAATCGCACTGCATCCGTACTTGCTTGCGGATGCTTGTGATTTTACTGCAGCACCATTCACTTCTATGGAGCATGCTGTGATTTTCACGCAACGCAAAAGTGATGCGTGAAAATCACCGCTCATGTGCACAGCCCCATAGAAATGAATGGGTCCGGATTCAGTGCGGGTGCAATACGTCCTCCTCACGCATTGCACCCGTGCGGAAAACTCGCCCCTGTGAAAGGGACCTTAGTGTATTACCAGTGTCATACAGTAGATTGACAGCCTGCCTGCCTGTGAGACCCAGCCAGGGGGCTGGGTCTCACAGACTTCCGTAGAAGGCAAGCTTCAATGCCTATGGAAGGCAGCCCAATGCCTTGACAGCAATCGGATCCCTGTCACAGCAATGCAGCGACCTGATGGGGACAAGGAGGGAGAACCCTCCCTCAACACAGCCCATACATGCCTCAGTCAGCATTAAAGCATCGGCATTGGTGTATTCACCAATATAGGTGTATACAGCAGGAGCTCGGCTGTCAGAACAGCACCTACACCCGCCTGATCAGCACGCTGTACCTGTATCGTGGGTGATGGGAAGTCACTTAACGCTGAGCCGTACATGTACAGCAAATATCGGGAAGGGTTAAAAGTGTTTTCCGAGACTTTTATATTGATGACTAGGGATGAGCGAATCAAAGCGGACAAAGTGGAATTCGATCCGAATTTCAGGAATTATTCGATTTGCACCGAATCCGAATTTCCTCACACTTTGTGGTAATAAATATAATTTTTTCCTAAAATGGCTGCTGCACATGTTAGGACATGGAGCAAGGAACTCTGGGAATGGGGGATCACCCATAATGCCATGCATGCAGCGAATCAGCAGCCAGCCAGCCCTGTGATGTCGCAGCCCTATAAATAAATTCAGCCATCATGGATTCAGCCATTTTTCAGTGTACTTAGTGCAGGGAAAGACATTAGCAGGCATTAAAGGACAGTGCTAGGAAAGACTTAAAAATGTATATTTTGCTCTATAGAAGTTCTGGGAATGAGCGTTAGAAGTTTAGGGAAAGGATAGAGAGAAATTATTACACAGTATTGAAGCAGAACAGGGTTCAATAGGGGTGTTTACAGCCTGGGTAATAGGAACAATTAGAGATGAGCGAATTTCATATTTTGAAATTCGTTCACGCTTCATTTGGCGGTAAAAACAGAATTGCGATATAGATTCCGTTACCACGGACCATAACACAATTATATGACAGAATGCATAACGGAATGCCTTTAGAGGCATTCCGTTATTCATTCCATCATTATAGAAGTTTATGGCCTGCATAACGGATTCGTCCCGTTTTAGTTATGCAGGGGAGTCTTTTACCACCAAACGAAGCGTGAACGAATTTCATAACATAAAATTCGATCATCTCTAGGAACAATCCTATTACACCTTGCTGCACTGAGTGCAGATCCAAATTGCCATTATACTGCGGCTCATTTCAGGTTTGCAATACTTCTGTAATTCCAGCAAACCATCCTTGTTATTGGGGTCTTATTAACCCTTGTGCAGTTATATATATGCTCTAAAGCCTTTTTTTGTCATGTATTAGTGGGGGGAAAAAAAGGGCTTATTAGCCGTTGTATGTTGAAGTGAGAAAATTACAGCCCTTTTTGGCGTGTATTAGTGGCAAAAAAAAATATTATTTGCCGTTCACGGCCACAGCTATATGTTCTAAAGTAAAGCCTCTTTTTGTTGTGTATTAGTGGGGGGGGGGGGCTTATTAGCTGTTGTGTGGTGAAGTGAGAAAATTAAAGCCCTTTTTGGCATGTATTAGTAGCAAAAAAAAAATTATTTACCGTTCACGGCCGCAGTTATATGCTCTAAAGACTTTTTTTGGTGTGTATTAGTGGGGAAAAATAAATAGGGCTTATTAGCCATTGTGTGGTGAAGTGAGAAAATTAAAGCCCTTTTTGGCATATATTAGTGGCAAAAAAAACTTTTATTTGTCACTCACGGCCGCAGTTATAAGTTCTAAAGTCTTTTTTGGTGTGTATTAGTGGGCGGGGGAAAAAGGGACTTTTAAGCTGTTGTGTGGTGAAGTGAGAAAGTTAAAGCCCTTTTTGGAGTGTATTAGTGGGGGGGAAAAAAGGGCCTTATTAGCCGTTGTGTGGTGAAGTAAGAAAATTACAGCCCTTTTTGGCATGTATTAGTGGCAAAAAAAGTATTATTTGCTGGTCAGCACATGGTCGTGTGCATGAGACCTTAGTGGGGGAAAAAAAGGATTATTAGCTGTTGTGTGGTGAAGTGAGAAATTACAGCCCTTTTTGGCATATAATAATTTCCTTTTTATTTACTTATTTGATCTAACAGTATGTCAGACAGAAAAGTGACAGGCCCTGCACAGGGGAGGGGCACAGGTCTAAATGGTCTCAGCAGAGTAAGGGGGCGTGGCAGCAGGGGTCACTTCGAGGGGTCTGAACTCCCAGTGTCAGCTAGCGGTCGTGTCTTGACCAGCAACCCAGTGGTTCTTAATCTTCGACTTCGTCACAAGTGACATCAGACACCCTTAGTTGGCCTGGCCCGGGAGCAGGCCCTGTGCCCTAACCTATCCTCAATCTGCCTTTGGCCTTTTCTGTTCTCTCAGCCAGAGAAGTACTATATTCTGTGGGCTCAGCTCCACTATACAGCGAGGACGAGCTACTAGAGGACAGTCAGCAGCTACTGCCCATCCAGAGGAGACATCCACCGCTTCCTCTGGTAGACGGGCAAGTAGTGATGTTGAGAGTGGCGTGGGAGCTGGTGTTGCAAGCTTCCAGGCTCCTGGCTCAGAGACCATTGTGGAGGACATCAGTGATGTGTAGACAGTACTATGCGTGTTGCTGTGGGCACAATGTTCTAAACCACTATAGAGGCTCTCTGCAGCCAGGAAATACCTGTTTTGTAATGCAATTTGGCACAAATTAGTTTGGATCGAATTGAATCTTTTCGGCAAATTCGGCGAACCGACCAAATCAAATTTTTGAGAAATTCGCTCATCTCTATTGATGACCTCTCTTCTGGATAGGTAATCAGGATCTGATCATTGGGGGTCTGACAATCAGGACAACACCACTCAGCTGTTTGAGAAGGTACCGGCATTGGCAGTAGTGCCACAGCCTTCTGACAACTTAGCCTACGCCATGTGATGCCACATTCATTGGTCACATGGCCTAGGCAGAGCTCAGCCCCATATAAGTGACCATAGCTGCTATACAATGTACGGCATGGTGCTTGGTAAGCTGATAGAAGGCCGCAGCGCTACTGCGAGCACCGGTGCCTTCTTAAACAGCTGATTGGTGGAGGTGCCAGTTATTGGACCCCCACTAATCAGATACTGATAACCTATTCAGTAGAAAGGTCATCAGTATAAAAGTTTAGGAAAAGCCATTTAAGACTATGTGCAAACTCGTTTCATTTTACTATTTTAGTGAAGTTGGAGCAATTAAAATTGGTTGCAACGGTGGACATACCTGCATGAATAATTGAAAGAAAATCTTCAGCACTTTCAGTTGATGTTTCATAGAGAAGGTACATATAGCTCCTTTAACCCCTTAATAATCAAACCTATTTGAGCCCTTATGATGTAAATTGTCGGTTCAGCAGCCACAATTATTTCATTTTTTTTTTTTTTATCAAAGTGACATTTTATACTCAATGATTATGTTCATTGTAAGTACTAGTGTTAAAGTAGGAACTAAGCCACACATCTGCTCCAGGCCTGCAAGAAACATCTGTGCATGGCTTATTCTATGACAATCTAAAAAAAGGCCCCTTAATAAACACAGTACAAAGGTGTTTTGGTAGTCATTAAAGTGTTAAGATAATCTTTTAGACATTTGCTATATTTTGCCCATCTGTCTAGCAACATTATACGACAGTTAGTGTTTAATTAATAATCCAGGCTGAATGCTCTTTCGTACAGTTAATGGCTAATAGCTTTTCTTAGAGGCTTGTGGACAGTGACAAATTCAGTGGTTAGTGATGTCCTTCTGGAAAGATGCATTGTCTTAAATATTAACCACAAGATGATTTATTTCTTTTTTTTTTATGATAAATAATTGTTAATAAATGAACTTTTGGGCCAAAGGAAAAACTAGAACCTATGCAACCTTCACACTTGGCAATTACTCCACTGGGTCTGAGCACATACGCCCATCATCTTATAGAGAGATGTATGCAGTTTAGCAAAAATAAAGATCAATAAGCATTTCCATACTGTTTTAGAATTTACAGTATGTTTTGAGAATGTGGCCAATGGGAGTGCAATGATAACTTCTCATAAAAGCGAATTTGCTTCACTTAAACTCCAGCTCACTGAAATGTTTATTTGCTCACCACATTCCTTTAATTTATAGCACTGCTGTTTTCCAATTACAGTTGCTCTTACTGTGAAACCACTCCAGAGGGCTTACCATTTTATCATTTATTATTTTATCATAATTCATCCACCAAACTGCATTACCTACTGATTAACCCAGTTAGGACCACACTAGATATGGATAAAATGACCACAACAGTGGTCCACATGTTTCAACCGCCATATTCAGTAGAAATAAAGTAATCGCATTATACTATCATGTAATGTGCCACTTGGGGACACATCCCCAGGGACATTCAACTGGGTTCAAGTCAATTTTAATTTTTTAAAATATGCTGATAGAAACACATTGTCAGTATACTCTGGGCTGAAAATGATGATAATGTGATATAATCTTCATAATCAGCTTAAAAAAAAGCAAGGATTTATTTTACATTTTTTTATGGATTGTAGAAAAAAGTTTAATATTTTTATGCACTGCCTAAGAATTTATTAACAAATAGGAACCCTTCAATAATCTTTCACGCTTGTCAATAGAAGAGATGAAAGGAGCCTGAAATGATCAATCTCTTGACAAGTGAGTTTGGTAAAGAGGACCTATCACCTTTCTTCCATGGCTGTTTTAGTAACTACTTGCATTAGCCAGCTAATAATTTTGAAGCGTCTATTTTTTATAACTGTATGTTGTGCCATTAATCTCTTATTCTTACTTGAAGCTTATAAATTCATTTCCAGGAGTCTGAAATAAAGGTCCAACTGGGTGTCACCAGTGTGGGTGTGTTCCTGCATAGTCTGCCACTGCCAGCACTGATTGGATAGATTCAGACTATACATGAGCCCACTCCCAACTAGTAAAAACCATTTCTATCTTTATTGCAGACTACTGGAAATTCATGCACAAACCTCAAGAAGGAATAATAGAAGAATGGTACAAAGTAGAGACATAATAATAGATTCTCCAGACTTGTTATTACATGGGGAATTCATGTAGTTAATAACATACATGTCAGAAGAGGCAACAATTCATCTTTAAGGGCATTGCTCATTATATTTTTCTTGGAAAGTAATTCTTATGGTAAAAATAATCATTTGGTGGTCAATTCTTTTGGTACAGAGCAATAATCCTCCAGCCCACTAAGAGTGTAATTTGAAAAAATACTGGCAGTCAAGTTTAGGGGGTCCAAACAGGTTGATCAAATCTGCATACATCTGTACTATATATCAATGGGATCTTCTTGTGGTGGCTTTGGCCCAACAACCTTTTTACTTTGCATGAGGACTGGAGAATTGATGTTCCACACTAAAGAAATAAATCACCATAAGGGTATTCTTTGGCTGGCTGCACACACTGCAGATTTATGTGCAGAAAATCTGCATGAATTTTTGGGCAGTGGTTAGCACTGGTGCCTTGCCCTAAGGTCCGAGGTTCAAATCTGACGAAGGACAACATCTGCATGGAATTTGTTTGCTCTCCCTGTGTTTGTGTGGGTTTCCTCCAGGTACTCTGGTTTCCTCCTGCACTCCAAAGACATACTGATAGAGACCTTAGATTGTGAGCCCCAATGCGGACAGCAAATTATGCTAATGTCTCTAATGCGTAATATAGCAGCGCTTTATAAATGCGTAAAATAAATAAATAAAATCCGCACCAAAAATGCACATAAATCTGTACTATTTTTTGTTTTTGTGCGTTATTTGTTTAGTTTTTATCTGATTTTTGGTGTGGATTTTCAGCAGATTTTGTGCAGATCTCACCCTTTTACTGAAAAGAAAAATGCAACAACAACTGACATGCAGATTTCAAAATCCACACAGCAGGTCAATTTCCGCACCTAAGAACAAAACAAAGGTGTACATAAGATTTACCTGCTGGTATTGTATCACACTGTGGTTTTTCAGCACAAACATTCACACTGAAAAACCATGCGTAATCTGAATTGTGTGCAGTTACCCAATTAGTGCAGATTGTGCAATGCTAAGTAACACTTCTCTTTAGAAAGTAATATTTCACATATACAGTCGATTTGTACAAAATCAATTAATAGAGTTCTCCTTGTGTAGCCGCCTTTCTTTCTGCACAAACTGCATTAAAGATCAATTATCACTCCTCTGCTCTGCTATGTGTTAACAGGTAGAATCATGCATAATGCATTGCACACTTGAAATCTCAAAATTATTTTTAAAGAAGCACTCCCACAAAAACGTTTGTTCTGGCCCGTTAGAAGTACTTGATGTAAATTGTAGTAAATAAAATCCTCCTACCAGTGACTGTAGTTCTGAGTTAACCACTCTTATGTGTGAATAGGAATTCAGTTTCTCTACTCATTACTATGGGAATGACATTGGGTATTTAATAGGAATGAATAGAGAAACTGACTTCCTGTCCACACATAAGAAACTGTCTCCATTTCAGAGTCAGAGCATAGGTCACATAACATAGCTGAAGACCGTGTCGAACTGGTGTGCCTAGAGCCCACCAGTAAAATTCATTCTGAGGGCCCACTGTACAGCTACATGCAAATGATTCCTGCACACAGAGCAATAAGTCCCTCAAGCTGTATGACTATGGGACTCCCTACAATAACTTGGCTGGCTGGCCTGATTCCTAGTAGCCATTTTAGCCACCCAATGCATCTATAATAATAAATTGGGTAGCTTGTTTAATAATCTGCCCATTTTGTAACATGGATACAGGCTGGTTGAGATGCTGGGCTAGGGGACTGTAGGCCCACCTTTGTCTGGAGCTCACCGGGGGATTCATCTGTTACCCTGTGCACCAGTCCAAGCCTGGCTGAAGACCAGGAGGGAGTAAATACCTTATAGTCACTAGTTAGATTGCCCCACTGCAATTTACATCATGTACATTTCTAATGGGCCAGATAATAAAAATGTTTGTCGGAGTGCTTCTGTAATGTCTACATGAACAGTAAATGAAATACCTTTGCTCCACAGTTGATCTAAAAGATTTTTGTCCAGTGGTTGATTGAGAATAATAAGTCCACATTTCAAGTGTTCTGTAAGAAATTGCAAAGATTTTACTTTTCAATCAGAACATAAAGAAATAGGCAGAAACACAAATCAATGAATTAAAAGTGATTGTATGTAAGAACACGAAGGTCTATCAAATGTATGGAAATATTTCTTCTATACATCATCTTATGGCATGCTGGCACTGTCAAGCAAAGCATAATTTGATTAGCAACTTCCATTTGAAGTGTTAGCCATATAAAATGTGCTGTTTCTTTTAGCTCTTTAATGCCTGTGGTGCCATTTGTATAACTAAGTTTCCATATTCTGAAAAAAGGGTCTGCTTTTTTCCCCCCAGAACCAGCATCACTTCTACCCATGGGCCGTTTTGTATTGCAGTTTATCACCATTCAAATATATAGGACTGAGCTGTAAGACCGGACAGAGCCCATTGACAAGAGTGGTCTTGTTCCTGGTAATATACTTTATCTTTTTTCTAATCAAGGACGATCACTTAAAACAATTTACCAGTTTTTGGGATATACATAGAAGATGGGGGTCTTCTTCAAAATTGTGCTCCTTTAACTACTACTTCTAGGTGGAGAAAGAAGGGCACAAAATTTGTTTATTCTTATTATCAGGGGCCCCCCCCCCCCCCACACACACACAGAGGCAGCAAAGTAGTGTTACTGTGAGCGGTTAAGCAAGTTGAAGATGAAATGATCTCCAAAAGGCATAAAGTTAAAGATGAAAGACACATTCTAACATTTTAAGCAATATCATTCTATAATTTTGCTGTTGTACAATTTTAGAGCGAAAAAAGACAAGGAGTATCTTGCAAAAGTATGAGAACCCAAGGAGATTTGAGTGCTCAGATAACTTTGACCGATGTCTCAGACCTTAAATAACCTGTTAGGGTTAAAAGGGTTTTGCCATCTCAGACAATGGGGGCATATCGCTAGGATATGCCCTCATTGTCTGATAGTTGCGGGACCCAATGAGAACGGAGAACGGAGCAGGGAAATGAACGGAGGGCGCACTGCGCCTCCGCCCTCCATTCATTTCTATGGGGCCGCTGAAAATAGCCGAGCGCTGGCTCAGCTATTTCCGTCTGGCCTATAGAAATGAATGGAAGCAGGGGCTGTACATGTGCGGTGCGCTCCCATTCACTTCTATAGGAGCAGCGGGGAGCAGCGCTTGGTGGTGAACGAACCCCTGGAAATCCAGGGTCCTTCAGCCACAGCTCTCCCCGATCCGTTCTCGTTGTAGGTGCAGGTCCTAGCGATATGCCCCCATTGTATGTGATGGGAATATCTCTTTAAAGCTTGTTCACAATCAACATTAGGAAAGGCTAGGTGATGCAAATTTCAAAGCTTTATAAATACCCAAACTCCTCTAACCTTGCCCCAAAAAACACCAGCCGTGAGTTCTTCTAAGCAGCTCCTGGAAAAAAGTTTTCTGTTTTTATAGACTGCCTAGCAAATTATTGACAAATAGGAACCCTTCAGTAACCTTTCATGCTGGTCAATAGAAAAACCTGAACAGAACCAGAAACAATTAATCTCATGTCAGTGAGTTTGGTAAAAGAGGACCTTTCACCTTCCTCTCATGGCTGTTTTAGTAACTACTTGCATTACCAACATACTGTAATAATTTTGTAGTGTCTATTTTTATGACTGCATGTTATGCCATTCTTCTCTTCTTCTCACTTGAAGTTTTGAAATGAATTGCCAGCAGTCTGCAATAAAGGTCCAACTGGGTGTTACTGATGTAGGTGTGTTCCTGCATAGTCTGCCATGGCCAGCACTGATTGGATAGTTTCAGACTATACATGAACCCACCCCCAACTAGTAACACCCAGTTGGATCTTTATTGCAGAGTCCTGGCATTCATAAACCTCAAAAAGAAATAATAGAAAAATGGTACAATGTAGAGGCATAAGAATAGATTCTCTAGACTTGTTATTACATGAGGAATGTATGTGGTTAATCTCCGTATAAAATTCCGGAACACATGACGGAATGCCGGATCCGGCATTAATTCCCATTGACTTGTAATAGTGCGCATACGCAGACCTTTAAAACTGTGAAAAAAAATCAAGACAGATCCGTCTCTCCGTCTGAAAATGGAGAGACGGATTAGCATTTGCAATGCATTTGTGAGACGGATCTGCATCCGGATCCATCTCCAAATGCTTTCAGTCGTCATGCGGTATGACGGATCTGGCGGGTAGTTCCGGCGACGGAACTACCTGCTGGATCCTCAAACCGCAAGTGTGAAAGTTGCCTTACCTGAGCTTTGAGGTTGTCTAGTCTCTAGTAACTAGCTAAAATGTGATCTCTCCTCTGACTACCCATGTACCATATATGTCGCCTGCCTAGAACTTGGAATTTCTATCTGAATTACGCCTGTACTTTGCCTGCTCCGGCTGTGGAATTGTTAACTGGAATCCGCATCGAAACTGCACAAAAAACACACATAAGTCTATTGTATTTATTGTGTTTTTTGTGCATTATTTGTGTGGTTTGTATGCAGTTTTTGGTGCAGATTTTCCACAGACCTCACCTTTTCAATGGAAAGGGTGAAATTGGCACAAGAAAAATGCAACAACAATTGACAAGCTGCTAGTACTGTATTACACTGCGTTTTTTCCACATAAAAATTGTCACTTAAAAACATGCGTAATCTGCATTATTGTGCAGAATGTGCAATGAAAAGTAAAACTTCTTTTTAGCAAGTAATATTTCATATATAGATTCGTACAAAATCAATTAACAGAGTACTCGTTGTTTAGCCTAGAAAGGATTAGTTTGGATTGCTAGAAAGGCAAATCAGAACCCCCGCTTGATTGCAAAAGACCTGGAGTTTTGATACATTGTTCTATTGTTCAGCAACAACCACACAAATATGGCCTTCATCGAAGTGTCATCAGAAGAAAACCTTTCCTGCATCCTCATTACAAAATTCAGTGTCAGACATTTGAAAAAGAACAACTAATAGTCATTACCTATATCAACTGGTCTCCATAATAGAAATAGTACCCTCCCAGAGGTTGCCCTTCAAGGCAACTGCATCTAGAAAAGCTGTTCTCATATGCTTTACTCTGATAAATGGCTTTTGTCCTGAAAGGGCTAGTTGCAAATGTGAGGCTATTTTACATAAGCATGTTTAAAGGCAAGAAAACATCTCTGTCAGTTAGTTGTGTGAAAATAATGCAGCCCTCATATGATCCTGCATTCTGTTTACCTACTTGCTGTGCAGTAGCAAGTATGTATAGTTATAGCTCCTTCTATCCAAATTCACCTCAATTGGACAGCTCCTTCCTATCCACCTGAGGATACATCATCAATATAGCAAGAACAGACAACACCTTTAGCAATTATATTTCACAATTTTGGATCAACTTCATATGAACCAGAGAGACCTACAAAGTAACATTCAACTGAAAGTGAGACAAAACAATTACAACACCCCACCAAATTTACACCTCTCCGAATGAAACATACAAGCTAGTTCTCTTTCTAGAAGGACAATAAAATCAGAATGTCTTAAGAGAATTTTACCTTAGTTGGTTGACTGGCCTCTTGGGGTACTCTTTAGCATTAGGGAGACAAAAAATATGCCAGGTGACACTACTCTTGGTTTCCAGTAAGAGTATATGCAAATTGCATATCTTACTTAGGCATGAAAAAAGCTTAGAATTCTTTTCAGTTTTGGAATATAAGCCAATTTGAATATCTTTTCCAGAAAGCCAAAGGTATAAAAATTAGCTTGTCTGGGGGCATGGCTTGTCCTTCATGAGAGTCAAGCGGACCGGGAGGCTGTCATGGATAACAGTACAGTGCCTCTTATGTTACCAGAAAGAGTGGCGGGCTCCCCTGTAAGCCCTGGGACCCCCACTGGGGATGAAGGATCAGCCAGATGGCGGGAACCAGCTAAACGCCTCAGCGTTATTTTGGGCGGCCCCCTCCACGAGCCCTGCGAAGCAAAGGCAGTGCATGCAAGCAGAGGAAAACGGCTGAGGGGTAAGCAACTTTCCTGGGCTTGATTTACAAGGACAAATACCTCTATCTGACTGTTAGTATTCAGCCACTCACTTCAGCAAGGCATCACTCAACTAACATCCCCTCTGTAATCAACCGTTGCTGATATAGAACATCGAGTGACCCATATAGAAACTAAAATCTGAGAATTTAAAGGTTCTTATAACCAGCTCATTGACGCTCCCCAAGCCTTAGACGATAAGGTTACATCATTGAGAGCCAAAGTAGTGTATTTGGAGGACCGTTCTTGCAGAAATAATATCAAATTCAGGGGCATCGTTGAAGAAGTTACCAAACAAGAACTGACTCCTTACTTGCAAAAACTACTCCTGCTTCTATTGCCTGGTAGTACCCCTTTGGACCTTATTTTTGACAGGACACATAAGGTAGCTGGCCCAAAAGACATACCAGAAACAACGCCCCGTGATGTCTTTGCGAGACTGCATTATTACCATATTGAAGAAGGAGTCATGAAAGCAGCTCGCAAGATCAAAGAACTACCTGCTTCATTTCAATCAGTCAAAATCTTTGCCGATCTCTCAGCAACCACTCTGAAACTTAGAATACAACTACTACTTTGACCCTAAGGCTGGGAACACACCTAGGCGTTTCTGAATCGCGCGTTTTTGGATGCGCGTTTTTGTCACTAAGAAACGCGCGTCATACGCGCGATTCAGTGAATCTCCCCTATGGCAACATTGTCCATAGGCGCGTTAAAACGCCCCAAAGAAGCTCATGTACTTGTTTAGCGTTGGGCTTTACAGCGTGTTCAAACACGCTGTAAAACGCCCAAATGTGAACCATGCCCATAGGGATGCATGGCTTTTCACATGTTGAGCGTTTTTCAGCGCGTATGAACGCGCTGAAAAACGCTCAGGTGTGTTCCCAGGGTAACTGTCATGCTAGGGGTGCATAACATACCCTATCGATGGGGATTCCATGTGAAAATTATCATCACTCGCAATAATGCTACATTTGTGATCTCCTCGGTGCGAGATGGGATTCAACTTCTTACAGGATGGAACATTACAGTCAACCAATCCGTCTCAGTACCACCCGCTCCGCTTACCAAAGTGAGATCCGACTGGAAGCGGACCTCGTCTAAATAAAAATCTTCAAGATGAGTAGAAACCTGGTCACCTTGAGAAGTATATATCTATGCTGATATCGGTGCTGGACTGCACTACTTTAATTGTTTGTGTTACTTTTTCCTTTCTTGATTGCCAGTTTCAATCACCCACCTATGACATGGCATCTTCCTTGCAGAAGACACCTACACCCACTGTTGTATTCCACCAAGTGTGTGGAACTTTCTTCATTGATTGCACATTGAATTATATAGGTTTTTATTCTTCTATTTTCAGGACTCAATCCCCTCCTCTCCTCCGGGCGCTATTTTTGACTCATCTGGATGGCCCTCTCAGCTTCTCCAACCTCCACTCTACACACCGCTTCTCTACAGTGTCACCCATATGGTACAGCTATTGGAATTTACAATACAGTGATTAAGATAACTTCTTTCAACGATAAGGGTCTTAATGATCCCTAATGAGAAAAGAGGCATTGTCTTTAAAATCAGAAATACACTACCCAACAAGATGCTCACAGACGTAAGCACACTCAGTACTCCCTGATATATCAAGCACACTATGAGAAAAAACAAAGGGGGTTTCTACTAGCCATTAGGAACACCATAACATTCTCCCTGACTTCCCTTACCACTGACTCCAGAGGGAGATATATCATACTAATAGGTCTTATAAACAACGTCAAATACACACTGGTTACGTTATATGCCCCAAACTGTAGACAACTGCACTTTTTTAACCTGGTGTTTCAAAAAGTAAATGAGGTGAGACAAGGAAATGTGATAATTTGTGGGGACTTTAACACAATCTCAGACGCAACAACCGTTACATACAAATGGCGCTCTGATACACTAGCACAATTAATCCACAGACAACACGTTTATGATATCTGGTGAATAAAGCATGGATCTGAAATGGACTTAACTTTTCACTCTCATCCTTTCAATACATACTCTAGGATAGATATGTTTCTAATTGGCGGTTCTCTGCTCCAAAATGTTTCCTCTTCTACGATCAAAACAATTATGTGGTCTGACCATGCTGCTATCACTATGACCCTGGCAGAAGCCCATACTTACCCCACCCCATCTTTATGGAAGGACAATGCTTTTTTGATGGCCCATTCTTCCTACAAAGAGGAACTCTGCAAAACTATAACAGAATTTTTCCAACTAAACTCTGGCACAGTATCTAAACATACTACCCTCTGGAATGCCCATAAAGCATATATTCAGGGTGTTTTTATTAAATTGGGGCACCAAGCAAAAAGGGAAAGGGAGAGATGCTTTACAGAGACGTACCAAAAGCTCAAAACAATTTAAGCTCTGAACAAAACACCGCCCTCCCCTC
The DNA here is from genome assembly GCA_033119425.1 of Bufotes viridis. Lineage (NCBI taxonomy): Eukaryota > Metazoa > Chordata > Amphibia > Anura > Bufonidae > Bufotes > Bufotes viridis. The sequence goes on along the minus strand of CM065593.1, from coordinate 156,289,178 downwards.
AATATCAAGCTCAGATCCTCCAGCTGAGAATGACATTAAACGAATGCCTCCCATACTCATATAAAAATAGATGCACAAATTAAATACTATTCCCAAAACAAATGCGGCAAGCTATTAGCTAAACTGATAAAACAGAGGGCCCAAAAATCTAGAATCCCATACCTATTTCATGCCACCGTTTCCCATAAGTTGTATGACGCCAAAGATATAGCTAAATGATTCCGGGAATATTATTCATCCCTCTACAATCTAGAGGCCAACGGGACTGGACCCCTTCTCTATCAGACATAACATCTTTCTTAGGCTCCATTCAGACATCCATAAATGGGTCCGCATCCGTTCCACAATTCTGCTGAACGGGTAAGGACCCATTCATTCTCTATGGGATCGTACGTGATGCGGAGAGCACACTATGTGCGGACAAGAATAGGCGGTTCTATGGCGGGTGCTGGCCGGGTATGTTGTGGATCCGCAATACACCACGGATGTGTGAATGGGCCCTTAAACAAACTATCTCTTTCGACATTATCCCCTGATCAACTTGACAGGCTGATTGCCCCTATAACAGAGAAAAAAATATTTCATACTATCAAAAACCTCCCCTTACATAAAGCTCCCGGCCCAGATGTCCTCTCCAATACATATTTTGAAATCTATAGAGATAATTTAGCCCCACAATGCTTAACATGTTCTCAAAAGTAATCTCAACTAGTGCCTTTGACAAGGAAATATTAATGGCCACCATAGTAACCCTCCCCAAACCAGGAGAAGACCCAAACTATCCTTAACACTTCCTCCAAATATCCCTTATCAACACAGATATAAAGATATTTTCCAAACCCATAGCCTCTAGAATATCCAACATCCTTCCCCGTATTGTACATTTCGATCAAGCTGGCTTTGTCAAAGTTAGGTAAGAATCAGATAACACCAGCCCCTCCTGAAACTCATTGATCAGATAGAACAATCCAAATGCCCCATACTATTAGTTGCTATAGATGCCGAGAAATCATTCTACCGCATTAATTGGTCCTTCACCTGTTCAGTCTTGGATCGCTTAGGATTCATTGGTTATCTCATTGATGCCATTAAAACACTATACAATGCCCCTTCAGCTAGAGTGTTAGTGAATGGTATGCTTTCTGACCCCTTTGAGATTACAAATGGCACCCATCAAGGATGCCCATTATCTCCTTTGATATTTGTACTTACTATTGAGCCATTATCCCAAGAGATCAGACAGCATAAATCCATTGAAGGTCTGCAAATGGAACCCTTCATGCATAAAGTATCATTGTTTGCCGATGACATTATCCTCTCCCTAACAAACCCAGATATTTCTTTACAAAATTCCCTCATAATAATCCAAGAATTTGGTAAACTTACTATAAATTAAACCTTGAGAACTCACACATACTCCCACTTAACATGAACACTCAGATCCATGGAAATCTCAAGCAGAAGTATGCATTTGACTGGCAATATTCATACATAAAATATTTAGGAATCCATTTGAATCCCTGTACAAAACCAACTACCTCCCACTGTTAAAATCCATAGAACAGGAACTAAAGTGCTACTCTACCCTAGAAATATCATGGATTGGTCTCATAAAATCTTTTACTCAGGCTTCTCTATATCTTTCATACCGTACCCATTCTGCCACCTCAGAGCTTCTTTCAGAAAGCTACATAACCGTCAGCATGACAAGCAGTTGCGTATTAAGGAATTCAATGTATGGCTCGGTGAATGGTGTTTGAACCAGGGATTTGGCTTTGTGGCTCATGTTGGCTCTAGCTGGAATGGAAAAGAACTGTACAAGAAAGATGGTTTGCATCTTTCTCCCAAGGGAACGAATGTTCTCAGTGAACAGTTCAAAGTTTTTGCAAAGGAAAATTTAAACTAGGAAAGGGGGGCACAAAAGAGACAATCCATCAGTTCGGCTGCCCCCCGAAAAAACAATGCCAGAAGATGCCAGGAGCTGATAAGATAAGAAATGACAAGCTGAGAGTCTTGTCTACAAATGCTCGCAGTTTAGGGAATAAGATCAACGAACTTGAGTCTGTAATGGCATCTGAGAATATAGATTTAGTGGCTGTTACTGAGACATGGTTCAATGAGAGTAATGACTGGGACATAACAATACCTGGGTTCTCTCTATATAGGAAAGACAGAGAAGGCAAGAAAGGGGGTGGAGTGGCCCTATATGTAAAAGATAGCATAAAATCGAATCTAATACAAGTCAGCGAAACCAATTTAGAGTCAGTTTGGGTTACGTTGCAGCTTGGTAATCATAAGGTAACTCGTGTAGGTGTCATATACAGACCACCAAGCCAAGTCAAAGAATTGGATGATCTACTAGTTGAGGAAATGGCTAAAATGACATTGAAAGGGGAAGTTGTCATAATGGGAGACTTTAATCTTCCTGATATAAACTGGAAAACCAAAATAGCTAGTTCTGCCAGGAGTACAGACATTCTAAATTCCCTACTGGGATTATCTCTACAGCAAGTAGTTGAGGAGCCAACCCGGAAGGAGGCCATTTTAGATTTGGTATTCACAAATGGCAATTTGGTATCTGATATTACTGTAGGGGAAAGCTTAGGATCCAGTGATCACCAGTCAGTGTGGTTTACTATAAGTACAGTGACTGAGTCACTCCACACAAAAACAAAAGTTTTAGATTTTCGGAAAACAGACTTTTCTAAAATGAGATCAGTGGTATACGAGTCCCTATCAGACTGGAACAATTTCAATGGAGTCCAAGAGAAATGGAACTACTTAAAAGTGGCACTATTGAAGGCAACAGAAAAGTGCATTAGGCTCGTCAGTAAAAGCAAAAAGGAAGAGACCACTGTGGTACTCAGCAGAAGTGGCCAAAATTATTAAAAACAAAAAGATGGCATTTAGTAAGTATAAAAACACCCAAAACGAGGATGACCGGGAAATCTATAAGATGAGGCAGAGAGAGGCCAAGCAAGTTATAAGAGCTTCTAAAGCTCAGGCAGAAGAGAAATTAGCTCAGTCAGTGAAAAAAGGTGATAAGACATTCTTCAGATACATAAATGAAAAAGGAAATTAAATAAAGGAATTACCAAATTAAAAACAAAAGAAGGAAGGTATATGGAAGAGGATAAAGAACTAGCTGACTGCCTCAATGAATACTTCTGTTCAGTTTTTACAAAGGAAAATGAAGGAGAAGGACCTCAGTTAGGGAGGAAGACTAATGAATCCTTTGATGCATGTGTCTTTACAGAGGAAGAGGTTCTAAGTCGGCTGTCTAAAATTAATACAAATAAATCACAGGGGCCTGATGGGATACACCCAAAGCTATTAAAAGAGCTTAGAGGTGTACTAGCAGAACCATTAACAGATTTATTTAACCAATCACTGGTAACAGGTGTCGTCCCAGAAGATTAGAAATTAGCAAACGTTGTGCCAATTCACAAGAAAGGTAGTAGAGAGGAATCGGGCAACTATAGGCCGGTAAGCCTGACATCAATAGTGGGGAAATTAATGGAAACCATACTCAAGGAGAGGATTGTGGAACATCTAAAAACCCATGGGTTGATTGATAAAAAACAGCATGGGTTTACTTCAGGGAGATCATGTCAAACTAATCTTATTGACTTTTTTGATTGGGTGACTAAAATAATAGATGGCGGAGGTGCAGTAGACATCGCTTATCTGGACTTTAGTAATACTTTTGATACTGTCCCACATAGAAGGCTTATCAATAAACTGCAGTCTTTGAGCTTGGGCTCACATATTGTTGAATGGATTAGGCAGTGGCTGAAGGACAGAAAACAGAGGGTTGTAGTCAATGGAGTATATTCAGACCATGGTATTGTTACCAGTGGGGTACCTCAGGGATCTGTTCTGGGACCCATATTGTTTAATATCTTTATCAGCGAAATTGCAGAAGGCCTCAATGGTAAGGTGTGTCTTTTTGCTGATGACACAAAGATTTGTAACAGGGTTGATGTTCCTGGAGGGATACACCAAATGGAAAAGGATTTGGGAAAACTAGAGGAATGGTCAAAAATCTGGCAACTAAAATTTAATGTTGATAAGTGCAAGATAATGCACCTGGGGCGTAAAAACCCAAGAGCAGAATATAAAATCAGTGATACAGTACTAACCTCAGTATCTGAGGAAAGGGATTTAGGGGTCATTATATCAGACGGCCTAAAGGTGGGCAGACAATGTCATAGAGCAGCAGGTAATGCCAGCAGAATGCTTGGGTGTATAGGGAGAGGCATTAACAGTAGAAAGAGGGAGGTGCTCATGCCGCTCTACAGAGCACTAGTGAGACCTCATTTGGAGTATTGTGTGCAGTACTGGAGACCATATCTGCAGAAGGATATTGAAACTTTGGAGAGAGTTCAGAGAAGAGCTACTAAACTAGTACATGGATTGCAGGACAAAACTTACCAGGAAAGGTTAAAGGACCTTAACATGTATAGCTTGGAAGTAAGAAGAGACAGAGGGGATATGATAGAAACTTTTAAATACATAAAGGGAAGCATCATGGTAAAAGAGGAGAGAATATTTAAAAGAAGAAAAACTGCTACAAGAGGACATAGTTTTAAATTAGAGGGGCAAAGGTTTAAAAGTAACCTCAGGAAGAATTACTTTACTGAGAGAGTAGTGGACGCATGGAATAGCCTTCCTGCAGAAGTGGTAGCTGCAAATACAGTGAAGGAGTTTAAGCATGCATGGGATAGGCATAAGGCCATCCTTCATATAAGATAGGGCCTGGGGCTATTCATAGTATTCAGTATATTGGGCAGACTAGATGGGCCAAATGGTTCTTATCTGCCGACACATTCTATGTTTCTATGTTTCTATGTTTCTACTCAGTTACTAAACAATTATATTTGGCGCTCTACAAAACGCTGAATAGCAGAACAAATACTACAAAAACATAAACATTGTGGGGAAATGGGAATGCCACATATATATGACTAATTTTTAGCCACTCAAATGTCAAAAATAAGGAATTGGTGGGACAAGGATACCTCCCTTAGTTGGGTACAAATGGAACAGTCTACTTTACCATCAGACTCTCTGAAATCCTTCTTGATAGCATTCCTCTCTGCACACTTCCAAACTCCCAAATATATACCCAGTATTGTTAGTTTCTCGATAAAGCACTGGAAAACATTCCATATGAAAGCACCTAGAACTACTCTCAACCTTGCCCAATGGGCTCCACTGAGAGCTTTGGAGCTTTTCGTTCCTCACTTGGACTTGCACGCTTGGGAGGCGAAGGGATTGGACTCTTCGCTTTTTCAAAAAGTAACACTTAAACCTTTCATCTCGCTCATGCAAACGTACGATATCTCTAAACATGACTATTTCAAATATCTTCCAATTAGGCATGTTTTGGGCGGGTCCAATCCCTTCTCCATCTCGGCATGCCCCAAACTATTCCAGATGTGGAGAAGTCACTCAGATGCGGTAACAGGTCTCAGAGCTTTATATGATCTCTTAGGCGAGACAGGTAATTTTCTAAAACATCTCCCCTGTTGTCCTCAAAGCCACTTCCTCAGAATTACAATGGTATAAAGCATTTATACACATCTCGAGATACTTTAGGTGCACGACGCACTATAAATCAGCAATAAAAACCATACTGCGATGGTACCACCCTCCAGAAAGATTGAAATGTATGTTTCCGGGAGTATCCGCGGAGTGTTGGAGAGGCTGTGGGGGTCGACGGACTCTATTCCATATTTTGTGGGGTTCTCCACACCTCACTCAACAATGGCAAGATGTTTTTTCTTTAGTATCCAAAAAAGCTAGAAAACAGTTCTCCCCCTCCCTGTCAATGGCAATCCTATTTATAGGCTTAAATGATATACCAATGCAAGAAAGAATGATCAGTGCAAAAATATGTCTTGCTGCCAAATTGGCAATCACCCATCATTGGAAATCCCCTGCCATACCTTGTATGGCAGAAATTAGGTCAAGGGTTGACAAGACATGCACATATGAAAAGATTATGGCCCTTAAAAACCACTGCATAGGTAAATTTGAAAAACATTGGGCAACCCGGATAGTGTTGAGCACGAATATGCTAATCACGAATATCTAGAATATAGGGCTATAACTTCATAATCACGAATATTCTAGATTTTATTATCACTATATAAACCTATAAGCTTTTCTTTATCCTTACTATGCTATTTTCATCCATACTTCTTTTTTTATAGTTATTATTTTACCTATCATTAATAAACTTTTATTATAAATATTTTCCTGCCTATTATTTTTTTAATTTTTTTATAGATGCTATATTATTTCACTTTTAAATTAAATCATTACCTATAACATACAATAAACAACATATAACAGACAATTACACAAAGGCTGCATGCCAAAAGCTGGGTGTGTGCAAGCCAACAACTATCTATGAGACCGGTACAGTCAGCATACCTTACAACTGCAGCCTTGTGCACTATGAGACATTTAAAACCAACTCTCATCTGACTGAGAGCCAGTAAGCCTCAAAGTTGTTTAATTTAAGTTGGATGCCTTGGGGGAACTTGCGCACCTAAAATCATTATTAGGGTGACAAAAATTTTACTTTTTGGATGCCAGCTAACTCTTCTTTCACTGCTTAGGAGGGCTGCATAACCATTTTCAATTTTCTAAATGTCCTAATACTATATTGAATAACCTTTCTATACTGTTTTGTTATGGAAATGCAAAGACATGCAAATTAGCAGAATCTGCCTTGTTTTTCAGCTGAAACACTATTTGCGTGTCTTTCCCATATTCAAGTTTATGCAAATAAGTTTGCATGACAAAACCGTATAGAAAGGTTATTGAATATAATATTAGGACAATTAGAAAACTGCAATTTTTTATGCAGCCCTCCTAAGAAATGAGAGAAGAGTTAGCTGGCATCCAAAAAAAATTCAATTTTTGTCACCCTAATAATAATGATCTAGGTGTGAAATTTCTCCCTTGCCATGCAAGTTTGAGACTTACTGGCTCTCAGTCAGATGAGAGCTGGTTTTGAATGTCTCACAGTGCACAAGGCTGCCATTGTAAGTTATGCTCACTGTACCTGTCTCATGGACAGGTTGTTGGCTTGCACATACCTGTCTTTTGGCATACAGCCTTTGTGTAATAGTCTGTTTATTATATTTCATAGGTAATGAAATTGCGTGCGCAATATGCACATATTATGTTAAGATTTTCGCAATCTCGAACTTGCGAAATATTGCAATATCGCATATTGCCTATGCTGCTCATGATTAAACCTGGATAACAGAGAGACAGATTTCTTTTACCTAAGTCCTGAGTTGGTCGGGTGCACCTGGAGGAAGACTTAGAGGAGGATTAAAAGACCTTTTGGTAATAATAATATGAGGTATATATATTCGTCTATCATATTTTCATATGTACAGTCTAAATATTTTGCATATATATATAAAGACGATGCTTGAGTGTGAGGTTTTATTTTTATTTTGTTATACTTGTACCTCCATTTTCTTTATCCTTTTTCCTTTGGCATAAAAAATGTAAAGCCTGAGACAGACTTGTACGTCTGACGACATTAGCACACTGTAGTGACATTTGTATGTTTGCTCTTGCAATTATTCTGTACAAGTTTTGACTCAATAAAAACAAAGTAAAAAAAAAAAATTGCCAGAAGAATGCCCAAAGGGGGTGCTACTAGGTACCATGCAGGGTGCCTAAAGTTTTGCTTCAGGCCCTTTTCCTTTTTTGTTATTTTGTAAAACATTTGTTCTTATAATATAAAGGGAATGTGTCATCTTTAACTTTATGCCTTTTGAAGATCATTTCATCTTCAACTTGCTTAACTGTTCACAATAACAGTAATTTTTACTATGCGTGCCCACATTTTTGCCTGCTACTGTAGTTATCTGTAAGGGTGGGTTCACACTAGCGTTATAGTTTTCGTTATGGCTTTCTGTTATAACATGGTTTGCTCCGTCCTAATAGAAGTCTATGTGAAAGCATAATGGATCCGTCTGGGTCCCGTTATGCCAGACGGAAAAAAAAGTCCTGTTGACAGGACTTTGTTTTCCATCTTACTTAACGTGAACCAGACGGATCCGTTATGCTTTCTCATAGACTTCTATTATGACGGAAAGCAAACGGAATGCCTTTTTAAAGGTTTCCGTTTTGCATTCCGTCAAAATACAAGTCTATGGGCTACAGAACGGATTCATCCTCCGTTTTATGGACTCCGTTATTTTCCGTTATAACCATGTTATAACGGAAAGCCATAATGGAAACCATAACGCTAGTGTGAACCCACCCTAAGAGTGATTACAAGAGTCTCTAATAAAAAAACATCCCACTTGATGGCTCATGAAACATTATAAGTGTTTCATTTTATTAAAACACACCAGGGTTACATGTTTTTGACTAAGACAAATTTACTGAAAAACATTTTTTTTTAGAAAAGGCAATTTCTGGTAATAATATGTCTATAAATCCTTTTTGCTGTGAAAACAGTTTAATAAATGCAAACCAAAAAACCCTGGCTGTAGAAAACCAAAATAAATGTTTCCTTTACTGAAAACACAAACATGTGCACAACCTTTTTTAAAACCTGAGATCATGACTTTTTTAACCCAAGTGCAAAAAAAGTGCAGCTTGCCACAGTGCACGAGGATACAGTTTATCACAAATGCTCTCCATAACAGAAGTGCCCCCATATACCAATCCCCATTCCATTGAGCCAGAAGGCCCTGAAAGGCTCAGGGAAAGGTAGCCTTCCCCAGCCAAAGCCAGGGAAGAGCCTTTCTTGTTCTGGTGTCTACATGGGGTACCATCCTCAGGTGTCAGCTAGGAGCTAACGTTAAAGGCTGTATTACACCAGCCATCTGCAGGCGATTGTTGTGAAGGAAGCGTTCATTCCCATCAATCACCTGCTCGCTAGCGATTTGACAGCTGATATTACATGCAGCAATCTCTTCCACAGCATAGGGGGGAGTAATCTTTATGCCATCGTTTGTGCCCATGCTGTGTAGTTATTTGCCAGAAAAAGATTGTGATTAGACGGGAATGTCTTTCCATACCTTGGTACCCTTTAGACTTGCAGAAACAGGAAAAATGTTGTTTAATACATATGCAAATAAGCAATCGCAAGTGGCCAGGGGCGGCTTTCAGAGTGTAGGAGCCCAGGCTGCTCTGCCTTCAGCGTTACTCCTCCCCAGCCTCTTCATATGAATTAAACGGCATTTTTCCTGCTTCTGTATGTCTAAAGAAAATAACAAAGGGGTAAACAACTGTTTCTGCTACCAGTCGGTTCAGAGATCGAGGGGGCTAAAGCCAGAGACGGAGGAAACGGCCTCTATAAAAGGGAGTGTGTGTGAACTGACCTCTACTTAAAGCACCTTCAGCGAGGACCCAAACCTATTTTTATGCGCTTTTATTATAGGGAGAATGGACCTACTCCCTGTTTCTGGGACTGCAGTTCTTGACTAATTTTAGGAACTGCACACAAAACCCTTTGTTTTGAAGAACCATTGAAATGAATGGTTCCGCATATGGTCCGCAAAAAAAAACGGAACGGACAAGGAAGGAAAATACATTTGTGTGCATGAGCTCTTAATGAGAGTTGGTTAATTCATCCTGGAAAAAACCTTTAAGGTGCTATATAACATATTGCTATAAGATAGGTATATGAATCAAACTGTTGATTTTGTGCTTACTTAATTAATTTTTTTTTATTACTAGGAATTTAATTAGTTTTATATTGTTTTCAAATGAGGAAAAATGGCATGCTTTTCTGTATAACAAATTAATCGCTGCTGAACATGTTATACAAGAGATTTACAAGATATTTTATCAAAGGAAAAAAAATGCGTTCAAAGTAATGACTTATTCAGATATGCCAGGACACGTAAACATACTTATCTGTTGTTTTAATGTAATTTGTGATAATGAATCCATACAGTCAACTATTTCAGTTATTTCAGTCTCCACTGACTCATCATTAACACCACACTTAGAAAATGGAAGACCTTGTATGCAGTAATTAAGAACAAAAGTGAAGAGCAGCTTTTCTTCATTACATTGCTTCAATGGACTGTGCAGATTCCAGAACCACATGAAAATTTAATATACTTCAGGAATACAGAATGCTGCACATATCATACAGCTCAATAATATGGAACATAATCAAACTGAACCCCATGGCAGTTACTAAGAGACCTTAGGCTACAGAGTTGCTTTTTCCTGCAGTGTAGTTTAATTGCTGCACGAGTGTCTCGTGCTGGTTAGAGCCCTTTCCCTTTAGGCCTCTTTCACACGGGTGTTGCATGTGAGGGCCAGATAGGATGCGGGAGCGTGGCGGGAAATTTTTCCGCGCGAGTACAATGCACTTCATTGCATTTTGAACACGCGTGTTAAAAATCGGAATGTTTGGTACCCAGACCCGAACCCGGACTTCTTCACAAAAGTTCGGGTTTGGGTTCGGTATTCTGTATATTTTATTATTTTCCCTTATAACATGGTTATAAGGGAAAATGTATGCTTCCTAAAATGTGGCTTGAGGGGTTAAAAAATAAAAAAAATTAACTCACCTCATCCAGATCGAGCAGCCGGGCATCATCTTCTTTCTTCTCATTTCAGGACCTGCAAAAGGTCCTTTGGTGACGGTGAAGTGGTGAGCGTGGTGACGTCAGCGCAGGTCCTGCTGAATGAAGATGGAAGGATCTTCTATCTGCATTCAGCAGGAACTGCACTGACATTACTGCGCTCACCACGTGGTGAGCGCGATTACATCACCAAAGGTCCTTTTTCAGGTCCTGAAAGGAGACGAAAGAAAATGATGCCCGGCTGCACGATCAAGTGAATGAGGTGAGATAATTTATTTTTTTTTTTAACCCCTCAAGCCACATATTAGGAAGCGTTCTGTGTTAAGAATGCAATTATTTTCCTTTATAACCTTGTTATAAGGTAAAATAATACAGTAAATTGACTTTAATGAATTTACTTACATCTTCTTCATGTAACCATGCGTGAAAATGGCATTGCATCCACACTTGCTTGCGGATGCTATGCGATTTTCACGCAGCCCATTCATTTCTATGGGGCATGCGTTTTGTGAAAAACACAGAATATAGGACATGCTGCGATTTTCACGCAACGCCCAAGTGATGCGTGAAAATCCCTGCTCATGTACCCAGCCCGATTGAAGTGAATGGGTCCGGATTCAGTGCGGGTGCAACGCATTCATGTCACGCATTGCACCTGCGTGGAATTCTCAACCGTGTGAAAGGGGCCTTAGGGTACTTTCACACTTGGGTTAGAGGATTCGGAAATCCATATGCAAATGGATAGCATTTGTTTCCGGATCCATCTCTCTGGTGTCATCCGGAAAACCGGATTATTTTTCCCACAGATTTAAAGGTACATTTCATGGAAATTAATGACGGATCCGGCATTCCGGCAAGTGTTCCGGAATTTTCGCCGGAGAAAAGACCGCAGCATGGTGTGGTATTTTCTCCGGCCAAATACCATAAAGGGACTGAACTGAAGACATCCTGATGCATAATGAACGGAATGCTTTCTATTCAGAATGTATTAGGATTTTCCGTTATTGAGCCCCTGTGACGGAACTCAATACCGGAAAACTTGGCCATAGCAACTGCAGTACCTAAGAGGTGAAAAGGATCACTAACTTTTCAAAAAACTTTTCAAACATTGGTGGAGGTCTTAGTGCTGAGACCCCCACCGATCTCTAGAACAAGAAGAGAGAAGCTTGTTAACATTCAATAGAAATTCTATGCGTCCGTCTTAATTCTGTTCTCTACAGCTAGGAGTGAGAGCATGGAATGCGTGACCTTCTATTCCCTCCTTCTAGAAATGGGTGGGGGTCTCAGCCCTCAGACTTCCACCGATCTAAACTTTTGATGTGTCTCTATTAAGATGATCGAAGTTCTTCAAAATTCAATTCGGCTGCTTCACCGAATTTTAAAATTTTTTTGTTTTGTGCTGAATTACTTTGTCATGAAGCACATTTTTTTGTAAGTAGCTGGTGCAATGGCGATTGCGCCACCCCCCATTATTGAACCACTCAGATGCCACCTTCATCGCAATATTAAAGCGTTTTAGGGGTTGCTCCTAAAAAAAAAATTCAATGGTACTAACCTCATCCATTTCAGCGTGAAGAGGCTGCTGTGGCTATCTTGCTTGAAATCTCGCATGGCATGTGATGACGTCATCACATCATAAATGTAGCCATATACATCCGCACATTTAAGGCCCCTTTCACACTAGCGTTTTTGCTTTCCATCCTAGAGTTCCGTCCTCGGGGCTCTAGGACGGAAAGATACTGATCAGGATTATCCTAATGCATCCTGAATGGAGAGCAATCCGTTCAGGATGCATCAGGAAGTCTTCCGTTCGTTTGGACGTTGACAAAAGCACAGGATGTTGCGGATTTGTCTCCGTCCAAAAATCCGGAAGACATGCCGTAACGCCGGATCCGGAATTAATGCCCATTGAAGTGCATTAATCCGGATCCGGCCTTAAGCTAAACGTCGTTTTGGCGCATCGCCGGATCCGATGTTTAGCTTTTTCTCAATTGTTACCATGGCAGCCAGGATGCTAAAGTCCTGGTTGCCATGGTAAAATGTAGTGGGGAGCAGGGGAGCAGTATACTTACCATCTGTGCGGCTCCCGGGGCGCTCCAGAGTGACGTCAGGGCGCCCTACACACATGGATCACGTGATCGCATGGATCACGTGATCCATGGGCATGGGGCGCTCTGACGTCATTCAGTATACCGCTCCCCCGCTCCCCACTACTACTATGGCAACCAGGACTTTAATAGCGTCCTGGCTGCCATAGTAACCTGAAAGCATTTCGAAGACTGATCAGGATCCTGATCAGTCTTCTAATGCTTTCAGGCGACTTGCGTTCTGAGGGATCCGGCGGGACGGAAGTGCCCGCCGGATCCTCAGAACGCAAGTGTGAAAGAGGCCTAATACCATATCATGCAGGATGGTTTATATACAGTTTTTCTGTGATTTGTTTGATTTGTCTTGAAGGAGTGGCACCTTCATGTGTGAATACGCTCCTATACTGGTAGTCATATTCAAGTGCACTTTTGCCCCACCTATCTATTAGGTGACCTTGATTAAGGTGGTACATATAGGTGTGTGTGTGTCTCTCCCACCGGTTGCTGATGCACATGGAGGTAACAAGAGGCAGCACACCATATGTGCGGGGACTGTGCTCCTGAAAAATGCGCCACAGCATGAATAGGTTAGCATAGGAACCTGCCTGAACTGAGACCACCTTGTCGCCGGTAGGTGGGCTTAGATGTATTTTGATCAAAATGTATTGACCAAGTGTCTCAGTTTTTATCAAGAGTGAGGGCTTAGTCCATATGTCTTGCATTTATTTTTATAGTGCATTATTTTCTGCTCCTCTGGATTGGAAGCGGCTTGGTCCCATGACCATTGCAGCCAATCACTGGTCTCAGCAGTCAAGTGCTAGAACTTGAAAGAGATATCCATATAAATTTATTTGCTGCTTGTATTTTACATTCTGAATAGTAAATTAATGAAGGTGGTAAATAAAATTGTTAGGTATGAAAAAGTAATGCTCAAAAGTGAGGGGGGGAAAAACTGAAGGTTCTGGAGTACTAGAAAAGATGGGCCACTCACTGGGCTAATAGTTAATAGGGTGTCCCCCGCAGTCATGTAGGAGGGTTGGAGGAAGGTGTGTCAGATTAGGAAGGGGGAGTTTTCTTAATATATTTAATGTTTTTGTATGATGATTTTATAATTGTAAGATAATAAGATTTTTATTTAGCAAAAAACTATGTACTAATCATGAACATATATAGTAGAATATATTTAACTAAACCATATGCCACCATAGTTTTCCTGTTTTCCATGGTCATAAGTAGGTTAAAATAAATTGCACATTGCAAAATTGCAAAAAAAGATAAATTGGTGACATAGCCACATTAGCACTTCACTATAGAATACCCCCAACCTGCATGATAAATATTTAGTGTGTCTTGTAGTTGAAGATAAATGAGCTTTTAATTAAATTAATGTTCTGGTATTTCAAATGATTACTAGCTGATTAGCGATTTCCACCATGAAGAAAATTAAACATCCTATTTCAAAGCTTTTGAAGAGGCGTATCTTAAGATCAAATGAACAATTATTCTGTATTTTCCTACATTGTTACAGATGATGTTTTTCAGTTGAGAGATAATTAAACAAATGCGTTTCTGGTTGGTTGAAGTCAGTATTTTAAGCGTAAAAAGAATACAATATAAAAAAATAAAACACAAATATAATTATGTTTGAAAAAACAAGTCACTCATTTGCTGTCTTCATTTAAAAATCTCATAATACAAATGTTAAATATTGTCCTCAGTTTATTTAGCTAAAAATATGGCACAGTGGTGATAACAGACATGCTTAAAGGGCATCTGTCAGCAGATTTGTACCTCTGAAACTGGCTGACCTGTTACATGTGTGCTTAGCAGCTGAGGGCATCCTTGTTCTTCCCATGGTCATATCATGCAAATGAGCCTCTAGGAGCAACAGGAGCATTGCCATTAGGGCTCATGCACACGACCGTATTTTCTTTCCATCTCCATTCCGTTTTTTTTGCGGACCGTATGCAAAACCATTCATTTCAAAGGTTCCACATTCCGTATGTAATTTTTCTCAGCAATGTGAGCACATATAAACATGGCACCAACACAGATGCCTTCAGCTACCAAACGCACATGCAACAGGTTAGTCAGTTTCACAAGTACAAAACTGCTGACAGATGCACTACGTGAACATTTGGCTGGGAACCATTCCCTGTGACCCACATCCATAAGGTGGAGCGCCGCCCAACCATAACTGCACTTTAAGGGTAATGTGTCATCAGAAAATGACCTATTTTTTTAAATGAAGTATTTATATTAAACTTATTTTTTAAAGAATTTTTAGTGATGTTAAATCTAATTTTTCATGTCAAGATCTATATTGCAAAAACATTCTAAAAGCCTACAGTTTTGGCACTGGCCAATTTCTTGCTCTGGTCAAATCATTTTTCAGCAATCATCTCATTTTCACAGACAGGACTATTTGGATTTATTTGCTAACCATTAGCTTTCCTACCATCCAGCATTTATATGACTATAAAGACAGCCATTTTGCCTGAGCTTCTGCAACATTTCCAGATACAAGATTTATTTTACGCTACAGTGACACATGGCAGAATTTTCTGACACTATTCCATTTATATGAATGGAGCTCGCAGAAAGCTGTGCTTTCTGCAAAAACATGGTGATTCACATTAATGTAATGGATTTTCAATTACAGAAATCGTTTTTTGTGTGTGTGTGAATATATCCCCAGATTTCTCTTGGACATACAAATTCTAATAATCACTCATTGACTTCTATATGTTCCAGTCATGCTGGGCATGCTCTGTGACATAGGTGAGATTGTCCCATTGTCTATTGTAATGAATCGATCCTGTATTATCTGCCTCTAGCTTTACATTAAATGGGTTTTCTAGGTTGACCAGGTCACCAATATTAGATCAGCAAAGATCCGATTCTCAACACCCCGTTAATCACCTGCTTGAAGAGGCCACAGTGTTCCTGTGAAAGCTACAGCCTCCCCACGTCTTATTAAGCACATCGCCGTTCATTGTATAGCACAGTGGCTGCGAACCTATGGCACGGGTGCCAGAGGCGGCACTCTGAGGCCTCTCTGTGGGCACCCGCACCCTGGAAAAAGTCTAAACCATACCAATAGTGCAGGGTTGGTATGGCTGCCATTCATTAGTGCAGGGCGCGCCATGAACGCCACAGGCAGCGCACTGAATGTAGGCAGGATATTATAGCTAAATGATAAAGTACATGGAAGATATACCATATTAGACTGTAGTATTCAGGCAAAATAGCCATGTTGGCACTTTGCGATAAATAAGTGGCTTTTGGGTTGCAGTTTGGGCACTCAGTCTGTACAAGGTTCACCGTCACTGGTATAGCATCTGTGACCAATGGCTGTGACATCATAGGCATACAAAGAGGCTACGGTGCTCCGCGGTCTCATCAAAAAACTGATTGTCAGGGGTGCCGGGAGTCAGACGACCACCAATCTAATATTGATTTCCTATTCTCAGGATAGGCTATCCAAATCCCAGACAACCTCTTTAAAGTTGCTGCCTGTGATGATTATCAGGTAATAAGGTTACTTTTTCATCTAGATCTCTGTAAAACATTTCTCTTCTTTCTCTTCTTTTTTTTCTTTTTTTTTTTTTAGTCAGCGGCTAGTGTGTAAACTGAAAGATATTTTTATACAGAAAGTTAAAAAAACAGCAATATTTTTAAAAAAAACATGTTTAATTAACTATGATGCTATTGTTATGTTTTTAATTTTTTATATTGGAAAACAAATCATAGAAATCAAACGAAATTAGATTTATGTGCAGACATACAAAAAACTTATAAAATCACAGATTTTCAGGAAGGTGTACAGTTTTAATATGATTAAATAGTACCTAAGGTTCTCTATTGCCCTAAAGTGAAAAGAATTCAAGAAGCTTCAAAGAGGTTTTGTGGAGGTGGAATCGAGCTGAATTTCAGGAAAAATTCGATTCACACTGGATCCAAATTTCCTTACATTTCGTGGTAACGAATCGCATTTTTTCCAAAAATGGCTGCTGCACATGTTAGGACATGGAGCAAAGAACTCTGGGAACGAGGGATCACCCACCATGCCGTGCATGCAGCCAATAAGCAGTAAGACAGCCCTGTGATGTCATAGTCCTATAAATACCCTCAGCCATCTTGGATGCTGCCATTTTCCAGTGTACTTCCAGTGGAGGGAGAGAAGTCAGGAGGCGCTAGGGACAGTGCTAGCAAAGACTTCATTGTGCTGAAAAATTATTTACAAGTTAAGGAAAGATTAGTAGAAGTGTAGGGAAAGGATAGGGAGGCAATTTATATGCTTCTTTCAGGTTTGCAATAGATGATACCTCTGTAATTTCAGCAAACCTTGCTTGGTATTGGTGTGCTGTGCGATACAGCCATTAACAGGGGGTATTACTGGGAAATATTTGTATGTCTTATTAGCCCTTTTGCGGTGCAGTTATATATTCTAAAGCCTTTTTTAGGGTGCATTAGGGCTTATAATCCGTTCAGCGGCGCAGTTATATGTTTTAAATAGTGTTGAGCGAGCATGCTCAGCTGAACACCAGTAGGGCTTGAGCATCGCTATGCTTGGCACATGGCAGTACTCGACCGAGTACCACATGTGCTCTAGCGCAATGCTCAAGTCTTCTCCCTGCACGTTTCTTGGCTGCTATGCAGCCAATAAACGTGCAGGGAGGTACTGGTACATATTGGCTACTGGCATTACAGTGAATGGCTGGCCGGAACGTGCCATCGGGTGCTATATAGCACCTGATGACACGTGTTCGGCTCAGTATTAGTCAGGGAGAGCTGAGCATAGGAGGGACAGACAGTGTAGGGAGTGTAATTGGTAGATTTTTTATTACAAAAACTTTTCGAGAACCAAAATTCCTTTTAAGGACTATTTTGTGTGACAGCAGCAATATGTGTTTGTAGCGCAACCTGCACAAAATTGCTCAGTCTTAGGAGTGCTGTGCATAGTAAGTACATAGTGTAGGACAGTGTAGGAAGTGTTATTAGAAGATTTTTATTAGAAAAACTTTTCAGAGACCCAAAAGTCCTTTTAAGGACTATTGTGTGTAACAGCAGCAATAAATATTTTTAGCGCATCCTGCGCTAAATAGCGTCTAATAGGCCGCTGCGGACAGCTAAATTATCCGTGCCACATTTCCTGTATAAAGTGTGCGCATCCCAAAAATATCTGTGACATCCGGTGAACTTTTTTCCGTAGACGGTGTCCACTGGGGATAGTGACACTAGTTGTGCCACATCTGCAGTGTAATGCACAGTGTAATGTAAATGTACAGTGTACTTTTTCAATAGACGGTGTCCGCTGCAGACAGTGACATTAGATGCGCAACATCTGTAGTGTAACATGTCCGCTGAAAATTTTTATCTGTGACATACAGTGTACTTTTTCAATAGATGGTGTCCACTTCTGACAGTGACATTAGTTGCACAATATCTGCAGTGTAACGTGTGCGCTGAAAAAATTTATCTGTGACATACAGTGTACTTTTTCCGTAGATGCTGCGAACAGTGACATTACCTGTGGTACCAGTCCTGTATAAGGTTTCCTCATCCCAAATACCTGTGACATTCCCTGTAATTTTTTATTAGCCGCTGGTAACAGCATTGACATTATCTGCGGGATATCTCCTGTGTGACGTTTCCACATCAGAAATACCTTTTTAAATTTTTTGGCGCATACACTTCCAAATCCTACGCTACTGTACGTGTGACATATTTTCAAGCATATATAACATTTAAAATGAAGAAGCCAAGCAGAAAGGGACGGGGAAGTGGCAGTGATGCTGAAGGTGCACGCAGAGGCCGTGGCCCTGGGCGTGTTGAAACTGTGCTTGCTGCCAGAGCACAAGATAAACAGTCATCCACGATACCTAACTTCATGTCCCAGTTTGCAGGGCGGGGTAGGACACCGCTCTTGAAGTCAGACCAGTGCAACCAGGTGGTCAGTTGGATTGCATCAGATAATGCTTCCAGTCGGTTAAGCACCACCCTGTCTTCCACCAAGACCAGTCTCAGTAGCCAGGAGACTGGTCAACACAATCCTCACCCTGATCCTCCTTCATCCCACCATGGAGAGTCTGGCCAAACAAGTGAACCCACACTCTAATATTCTGAGGCCCTCTTTTCATCGGCATTCCTTCATTTGGCCCTCTCGCCAAGCACGCTTGAAGAGGGACAGATCTTGTGCCCTGATTCTCAACCTCTTGAGCATCCACAGTCACAAGAAAATGACGGTGGGTAACAGCAATTACTGTTTAATGAGGTGGATGATGAACAGACACAGTTGCCAATAGGTCAACAGCAATTTCTGTGTCAAGAGGTTGATGAAGAGGATGAAAGTGTGGATGACAAAAGAATAGTAGTTTGCAACCTGTGCCATACCAAAATGAGCCTGAGTCCACAATCTGTGTCTGCGGGTCACACCACTGCCTCCTCTTCTCCTATGTTAAGTACTGATGGCCAATCCTCTGTCGAAGGCACATGCCCAGATGCCTCCTGCCCTGCACCTGGACCTTCGCAAGCACCATCAGCAACCACATCCACTTCCCTGTCCCAGCACAGCGTCCAAATGTCCTTACCCTAGGCATTTGAATGCAAGCTCAAAAACCCAGATACCCACCCACAGGCCATAGCACTAAATGTGCAGCTTTCCAAATTACTGGCCCTGGAAATGTTGCCATTTAGGCTTGTGGACACTGAGGCCTTCCACAGCCTGATGTCAGTGGCTGTCCCGCGTTATGCAGTCCCCAGCCACCACTATTTTTCAAGGTGTGCCATGCCCGCCTTACACCAACATACGTCCCGTAACATCACACTGGGATGGCACAGGTGCTACCAAGGATTGAGGGCCTTACGTCGATCAGGATTTTCACCAGCACCTACGTTAGAGGCTCCAACTCCCATTTCTCCTCCTCCTCCACAATTATCCAAGTGCAGCACCAGTCAGCCATCAGTCGGTAACTGGAAGCAGTGTAGCACTGCTGAAGCTGATTTGCTTAGGGGACAAACAGCACACCACCGCAGAGCTGTGGCAGGGAATAAGAAACCAAACTGAGCTGTGGCTCTCGCCACTCAACCTACAACCAGGCATGGTTTTGTCTGATAATAGCCGTAACTTAGTGGCGGCTTTGGAACTCGGCAAGCTCAACCACATCCAATGCCTAGCCCACTTCTTAAACTTAGTGGTTCAGTGGTTTATCAAAACCTACCCCAATTTGCCTGAGCTACTGGTGAAGGTGCGCCGCGTGTGTGCACATTTCCGTAACTCAAAATCGGAACCATGATTGACCGACAATGGGAAGAACATTGTGTTGGCTCTGCATCAAGGAGGGCTGAATCATGCACCCTGCATGGCGCACGTGTTCAATCTGGTTGTCAAGCAGTTCCTGAAGTCTTTCACCCATCTGCAAGACATGCTAAAAATGGCCAGGAAACTTTGCATGCAGTTCAGCCATTTGTACACCGCCAAGCACACCCTCCATGAGCTGCAGTGGGGGAACGGCATCCCCCAACATAGGCTGATATGCGACGTTTCCAACCTCCATATGTTGGACCGACTATATGAACAGAGAAAGGCCATAAATGATTTCTTGATGATCCAAGCGGACAGGAGTACTCCCCTGAGTAACTTCGATGTCAGCCAGTGGTAGCTCCTGCGTGACACCTGCCATTTGCTCAGGCCCTTTGAAAATGCCACGTTATTTGACAGTGGCCAGGACTACAGGATGAACAACATCGTTCCACTGCTTTATATCCTGGAACAAATGCTGGTAAATCTGGCTGGTCAGTGGACTGGAGACGTGGCGCCTACATCTTACGATCAAATGAGCCCTGTGGAGGCTGAACTGGAGGAGGAGGAGATTGGAACACAAGCAATGTGTGGCAAAATGGGTGGTTTTTCTACACAGGTGACAGGAAAGGAGGAGCAGGATCAGCCGGAGGAGCAAGCGGGAGATGTGAAAGATGAGGCAAATGACGCAGACACACCGTGGCAGTTGGCAGTGCAGATGGAGACAGGACGTCCGAGTTAAATGGCCCGCTGCATGCTCACTTGCTTGGTTAGTGACAGCCGAAATGTCACCATTCGGCAGAGGGATGACTTCTGGCTCTCCCCCTTTTTGGACCCTCGCTACCGGTCCAAAATGGGGGCCTTTTTTACACCAGATGAGAGGGAGGACAAACTTAACTATTATAGAGACATCCTATGTAGTCAGTTGGCCGCTCGATGCCTATATGCACCATCGCCCATCCTCTCGCTGGTCTGACCGGGGGGCCCTCTGCGCTCACGTTCCACTGCCATGGCTGCAGTGGCGGGGTGGGGGGATAGGAGCAGTACCAGCTCCATCAGCAGCAGAGTCTACAGTAGTCGCTGATGAGCAGCTTTCTTCACCCACCTAGTGAAGAAACAACTCATGAGCAGCTAGACCTAGAGCAGAACCTGTGCTGTCCGGCCAGTAGTGTGGCATCAGAATGGGTGTTTAATGTGGCGGGGGCCATAGTTACCACAAGGAGAACTTGCCTGTCCATCCAAAATGTGGAGAGACTGACCTTTGTCAAGATGAATCAGGCGTGGATCAGCAAGGATTTTCAATCACCAATGCCTGGTACATCAGACTAGATCATCCATGATGCCACACCAACAGTTTGACAAAAGAGACCAGTTTTTTCTGGCTACCTGCCTCAGCTACTATTCTGATGCTGTCACCCACCTGATGCCACACATCTGATGCCAAGTGCTCCTTCTTACACCCACCATTGTCAGCGGGTACTGTTATTGCCACCCACCTCCCCACGCTGTCACCGGGTCACTCTGTGGTCTCCTGATGCTGCTGCCACCTCACCACTCAGGTCTTCTCATGCAGCTGCAGCCACCTCCACACTCTGTCATTGTGCCACTCTGTGGCCTCCTCATGCTGCTTCTGCCACCTCCCCACACTGTCACCGGGTCACTCTATGGTCTCCTGATGCTGCTGCCACCTCACCACTCAGGTCTTCTCATGCTGCTGCTGCCACCTCTACACTCTGTCATTGTGCCACTCTGTGGCCTCCTCATGCTGCTGCCAACTCTCAACTCTGTGGTCTCCTGATCCTGCTGCCACCTCACCACTCAGGTCTTCTCATGCAGCTGCAGCCACCTCCACACTCTGTCATTGTGCCACTCTGTGGCCTCCTCATGCTGCTGCCAACTCTCAACTCTGTCTTTGGGCCACTCTGTGGTCTCCTCATTCTGCTGCTGCCACCTTCGCACTCTGTCATCATGTCACTCTGTGGTCTCCTCTTGCTGATGTCACCTTGCCACACTGTGGCCTTCTCATGCTGCTGCCACCTCCACACTATGTCACCTTGCCACTCTGTGGTCTCCTCATGCTGCTGCCAACTCAAAACTCTGTCTCTGGGCCACTTTGTGGTCTCCTCATGCTACTGCTATCTCAACACTATGTCACTGGGCCACTCTATGGTCATTTCATGCTGCTGCTACCTCAACACTATGTCACTGGGCCACTCTGTGGTATCTTCATGCAGCTGCCACCTCACCACTATGTCACTGGGCCACTTTGTGGTCTTTTCATGCTGCTGCTACCTCACCACTATGTCACTACTCCTAATTGGAACTCTTATGGAGGTGAATGGAGAGCAGTACTCACATATTTTTGGCACTTTCATAGAAGTGAATGGAGGGTAGTTGCACTTCTTCACTATGAGGGCCTTGTTCTAGAGAAAAGTGTAGGTGCCAGAGTTGAGACCTACATCTATCTGACAATGGTGGCACTAGCAATATGCCACAAATATGTAGGAGATGGGCCAACCCCCTTAAAACATTTTTGATAAAAGATCTTTATTTCCACAAATTACTCTGTAGTATTGAATTGACATTAATAATTGGTGTTGAATGCAAAGGAATCAGGGTATTGTGTTTGGCTTTTCCCCATCTAAACATAATTAAGATAGCAGGACTGGCAGAGGTGTGAACAGACATAGTACCTTTATTTATTAGTTATGATGAGCCATGGTGCACATCATGTATAATTAAAACAACTACCGCTTCTTTATCCCCAAGAAATACAGCAAAACCTGTAAATAAAGACTAGCTATGGGACTACAAGGAATTGGTCTTGTTTTCAGCCTGTCTTCTCAGCCATTTCCTTTAGCCTCAATACTAAAGCTGTCAGACTTAATTAAGAATTATTGAGAATAAGTATTTCAGCCCTATAAATCTACATTTGTTGAAAGTAACTTGGGCGTCTTTGCGAACATTTCTTTTTAAAGAAGCAATATCTCTTAGTGAAGCCTAATTTAGGTTCTTGTTATAAAACTTTATGCTATAAGTGGCTTTATAACTTTTCGCACAAAACAAGTCTTGTCAGGAAATAATTCTGATTATATTTCTGGTTTATTACTGTACTTAAAGTTGACTTTGGTGCATTTATGTTTTGAACATTATTGGGCTGTGATCACTCTATCAGCCTCATTTAGTGCTTTTAAGCTGGCTTATTCAGAGATCTTAGTTTGGAATGCATCGTTTCCATTTTATACCAAGAAAAGCAAGGAAAGAAGGGAATTTGGTGCAATCCCTTGTATGTTCTCTCTATATTTTTTATTTGCACATAGTTTGTTGAATATTGCAGCGTATTGTAAGGATTTTAACTGGAACTAATTTGTAGCTGTCATATGTATCAAAATGGCCCTTAATGAGGGGATGGGATCATAGCACCCGGACAGATCCCCTCCACTATGCTTTGCGAGTGGGGGAATTCTACCACTCAGAGTGTAAGTTGTCAATTATCATAATGGTGAAAGGTGCTACCTTGAATCGGTAACTGTATCAGAAACGCTCCTTGGCCTTTTTTTCTTTTAGTTTGTGTTCCTTCTAAGGACTCCATCTACTGGGAAATTGGGGGCTCCCTTCTCCAGAGAGGATGAGACTATGCATATATGTACCTCTCTATAATGAAAGTTATTAGTTTAGTAGTGGGAGTACAGCATTTCACAACTCACTTATATGGTTTATGCAATAATTGATGTAAAAAATTAAAATCAAACATTATTCAGTACATGTCCTTTCTGTTGTATCTCTTTCCCCGTAACGGACACAGTGTCTAACAGAAAATAGAGATGGTGACAGTTGAAGATTTAAACAGAGCGTGTGCGACCACCTCAGTAAGGTGGACAAGAAATAAGGAAAGCAAAAAAACACAGGTGGTGCTGTACAAATAGATTCCATTAAATAACTCTGTGGCTATGCTAAACTTTTATTACATTCAATTACAAAAGTATTCAGATCCAGGTGCTGGTTTGAAAAATGTAGAATATTTTTCATGGCACAACTCCTTTAAATTACAATTGGGAAAGCTGCATGCATAGAAGGCCACCTCTCATGCAATTTTTCCTGGAGCGCCACAAAAAACATGAAGGACCCATAAAAGACCACACAGAGCATCATTCATGTTTTCCGGAACCTGTTCCTGAGCTGTGTGCCCCTCCTCTTCTCTCTCACATGAAATCTACATTTGAGGTGCCACACACAGGAAAGATTTTTGTGTCCAGATGGTTGGGGAAGCATAGAATTTAATCTCGGGCCACAAGTTATGCACCTGTGAAGTATGGACTGCATACCTTGGCTAAACTTTCTAAGGAAATAGTTTTGGAAATTATTACAGTTTTTTTTATATAATTGTGCGGTCAATATGGTAAGTCCTTGAATGATATTCATATTGACTTGCTCACTAACACATTTTAATGAGAGCTGCTGAGATAATCAATTGTACGGTTTGATTCAATTAACTAGTGTCCCATCACTTCAGCAGATGGCTCAAACCATTTGACTTTTATGAGGTGCCTTCTATGGAGCATAAAAGTAATTGAAAGAACTTAGTGGTACGCACTTGATGTATTCAAACATAAACGAAAGATACTCTGAAGATACTTGCTAAATATGGAGATGAATGCAGCCAGCTGTTTTGCAGTATGCACTTTTTGGCTTTTAATTTGTGCTTCTGGGAATACAAAAAGTAATCATGAAATTAAGATAAATCACATTTTGTACTTTTAGTTGTATGCTGTACAGCTCACCAGATGTAATGTCTATTATTGGTCTGGTAAAGTCTATTAGCATAATTTTATTGTGATATATATATACAATAGAAACTTTGTTTTTCTGTATATACTATGTATAAGTAGAATATTCTGATAAATGACCTCTATTTTATTCACAGATTACAGGATCTGTATAAATACTGTGTAAGTGTAAAAAAAATCCCTGGTTAACCCCAAATGTATGAAGTCATATAGCAAAGTAATTTCTATACACGATAGCAGTAAAATCTGTCATACAGAAGAGTTAACTGTCTTTCCTTGTGGAACTGTCACAGAATTCTACCCTTTCCATCAAGTTAGTTGTCAAATTTTGGTTTGCTAGTGCTGCCTAAGAACACTACAAATGGAAATGTCAACAAGTGATAGCAATTTAGCCTTTAGAGTGGTACATCATAGATGCTCTCAGGAAACGTGATGTAGTTACAACATGCATAGTCAAATTCCAAATTGCCAAGAGCAGTTCATCAGGATCTTCAGGATTGGGTTTCTGTGACTAAGCAATTACACATAAGCCTGATATTTGATCTGAAGAGCCAGGTACAAAATAACACTGCTGTTAGATTCTGCATCAATGGAATACACTGCCCTACCTGGTAATCTGATGAACAAGTTTGGATTTTGTAGTTGCCAATATTAACATGATTGAGCTGTCTTAACTAATATTTGATAAAGGATAAACAATGGTCAGGGATATTTATTATAGCAGATATGGATTTGCTGTGCCACTGAACTTCCTGTTATTCTATTTAATCATTGTTCTAATGTGAATTCAACAATTTGAGAAAAAATATGATTAAACAGGCTAAGTGACTAAATATATTTACTAAATGTGATAAAAATATAAAACAGACAAATCACATACAGAGTAGTAAAAGTAAATAATCGTTGGCCTGCAACACAATGGGGGGAACTCCTATCACCATGTTATAGCACATTAACGACACCCCATGGTAATACAAAAGAGACATAGTTACCTACAACAACCTACCTGGATGATGTTCTACGCGGAGTTCCACTATTTGCATTTGTGCACAAAAGTTTATACCTTTACGCCCTCCCTCATAAGAATTTCCGGTGTGCAGCAAACATGTCTCTCTATATCACTCAGGAATGTAGCTTTCTCAGCACAATGATATCTAACCATCCCTAACTCACACTAGATTACAAGGAATATCATTACAAAGAATATAGAAGATTATATAATAACTGAAGGGCATTGAATCATTCAGTCCCTAATTCTGTAAAATACCGTTACAACACAATCATGGGAGCAAGAAAGCAAGAATGAACTGTTAAATACAGGTGGAATGTTATAAAGAGATTTTCCAGGTATGCAGAACCCCTACTTGGAGGTCCAAGGGCACAGTTACATATTGAATAAGTTCTGGAAACAGCACTCCATTGACTCACACCACTACCAAAAACTTTTCCAAGTGTATGGTTGGTATGAGGTGCTGATGCATGCTGTTATCTGAACCCCCAAAGGCCTGTTTGGTAAACTGGACATAACTGCAACAACACGACCGCAGGACTTGTCAACTTTGGAGAGAGAATGTCTTCGCCTAGGGTTATCTCTCCAATCAACTGTAGGTACTGGAGTTTCTCAGCTTGAATGGACAAGTCCTCACACAACGACCATTGCCACCACAGTCAAGGCACAAGTTACTTCTGTATCTGTTCTGCCACTACTCTTCAAACTATTTGATTCTGTCCAAGACTCTGTCAAAGACCTTATGAAAGTCCAACAGAAAGTCTTATAGATTATAGGTCAGGGTATCACTTTATTCCCATTCTAGGGATGGCCTAGGCTAGAATGGTCAGTAGGAAACTTGTGAGCCTGTAACTCAAGGTAACTCAGTCCACTGGTAAGAGAGAGCATAAGAACCCCACAGACAAGAGGGGGAGAGGCAACAGAACACCGGCAAGAGAGTAGCATGATAGTGCTACTCCGGTGGCTGTATTCATTAGAAGGAATCATGAGGATGCAGGGGGACAGACAGCAGGGCTATGGTGAGTGCTCCAGTAGCTGTGTCAATTGGGTGCGGTGAGACAGTAATGGCCACATAGTGCTGGAATAATAATATCATACATGGTTTGCATTTTTATATGGTTCCCTAAATTGGAATGAAAGAAAATCTTAACTAACAAAGCAACAATCTTGCATTCTATATTGTGTGCTTGTAACATTGTGGCATTAAGGGAAATCTTTTTTCAGCCCAACAATGCCCTATGCAGAAGGAGCATATATAAAATGGTTTGCCGAGTGTGGTGTAGAACTTGACTGGCCTGGATCTCAACTTAATGTCTTTTACCAAAAAATATTACTTCAATCGAATACAGTGATCCCTCAAGATACAATGACCTCAGGATACAATATTTTCTACATACAATGGTCTCTTTTCTCACCCATTGTAAGTTGAAACTAGATTCAACATGCAATGCCTCAGATTTAGATCCAACCAATCAAGGCCACTTCTCTGGTAAAATAGCTTTATTAGTTGCTAGTCAGCAGCCATTCCTGACTGTTATATGTAAGGGCATGCTTAATTTGACTTAGCTATCTCCTTATTTTTTCTTAAATCTTCATTTTCTCTTATCTTGGATGACTTTTTGGGGCTTTGGAACCGATTACTCAACAACCGATTACAATGGTTTCAACATACAATGGTTTTTCTGGAAACAATTAATATTGTAACTTGAGAGACCACTATATTCAAGAAACATTAGGAGCATTCTCCATTTTAAACATCTGATATTGGCCCATTAAAAGTTTCTGAATTTCAGGACATTTTTTTTTTTTGGATCATCAGAGCTGGTCTCTATAGGGTTAACTTTGGAAGCAGAACTGTTAGTTTACAATAAAATACAAGAAATGTTCAGTCATTGAAAAGAAAAGAAAGTTAACATGATTTAGAATAGCTCTAACTCACAGTATTTTAATAGCAAAACAAAAGATATACTAGTACCAAATCTAAGCTGAATTGTTTCAACAGTTTACTATGATACATATGTCACAGTTCTGTTTTATTCGCTATTGCAGTCATATGGAATAAAATATTCCCTATTTTCTACAGTACAGCACTGAGCAAAAATATTGCCTTTATGCCCAAAACAGAAAAAAAAAACTAAAAATACAACCAAGAACATCATGGAACAGAAAAGGAAAAGATTAGAAAATATCTCGAGCCAAGCAAAACAACATTCGAAAATTAATAGCTTGGAGACTCTGCAGTAAAGCAGGAAGATCTTGACATTTTCTCATTTATCGCAAAATCTCTTAAGTATGAGCAGAACTATTTTTAATTAAACCAATAGTACTTAAGGCTAATCCTCTACTGGATACCAGTTGTGCAAATAGAAAAAGCAAATGCCTGCATCAGAAAACAAAATAAGACAATAAAAATCAACGAAGGAAAGAGAAGCTGAAGCTCTTATTATCTGCTGGTTGCTTTACGCTTCACTAGGAAACTTTCAATTGTCAAAAATGTGTACTGGGATAATGAAAGCATTGGTATGTGCTGAAATGTCATGTTTGTTTCAACAATAAGAAAAGGAAATGGTAAGTAAATGGTATATAAATGGTAAAAACTTTAAATATGAAAGCATTGGCCCTTTAAGAGTGATGAGGAAGGAGTTGTAGAGGAGGATGAGGAAAAAGATAATTTATTAAATAATTTGTTCGCCACTGTATTCACTGAGAAAAATGCACAATGAAATCAAGAGTGCCAAAGTAATCTCCCCACTAAATGTGGGCTGTAAGATTAAAATAGAGAAGTTACGTGCCCAGATGGCATACACCCCAGTATCCTAAGAGAGTTAAGTAATACGTTAGAAATATCCTTATTTCTGATATTTAAAAAATCTATAATGACAAGTTCTGTTTCATAGGACTGTCGCTTAGCAAATGTAGTGGCAATATTCAAAAAAGGCTCAAAAACCGAGCCCTGAAACTACAGGCCAGTAAGTCTAACATTTGTAGAGGGTGAACTCAAGGTTTTCTAAGGGATTCCTAATCAAACCAACATAGGTTTATGAGGAATCAGTCCTGTCAAACCACTCGAATCAGTTTGTATAAGGGAGTAAGTTCTAGAATGGACCAGAGTGAGTCATTATATGTGACACATCTTGACTTCTCCAAAGCGTTTGATAATTGGTGGTAAGTACCTGGCTAAGTGATAGAAAACAGAGGGTAGTTATTAATGGTACATAATTAGATTGAGTCACCATTGCTAGTGGGGTACCACGGGTTAGTATTGGGCCCTGTTCTCTTCAATATATTTATTAATGATCTTGTAGAAGGCTTGCACAGTAAAATATCACTGATAATACTAAACTGTGTAAAGTAATGGATCTGGATAGATTGGAGGTTTGGGCAGAGAAGTGTCAGATTAGGTTAACCACTGATAAATGTAGGTTTATACACATGAGAACCAAACATACAAGTCACCAGAACATACTAAATGGAAAAACACTGGATAACACTGACATAGAAAAGGACTTACTTAAACTGTTACAACAAGGTCAGGCAGCTGCTGCCAAGACCAATAAGATTATGGGGATTATTAAAAGGGGCATATATGCACAGGGTGAGAACATCGTTCTGCCACTTTACAAATCACTAGTTAGATGGCACAGGGGATATTGCGTACAATTTTGAGCACCAGTGGACATGAAAGACATAGCAGAGCTTGGGAGGGTTCATAGGAGGGCAACTAAAGTAATACATGGAATGGGTGGACTGCAGTACCAAGAAAGCTTATCAAAAGTAGTGTTATTAAGTTTAGTAATAACCTATTGAGGGGAGACCTAATAACTATATATTAATATATCAAAAGTCAATACAGAGATCTCTCCCATAATCTATTTATACCCAGGACTTTCTACATCAACAAAGAAGAGGATTCTTTATTGTAAGAGCAGTGGGACTATGGAACTCTCTGCCGGAGGAGGTGATGGTGAACTCACTAAAAAAGTTCAAAAAGGATGAATTTCTGGAGTGTAACAATATTACAGGTTAAAGTTAGTAGATTTCTGGAGAAGGGTTGTTGACCCAGGGAGTCTTTCTGATTGCCTGATGGGAGTAGCGAAGGAATTATTTTTTTCCCTAAAATGAGGATTTTTTTTTTTGCCTTCCTATGCATCAACTTTGCAGGATAACAGGCTGACCTGTATGATCTTATGTCTTTTTTCAGCCTTACAAACTATGGTACTATGAAAAAGCAGAAAAAATGTTTATCAGGGGTGAGTAGTTTAAGCCTTAGTGTCTGTAAAGCGAAGGTTTAAATTGGTTCTTCCACTTTAACTTCATGTACCTGCTTAGTGATGTCTATACCTGTCCAAATTTCTGCTGCAGTATGAGATAACTGTAAATGCGTACTAACCTTTAGGGTGGGCGGGGAAGAAGAGTAGAAAACACTTTCTTTTGGAAAAGGGTAAGATGTCTTGCTACCATCACCTCTGATTGTATCATTTAGGCATCGGCCGAGTGACATCTTGGGCACAGGTTGATGGAGCTGGCCCATTTGTGGACGACTCTCGGCGACTGCTACTTTAATTATTCTTTGTCTTTGTATATATCTTTTTTCATCCTTCAGTGAACTCTCTTTTTGCACCTAAGTCGTGTTGTCTATTTTTTCCAGAATTTCTGATCCCACCATAATACAGTGTCTCAAATTATTTAACATGCCAGTTTTGCAAGAGGAAGCAGGGAGGGGGTAGGTGCGTAGTATCAGGACTTTCTATGATATGTAGTTAAGAAATATATATTTAAAAATAGGATGGTAATTAGTCTGTCTTAATACTGCCTGAAGAGAATCCTTTCCTAAAAGAGATTGATAACATTTTGTTCAACATTAGCTGTGTTTTACAGCAGCCTGTATTCTTAAATGCTCTCATGCTCTCATCTGTTTCTGCTGATGTGTGCAAGGCAACCTAATAGTTGTGATTGACCTGATGAAGGGACTGCTGCAGTCCTTAAACACGTGGTTTTTAAACAACCAAATAAAGTCTTCAACATTGTTCCTAGCCCAGGGTTCTTGTTTCACGGCCGCTACACAGTCCACCTTCTGTATCTTTCTGCAAGGCAACCTAAGGGCATTTAAAATTCCCTGCAGTTTTGCCTATTATCAAAATGCTACCATACATCAGTTAAAAGAGGGTTTTTTTTAGTGCCAGAACCACACTTACTTATTGGATGTGTCTAGAATCGCAATTCAGCCACATTAAAGTATTGGGGCTTGGCTGTAACATCACACATAACCTGTGGACAGATGGTTCAGTATATGTTGTTGGCAACAATTGTAATTTGTCTGTATGGCCCGTCATTACTGCAGTGAAGTAAAGAGTTGTAGCAAGTATTTTCTTCACCTGCGGAAAAAGTTCAAATTTGAAATCAAAATACCCTGGCCATGACATATTGGCTGGTTGTCACCTCCAGGCACTCAACACCCAAGGCACACTCCCTACTGTATCTTGCTCTGCCTATGCTGGTAAGAGACCACAGGACCATCAACACTGGAGCAGCATGGGATCTATAATGTTCCAAATGGAAGATTTTGGTAATGGACAGTTGGTTTCGAAACACTGTGCTAGCTAATCGGTTTGACTTTTGGGCTAGACATAAGGTTTTCACCCTTTAACCCTTATGCAGGGATCTAGCCTTCGCTTCAGAGGAGCCAACAGGCCGCTACCTCTTGGAATAGTCCTGATGTAGTTGGCAGTTGACCCACAGGGGTCAAAGACACCAGTTTGCAGCACAGTGGGAACACGCAATACTCGTATCCAGGAATAAGGCCTAGGTAAGGACAGTTAGAGTTTGTGTTTACTCATATAACAAGGCCGTGATATGGGGACAGCAGCAGAGGGACAAAGTCAGTAAACAGTAAGTTACACGGGCAAACAGAAAAGCCTTCACCTTCACTGGGACTAGTAAGCTAGAATACCTAAACCTCAGGCACCTTCCCTTTGGGAAAGGCACCTTAAGTACCCAGAGATATACAGCCATTGGATGGCGGAGATTGGAGTAGTTTTGTAATTGTGGGCAGGCACTAGTAGAGTGCTGCAGCACTGGTGCCCATCCCGGATAGCATGACGTTGGTGAGCATGGAGTGCCAAAACCATTTTTTTTTTCTTTAAAGCCAAAAAACTCAATTGTACTTCATATATAGCAAAAGTAATTTCCTTGGTCATACAGATAAATTTAGGAGGGCCTTTAACAGTGGCCCCTCAAAAAGCAATATATGGTACGTGTATATGTGTTCCAGGATGACTATTGGAAGTTTAAACTATTGTAGCTTGAGACCATAACACTATGTAAAACTAGTAGTTGTGTGCAAAGCTCACCCAAAAATAAGAAAAAACGAAGACTGAAGAGAAATAATCAGATAACTAATATAAATGCAAGTCTTTACATTCAATATAAAGAACAATCTATCGGAAGCTATCAATCAGATTATAAGTAGGGGACAGGAACCTTTTTCAGGGTCTTGTACAATACACATAGTTTACCAGAAAAATATAATGTTGCCACCCTTACTTGGTGTCCAAAAGAGAAGCAGATCCTGGCACAGGATAGCAGTATAGAACATGTGGCACTGTAATGTACTGTAGAGAGGTGCTGCTAAAGAACCCTGGTTGTGCCAGTACCTTCAACATACTTCTACATGCTGCTTTAGGTGTTGTGCTTCCAGGGCAACACATTCAGGTGAGCCTCTCTACCCTGCAAACCCAACCAGCTATTCCACGGTCCTACCAATGAGCGCTGCTCACTTTTCTTTTTCTAGACAGTGGAAAAGGAAATGTGGGTAGAACTTTACATACCATATGTATCTATGGGGCATTATGTAAGGGATTATTTTTTAGGTAGAAAGGGGTCAACTAGAGCTAAATGCCGTGCATCCTGCGAGCTATAGATGCTTGAAGAGAGGCAAGAATTTTCTTCAGATATGAAAAAGAGTTTTAAATTCATAGGATAACCCTTTAAAAACGTTTGTGCTATGTTGATCTGTTTCAAGCTACGTTGATCTGTACTTCGAACACAA
This sequence comes from Bufotes viridis, assembly GCA_033119425.1. Taxonomy (NCBI): domain Eukaryota; kingdom Metazoa; phylum Chordata; class Amphibia; order Anura; family Bufonidae; genus Bufotes; species Bufotes viridis. The sequence goes on along the minus strand of CM065593.1, from coordinate 156,256,355 downwards.
ACAGCTCAACATATAAAGTACAATACTAAAGTGGTTGTCTGGCATAGGAGCTAACTACTCCAATGGCTGTAACCTGTGGCCAATTAAAAAAACAAAAAACACTTTTCTGGAGCTCAAACTCAGCCAGGATCAGGGCAGTGGTATGGAAATTATGAGACCGCAGACAGTTTTTTGTTTGCTTTTTTTAACTGGCCACGGGTTACGACTACTGTAGTTGTCTGCTCCAAGACCAGAAAACCCTTTTAGACCTTTTTTCACATAGTCAAGTGAAGATGTAAATCTCTTTTCTTTGCATCAATCCTCTGGTTACCTAAACTACACTTGGCCTTAAACGTGTTTTTTACATTTTAACAAATATAAAAGTGCCATTTGTACAGTAGTCCTAGGTATCATTTAACACCGCATCATTGCCTCCAATTGTAACATTATAAAGTGTTAGTCTGAGAAGGGGTCAATAGGCTTCATCATGCCATGACACAAAAATATTTATGGTCTAAAGAGTTAAGGGGGTTATCCCATGAAAAATGAAAAAAGATCATACATAATCTAGTACGAGGCAATTTTTAACACAGCTAGAACCAGCTCTGTACCTCACATGGATCCAGAGATCTCCCTGTTTATTGGTCCAATTGTTTTGCTAGATTTATTTCAAGCTGTCAGCCTAGGGGCATGTCCTTTCTAAGGGGTGTGTCCTTTCTGCTGCAGCTGCTGGCAGTTGAAGGATGGAACCGAGCATGTGCCTCCATCTCAGTAAGCAGGACGGAGAAATTAGAAAAAGAGAAAACAGCAGGTGGCGCTATACAGATAGATTTAGTTGAATAACTCAGTAGCTATAATACATTTTTAATTACATGCAATTATAAAAGTATTCAGATCCAGGTGCTGGTTTGAAAATGTTAGAACATTCTTTGTGGGACAACTCTTTTAAGGAGCTATCTACATTTTTATAGAGATAGTTTCTATATTGTATATCCTTAGATTGACTAAATAAAGGTCACAGCTTGGTGAAAATTTGTCTTGTGAAGCCGTAGCATGTACTGTATATTAAACAGCCTTATAAACTCCAGTGACTAGTATTTAATCTCACATAAAGAAATGCTGTTTTATCTTCCATTCTACGTCATTAAACGAAGATGAAAGAACACTAAAGCAAAAGAAATTCAATATAAAGTATTTGCCTTATTAATCCATTTACAGGGGTTATTCTGTGACTTCTGTGAAAAATATTACACAAATATGTTTTATGTTGAAATAAATATACTTGGGAACATTTACCAAGACCGGCGATTTAGATGCCAGTCTTAGTCCATGTCCACTGCCGCTTTATGTGCCTAAGTTATGTAAAGGCCTCTATATAACTTAGGCGCTTTACCGGCGGCCGCGTGACTTGCCTAAATCTATGCCAGCTCCCATGCTGGTGTAGATTTAAGTAGTTTTCTACACCAAAAAAAGGCATGGAAAAGGATGAATCAGATGAGCCTGCCGGCCCACCCCCCTCCACAGCCACACCATGCCCCTTTAAAAAAGGGGTAAGTGGCGTGCATGTGCACATTTTGCTTCAAAACAACTTTTTGACAAAATCTGGGGTTTAAATAAGCCAAAAAGTGGCGTATATTTCTTTATAGATTACCCCCACTGTATTTTAATACCTTTTTGTTCAGCTTTTATGTCTTTTGCGGCACCCATTCTTCATGATGGGCTGCTAGTATTCCCTCAGCTCCTGATTTGGGGAATGTTATCACTTCAGAAACCATTCTAGCACAGATCCTAGATTGCATTTCACTTGCCCTCTTGGACCTATCCACTTCTACCCTCTACCTTCATCAGTTCCCAGTCAGTAGATCCTTATCATTACAACAGTTTTCTGACTGTGCAGAAACCTTCTATTTTTCTAACACATGTGCTGCAGAAAAACACAGCCAGATGAGGTCCACGTACGTGATATTAACTATGACAACATATTTTGGGATAGGCCTCCAGTCATGAAACATCACATGTTTGAGATAAGGGGTCAGAGACATGGGGTCATGTCATCCTGTTTATAATCGGTTAATAAGGTCAGAAATGAAAGGAGCACATTCTAAGATTTCAAAATTCGAAAACATTCCAAATTTAAAATTTAAGTTATGAAAAACCCTGCTAGTGATGTACTTACTGCTCAATCACACACATCGGTCACAGGGACCTGAAGCAACCGGAAAGGGAGCCACGTCTCCGGAACAACGGCACTGTAGAAAAGAGAGTATATATATATATATATATATATGTTGAGGTGAAGTGAATGGTAGATGTGTGGAGGGGGTGTATATCTCAGTCCGCACCCCTAGTCCACTACAGGTGTTCACCTGGCCTGAGGAAAGGCCAGGTGCGATAATCACTCTAGGATAGAGAAGGAAGCCTGCAGAGGCTCTGTGTGGTCCCAGCCAGGAGGGCTGGGGGGCCACAAGGCTGAGAAAGCCTGAGTTTTGGGAGGGACCAGCGACACCTGAAGAAAAGAGGTGTCGCAAGGCCAGAGTCGGGAGCACCGTTGGACCATATCCCCCCAATGAATTGCGTGGTCACCGAGACCCCAATCGGTTGCATTGGTCACAGCTAGAAAGCTGTCTGACCGTTTGGCTAAGTAAAGCTGAATACCGCTGTGTGAACATTGACCTAGAGGTGAGTTAGGGAAAACCTCTGTATAGTGAGTGCTTAGCCGGGCAAGGATTTCTTGTTTTGTGTTGATGTAACACGTTGTGATGTGCTGTGACTTCATTGTGCCAAGTGATGCTAAACTTGGAAGTGTGATCTTCTGTGTGACAAATAAAGCACTGTTTGAGCTTGAAAAACCCCTGTTTGATGAGAAGACTGTTATTGCCGACACCCTGTGAGAGTGCGATCCCTTTACAATATACATAAAAATATTTAATTTTGTTTTATTTTTATTTGGGCACACATTACTGGGAGGGGTTAAGTCTGCTCCAGGCCGGACATATGTACATATGTACAGAAATGCATGATTTAAGCGGAGATGTATTCAGACATTAAAAGTTTATCTAAAAGTTAAAAAAGTAGGTGTACGTAAGAATTCAAATTCATAAAACGCAAACTTTGAAATGTGTGTTCAAATTCAAATGAGATATTTAAAAACGAGGGAAGAATAGTATTTAATATATGCGGTTTTATCGGTTCAGTCAGAGTCTTGTCATTTAGAAACATAGCTTCTTCAAATTAAGCAGGATATGTTTCTACAAGGTCACAATTTTTTCAGTTTAAAAGTATTATAATGTTAGTGGACGCATCGAGTAGTCCATAATGTGCAGAAAACCCATATAAATGCAATGCAATTATTCTGTTCCAGCTCTAGAGTTCAAACACTTATAAGTACAGCAAAGAACGCAGATAAATAATAATTATTAAGCCGAATCCACTTGACAGTATATATTATTATAAAGTATTTATGTCACCCTGATATAAAAAGAACTGTAACACAGTACAATGATGTGATTATTACACCACTTTAGTATGATGCATTGTATGTAATTCAACATCATTTTTCAGAAGGCAGTCAATTCTAGAAGTTCCAAGGCACTTTTCAGGCCTTTTTATTTTATATTCAGTGCATACATTAAGCATTTTGTCCAACATATATAACTATATTTTATGCAACTGTATATGTCGAACAGTGCAAAATAGCAGTGAAGAGTCATTGGTAGATTGTAAGCTCTTGCGTACAGAGTCCTCTCTCCCTCTGTAACAGTCTGTCTTGTGCTGTTTTATACTATGTATGTATACCCAACTTAGGTGTACAGCACAATGCAATTAATGGTGCTTTTAAACAGATAATATAAGTTTTTTCTCCAGCTCTCTATGACTAAGTAACTCTCTGAAACGTGGACCATTTTTAACCATTTTTTTGCAAGATGTTTGCAATGTTTTTTTTAATATGGATATATTTTTTATGGAGTGCTGGAGAAGAAACTCTTCATTGCTATTTTGGAATGTCACTCTGATGCCTGTATCAGATCCTCTTCCCTGCACCCATTGTTCAGCTTTCAAGATCCCCGTACAAGCGGTGAACGCACCATTATGTATATGTTTGCTATATGTCATACATTGACTCTCAATGTAAAAAAAAAATCTATACAGAGTGGTGTACCATGCAGATTGTTAATTAAGATTCTGCTGGCAGTGCAGTGTCTGCTTTCCAGTGTTTTCAGTGGGAGGCAGCACTGCAATTTGTTCACCAGTAGTTTAAAGCCGTGACCATGCCTAGAAGGGACAGCTGCTGCTTGGGTGTCTGCTCTTGGTTTAGTTCTATTTAAAGTTTCGGAGTTATGGAAGCAGGGTAGCTTATTCTGCTTGTGCGTAAAGCTACACTACAATAAGAGTTACGAAAGGAGTAGCGTGGAGAGAGGAGACAACCACTTTAACCTTTTAGATGCTCCTGAATATTCCTCTGCAAGAAGCTCCAATTTATTTGATTGACTATCACAGTAGTAGAAGCGACTCTCAGTATTTTTAAACTGCATGTGTCAATGTCAGTGGTTTAAAGTCTGAAGATGATCTTCGCAAGCAGAAACCATGCATAGATCTTTCAGCATCCCACCATCCACTTTCAAAAAAACCTCACAAAGAATTTCCCTTTTTTAACCTCCTTAAGCGACAGCCAGTTTGGACCAAATGCCGGAGCCCCATTTTTCAAATCTTACATGTGTCACTTTATGTGGTAATAAATTTGGAACGCTTTTACTAATCCAAGCCATTTTGAGACTGTTTACTCATGACACATCGTACTTCATGGTAGTGGTGAATTTGAGTTGATACGTTATACCTTTATTCATAGAAAAATCCCAAATTTGCACATATTTTGGAAAAATTAGCTATTTTCAAAATTAGAATTTTTTTGCTTGTAAGAAGGATAGTGACACTTCATTAAATAGTTATCACTTTACATTGCCCATATGTCAACTTTATGTTGGCATTATTTTGCAAAAGTCATTATATTTTTTAGGAAGTTAGAACATTTCCAAAATCCACTTTTTTAAGGACCATTAAAGTCACTTTGTGGGGCTTACACAGTAGAAACCACCCATAAATGACCACATTTTAGAAATTACACCACTCAAGTTATTCAAAACTGATTTTACAAACTTTATTAACCCTTTAGGTGTTCCACAAGAATTAAAACAAAATGGAGGGGAAATTTTAAAATTTCATTATTTGGGACAGATTATCGATTTAAATCCAATTTTCCTGTAACACAGCAAGGGATAACAGCCAAAGAACACCTCAATATTTATTACCCCAATTTTGCAGTTTACAGCAACACGCCATATATGGTTGTAAGCTGCTTTATGGGCACACAGCGGGGTGCAGAGGGAAAGGAGTGCCATATTGTTAACAGAGGGCAGATTTTGCTGGAATCGTTTTCAGGTGCCATGTCACATTTGAAGAGACCATGAGATACACCTAGAAAGAAAACCCCCCAAAGTGAACCCATTTTGGAAACTACCCCCCTCAAGGAATAAATCTAGTGATTAAGTCAATGCTTTGCCACAACAAGCGTTTCATAGAATTTAGAAACACATGGCTGTGAAAATTAAAAATTAACTTTTTTTTCCAATATAAAGTTGCTGTAGCCCCAAATTTTTCATTTTCACAAGTGGTAACAGGAGAAAATGCACCCCAAAGTTTTTTATGCATTTTTTCCTGAATACAGCAATACCTCATACGTGGTCATAAACCGCTGTTTGGGGGCATGGCAGTATTCAGAAGGGTAAAAGCGGCATCAGGATTTTCTAACATATAATTTGCTGAAATTAGTTTAGGGCCCATAACATTTGAATTTTTCACCAATGTAGCTGTGTAGAGACTTTTTTTTGCGGGACGGGCTGTAGTTTTGAATGGTATTATTTTGGGGTACATATGTCTTTATGATCACTTTTTATACCATTTTTTGTGGAGCTGAAGTGGGCAAAATTTTTATGGGGTTCCTCTTGTGGTAAATAATATATGATTATTTTATTCTGTGGTTTAATATGGTTATGGTGATACAAAATATATGTAGTTTTTTATTTTTTACTACTTTTTCAGCAATAAAATCACTTTTGTGTTAAAAATAAATGATATTTTGCATCGCCATATACTAAAGTCCATAACATTTATATTTTTTCACCAATATAGCTGTGTAGAGACTTGTTTTTTGTGGGAGGGTCTGTAGTTTTTATTGGTAACATTTTGGGTTACATGTCTTTTTAATCTCTTTTTAAATCATTTTTTGGGGAGGTGAAGTGGGCAAAAATGGCAATTCTGTCAGTGTTTTTTATGGGGTTCCTCTTGCGGTAAATATATGATTATTTTATTCTGTGGGTTGATACGGTTATGGCAATACCAAATTTATGTAAGTTTTTTATGTTTTACTACTTTTTCAGCAATAAAATCACTTTTGTGTTAAAAGTAAATTATATTTTGCATTGCCATATATTAAAGTCCATAACTTTTTTATTTTTTCACCAATGTAGCTGTTTGGGGGCTTGTTTTTTGCGTGATGGGCTGTAGTTTTTATTGGTATCATTTTAGGATACTTAAGTCTTTTTGATCACTTGTTATTTTTTTGTAGACGTGAGGTGACAAAAACAGCAATTTTGTAATTTTTTTCTACATTATTTTTTACAGCGTTCACAGCGTGGGATTAGTAAGATTATATTTTTATAGATCAAGTCGTTATGAATGGGGTGATACCAATTATGTGTAGTTATTTTATTTTTTTAATGACATAAATGAACAGATATGAGAAAAGACAATTTTTATTTTATTAATTATTATTATTTTTTTCACTTTTTTTATTTATCAAGACCCATCTGGATCTTGAAGATCCAGTGGGCCTGATGGCTGCACAGTGCATTGCAATAGTCATCTATTGCAATACACTGTATAGTCAGTGCTACACTTACACTAAGGCCTCATGCACACGGCTGGTTTCCGTGAGAGCTGAGACTCCAGGGCTGTGACATTTTATAGTGTCACAGCCCCGGTAAGCAAATTGGATGTGACTGTTCGTCCAAATGCAGAAAGTCTCTTGCAATTTGGACGTACAGTTACTGTATGTCCAAATGCATGAAAGGCATAAAGCCTGACTTTGATAACTGCATCTAATGGATCTGCATCTGTTTTTGACCATATTGAATAATGGCAACTGACAAATGTTGGTCACTGAAGCCAATTATAGATTGGCCAATAAGCTATGTATCTGTCATTCAATCTGATTCACTTTTTTCTTGCTTTTCTGTTGCTCTGACGGGGCAGAACAACAGGAAAGTCAACACAAAATAGCCTTACTCCCATACTGAAAAATAAAAAATCATGACTGCATCTTAAAATCTCTTAGAAGCTTAAGGGTCCATTCACACATCCACAACTGTTTTGCGGTCCGCAAATTGCAGATCTGCAAAACAAGGACACCGGCCATGTGCATTCCGCATTTTGAAGACTGCACATGGCCAGCACTATAGCAGAAATGCCTTTTCTTGTCCGTTTTCTTGTCCGAGGACAAGAAAAGAACATGTTCTATTTTATTGTGGGGCCGCGGAACGGAAATGCGGATGCGGACAGCACACTGTGTACTGTCCGCATCTTTTGCGGCGCCACTGACAATGAATGGCTCTGCACTCGTTCCGCAAAATTGCGGAACATATGCGGACCCATTTTGCGGACGTGTGAATGGACCCTAATAACGATCATCAGAAAGCTAAAAGATCCAACACTACAAATCTTCCCACTACCTCTCATGGCATGCCAGTGGTCACTAAATTAAAAAGCTATGGACACCTTTGGGGGCAATTTTTTATCATTGCATTTTTACTCACTTTGGGCTAAAATATTTTTCAATTGGACTTTATTAAAATGTTTCAACGGTTTTTCATCTACACCTTTTATTATCATTACAGCTACAAACTATTGCTTTTTGCTTGACACTGAATCCATCAGGAAGCTGCTCTGATGGCTCGATCTGCAGCCATTATCTGTGAACTCCTGACAACTTATAAACACTCTATATAGCTAAATTCTTATCAAAAAGATACCACCAATACCACTGTGTGTGTATAAACATTGGCAAACATGATATTTGCTTTTATGTATACACACTGGTGGGTATTTGCCCTCAAAAAGGGGTAATTTTTTAAATCAGTTTTGAATTTAAAAAAATCTGACAGTGCAGTGTGCTTTTAAATAGGATGTGTGCCTAATTTGCTCCAATTCCCATGAAAAGTTATGAATGACATTCTGGAGTTTCCTAGGACTGTTTCCAACTAATTTCAAGCTCTTTGATGCCAATCCAGCATTAGTCATCTTAAAGTGACCATAACACATAAGGCTATGGGTAAATGCATGGCTGCTGTAAGTAAAACAGAAATCTTATTTAAAAACAAACTGCAATGTTCAATTTTTACTGTTCTTAAAATTTTTTTAAATGTTTGCTTTTTGGCCACAAATGCTTGCAGTGTGTATACACACACCCTCTGGGGTCATGTAATCCTTCTTCTTCTTCTTCTTTCCTGTTTTCTGATCTTAAAAATGGCTAAAGCCATTTTCCAAAATTCACCTGAATTGAATCTTCAAAAATTTTAATTAGGATTTTACTAATTTTTTTTTATTCTGGTTAAATTCAATTAGTTTAGAAATCAATTAGTTTAGAATTTCCTTAATACTAGTGGGGATCCTACTGCCGGAACCTCCATAGATCACAAAAAAGTGTCCCTTGTTCTACATTTTCATTGGAATGGTGGTCACACATGTCCATTATCACTCTATTGTATGGGACTGCAGGAGAGAGCTTAGTACAGTGCTAGGCTGAACTCCACAGTTACCCCCAATGAATATCCTTCTTCAGCTTATCTTCTATATAATCAGGAGTTTTCTGCTATAATCAGGGGCAATTCTAAATATAGATTTGGAAACTGCTGTTTATTTGCTTTCTAAATGTTTTATGTAAAGCACTGCAAAAAGCACTCCAATCTGACTTTCTGTGAACTACAGGATGAAATCATCACCAATCAAATCCCTACTGGTAGGTCTCAGGCCTCTCCGCACTCTTCATCCTCCCCTGTATATCCCAGTATTCTGTTAAAGATATAATGTTTCACTTATCTAAAGGACCAGGAGTGAAAATATATAATAAGTGAGTGTATACAGTGATTAATTGCAGTTATCTAAACCTCCCAACTTACACTTCCTGCCTGTACTATCTGTGTGTGCTGACTCTCCAGTTTAGTTCTATGAGATGTAGCTTCACACTCGTCTCCCTGCCTCCTGCATGTAATGAGAGACAGGAGAGAGATGATATGGCAGAGAGGGCAGACAGGCTCAAGCTACATCAGCTATGAATACATGGAGACCGTAAGGTGTGAGGGGATAGCAGCTGTTTCACTCTGTCATGGCTGCCCTCAGAAAACACAGAGCAGTTCAGTGTGGTGAAACTCCACCCACTATATCTATGCAAAGCAAGGCATGATGAGAAATGTAAGATTCATTAGGAAAACCATATCTGAGGAGACAAGGAATCAAGATGACAGACAATCCACAAATTATACAGGTATACACAAGGCATACACAAGAGCCTCTATCTTATTTTTTAACAATGGTCTATCCTGTACTATATAGACAAAGAAAAAACAATCCCAGAGTCCTTCTTTAAATATGAATTATCCTAGCTTTTTCAAGCAAATCAGTGAAAAGGATGTACTTGAAAAATATGTTCTGGAACCACGGTAACTGCAAACAATGAAATGTGACAACATTTCATAAGCAATAAAGTAGAGGTGATAATGTTAATTACATATATTTCTTAGTAACTGTAGGATTAGCAGTGGGAACAAAACTGCTGTGTGAAAGAAGCATGAAATGTAATCCATAGCAGCTGTCTAATTTAGCAGCAAAGAGAAAAAAATGACTCATTCTTCATAGACACAAAATTACTCCTTGTGATATGAACTGACCTAGACTCTGCCTTCTGAAGTGAGTCAAAAGAATAAATCCTCTTATTTTTACCATTTTTTCACATTTATCCATCTTGAAGAACAATTCTTTTTCATGCCGTTGCGTACTGGTACAACAGTAGTAAATGGCTGGCCATAGTCGTGAATTCAATGAAATCTCTGATAGAAAGGCTTTTCTTTTATTAGTAGAGGAGGGATATCTAGCTTTGGAAAGAAGAGAATGAAGAGATGAAGGGGTAGTTCATCACCTCTACGAAGCCTGTATTTGGCCATTGTGTTTTCTACATGGTGCTATAAAAATCATGAAGGGCTTGATAAACGGACAGAGAGAGAAAAATATATTGTTTTATTAGGAAGCCTATTGATAACTGTATGTAGAGAAACTTTTCTAAATTATTATCTTCATTTATAAAGTGCCAATATGTCACGTGTCGGGGGCCCAAGGCAGACCTCTACGACGTCTTGCAAACAGGAAACAGGCAAGATACAGACCAGGGACCCACAGAGTACTTTATTACACATGTATTAAAAGAATATGACAGTAACATATGCAAGTTAGGCAATAGTGGTAGCACTACCACAGAACCAAGTGCATCGGCAGACCAGAGGCAAAACCAGGAGGGCGAACAGTCAGTGAGCCGCATTCTTCACAGAGCCCCTGGTGGTGGGGATGAACTGGGCAGAGGGCTCACTGGTCGTGCCTCCAGGAAGGTCGCAACTTGCAGAGAACCAGACTGGTGAAACCACCAGCGGAAGAGACAACAGAACTGGAACCCAAGCAAACACAGGACATGGATCAGACAACAAGACAAACGGGAACCAGCACAGAAGCAGATTGCTGTACCCCAAGCGGAATGGAAGCTCAGGCAGAGCTGCACACAGACAAGAGATCCTCCCTCCAGAGAACCCAGGAGCCCTCTCATAAAGGCAGGACATACACAGAAGAGGAATAGAAGGAGTAAGGCACTGCCAGGCAAAACATGGAACAGACTGGATCAGAAGCAGTAGGCACTGCCAGGCAAGACAGGGTTCAGGCAGGAACGGAAGCAGTAGACACTGCCAGGCTAAACATAGAACAGACAGGATCGAGACACAGAACAGGTACAGAACATCAGACAAGGCAACAACAACAATGTTTTACCAGGCGACACCACAAACAAGGGCAGATGGAAAACGCCCCCTGGGTTAGCATCAAAGGGCTACACCCAGCAAGACAAAATATAGACTGACCTCAAGCCCCACAGCTCACAGATAGAAATGGCTGGATAAACGAGGGCACCTGATAAGCCAAGAATAGGGAATGTTAACCCCATCAGAACCAGGATTAACAAGAAGCACTGAACATACAATTACAAGTGAATCCAAACTCAGTTCCTGTTGGACCTCAAGGCCGCAGCCAGCATGCATGGCAGAACCAGCATGCATGGGAACACCCACAGCCAGTACACAAAGAGCATGCAGCCAGCCTGCATGGCACCAGAGACAGGAACCACAGATATACAGACACTGAAGCCACAAACACAGACCACAGTTCACACACACCACAGCAAGGAGCATGCAGCCCCAAGCAACAAGCATACACAGGTGTCAGCCTGCAGCCAGTACACAAGAGAGCCTGCAGCCAGCCTGCACAGCAAAAGTGACAAGAACTGCACCAAGAAGCAGACACGGGGAGTATACACATTCACGGGCAACAGTTCACACAAGACACCGCAGCCAGCACGCAGCCCAAAGCATCCAGTCTCTGTTCCACTTAAAATTCTGACAAAAAGTAAGATTCTGACATAGCGTTGGTTAAATCTAAAGAAGCAGTTGCAGTTTTGCATTGTTATTTGACAGTTTCTTACCTTGCACAGAAAATGTACAGCACTAAGAGAAGGTTTTTAGCTCCCAGAGCAGCACATTTACTGCACAGTGAGACCTGGATCCTAAACAAAAGGGAAATTATAATTGCAAGCTTTAGTGTATATGCACATAGTGCATATTTTTCACAGATTTTTGTCAAATTTTCAAAATCTCGTGTACGCTGTGCGGATTTTGAAATCAACAGCATCTCAATTGTTATTCTCAGATTTTCAGTGTCGATTTTACTTTTTGCAATGCAAAGGATGAGATTGGAGCAAAATCTGTGGCAAATTATGAAAGTGACATATGCCAAGTTTGGTGCAGATTTGGTGTGAAAACCCAGCATTAACCACAAACGAAGATCCATGCTCAGCCGTGTGCATATAACCTTATACATCTCTTCTGTGCATTCACTCATGTTTTTGGCTTCAAAGTACAGATGCAAAATTCAGCAAAAATCTGCTACATGTTTATAAAGCCTGATTGAGCAGGCTTTATTCTAAGTCATGGCAAAGTCCAATTTTATAGTATGGCTAGTATGTATTATAAGATGTGAATTCCCTTGGGGGTAACAACTGAACGTGTAAACCTACAAAACCTCATGCAAAGGGACATGTATGCAACATGGCAGTACCTAACCACATCAAAAACGCAAAACAAACTCCCATGTCTCATGAAAAAATATCAAATTTTATTATATCACAGTTTATATTAATATATAAAAAAAAATTTTTGGGTCTATAGAGAAAGACAGGATAGAAATCAAGACAACCTGATACAGAAGAGATATAACAGTAGAGAAATGGTATGGGGCAATATAAATCCAATGTAAGTCCTAGATCTTTAAATCCAAATAGGACTCAAAATTGGGGAAGATATACATATATATATCCCTAGGGGCTGGTGCATGCAAGGATACAATTAAACCAATAGTAATAGAATGATAGACACAGGAATAAATAATCACTACCATACACAAAACTGTGTCCCCCCAAATGAAGCTCATGCATGCATCACCTCCGTCCCACTATCTGAGCCTCCCATCAGTCAGTACAACTAGGAGGTAGACCCAAATAAGTGGATCCCTACACTGAAAAGTATGGCATGTGAAAAAATTGCAAGTAAACCATACACTTCAATAATAATAATAATAATAATAATAATAATAATAATAATAATAGAGATTACACATACCCATGTTGCACCCAAACACCGACCGCTCAAACTGCACAGAAAACACCCCTACACGTGTTTCACCGTCCAGGCTTCATCAGGAGGTGAAGCCTGGACGGTGAAACACGTGTAGGGGTGTTTTCTGTGCAGTTTGAGCGGTCGGTGTTTGGGTGCAACATGGGTATGTGTTATCTCTATTATAATTATTATTATTGAAGTGTATGGTTTACTTGCATTCTTTTCACATGCCATACTTTTCAGTGTAGGGATCCACTTATTTGGTCTACCTCCTAGTTGTACTGACTGGTGGGAGGCTCAGATAGTGGGACGGAGGTGATGCATGCATGAGCTACATTTGGGGGGACACAGTTTTGTGTATGGTAGTGATTATTTATTCCTGTGTCTATCATCCTATTACCATTGGTTTAATTGTATCCTTGCATGCACCAGCCCCTAGGGATATATATATGTATATCTTCCCCAATTTGAGTCCTATTTGGATTTAAAGATCTAGGACTTACATTGGATGTATATTGCCCCATACCATTGCTCTACTGTTATATCTCTTCTGTATCAGGTTGTCTTGATTTCTATCCTGTCTTTCTCTATAGACCCCAAAATTTTTTTATATATTAATATAAACTGTGATATAATAAAACAGGGTAACAACTGAACACCAGGGGTTAAAAAGGCTACCATCTATAAAAAAATTAATCCCTTTCATGAGACAACCACATTAAGGACGTCATGAATGAGTCATGAATGAGAGCGTTTTCCATAATGCCTATTCACTAGAGTGTAAGGGCACATCTGGGACACTCAATTGGCACCGACATTGGTACTTTTAGGATCAGACGGCATCATATCTTTAAAGACTATCAACACCTTTCACACAGAAAAAAATTATTTATACCTATGTTAGTGATTACCTTGACTTAAAAAGTTTCAGGCTTCAATCTCTTTTCATTTTCCGAACTCCTACTCCTACTGTAAACTCAACTCTAACCCCCTGCAGGGTTTGCTGTGGGTGTTCTACTTTCTATCTACACATCCTTTCTCTACAAACTGCTTTGTGTGTGCTTTCCTCCCTATGAGATCTTCCTTTCCTCCAGCCTATGAGATCTACCTTCTCTAATAATTTGGATGCTTTTATCCCTCTTCATACTCTGAATAGCCATAGATAACCTCCTCCCCCTCCTTGCTACTATCACTAACCCTAATAAAAGGAGGGGGGAGAAGAACAAGCTGAAGCAGCCAGAAGCATATCAGAAGCAACAGGACAACGAGCTAGCTAGGTGAATAATTTTGTCTGTGCTTTCCTCCCTATGAGATCTTCCTTTCCTCCAGCCTATGAGATCTACCTTCTCTAATAATTTGGATGCTTTTATCCCTCTTCATACTCTGAATAGCCATAGATAACCTCCTCCCCCTCCTTGCTACTATCACTAACCCTAATAAAAGGAGGGGGGAGAAGAACAAGCTGAAGCAGCCAGAAGCATATCAGAAGCAACAGGACAACGAGCTAGCTAGGTGAATAAGTGATATAGAAGAGGAAAGGGAATTTTGATTCTAGGCTATTTAGAAAGTTGCTAATTTATGCACTTAGAAGGCAAAAAGCAAAAAGCCTTGGTCACATGAATAAATAAAACAAACTTTTATTTCATGATCGGTTTAAGCTGATTGCCATAAAATGCCATGTAGAGATATCGCTTTAGGATAATGTATAAACAATTACTATCAATTTAAGATCTTTTTGGACCTTTTCACTCTCCACAGATGAGGCAGTGCAATGAATTGACAGAAAATGCACAGCTTTAGAGATGTTTATCACCTCTGTGAATTACATAAAAATTGCACCTTGATCATCATCATTTAGACGTAATCTACTTTATACCATAACCCCTAGGTTTACAGGAAAAACAGCATTAAGACCAAATGCAGACTTTACTAGTGAACATACACATGTCAGTGGAAAAAGTTCAGATGCCTTCATGGGCAAACCAAACTGTAATTAAACCAAACTATACTAAACTGTATAAACTTCTTGATTGCCTTGGATCAACAACTTTGCAGCTCTTTATTGGAAGATGGAACTAATGATCTCAGTTATCCCCTCTGAGAACCTATTTGACATATACTTCAAATTTATGATACAGAGTAAAGATACTGTAAAATCAAAAGTGGATGGCCACTTTATAAATTTTTTTCAAAAGTACTGTAGAACGCACTACAAACGACTTACTCAGAAGACGACATACTACAATCTACCCCGATGTCCTAATATCAGACATTTTGTCCTCTTTTTTCAGTCTTTCCTGACTGTATGGAGATCCCTTCTGGAACATGGGTACTAACAGGGCACACCAGACCAGAAGTGTCCACTAGCAGCCTCCACCGAATAGCACTGTGTACAGCACTGTACATATGCTAGATTCTAATGACTTGCACAGGGCTCTGGTTATTTATCTTTACATCAGCAGCCATGTACTAGAAGGGAGCCCCATGCAATAAATAAAGTAACCAACCCTTTTGGCTTGTTTTAAGACCAATTTATTGGCCTGTATTTGTGGGAGGGGCGATGCTGACTATATCTGGCTGGGTGTCCCCTCCCACAATGAAGGTCATTTCCAGCGTTTGGTGTGGGAGACATACCGTTCTCGCGGAGCAACAAGGGTGCAGCACTATATGGCAGTTCCAGGCACCGACTTTCTACGGTCCAGATAAGTAGCTGCCTCATCCAGCAGCATCGTTGGTTTAAGTCCGACGGTGGTGTGTCGGCTCCCCGGGTAAGGGGGAGCAGCACCGCACCGGAGCGGTCTGCCAAGGAGCCTCGCTCTGCTCCCAATGTGGCATGACACGTAGGACGCAGGGTACAGCGAGTGCCAGCACGATAAAGTATTGCACAGGCCGCTGTGCTGTTAGACAGGCAGGGGGGGGAGGGGAGGACAAATTAGGCTTCAACATGTTGTTTCTATCCAGGGGTGCACAGGTGAAATCACTCAGCAAGGTGAAGTGAGTAGTAAGGTTCAGGAAGGTAGTGTGTATAAAAAAAAAAAAAAAAAAGGTGTGTTATAAAATGAATGAAATGACTATAGAAAAATAACAAAAAAACATACTTTTATTATGGGGAAAGGACATTGAGTCTAGTGTTCTAGACAGGGTATGTTAGACTTCTTAATATGGGTTTAGTGTTAGATTACACTATGTGGAAAGCACGTCACACAGGAGTCGCTTACAAGGGTCACTCGACCATGTATTCAGCTCTGCTCTGCAGATGGCTGTCATGTGTTCTCCAAAAAATATAGTTCCTCACGCAGAGCTACTAGTGAGGTGGGGTGCATAGGATGCACGGTGTCTGTTTTAGTCAGTATCTCTTCCCGCACTATTCAGGCGTGCACTCACCTATGGCCCTCGCTCTGATCTGCTGGTTGGGTTCCACAGACACGCATAGTTGTGGCTCTGGCACCCTCTATGTGGCCACAGCTGGAAGCGCGGGGCAGAGTGTGAGTTCAGGCTCCAGTGTTAGTTTTATAGGGGCACTGTTAAGATGTTGGTCCGCACTGCGGATTCGGCGCCAGATTCCGAATAGGGTTACGGTTGCCGCACAATTTTTTTTTCCAGCACACGTATTCGACTCGTTATTTCATCAGTTCACCATGATAAAAGTAAAGGTAAAGGTTAAAGGGTTTCTTACATTTATCTCTCCAGGATCAAGTGTTTATATGTGCCTTGATGGTCAGTAGAGTTGAGCGAACACCTGGATGTTCGGGTTCGAGAAGTTCGGCCGAACTTCACAAAAATGTTCGGGTTTGGGATCCGAACTCGACCTGAACTTTACCCCGAACCCCATTGAAGTCAATAGGGACCCGAACTTTTGGGCACTTAAATGGCTCTAAAATAGCCCTGGAAAGGGCTAGAGGGCTGCAAAAGGCAGCAAAATGTAAGTAAATGCCAGGAGAACATATTTGAATAGGAAAATGACTTAAAATAAAATAAAATACAGAAAAATTATAAATAAACATTCTAAACTTGCGCCCGAGTGACAGTGGCACCTGTCACCCAGCAAACAGAGGATGTGGCAGCAACGCCACCACATCTGTTATTGTCACCAAGCATCTCCACCAAATCCCATGAAAGTGTTCAGCTATCAGCTGTCCATCTCCCAAACACTGAAGAGAAAAAGAAATAGAAAGAGGACGTACCCCCTACCCATGGCTCTGAATGCCTTATTTCAAACTTCCTGGTCCTTTGAAATGCTGTCATTCTGTCTGGTGGACAGTTTTAAAAACTTTATGGCGGTGGCTATCCCACAGTACGTGTATCCCAGCCGCCGCTACTTTTGCAGGCGAGTCATCCCTTCCCTGCACAACCAAGTTCCCTGCACTGCGCAACGCTATCTGTGGCAACGTCCACATAACCAACAACACAGTGGGTAAATGTAGCGGCTGGCCCAAAGGCGGATAGCATTTTTGCGAATGTCCTTCCACCCCCGAGGATTGCTGGGCATTTCTCTTTGTATCCTGTTACCTCCTCCTCCTCCTACTTGGCTTCCTCCTCCTGATCCACTCAGCGTAACACCTTCACCATCCACAGCAGCACAGCCAGGGGGAAACGACAGCAGGTTGTTTTAAAACTTGTGTTTTGGGGGACAAACCCCGCACCGCGCAGGAGCTGTGGACAGGCATGGAACAACAGACCGACCATTGGTTGGTGCCACTGAGTCTCCAGCCCGGCCTGGTGTTGTGCGCTAGAGGGCGAAATATACTAGCAGGTCTGGACCTAGCCGGTTTGACACACATCCCCTGCCTGCCACATGTGCTGAATTTGGGGTGCAGAAATTCCAAAACACCAGACAGTGAAAATCAATTCAGTTAAGAGAACACACACAACACCCCCACCCCCCCTTTCACTCAAACCATTAACAAACTACCGTATTTTTTGCTTTATAAGATGCACTTTTCCCCCAAAGTGGGGGGAAAAAGTAAGTGCGTCTTATAAAGCAAATGTGCCAAATATCATCAGGGCCGGCACATTGCAGGCGGCGGTATCGAGGTGAAGGCAGCGGCATTAAATCAGTCAGTGAAGCTGAAGAGATAGGAGAAAAGCTATTCTCCCTTTCCTCTGCATTGTGTGTCATCCCTAGATCCCCATTGGTACAAGACCCACCAAAGCACACAATTTGGTATAAAAAAATTTGTTTTCTTATTTCTCACCTCTAAAACCTAGGTGCGTCCTATCAACAGGTGCGTCTAATAAAGCGAAAAATATGGCATTTACAAATTTTCTTAAAAACATATTAAAATAACTATAATGCAGCTAAACTTACTATATAAACAAACAAAAATATATACACGCCTTATCTTAAGGCCAGTGACATCCAAGTGGCTCGAAGGGTGGGTTCCTGCACCAACATAGTCCCTGGCCTGGAACACAACTGTCCAGCCAGGGCATAGTTCTGGAGGATGAGGAGGATAAGTAGGATGAGGAGGAACCATGTTCTCAGCAGGGTGGCACCCAAGCCAGCTCACGGGCAGCTGGGTCACCAGCATCACCTCAGAAGGTAGGGTTAGCATGGGCAAAATGTGGAAAAGCTTTGTCATCATGCCACAACAACCTGCACCACCAGCAGATCTGGAACCTCTTAGCAGGAGGCAGCATTTCAGCAACATGGTGGAACAGTACATGTACTGACTGATGGGTCTGCCTAGGGGAATAGCTACAGGGGAAGCAGGGAGAGCAACTGCTTTGGGGCCGTGATCTAGAAAGGGCCCATCCAGGAGGAGGAGGAGGACTAACAGTATTATACAATGAAATTATATACAGTGGCAGTATAAACAGTGTAGAAAGTGAATGGAACAGCTGCTGGGCCTGGTCTGAGAGAGCGATCTTTAGTAGCCACAGGCATGGCGGCATGAAAGGAAGGGGTTTGTGCAAAAATTACTGGGGGAGGGGGGCCTCGCCTCATTCAAAATTTGCTGTGGTGGCAAATCATTTCTAGCTACGCCACTGGGTCTGCCGCATTCAACTTCTGGGTCATCAAATTGGGCACATGTCCTGAGGTTGCCCTTTACGCCTTGGAGGTGCTGGCCTACCCTGCAGCCACTGTATTGTCTGAACGTGTGTTTAGCATGGCTGGTGGCATTATCACAGTCAGACAAGCGCAGCCGCCTCTCCACAGACAATGTGGGCAAGCTTTCGTTTATTAAAAAGAACCAGGCATGGATCCCACAGGACTTGTTTGTACCTTATGCAGAATAGACATGTATACCGCCTCACCCAACCACTGTTAAACTACCGTGCACTTACAATTTGTTTTAATATTTATATTTTCCCAATGTTTTGGGGTCTACACTAATTTATTTAAAAAATATATTCAAAAAACAGTTATTGGCGACTACCTTTGGCTTCACAGCCCAAAAAAGCTTTATTTCATGCAAGAATGTAACCCGCCAATTGTAAGTTCCCTGTCAGTTATGCAGTGCAGGGGTTTGTACCTGGCAAAAATGGTAATATTTCACCCAACAATTTAAAATCTATCCTTTGCCGATCAGTATTAAACTTGGCCAGCCACAGCTGGAACCACTGATTAACGGTATTGCTATTTTGCAATTGAATTTCACCCCAGAAAATTATCTATCCTTTGCCGGACACTATTATAGTTTGCCAGCCACAGCTGGAACCACTGATTAATGGCATTGCTATTTTGGCAATTGAATTTAACGCCAGAACAAAATCTATCCTTTGCCGCACACTATTAAACTTGGCCAGCCACTGCTGGACACCAGATTTAGGGGATTGCTATTTTGGCAATTGAATTTCACCCCAGAACAAAATATATCCTTTGCCGGACACTATTAAACTTGGCCAGCCACAGCTGAAACCACTGATTTATGGTATTGCTATTTTGGCAATTCAATTTCACCCCAGAACAAAATATATCCTTTGCCGGACACTAATAAACTTGGCCAACCACTGCTGGGACACCAGATTTAGGGGATTGCTATTTTGGCAATTGAATTTCACCACAGAAAAAAAATCTATCCTTTGCCGGACACTATTAAACTTGGCCAGCCACTGCTGGGACACCAGATTTAGGGGATTGCTATTTTGGCAATTAAATTTCACCACAGAAAAAAAATCTATCCTTTGCCAGACAGCAGACAGTATTACACTTGGCTAGACACAGCTGGAACACCAGATTTAGGGGATTGCTATTTTGGCAATTGAATTTAACCCCTAAATAAAATATAGAAATTGCTATCCTGAGTTTCTAGGGGTGACAATAAGCACAGCCAAGCCCCTGATGTAGGATATAGCAAAAAAGAAAACAACCTAGTATTGATGGATTGATGGACTTTGTGGCAGCTTGTGCTGGTGCACCACAAGACACAAAATGGCCACCGATCACCCCAGAAAAAAGTGACAGAAAAACGCTCTGTGCAGCCTAAAAACCAGTGAGCAATTAACTAGCAGAAGTTGAATGATTCACAGCTGTAGATCGATCACTTCATTAGGTGTTTTTGCTGAGTTTTCCCTGCCTAATCTCGCCCTCACAGCAGCTGCGTTCTATCCCTACACTAATTAGAGCAGAGTGACGTGCGGCGCTACGTAACTCCAGCTTAAATAGAGGCTGGGTCATATGCTGCACTTGGCCAATCACAGCCATGCCATTAGTAGGCATGGCTGTGATGGCTTCTTAGGGCAAGAAGTAAAACGCTAGCTGATTGGCTGCTGTGCAACCCTTCAGAAGCAGGAAGAAATTGCCGAACAACGAACCCGAACCCAAACTTTTTTGAAAATGTTCGGCTCAGGGTCCGTGTCCCGAACACCCCAAAATTCGGTACGAACCCCAACTATACAGTTCGTGTTCGCTCAACTCTAATGATCAGGCGATTGCTGACTTTCCATGTGGAACCACTTTCTCAGGCATTGGTATGGTATTTCTCTTTTATTACAGAGGTATACAATAATTCTCCTAGTTTCCTGAGGCCACGTCGAACTCAGGTTTTGCTGCCATTTTTGGCCCCCACTGGCCAGCTGATGGGTGGCCGAGTGAGGCTGGTTAATCCCAGGTTTCACAGATTTCAGCGTTGTTTGAACTTTATCCTATAATTGCAACTGTGCATGCAGGGGGTCGGGAATGGGCTGGTTACATGGTGTATGTTTACATCAATGTTGCGGTCATGGATATTTGATTAACGGCTTGGTCCAACTGATATCTTTTGTTAGGCGTCGGGTGCTACTCTCGTTACTACATCAAATTCATTACACACGTTCATGTACCCGAATCCAAAATATAGCAGCCGATGCCCTGTCCCGAGCAAATTCTCTTTCCACAAGTTTCCCGGAGCGGATGTCTACAGTGCCACAATGCCTCAGTATGCTTCACTACTTCCAATCCAATTACCCTGACTACAGCTTGCTTGTTGGTAACCAAATCACAATTGGAGGTTGTAATAAAGCTCTTCGATCAAGTTTATTGTCCTTTTTGGCCCCTACAGGCGTCCCTTCAGCGTCGTGGTTGCGGCATAATTCTAACCGCTTTTAGGTATCCAGTAGGTAGGGGTCATTCCTTCATGTTTAGCCCCGACCACAAGTTTTAAGGCCGTTTGAACACAATGAACGTCGTTTCTAGCGTAACCACCTTACTCACCCATATTTTTACTATTTCACACCAGGGGATGACCCCCTTCAGGCGTCCCTTCAGCGTTGCGGATCCGGCATAAATCTAACTGCTCTTAGGTATCCATTAGGTAGGGGTCATTCCTTCATGTTTAGCCCCGACCACAATTATGAAATATTTTGCTAAAAACAGTCTAATGTGAATTGTCTTTTATTAAATATATACACAATCAACTTCACAGCTATGCAGCTCCTTTTAACCTCTGGAATCTGGGGATCAATTATCAGACAATAACGGTTCGTTCACCCTTTCACCCATTCTTATCTATGCCTATATGTTGTCTGGCTGACCATTTACAGTGGTATACAGTGGGGTGAGCATCCTAAAAAGAATTACCCCATTTAGCTCAAAAACTTTTTTGTGTCATATTCGAATATCCTTATTAGGAGTAGCTCATCCTCACAAGCATCAGGGAGAAAACTGAGATGGATAACAGGGTTTAAAGAAAATGGCAATGGCTATGTGTTTTTGAATTTTTTTTACACCAGAGCCAATACCACTATGTGGACAAGAACAACTAATCACAGCAGGGGAATGATGTCAGGCTTCTCCTCCCCTCACCATGATGGCTGACCACCCTGTTCAGGCCATTGCTCACAACTGCCATCATATCCCCTGTATTACTTCACCATGAGGTTTCCATCATGGGTATATGAGGACAGCATGCCATTCTACTTCTTATTGCCCACATCTAGAGATGAGCGAAGTTTTAGAAAATTCTATTCGGCTGCTTTGCCGAATTTTATCAAAAAATTTGCTTTGTGAATTGTGACAAATTACTTTGTCACAAAGTGCATTTTTTTTGTAAGTAATGGGTGCAATGACAGGGAGCTGTGATAGCGCAGCTCCCCATCATTGTACGCCTCATATGCCGCGTTCATACATGACACGACATCTGAGAGTAATAATACATAATAAAAATAACAAAAAAAAAAATTAAACCATATTTACCAACTCCATTTGCTCACGATGAGCTGCCCGTCGTCATCTTGCTTGAAGATCTGGGCCGAAATCTTGTGCGGACTGAGAGGATGCCATTATGCCGGCCTGCGTCGTGATAAGCACGGGATTTCGACCAAGATCTTTAATCACTATGGCGGCGGCCAGCCCGTCACGAGCAAATGGAGGAGTTAAGTATAATTTGTTTTGGTTTTTTTACACTCTTTCAAGTTAAATCGATTCGCTACCATGAAGCACAAGGAAATTCGGCTTCACGGCAAATCGAATTTACTTTCTCATCTCTATCCACATCCATAATGAAGACATGATAAGATTGAACCGCTGCCTGAAAGCTTGGACATTTATTCATGTGCTTACTATAGGGCATTTTTTAACACCCTGGTAACTTAGGGTTGTCTTATCTCATTGTTACTAAGGCAAAATGAGACAAAGTCCTGACCCCCAGCCAGCTGGGAAACAGCGGAGAGCGTCGGTGCTCACTGTTTCAGTAGCTCCATTGCGGTGAGAAACTCAGAAACATCATAGCTTGCTGTGCTACACTGGCTAGCTCCACCGTTTCCCGGCTGGCTGGTGGTCGGGACTGTGTCGCATGTCAAATTACTAATAGCAAACCCTATAAAGAGGATCTGTCAAAGAGAAGGGAGATTGTTATAGTAGCTGAGCACTGAAACTTGCAATTTATAATTTCATTCTACCATTGACAGGGGTCTACTACTGATGCAGGAGCTACAAAGAAACATATAATCGGTAGGGGTGCCGGGTATTGAAACCCCACAAATCAGATATTGATGGGCTATCCTCAATTTCAAAATCCTAGACAACTGCTTTAATCTTGACAGAATTACAGATTCATCTAATTATTATAGTGGTTTTCCGGGATTTACATATTGATGGCCTATCCTCATCGGCGGGGGTCTGACTTCAAGGATGAACAGCTATACAAAGAGCTACGTTAGAGTTTAGGCCTCTTCCTAGGCCATGTCACATCATGTTCACTGGTCACAAGGCCTAGGCACAGCTCAGCCCCGAGCTGTGATACCAAGCACGGCTGCTATCAAATGTATGACACTGCTTTTTGTAAGCTGCTGGGAGACGGTTACTTTCAGCAGAGCTCTGTTGAGCACCGTGGTTCCCTCAAACAGCTGATTACTGGGGGTGCTTGAAGTTGGACCCCCGCTGATCTCATATAAATGACATATCCCAATATGTTGCAATCTTGAGGGTGTGCCCGACCCTCCAGATTGCAATTTTCTTGACTTTTCTATAGATTGGGTGTATCTATATTGGTTGGTGGCACCCTTCCATAGACACCAATTAGGTTGAGCCGACACTACCATTATACATTATATCCCAATATGTAAATCCCAGAGTTCACCTTTAAACGCAGAATTACAAATTTTTACTTGGCTCCTCTCTCTTTTTCTTAGTCCATTTATACATCTCTTGATCCATCCAGACCAGATGGTATTCCTTACAGATACATTTCTAAATTGGGCCATTAATCTTATCAGCCTTCTGCCAGTGACGTTAACTCTAGATAAGGAAGCGCTTTATTGGCTACATGCCCCTTCCTATTTCTTAGGTAGCTCAATGGTCTGCATTGCTAGCTTGCAGGATGGGGATTCTAGGTTTGAATCAGTCCAAGGACAATATTTTCAATATTTTTCATGATCTACCTACAGTGGATATAAAAAGTCTACACACCCCTGTTAAAATGTCAGGTTTTAGTGCTGTAAAAATTGAAGCAAAGATAAATCATTTCAGAACTTTTTCCACCTTTAATGTGACCTAAAAACTGTACCACTCAATTGAAAAACAAACTGAAATCTTCTAGATGGAGAGAAGAAAAAATTGAAAATCTATGGTGTGAACTGAAGAGGGCTGTGCACAGGAGATGCCTTCGCAATCTGACAGATTTGGAGTGTTTTTGCAAAGAGTGGGCTAATCTTGCCAAGTCAAAATGTGCCATGCTGATAGGCTCATACCCAAAAAGACTGAGTGCTGTAATAAAATCAAAAGGTGCTTCAACAAAGTATTAGTTTAAGGGTTATTATTTTTTATATTTTTTCTTCCCTCTACCTAAAAGATTTCAGTTTGTTTTTCAATTGAGTTGTACAGTTTATAGGTCACATTAAAGGTGGAAAAAGTTCTGAAATTATTTATCTTTGTCTCATTTTTTTACAGCACAGAAACCTGTGTAGACTTTTTATATCCACTGTATGTTTGCATAGTCATTTACCCATGCTCCAAAAACATACTAAGTGATTAATTGGCTTTCTATGAAAATTACCATTAGTGGATGTTGGGAAATGAACACCTACAGTAGATGGAAGTCATTGACTCCCCTGGTCTACAACTCTCCACATAAAAACAAGATTTTCCAAGCTGCAATTTGGTTCCAAATGGTGACAAAAGTGAATTGCAAAGGTTTGTTGTTGTTATTCACCACTTTAGAAACTATGGGCATAAAAGGCCCCATACACATCAAACTGCTCTTCAAGATGCATACCCTTTGGTAGTTCCCCTCTTGGCAGTAAAATGTTCATTCATGGCAGGTGCACAGTATGAAGCTGGGCCGGTGTCCTGCTTTCCTTTTTTTTTTTATACTTTGGCTCATTTAATTGTTTTATGTTCTTATCTATGGTTTACCATCTTTAAATATAAATTTGAAAGGAAAACCCAAATTTTTTTAAATACCGTCTCACCGCTGCATGCGTACTTTTAATTTAATTTGGCTCATAATATTTATCATGTTTTGCATATATACCCTGTTCCCTCTCATGATAAAATGCTATGGAATATGCTGGCACTATATTATTAACTTTAATGGAGTTGAAATGAATTTAAGAGACAGAACATTTAATAAGATATGGAGTTTTATATATCAATGAGCTCACCAGAGATCAACCACTATTTAGTTGTGTAGTGAGATTTATTAGACTTACTTAAAATTAAGTTATGATTGAACTATCTGACCTATACAACTCCCAAATAACATAAATCCTTAAAGGGATAACCTTACTTTAGCTTAATTACACAGTTGACCAATAGAAACTAGATGTGCTATTTTTATTGGATTTTTAAGCCTTTAAATCGTGTATCATACTGTGAACACAATGGACAGTAATCAAGCCATAATTAAGTTAAAAAGAATGGTGCTCAGGCTCAACTCCATATTTATTAAACCTCCTTCTTCTTTTTAGACATGAATTTACAGTAAGTGTGGGGATAAAGTGACATGTCATGTGCATCTCATCTACAAAAGATCTCCACCTCTTTTCCCCACAAAAACAACATACAACCAGGTATAGATCAGTAGTTGCCCAATATTCCTTAATCAGCATGCATTATTTTAAGGAATGCAATCCAAGCTACACTAAAATTCCATGTTGGCATATTACTGCATTTCTAAATATAACCTGATGTCATAGTCTGTGGGTGTCACCCAAGAATTGCAGCCGAGCTATCTGCTTGTATCCATCAGTCTTTCCATTAACTCCTGATACATTTTACCATTTACTAAGCTGTTCTGTCTAATCCTTAAGAATTTACTGTATCCCACATTTGGCGCTAATTGCAAAGGTTTGTAGTGTAATTCAATGTAATGTCATGCTATACATCTTGTACACCAGCACATGGGGTATGGTTGGCAGTGGTTGGCAACAGGAATGGGACTTACCATGCCATTGTTCGCCTCTTGGAAGGAGTGGTCTGGTCAACTCTCACAACACCAATTTGCAATCAAATGCATCAAAATGGGAGTACCCCAAATATCTAAATATGTCAACTTAAAAATGAGTACTACAATATCCCTTAAAAAATAGCTTTTATTAAATACACTTAAAATCGATACATATCCTTAATTGGGGAGAATAAATATAAAAGCACCACACAATCCACCACACTATCCCTACTAAACATATAATCAAGGGTATTCAATATGTGAACCTCCTCACAGTTATTGGAATGAGACACTGGGCATATAGATGCTCAGGCGAGACACCACTACAAACACTCCTCTCTAATAATGCATATACTGTTAATATAGGGTAAAGTCCCTAAAGCTCCGGTGTGTAGTTACGTCATCCATGAAATGAAAATACCCCGCCAGTATAGGTGTGTCACTATTCCATTAGCATTCGCCACAATGTCCACACATCTAAATCTAAAGGAGGAATTTGATAAACATACCCACAAGGATACCGCCGGCTTGATAGTTGAATGGAATGCGAGTGTGCCCCCTCTACACGCATTTCGCGGTAATGCTTCTTCAGGAGGAGAGATCATCTATCTACATTGGAGACTATTTAAATTATACGGGAGCCAATTGAAAACTAGGATGAAAAGCATCTGATTAAGACGTCATATCGGCGCTTCGCACACCACCCGTCATCCGTGTTGACACTTCCGCCCTTCCCCTGCGTCGACCTCACCGAAGGCAGGTACGAATAGCATCCTAGCGTCAGCAAGGATCACACTGTTAGAGGCATATGTGGAAGCACCCGGAGACAAGTAGCTGCGACACAACCGCCTTTCAATCAATATTGCCATACCTTAATATTGCCCAATGGAATCTGATACTGCCTATACCTAACTAATCAGTGAACCATCACTTGAATGGGTGGGACATCTCCTCTATTGGCGGCATAATCTATTAAAATAACTCTACAAACTGGAGATATTATTAACAATAAAACCATTTACTTCCCATAAAGTCTATGGACCTTTCCAAATAGGAGGGCAACCATACTCATAATTAACCTTAAAACACCCATACAAATTCATATACCCAGTGTCAAATTCCTGCCAAAGGAGGGGCAGAGCTGGTTAGGAAGGGAGAGTAAGTAAGAGAGTAAGGAGTGAGGGAGCATGAGATGCATCTCCGGCTCCTTCAAGCCATGAGGACCACAGAGTCAGATCATTTGGGAGGACTACTGCTCCAGAGAGCCTGCAGGGTCCTAGGTTACAGAAGATCTGTAAACTACAGAGTATTTGTGTCAGCAGAGTGATCAAACAATCATGTATACAGACTCTGCTGCAAGGTGAAGGGAAGCACATTAAGACACCACCACCACGAGGGGGGGATTGGCCATTGACTCCACAGGTAAATTTCCAGGTGGGCTGATGTCCCAGGGGGCCACCTAATTCCTCCTCTCTGCCACTGACCAGGTACATATTGAGATTTCAACAGAGATTAGCACTGTGAGAATAAGGTACTCATGTACCCAGCCAGCGACCACACATGCCCTCCTGAATTCAACTGCTGCTGCCCGCATTTTACCTCCCAAGCCCCCTGCTTCATCGGCAACTGGAGGATTAAACAACTATGCGCTGTATCCATTTGAGGGCAGTGGAGCAGGTGCCTGTTTTAGACTTTCCTACAGTATACTGTACTCAATTATTAGGGGTACAGATAGGGCGATCTGTCACAAAGATCGTGATTGCCGAACAGTGTGCTGTCTTCCTGGCGCTAGAGTTCGACACATCGTGGATCAGGTTGACAGATTACTGGGAGGGCCTGGAGAAGATCCAGCGGTCATGGTCCATATCAGAACCAATGACAAAGTTAGAGGAAGGTGGAGAGTCCTTAAAAATGATTTCAGGGATTTTGGTCAAAAACTTAGGGCAAGGACCTCAAAAGTAGTACTTTCTGAAATACTGCCTGTACCACGAGCCACACAAGAAAGGCAGCGGGAGATTAGGGAGGTTAACAAGTGGCTCAAGAACTGGTGTAGGAAGGAGGGGTTCGGGTTCCTGGAGAACTGGGCCGAATTCTCTGTTGGCTACAGGCTCTATCGTAGGGACGGGCTGCACCTCAATGGGGAAGGGGCTGCTGTGTTGGGGAGAAAGATGGCTAGAAGGTTGGAGGAGTGTTTAAACTAGGGACTGAAGGGGAGGGTAATTACGTTATAGGAGGGGAAGATAGTGCAGATAGAGACCAGGGACGAGGTAGTGTGTCTGGGGGAGGAATGGAGGGGGGGACTAGAACAGCTCAGAATGAAAGATGTAGGGTAAAAAATACACATAAACCTGTCAAATGCATGTATACTAATGCCAGAAGCCTGACTAACAAGACTGGTGAACTGGAATTAGTGATGTGTGAGGAGGACTATGACGTAGTGGGAATAACTGAGACATGGCTGGATGATAGCTATGACTGGGCAGTTAATATAAAAGGTTACAATCTGTTTAGAAAGGATCGTCAAAACCGGAGAGGTGGAGGGGTCTGCCTCTATGTGAAGTCGTGTCTAAATCCCGTAATTCGAGAATACATCTCTGAGGGACATGAACATGTGGAGTCACTGTGGGTAGAAATACATGGAGCAAAAAACAATAATAAAATACTAATAGGAGTGTATTATAAACCACCTAATATACCAGAGTCCACAGAAAATCTATTACTAAATGAGATAGATGAGGCAGCAATTCATAATGAAGTCGTTATCATGGGGGACTTCAACTACCCAGATATAGACTGGGAAACTGAAAGCTGTACATCCCAAAAAGGAAACAGGTTCTTGGCAATAGCCAAAGACAATTTCCTTTCCCAACTGGTTCAGGACCCCACTGGAGGGACGGCCATACTGGACTTAGTATTAACCAATAGACCTGATAGAACAACAGATGTGCAGGTTGGGGGACACCTGGGAAATAGTGACCATAAAGTTATAACCTTCTAATTATCCTTTAAACGAGAGTTTCTAAAGGGAGGAACAAAAATACCAAACTTCAAAAAAGCAAAATTTAGCCAACTAAGCGAGGCCATAGGCCTAACTAACTGGGACAAAGTCCTCAAAAATAAAAATACAACCATAAAATGGGAGATTTTTAAAAGCATTGTAACATCTAATTGTGAGAGGTACATACCTTATAGGAATAAAAGGCTAAGGAACAATAAGAAACCAATGTGGATAAATGGAACCGTAAAAAAGGCAATAAATGACAAAAAGAAAGCATATAAATCACTAAGACAGGAGGGGAGTCAGGAAGCACTGATAAACTATAAGGAAAAAAATAGAATATGTTAAAAATTAATAAAATTTGCCAAACTAGAGACGAGAGATTAATTGCCAAAGAGAGTAAAACTAACCCTAAAATGTTCTTCAATTATATAAATAGTAAAAAATATAAATCTGAAGGAGTTGGCCCTCTATATAGCAATGAGGGGGGTGTTGCAGAGAGCGACGAGGATAAAGCAAAACTATTAAATATTTTTTTCTCCACTATATTCACTGAGAAAAATAAACTGTCAGATGAAATGCAGAATGTAAAAGTAAATCCCCCATTAAAAGTTCCCTGTCTGACCCAGGAAGAAGTACAACAGCGACTTAAAAAGATTAAAATAGACAAATCGCCAGGACCGGATGGCATACACCCCCGTATCCTTAAGTGATGTCATAGCCAGACTATTATTTCTGATATTTACGGACTCTATAATAACAGGGAATGTTCCACAGGATTGGCGCATAGCAAATGTGGTGCCAATATTCAAAAAGGGTCCAAAAACAGAGCCTGGAAATTATAGGCCGGTAAGTTTAACATCTATTGTTGGTAAACTGTTTGAAGGGTTTCTAAGAGATGCTATTTTGGAGTATCTCAATGAAAATAAGCAAATAACGACATATCAGCATGGCTTCATGAGGGATCGGTCATGCCAAACTAATTTAATCAGCTTCTATGAGGAGGTAAGTTCTAGACTTGACAGCGGCGAATCAATGGATGTCGTATATCTGGACTTTTCCAAAGCATTTGACACCGTACCTCATAAAAGGATAGTATATAAAATGAGGATGCTCGGACTGGGAGAAAATGTCTGTATGTGGGTGAGTAACTGGCTAAGTGACAGAAAACAGAGGGTGGTTATTAACGGTAGATACTCAGATTGGGTCACTGTAACTAGTGGGGTACCTCAGGGGTCAGTATTGGGCCCTATTCTCTTCAATATATTTATTAATGATCTTGTAGAAGGCCTGCACAGTAAAATATCTATTTTTGCAGATGACACTAAACTGTGTAAAGTAATTAACACTGAAGAGGACAGTTTTCTGCTACAGAGGGATCTGGATAGATTGGAGGCTTGGGCAGAAAAATGGCAGATGAGGTTTAACACTGACAAATGTAAAGTTATGCACATGGGAAGGAATAATGCAAGTCACCCGTACATATTAAATGGTAAAACACTCGGTAACACTGACATGGAAAAGGATCTAGGAATTATAATAAACAGCAAATTAAGCTGCAAAAACCAGTGTCAGGCAGCTACTGCCAAGGCCAATAAGATAATGGGTTGCATCAAAAGGGGCATAGACGCCCGCGATGAGAACATAGTCCTATCACTTTACAAATCACTAGTCAGACCACACATGGAGTACAGTGTACAGTTCTGGGATCCTGTGAACAAGACAGACATAGCAGAGCTGGAGAGGGTTCAGAGGAGGGCAACTAAAGTAATAACTGGAACGAGGGATCTACAGTACCCTGAAAGGTTATCAAAATTTGGGTTATTCACTTTAGAAAAAAGACGACTGAGGGGAGATCTAATAACTATGTATAAATATATCAGGGGTCAGTACAGAGATCTGTCCCATCATCTATTTATCCCCAGGACTGTGACTGTGACAAGGGGACATCCTCTGCATCTGGAGGAAAGAAGGTTTGTACAGAAACATAGAAAAGGATTTTTCACTGTAAGAGCAGTGAGACTATGGAACTCTCTGCCTGAGGAGGTGGTGATGGTGAGTACAATAAAGGAATTCAAGAGGGGACTGGATTTATTTCTGGAGTGTAATAATATTACAGGCTACAACTACTAGAGAGGTGTCGTTGATCCAGGGAGTTATTCCCTGGATATTTGATTGCCGGATTGGAGTCGGTAAGGAATTTTTTTCCCCTTAAGTGGGGAAAATTGGCTTCTGCCTCACAGGGTTTTTTTGCCTTCCTCTGGATCATCTTGTAGGAAACAGGCCGAACTGGATGGACAAATGTCTTTTTTCGGTCTTATATACTATGTTACTATGTTACTGCATGGGGAAGAATGAGACTTTGTTGGTATCTTGAAAGAAATCTAAGGGCGTTGGAATGGAGGACACTGAGAATCCTGACTATACATGTCATGTACAGTCAAATTGTAAGTTTGGACTAGAGGGTTGCTTCACTATAGCATGGTCCTTTTAAAGATTTGTATTAATAAAAAAAAATAAGGGATCCTGATTTTAACATAGTAACATAATTTATAAGGCTGAAAAAAGAGATACGTCCATTCAGTTCAGCCTGTTGGGCTGTTATCCAAAGTTAATCCACAGGAAAACAAAAAACCTCATGGCGTTAAAGCCAATTTTTCTCATTTTAGTGGGAAAAAAATCCTTCCCGACTCCAATCAGGCAATCAGAATTACTTCCTGGATCAACAACTCTTCTACAGAAATCTAGTAACTATAAATTATTATTACGCCCTAGAAATACATCCAGGCCACTTTTTTTTAAATAGACTTTATTTAATTTTTCAAACGAAAAATAAGAGTAACAACATACATCAGACTCGCAGGTCTCAAGACTAGTGCTGTTGGAGTTTCATAGACAGTACATTATTAAAGTGTTACAGGAGTCTACTTCATGACAGTGGAAAATACATCACCTCACATTGTATTGTTTCGTATCCGAAGCTCCAGGGTTAAGACCACATTCACAATCACACCCACCACAGCTCTGCAGCAACCCCCCGCCCTCCTAGGGAATGAAAGATTTGTCGGCCGTACCAGCCATATGCATCACCATCTATTTAAGAGTACGGAGGAGATCCGTCCTTATAACATAATACTGCACTCTTCTTTTAATATTAATAAGCCCACCACTCACCACATTTCCCCTCTCCTGTAGGTAATATTTTTACTGATGCTATTTCAGGCGCTGGTCTCGCTTGTAGCCAGAGTCCCCAAATTTTATTAAATTTCCCCACGTTGCCCTTCATTATAAACGTTAATTTATACATCGGCAAAGCCGCATCTATAATCGGATCCACTTTTGTACCGACAGGACCGCCGGAGGTTTCCAGTTCAGTAAAATGACCTTCCTGGCTTAGAACATTAAGAGTCTATACAGCATCCTAGCATGCTTAGTTTGAATCAGATCATTCACTAGCCCCAATAAGCTATTCTCTGGGGAGCACACTGCTGGTAACCCTAATTTTCCATTAAGAAATTTGTCAATTCCTGACCAAAACTGTGCTATCACTGGACAACTCCATATCATGTGAATCAAGGTTCCCGTTTCCGCACCACATCTAGAGCATTGAGGAGTATCCAATCTACGCATACGATTTAGCCTAACTGGAGTCAGGTATGTGCGATGCAGCCATTTAGCCTGTATTAATTGGTCCCTTGCACTGATTACCGAGTGCCTCCAAGTGTGCATTAGTTCTTTCTTGTGTCTATCCTCCAATTGCGAAACATCCACCTTCCACCTAGCCAAGGATTTAGATAAGGGGATGAGGCCTGCAACATCAGTTCCGCATAAAAAGAAGATACTGGTTTGCACAACTCTCTCAATCTAGCAACCTTTTCAATGGAACTATATTCTAGCTTAATGGGATCCTTACCAAATTGTTTAGTACAGGCATGTCTAAGTTGGAAGTATCTAAACAAACTAGATTTGGGGATCTGGAATTCTTCCCTGAAATCTCTAAATGTCTTGAAGTTTCCCTCTACATATAGTTGGGTAACGTACTTCACCATATGTTGCGGCCAGAACACAAACTCCTGCAGATTATACAATTCCTATAGCCCTTGGTTCTACCACAACGGCATCACCGGGGACAACTTCCCTCTGTCTTTCCCATTCCTGTTCACCCATACAGTTTTCCTCCAAATAGTCAACACCGCCAACATATTGGAGGTAAGACATCTAACTGGGTATTTACCCTCCCTATATATGAAGTTTGTTAAAGCTTCATATGACCCCAATAATGCAGCCTCTAGAACAGTCGCTGGATTATTGGCATCTGCTCTGATCCACCAACTGGCATATGTCAGCTGCACTGCTTGGTAGTACTTGTACATATCAGGGAAAGCCAAACCACCTCTGACATAGGACGCTTTCAACGTATCTGTAGCCATTCTGGGCTGCATATTGGGCCATAGGAAGGGAGTCAGTAATTTATCAATAGCCTCAAAATGGGATTTCTTTAAAAGCTCCGGCGCCGCCCTATACATATATAATAATTTTGGCAACAAGGCCATTTTGAAGATATTTATCCGCCCCACCAGGGAAAGAGGAAGGGTTACTCAAGCTTTTAAGTTTTGCATAATATATTCCATAGTCGGAAGCAGATTGAGAGAGATGAATTGTTTAGGCTCTTTATGTACTATGACTCCCAAATATTTGAACTTATCAACCACTAACAGTTTTGACCTTGCCGATACTCTCGGATTCTTGGTTTCACACACCAAATAGAACACCGATTTGGTCCAAATAATTTTACCTCCCGTATTCATCTACAACTTCTAGTATCTGTATCTCCCAAAATATACCAACAAATCATCAGCGTAAAGTGATAATTTTTCTGTGATGCCCACAATATTCCAACCCTCTATCCCTGGGCTGCTATTTATCAAAATAGATATTGGTTCCATCACAAGTGCGAAGAGTAACGGCGACAGTGAGCACCCTTGCCTGGTCCCTCTGCGCAAATGAAAGGGCCTGGATAACGCCTTATTCACATGCACTCTCGCCGAAGGGGTCCACATATAACAGATGCAGCCATTTCAAGAAGTTCTTTGGGAACCCAAACTTTGCTAGTATTTCCCATAGAATTTGCTACTCAACAGAATCAAATGCTTTTTCATTGTCTAAAGACACTATTGCCCTATTTCCTACATTGTCATGTTGAACCTGAAGGTTGGTATAAAGTCTCCTGAGATTTATATCAGTTGACATCCCTGACATGAAGCCGGATTGATCTGTGCCCACCAAGGATAGAATAATCCCTGACAGACGCGATGCCAGGACCTTCGCCAGTATCTTAGCGTCTAGATTTATGAGGGAAATAGGGCGATAGGAGCTACACTGTTCTGCTGGTTTCCCAGGCTTATGGATTACTACTATAATAGCTTCAGAGAACAATGGAGGTAACTTTGAGACTTCCAGCAAGTAGGCAAATAATTTACTCAAACTCTCACTAAGCTTCTCCGCATATAATTTGTACCATTCTGCAGGAAACCCATCTGGGCCCGGGGTTTTATGTGGTGCCATGGAGCTTATGGCAGCCTGAATTTCTTAGGGTGTCATTGGAGAGTCCAGCATTTCCTTATCTGCCCTAGACAGTTGTGGAAAGTTCAGCCTACCGGGATCACCTGCAGCCATACCGGATTCAATCTCCATACCCTCTCTTGTTTTTCTATGGCTTGAGACAAAACAATCTGTAAAGGTGCATGGTCCGAGATACCCCGTGGCAGATATGCCGCCCCTGTACCAAGGTTAGAATATCCTGACTCCCAAAAGCCAAATCAATGCGTGACATACTATCCCCCGAAGCTGCCTGGCAGGAGAATTGCTTAAGGGACGGGTTTCTCCATCTCCAAATTTCTGCCAGAATGTGTGCCTGCGCCGAGTGAACTAGAGCTGCATTATGTCTATGTGGAGGTCTCAATCTATCAAGTTGGTTATCTAATACTGCATTAAAATCCCTTAGTATTACAAATGGGGCCATACTCTCCGTCCAGTTCTATATAATTCTTGACCAACATCTGCAGCGCTGCGGTGGCACACACACATCCATTCACACCTTTCTGAACATCCCATAATTATTCCCTTTGTCCCATCCTGCCTACACACCCCCAACCTGTCTGGGCCTCAGATCCCGAACTACTAACTAAACAAAAGCTAAGGGCTGTGCTCCTAAGCCTCTAACGCAACCTAACTATCTATAATCACCATAGAATCACGGCGAGCGTTCCTTCTCGAGGCTACCCCGGACCCTTTCAAAACAGACCCCTAAACTAGCGGCTAACGCCACCTATAGCTAAATAGAGGTCTACACTTAACCCCAACCTAACCGCTGAACTATTGAATAACAATCCTTAACAGCAAAAATCCTTTTGTAGAAAGGACAACTTTCAAGAGGTAAAATAAAGAAGACCCCCCATTTCTATAAGAAAAGCTCTCCCTCTAGTAACATACCACCTCCCGCTCTTTTATGTACTCCCTGGCACCACAATGTAAAATAAGTGCATCACCTCCTGCATTCTTTCTCCCCTAGCAATTTCTTCCGCCTCTTTTCAGTCAAAATAGGCAAGGAGATAGAAAAAGGAACAATAAACTGAACCCAACAATTATATCGAACAGTTCTGTTATAGTATTTCAATGCTGCTCCTCCTGTGGTCAATGAGTATCCAGCCAATCCGAGGCCTCTTCCGGAGTCAGGAAAAACTTTGTCCCTCCATCAACTTGGATCCGCAGCCTCGTAGCGTACAGCATGGCATATTTTATACCCAGTTCTCCGTTGTACGTGTTCTCATCTTTTCTATATCGTGGCGCAGAAAATTAATCTCGCTTTAAAGATGATCAATTTTCAGCTGTTAATGCAGCTTGACAGGACGCTATTGCTGACATAATTTTGTCTGTTTGTGCCTGCTGAGACACTGTATTGCCCAAGGCCTCTTCCCCTTCAGTTTGGCTCATGTTGTCCATAAAGATTTTGTTTGGGGTCTGAGGAGGCACTAGATGGTTTTTCCGCCCCATATACCGGCCGACTGGTAGCTTGGTGAACCTGGCTGATCCCCCTCTGCACAGAAGGGTGGCCTCCCAGGGGTCTGCAAATTAGTTGAGCCCCTAGATAATCTCAGTTTGCACCACCTCACCAAAATACAGTCCAGACTGTACGTGACACGCTGTGCGAGCCGTTCAAAGCTGAACTATGCACACTCAGATGGGTGCGCACAAGTAGGGCAAATGACGGCTGATTATGTCTAGCTGAGTATACAATAGCTAAGTATATTTAGGCTGAGTACACCCCTGCTGAGTACATTTGGGCTGAGTACACAGTTATTGAGTATAGTGAGGCTGAATACACTGTTGCTGAGTATATTTAGGTTGAGTGCACAATTGCTGAGTTTATTTAGGCTGAATACACGGATGCGGAATATATTTAGGCTGAGTACATTTTGGTTGAATACATTTGAGCTGAGTACACTTTGGCTAAATAAACATGTGCTGGGTACAGGACTGCTGAGTACATTCAGATTGCAGGCAGACTTGCTGAATACATGCAGGCTGAGTACAAACTAACTGATTATATCAGAGCTGGGTTCATATGAGCTGGGTACATACAGTTCTATAGTTATTATTACAAGCTGATCTGCTTTCTGCTTTTTTGCTCTAAAATGGCACGAATGCAGCCACGTGGTTTCTCTGGAAGATGGCTGCTGGCGCTCACAGTGTACTGCCGCTCTCCTTCTCCTGCCTGCTGCAGTCCTGCACCGGGGATCCCCTACAGCCTGCTCGTAGTCCTCCCCATCCGACTCACCACCAGTCAGTTCCTTCAGCAAGCTGATCGCAGTATGACAGTTTATCCGCCAGCCGTGCGCTCCTCCTGCCTCCCTGCAATGGCCACTCCACATGTAATCGTCTGCCCGCCGAATCAGCTCCTCTCTTGCCGTGGTCGTCAGTGCAGAGCAGGGGATAATCCTCAGGAGGCTCTCCGGTGAGTGTAGCAGCAGTTTTGAAGGTCAAATTATAAGCTGGGGAGTTCAGGATCAATTAGGATTGTGGGAGAGCTCTCTGCCTCACGTCTTCACTCCATGACGGTTAGGCCATGCCCCCATCCAGGCCCCTCTTGAACTATTTTAGTGAGTTCTCATCACCACCTCCTCAGACAGAGAGTTCCATAGTCTCACTGCTCTTAAATAATCCTCTTCTATATTGATGTAGAAACATTCTTTTGTCTACTTGTAGTGGATATCTCCTTATCATAGTCAGTCCTGGGATTAAATAGATCATATGTGAGATCTCTGTACTGACCCCTGATATATTTATACTGTACATAGTTATTATATCGCCCCTCAGTCATTTTTTTTCTAAACTAAATAATCCTAATGGTCATTTTCTTTCAGGGTACTGTAGTCTACCAGTTCCAGTTATATATTCTAAAGCCCTTTTTGGCATGTATTAGTGGCAAAAAAATATTGATTATTTTTAGTTCAGCGGTGCATTTATATTCTAAAACCTTCTTTGGCATGTATTAGTGTGAAAAAAAGGGGTATTATCCATTGTGTGGTGAAGTGAGAAAATGACAGACTTTTGTGGGGTGTTTTAACTTCCTTTTTTTTACTCTAACAGTATGTCAAACAAAGAAGTGCCAAGACCTGCACAGGGGAGGGGCAGAGGCCTAAATGTTTCTGGCGCAGGCAAAGGTCACAGTAGAGTATAGGGGCATGGCAGCAGGGGTCACTTTCAGAGGCCTGAGCTCCAAGTGTCAGCTAGCGGTCGTGTCTTGACCAGCAACCCAGAGTTTCTTGAATGGTTGACTCGGTCATCCACTTTGTCACAAGTGATATCAGACACGAGTCGGTGGATTCGTCAGACACAACCCTTAGTTGGCATGGACCGGGAGCAGGCCCTGTGCCCTCACCTGTCCTCAACCTGCCTCTGTCCTTTTCTGTTCCCTCAGCCAGTGAAGTATTATATGCTGTGGGCTCAGCTCCACTATACAGCGAGGATAAGCTACTAGAGGACAGTCAACAGCTACTGGCCAGCTAAGATGTGGAGGACACATCAGCCGCTTCCTGCGGTAGTAGGGCAAGTAGTGATGAGGAGAGTGGCGTGGAAGCTGCTGTTGCGAGCGGTCAGGCTCCTGACCCAGAGACCGTTGAAGAGGACATCAGTGACGTGCAGACAGTATTTAATGATGATGTAGCTGATCACACTTAGGAGCCGGCTGAGTTAGGGGCTTCATCATCATCGGGAGAAGAGGGTGCCAGCTTGCCCGTAAGGCAGCGGCGGAGTCAGCATGGTGGCAAGTCGCGAGCGTGGCCGGAAGTCAGCATGGTGGCAGCAGTGGGAGGTTGGGAGCCAAACGTCCCCAGTGTAGACCACTTGCTTCACAGAAACTTACCTACCTGGGAAGTAGTGGTGCAGGGGTTCACGGAAGCAGCGCGGGACCAGTCAGTCAGTGCAGAGCGTTGGGGGTAAAATCACCTACTCGACAGTGTGGCAGTCTTTTGTTAAGCCGCCAGAGGAGGTGAACATGGCCATTTGTAGAATCTGTGGGTAGAAGGTGAAGCGTGACCAGGGTGCCAATGTTAGCACCACAGCCCTGCATAAACATATGCAGCATTACCATAAAGTAGCCTGGGAGAACCGTGGTTCTGATATGGTGGTCCAGCCTGCCGCAGAAACCACTGCGTCACCCAGTGGTATGCACCCGATTTCAGGCAGTCAAGGCTCCACCACCTCAGCCGAAGGGAGCTGTCTGTGCTTCCCATCATCTGCTGATCCTGATGCTCCTGCTCCTCCTGTTACTCCTCATCAGTCATTCCGTCAGCATCCATCACCAAGTGATTGCCAAGAGACAACAGTATGCGTGTACTCATCCAGCGGTGCAGAAGCTGAATGTGCTCCTGGCCAAGTTACTGGTGCTGCAGTCCCTCCATTTCCAATTGGTGGACTCTACACCTTTAAGAGAACTGATGGCTTGTGCTGAGCCGAGATGGAGAGTCCCAAGCTATCATTTCTTTGCCAAAAAGGCAGTACCAGCCCTGCACACGTATGTAGAACAGAAGGTTGGACAGTTCTTGAGCCTGTTGGTGTCTTCCAAAGTGCATGGCAGCAAAAGCGTGTGGAGCTATAACTACGGCCCACTGGGTGAATGTGGTTCCTGCACAGCCACACCAGCAACTTGGCCAGGTGAAGCCGCTTCTGCCTCCACGTTCTCACACCGTTGATCCTGCAATAATGTCCGCCTCTGCCTCCTCATCCTCCACCGTGTCCTCAGCCTCCACTTCAGGGACAATTAAAAGTGCCCCTCCAGCATACCACATGTGCAGGGCACGGCGGTGTCATGCTGGTCTGCACCTAGTTTGCCAGGGCGAACCGAGTCAAACAGGGGAGGAACTTCTCCGTGTCCTTCATCAAGAAATCGAATACTGGCTTTCTCAACGACAACTGAAAATCGGAACCATGGTGACCGACAACACGAAGAACATGGTGTCGGCGCTGCTTCAAGGAGGGCTGAGCCATGCACCCTGCATGGCACACGTGTTCAATCTGGTTGACAAGCGGTTCCTGAAGTCTTCCACCCATGTGCAAGACATTCTAAAAATGGCCAGGAAACTTTGCATGCACTGCAGCCACTCGTACACCGCAAAGCACATCCTCCTTGAGCTGCAGCAGCAGAACGGCATTCCCCAACATAGACTGATTTCTTAATGGTCCAAGCGGACAGGAGTACTCCCCCTGTGTAACTTCGATGTCAGCCAGTGGCAGCTCATGCGTGACACCTGCCATTTGCTCAAGCCCTTTAAGGAAGCCACGTTATTTGTCAGTCGCCAGGACTACGGTATAAACAACGTCATTCCACTGCTTCATGTAATGGAACAGATGCTGGTAAATCTGGCTGGTCAGGGGACTGGAGATGTGGCACATACATCTCAAGGCCACATGAGCCCTGTGGAGGAGGAGGAGGACATTGGAGCACAAGCAATGTGTAGGGACATGGGTGGTTTTTATACACAGGTAACAGGAGAGGAGGAGAAGGAGCAGCCAGAGGAGCTACAGGGCAATAAGGAAGACGAGGTAGAGGACCCAGACACACCATGGCATTATGCAGTGGAGATGGAGGCAGGGAGTCCCTCCTAGTCACTTGCACAAATGGTCTGATGCATGCTCACTTGCTTGTGTAGTGACAGCCGAATTGTCCCCATTCGGCAGAGGGATGACTTCTAGCTCTCCACCTTGTTGGACGTTCACCACCGATCCAAAATGGGGGCCTTTTTTTACACCTGCTGAGAGGGATGACAAACTGAGCTACTATAGAGACATCCTATGTAGTCAGTTGGCCGCTGCCTATCTGCGCCATCGTCCATCCTTTCGCAGGTCTGACCGGGGGGGCCCTCGGCGCTCACGTTCCTCTGCCATGGCTGCTGTGGCAGGGTAGGGGGTAGTAGCAGTTCCAGCTCCATCAGCAGCAACTTGAATCTATAGTCGCTGATAAGCAGCTCTATTCACTCGCCTAGTGAAGAAACTACTCACAAGCAGCAGCAGCTAGACCTGGAGCAGGACCTGAACCAGCAGGTGGTGGCATACTTGGATAGCACCCTCCCACCCCACATTGAAGATTCAATGGACTACTGGGCAGCCAAACTGGATTTGTGGTCGCAACTGGCAGAGTTTGCCCTGGAAAAGATGTCCTGCCCGGCCAGTAGTGTGGCATCAGAGCGTGTGTTTAGTGCAGCGGGGCCATAGTTACCCCAAGAAGAACTCGCTTCTTTGTCAAGGTGAATCAGGCGTGGATCAGGCAGGATTTCCATCCAATGCCTGATGCATCAGACTAGATCATCCATGGTGCCGCACCAACAATTTGACAAGAGATCGGTTTCTTCTGGCTACCTGCCTCAGCCACTATTGTGATGCTGCCACCCGCCTGAGGCCACACATCTGATGCCAAGGGTTCCTTCTTCCACTCACCATCTTCAGCTGGCGCTGGTATTGCCACCCACCTCCCCACTCTGTCACCGGGTCACTCTGTGGTCTCCTGATGCAGCTGCTACCTTCACACTATGTCACCTTACCACTCTGTGGTCTCCTGATGCTGCTGCCACCTCCACACTATGTCACCTTGCCACTCTGTGGTCTCCTCATGCTGCTGCCACCTCCACACTATGTCACCTTGCCACTTTGTGGTCTACTGATGCTGCTGCTACCTCAACACTATGTCACCTTGCCACTCTGTGGCCTCCTAATGCGGCTGCTGCCATTTCCACACTGGAATTGTGCCACCCTGTGGCCTCCTCCTGATTCTGCTGCTGTCGCCACCTCCACACTGTCATTGTGCCACTTTGTGACCTCCTGATGCTCCTGCTGCCACCTCCACACTGTCATTGTGCCACCTTGTGGCCTCCTCCTGATGCTGTGGCCACGATCTCCACACTCTGTCATTGTGCCACTCTGTGGTCTCCTCCTAATGCTGCTGCCATCTCCACACTCTGTCAATGTGCCACTCTCTGGCCTCCTGATGCTGATGCCACCTCCACACTGTTATTGTGCCACTCTGTGGCCTCCTCCGGATGCTGCTGCCACTTCCAGACTCTGTTATTGGGCCACTTTGTGGTCTCCTCATGCTGCTTCCACCCCACCACTATGTCATAGGGCCACACTGTGGACTTCTCATGCTGTTCCCACCATCCTCACTTCATGACTGGGCCACTATTTTGCCTTTCGACCTGGCTAACTTCATCATTTATTTGACCCTTCTTCTGATCTGTCAGAAGGAAGGAAAAATGAGACGCACAACGGATCCTGTCTATGTAACAGCTGTAAGGCCTGCATGATATGGTCCCTATTTTGCATCAGAATTGGCTTATGATTTGGTAGCTAAAAGCAGGAGTCCGTACAAAACACAGAATACATGCAAATATTCCATTCACGTGTCATCTCTGTTTTGGATCTGTTTTGGGCTTTCGCAATACTGATGTATTACTGACCAAATGCTGACCGACTGAAGGCTTATGCTTCACAGACAGGGTCATTTTTTGGGGGAGTTATTGTTCTGATGGATCAGACGAAGGGCAAAATAATCAGTGACGTCAACACAAACTTACTGCTGTCACCCACTCCACTCTGTCGCGAAGGGGGGCTCTACTTGTTTAATGGTTTAATAGAAAAGGTTCTGTAGACATCTATGTGGAATCAGTTGATGACGGTGTAAAAGGAGTGTGCTTCTTTTTTACACTAACATTGACCTGTAAGCCTGAGTTTACACTAGTTATTTGGTCAGTTTTGGCCCTGTAACTGCCCAAATAAGTGAAGTTTGCATTGATTCTAAGAGCGACGCCTGTCATGTACATGTCATACTGACTCACAGTATTGTTTCACTACCACAGCAGACTCCCTATGCGTGGCACAGTGTTCTACACCACTATAAAGGCACTCTGCAGCCAGGAAATAGCCGTTTTTTTACGCGATTCGCGGATTAAACCAAACTTTTTCGGAAAATTCGGCGAGACGGCCGAACCATATTTTTGAGAAATTTGTTCATTTCTAGTATCAGTTTTAAACCTCATTTGCCACTTCTCTGCCCAAGCCTCCAATCTATCCCGATCCATATGTAGCAGTATATGTCTGCTTTTGTGTTAGCGTGTATTTACATTACCATATTGTTTTCTGTTCTTCTGATTTTTTTTTTTTAAATGGATCTGTTATTTTGAGAATCAGTCAAGTTATGACCAGTTTGCATTAGTTTGTGTCAGTTCAGTCAAAGATATGTTATTTTAGACAGGAGAAAAAGTCCTGCTAATGTCATGAGGCACTGTGTCTAGCTTAAAGGGGTTCTGCAGTAATTTTAAACTGATGATCTATCCTCTGACTAGATCATCAGCATCTGATCGGCAGGGGTCCGACACCCGGGTCCCCCGCTGATCAGCTGTTTGAGAACGCAGCGGCACTGGCAGTAGCACCGCAGCCTTCTCGCTGTTTACCTCAGGCCCAGTGACGTCACGACTTATATCGCTGGCCTGGGCGGGGCTAAGCTCCGTTCACTTGAATGAAGCTTAGCCCCGCCCAGGCCAGTGATACAAGTCGTGACGTCACTGGGCCTGCGGTAAACATTAAGAAGACCACGGCGCTACTGCCAGTGCCGCTGCTTTCTCAAACAGCTGATCGGCAAGGGTCCCGGGTGTTGGACCACTGCCGATCAGATGCTGATGATCTATCCAGAGGATAGATCATCAGTTTAAAATTACATCAGAACCCCATTTAAGTCAGAGGGCACTTTGTACCATATCAACTGAATCACCCATAGGATATGTACAGTAAAAATTTTGTTTTTATGCTTCTAATTGTGGGTGCGTCTTATTGTCTAGTGCATCTTATATTCCAAAAAATATGGTATATTGTGCCTTTTTGGTAATATAATTTTTTTTAAGATGATTCATCTCAATTCCATTCCAAGCACTAGGTGGAATCTCCCACATTATTTGTATTAGATATTGTCATTCTTTCCCAGCATTCCTCCTAAACACAAGGGGAGACATCAAAATAGTGTAAAGGAAAATTGTCTTAGTTGCCCATAGCAACCAAATTTCTCCTTTCATTTTCCAAAG
The DNA here is from genome assembly GCA_033119425.1 of Bufotes viridis. Taxonomy (NCBI): domain Eukaryota; kingdom Metazoa; phylum Chordata; class Amphibia; order Anura; family Bufonidae; genus Bufotes; species Bufotes viridis. The sequence continues at coordinate 156,212,410 of CM065593.1, read as the reverse complement.
GAGATCTGAAAACTGAAATGTGATTGGTTGCTATGGGCAACTAAGACAGTTTTCCTTAACTTCCTTAACAGTTTTGATAAATCCCCCCCATAGTGTCCAAACCTAAATCCAAACTAATTTCAAAATGTGGTTGATTTTCACTGGCATGTAGGTTTAGGATGGCTTACCCAGAAATATAGTGTTTATAAACTTTCATTATTCATCTGAGAGAAGTAAAAGTTGTGAATCATTTTAAAGTAGGTTGGGTCATAACACCTTTATTATAGTCCATACAAATGTAACATTGGAAGTGACCTTTTATTTGTGCTTTGAGGGTTATTTTTATATCCAAATGCTAGAAAATAGCAAGTGGGAACAATTTCTTTCACACTGCTGTGAATATATAAGTCTCCCAGAACCGCTCTTTACGAGGGTGTCTTTTATTTATGACAAGTTCCTTTTTATGTAGGAGAGATAGACGGTACATTTATAGTATTTTTGGGTAATCAGTCATGATGTCATACTGGAACTGTGCAATTCCCCATCCATACATTTTATTCTTTTACAAGCAGCATACAGTTGTAAATACAAGTCCAGTCTCTGATAACCTGGTCATATGCTTTGTGCTGAGATATGTTCATATTTTTGAAGCAGAACAATTTAAAAATATTTTCAAAAAGGCCAGTAAATGGTAATTAATTTATGCAGTGTTATACTTCTAGTCAAACATTGCAATTATGCCCAATTCTTGTAAAGTCAACAGGGCCGGGATAAAAAGTTGTCAGACAGCCATCTGCAGAGCCTGGTGTGGATTAAATGAAAAGCAAATGCTATCTTTAAAGTTTTTAGTATAGGCATTTTGATGATATGTCTGAGTATCTCCTAATTCTGTAGGTGCTGTGACATTGCTACAGCAGTGAGTGTGGAACCACTGTGTCAACCAACAGATATCACTTTGGGCTAAACCTAAGGGTGTTATGCTGGCAGCCCTGTGGTATTCATCCTTTAACCCCTGTAGAGGGATCTGGACTTCGCTGCAGGAGAACCGCCAGGCCACTACTTTCTAGAGTAGTGTCTGTATGGAAGACATCTGACCCATGGGGGGTCAGAGACACTGGTGCAGGGCTCCAATGGGTGAACAAAACCATAGTCATGGACAGGCTGAGGCCAGAGAAGGCAGAGCATGTGCTTAATGGCAAACAATTTGAGGTAGAGTCCAATAAATAGGTAGAGGTCGTCCACAACAGACAATAGAAACAGCTCACCTTTGCAGGAACTAGCAAACTAAAGAACCCATTGTTCAGGCCCTTTCCTCTGGGGAAGCTGCCTTAAGTAAGCCAGGGTTGCCAGCAATTGGCTCATGAAGATGAAAGTGTGTGCCCACTGACTCTTTAAGAGCTGGAGGGAGCATGCATATGTGCCCTACAGGGAGATGAGGAGAAGCCTTGTCAGCAAGCGGTGCACAGCCTGCATAGAGGAATAGAGCAGATCCAGCAGCTGGACCCACTGGGAAGAAGGCACCGGGAGGCAAGTCCAGGCAGCCAGTCACAGTATGAGGGACAGTGGTGCCTCGTGGATGTAACAGACATGATATATAGCGCTTTACAGACATTATCATCACTTGCTGTCCCCAGTGAATTTCATTTGCTAAGTGGATGCCTAAATATTCAGCAGGCCAAATTAAAGAATATTTGTAAAATGGAATTTTTTGTGAATATAGCACAGCAATAGGGACCTTTAGTCAATAGGAATCCTGACTGTTTCCAAGAAAGGACTGCTACTGTACTGTAACAGGTTGTGCAGCTATGTGATTATCACATCACCGGCCTCTAGATACAAATGATGACGGTTCCCTTTGAATCAGTACAAGCAAATTATATACATTTTATTATATAATTAATAAGGTTTAGTTACTGAAACCAAAATAAAACAGTAAAATGATTTTCCCCAGTTCATTCACTATGCCCACAGCTAATCACAAACGCGGTTGCATTTAGAAAAGGGGTAGTTCTATTAGGACAGTACAGTTAAACTATCAGAATTTACATAGGTTAAACGTTTTTTTTACTTTCTGAAAGACAATAGTGAACTGTAAAACACATGCCAACAACAGAATTAGGGAGGATACCCCCCTTTGTAGAGTGTTCTGTAGGCGTAAGGAGTCTTAACAGCCATGCAGTGCACGTCTGGTGAAAAGGTATGAATTAAATGCATGAATTCTAATTTTTTTTTACAAAAGGCACAGAAATTCTTTTAATGCCAACCCCAAATAATACAATCTAACAGTTAAACATTTAAAGTGTCTTCAAATCATATTTTTCTTTTTCTTTTCTTTTTTTTTTTTTTTTTTGGGGGATTTTAGCTATAATGTGACATTAAAACATGAAATAAATAAAACAACACATTTAGAGAACGTTATGCTTTAGGTCATTCACACATTCTGAGAAACAAGTGCTAAATACCACCTGCCATCTGCTATCCCTCTCATAGACAAAACATTTTCAACCTCATTCCACTTATTCACATTTACTACCATGGAAAGCTGATCAAAAACCAATTTTGTTACCACTCTATAATTCACAGATGTTAAGATTGCAAAGTATACAGTATACTACTAAGATTTACTGCATTGCCTTAGCTACATTCCTTCCTTCTGTACTTTTTTAAGCTGTTGTTTTAAACTTGTCTGCTTCTATATTTTGCATGGTCTATAAAGATTTTTCTTGAAAAAAGGGAACAGTTAAAACTATAAAATTGTAATCTAAAACTTTGGGGGTTACAATAAAGAAGTAGCATCAGTGCAACAGCAGGAAATTAATTCTGTAGATGGCCTGGAAAAGAAGGCTTATAAAGTTAACGAGATATTACTTAAGGCAAGAAAGATACAATTAGACTACTCATCAGAGAAGATAAACCAAACATTTTGCCTAAGAAAAATAATGAAGCTAATTAAAATGAAATGAAAACCAAGCTAAATGAAACTATGGCAGAGGTTACATACTCCAAAACCTACTGCAATTGCTGCTCTGACTAGAACGTGGAAACAAATATAATCTGTATGAGTTACTAAAATGCATAAATTTAAAGCAAAGTGTGCAGTGGGCCTGAATATGCCATCACATTATAACTTAAGTGAGTAAAAGAGAAAAATGAGAAAAAGTGATTATGCAGCCGCTGAAATCTGTTTTACTGTACAAATTACCCATTATGACTGAGGACTTCCCACAGAAGCATATTTTGTTAATAGCTACTCATTTTTCTTCTGCCAAATCATAGATCGATGTTATATGAGATTTACTCATCAGTCCATCTTAAGTCCATCTTGGTGTAGGATATTAGAAATGTAATTTCCCATTTGCATGTTAGTTAGAATGAGGCATGCAGGCAAATGTGTTTAATAGACTTGAAGTATACTGAGGTTGCTGCCTTACAACATATATTATGGTCTTTTGGCTACTGTTCCTCCGTTTACCTCCTATTTTCATACATAGCTTTTTTGGAATTGTGATATGCTCCATCTAATTGTGTATGACAAAAGTATACTGTAAAGTTAGCCATGCACATTAGATTGTAGTAGGCTGATGGTTGAACAACCGTTGAACAAATTATATTCAAGTTTACAATTTGCAGATACAGCCATACATATTTTAGACCATTTTGCTCGATAAAGTTGTTCAAATTGGCCATACTGTACATGTTCAATGAAACCAGGAAATTTCAAACATGGTCTTTTTTTTAAGATACCATATGGATGGTATGTCATTGGTTGACTAAACCATCATTCAGTGTTAAATTTTGCCAATAAGCAAAATTTTGGTTGAAATCATCCATTTTAATCAACTTTTTACTAAGGACACATGGACACGACCATGATCAGCCAGAGAAACACGACCACGGTCAATGTGCCTGCTACATCTCCTGGGGCGGCCACAGCTCCCCTGCACTGAACTGATTGTATCATAGTGTTTTATGATGCAATCAGTTCATATCAGATCACAGATCTCTTGTACTGAACTCACAAGTCAGTAGGATATCCATGATCAGATATGAACTGACTGCATCATAAAAAACTTTGATACAGTTAGTTCAGGGGAACCGGGGTGTGCCCGGGAGATCTGGCGGAGGCCGATCACGGTTGTACGCATTAGCCCTAATATATATGGTTACCCTAAGACCTTGTGCACATAATAATACAGCATGGCAGCACACACACTGCCTATAGCTCTGCAGTTTGAAGCTGAAGGTAAAACATGTGCCTTTCTCCAAGACATTAAACAATCAAAAATCAAATATTTTATCACTGATAACTTTCTAGACAGTCATTTTCCAAAAGACATTGAATCTACTGCAGTACTAATACAGAGTTACTAAAGATCAGGCCAAAGACTAGTGATTTGATCTCTGATTTTTATAAGCATAAGACAGTTCTGAGAAATATCAAATGTGTTGTACATTGTTTCAGTCATTATCGGATGTAGTTCTGGTAACTTCTGTAAAGTTGTTTGGACCAAACAACAGAATGCACCAGCATCAACAGAAGTTCAGATCACAAATGAAGGCAGAAGCCCATTCCATTGAGATATTTTTTAACTTATGGTGTTGTTATCATCCTGAAGCACAACCTTCACAGACCAACTGTGAGAAACAGGTCATTTAGGAAACTGAAACCTCTGGTGTAAGGCCAGTTTAAGGTTAAATTGTGATCTACTGAAAGCCTGTCAAGACCTATCAGTAGATTCCAATCTACTGTCTGTCTAACTAGATTTTACAACATGCTACCATAACCTGTCAGACTTCATCTATTTGCTAGTTATAATTATACTTTTGAAGATTCACAAATCACAATTAAATATCAAAATACATATTCCTAACCTAAAATATAATTCTTAGGGACTTCACGCTGTTTGCTTAAGGTGCAGTCCTTGCCGAGGACCACATGGCAAAAAATGATTGCACTTTTACCATGCATAGGCTTATGGGCTTCACTTGTGCTAGCTACAGAACAGCTAAAAATGGGGGGAAAACACATGCCTTTTTTTCTGTGTGGCCATATGAAAGGCAGGAACTTTGACTACACCTTGAGAGTAGACCTTTAAGAAGTTGTTGTATGAGATTATTAAAAGGATCTATTCCGTTGAAACAAAAGACTAGTGGGATGGGCACATGGTTTTTCAAACTGTAAAATATTTATGGTGATTTTGGTTTACAGTAGAGGAAATTGGAAAATATGAACAGAGAGTTATTTGTTTCATTTCGCTATTAAGAAAATTTCTGCAGCTTGAACAGAATTTTAATCATGATTTAGGGACTGTGGTCAATGTGGTCAAATCACTGGGCCTGTTACAAATGAATTCAGCTATGAAGCGCTGATAATGTTGCAGAAGTTAGGTAACCTAAAAGCAAAAATGCAAATGAGCACAAGAGAGTGTCCACCAAGTAGTGGATTTATTTCCAAACATTTGCCAGTGTTAGACAGAACCAATGATCTCCTGTGGAGCTCTGCTATAGTGTAAACAGAAATAAAGAATGTGCTCAATTTGTGCTGCGCTAATAAAAAGAAACTGCAGGCTTTTTTTCTGGGAACAGATGAAACATGTAGGTACTTTATAAAGATATTTACACATAGTTTCTACATGATCAGTCAACAATGAAACTTCATAAAATCAGATACATTGCAAGATTTTTTTTCAATTCCACTGCACTAGATAAACAGAAAGTTGGTCTCCTCCCCAGTACAGCATACAACAGATTAATCAACAAGGCACACACTCCGTTAATGGATCTGCCGTTGCCTAAAACAAAGGCCTCTTGCACACAAATTTTTTTTTTCTTCCATTTACGTTCCGTTTTTTGCTTTCCGTATACGGAACTATTCATTTCAATGGACCCGCCAAAAAAACTGAAGCTACTCCGTATGCGGACAAGGATAGTACTGTTCTATCAGGGGCCAGCTATTCCGTTCCGCAAAAAATGGAAAGCACATGGACGCCATCAGTATTTTTTGCGGATCCGTTTTTTGCAGACCGTAAAATACTGAAAAAGCCATACGGTCATGTGCAAGAGGCCAAAGCCAGATGTGACCTACATGTGTTTAGTGACATTTATTTACTGCCTGTATTTGCCAAAAGGACTATTATAATTTAAAAGCTAGAGCCTGATTGGTTTCTAAGGGCAATTGCTCCATATTATTATAGTCTCATACTTGATACAAAGATGATAGGCCTGTGATGGCAAACTTCCACACTCCAGCTGTGGTAAAACTACAACTCCCAAGATGTATGTTTGCTTGGCTGTTCTCAGAATTCCATAGAAGTGAATGGAGCATCATGGGAGTGGTAGTTTCACTGCAGCTGGAGCGCCGGAGGTTAGCCATCACTGTTAGATATGCCATGAAAGTCTCTGGTGGGAAAAAACCAAGCATTAATATGTTATTGTTTTCTGCCCTGCTCACCTGTGTGATCTAGATCCACACGTTATGGCTTGTACTTCACTAGGTATCCTGGGAAGGGTACTTGCAAATTGCTCTTATTTTGATGTTATTTAATCTGTTCATGCTTAATAGTAATGCTTTGTATGTCTCTGGTTGGAAAAACTGGTCTCTGGTGGGAAAAACCAAGCATTTATATGTTATTGTTTTCTGCCCTGCTCACCTGTGTGATCTAGATCCACACATTATGGCTTGTACTTCACTAGGTATCCTGGGAAGGGTACTTGCAAATTGCTTTTATGTTGATGTTATTTAATCTGTTCATGCTTAGTAGTAATGATTTGCATGTATTCCCAAAAGCTGTCTTTAGGTGCTCTACGCCCAATATACAGAGAAGAGACTGCACTGTAACTTGTCTTGGAACTGTGTTTTGATACCCTTGGATGGACTACTCCCATTCTTCACTTTAGTAAAGAGAGATGTTTATCTTCTACAGTCCAATCTTCAAAAGAAGAAACAACGCAGCACTCACCATAAAATCATTTCTTTATTCATGAATCCATAAAATACATCAGCTTTGAAGAGCAAGATAGCAAACAGGGCCGTTTCGCCCTGGCTGCGCTGCCATAGGCCTCCACACATGAACCTGGGGGTGTCCTAATTTTACACCTCTTACTGGGATATCACTTCATGTCATTAAAAAAGTGAACATATTTAATACATAAAAATAAATGTACAAACTGCCACATATTGAAGCATGATGCAGCTTTAGAGAAAGTCACTGCCCAAATACCCTTGATTGCGTTCAGGAGGAATGTTACTATTAGAAACAAACTAGTCAGAAGTGACTTCAGTATTATAAAAGACTGGCTTACATCATCCATTCCAAAAGGTAATTACAAGTTCGGTAATTGTTCCTTTTGTAAGGAAGATGAGTTTTTTATTTTTTTATGATATAGAGCATAATGTGCAACATTTCTGCCGCAGAAAAATTTGTAGTGTATGTTCTATGTTGTCCTTGTGACCACTTTTACATAGGAAAAATAAATAGGTGCCTTTTTGAAAAAGTTAGGGAACATTTCAATTTGGTAAAGACGGGTATTCTTGTAAGGTATAATTAAGACACACCCAGCTTCATGTGTGGAGGCCTGTGGAAGCGCAGTCAGCACAAATCGGCCGTTGCCTCAGTTTGGCATCTTACACTTCAAAGCCAATGTATTTTAAGGATTCGTGAATAAAGAAAGAATTTTATGGTGAGAGCTGCATTGTTTCATCTTTTGAAGATTGCACTGGGAGGTATTTGATAAGTGTTTTATCTTCTACAACTGGCCTGGTTACTGACATTAGCATTCGCTGGCCATTGCACCCCCTGTCCTGCACCCGTGCAACACTCAAAACACCAAGGGCACTCCAATAACAATCAGGCAGGAGCCCAAACATCAGGGTGTGCCCTGTGAGAAGAAAGGGTGCACCCTTTTATCTAAGAAAGTATGGCAGCCTAGCCACTACCATTCCCATCCTCCACTCCCACTCCTCAGGGGCTTGCAATAGTTGTACAGTACAGTTGTCAGCATTGGTTTTTATAAGAGGATGGTGCTGTTGTCAGATGCCCCTCCCTTCAATCTTTCCTCCACTGATTTCTGTCAGTGATTAGAGGTGGATTAGGATATCATATGCTGGCAGATGCCAAAATTAAAGCAAGTTATCCCATCTAGAAAAAAAATATCATCCAAATACCTACATTTCTCTTTATCATTAGAAAAAGTCAGTCACATATCTGTACAATAATATGGGCAAAAATTTAAGTGGTTGCCCAAGATTTTGATACTGATAGCAAATCATTGGGATAAATCATCAAAATCTGATCTGTGGTCCAACTCCCAGAAACCTCCCAAACAGCTTTTTGAAGAGGACATAGCTCTCCAATGAGCTATGCTGCCTCTTTCTTAGCCAGTGACGTCATGTTCATCGGTGACATGGCCTAGGTACAGCTCAATCCTATTCAAGTGAATGGGGCTGAGCTGCAATACCAAGCACAGCCACTATACAATGTACGGCACTGTGCTTCGTAAGCTGTGAGGAGGCAGCAGGGCTCCCTAGGGCGCCGTAGCCTCTTACATGATTGGTGGAGGTGTCGGGAGTCAGATCCCTACCAATTAGATATTGATGGCCTATCCTGGGGAAAGGCTATCAGCAGCCAAGAAAACCCTTTTAAGCAAAGTTGTAATTCAAGAGATACCAGCAAAAGCCACAGCTATACAAAAAACATCAATGTTCAGTTACCTACAAAACATAACTAGTATTTTGAAGCTTTTCTTTAGACAAATCAGATACAATTGAAAATGTCATTCTTTGAGTAACACAGGCTACATTGTTTAAAGAAGCCTATACACATTAGATAAATGCCCACCGATTTCAGCTGAAGCAGTCAACCATTGTATATGTATAAAGTGTATGTGCATGTGTCCCAACTCTCCTCGATGGCAGATATTCAAAAAATAAAAGGGCCTTTACAGGAACCTAAAAAATGTAATTTAACTGTGTGATAATGGTGTACCTGTCAACTTTCCCTAAGTCATCACTTCAATTTCAAGGCTCCTGTTGTGCTAAATTTTTTACATCCCAAACTTCCAGGTTGTGGTCGTAGATGAGCTGCAGCCACAACACTTCCCATAATGCTGCGTTCTGCAAGATCAGCCAGAAATGTAAACGCCTACTACACCCTTACCTGGGCCAAAAACTCCCCCAATTGCACCTTCTATCATCCCCTTGCTGTCCCCTACTAATGTCTCCTTCCAAACAGCTTTGATACAAGAATAGGCTTGTGGAATGAGAGCATCGACCTGCCTATTCCAAGATCACATGGGTCTGGGACTGGCATCACAACCATTTAGGCAGGGAGTCTGACAGAGGGGATCATGGGAGGCCTAGTTGTGATGTCAGAGGAAATACAGTCACCCCCAAGTGCACCGTCTCATGACCACTCTCCCGATCTCAGGAGTGAGACAGAATTAGTAGCTAAAGTCCAAGTTGCAGGGCCTGGCAGGGGAGACTCAGGGAAAAGTAATATGTATACCCGATAATCCCTTTAAGGATCAGGCAGCTGTATTTGTACATATCAATTCATTTTGTTCTCAAAAAGATAACCAGCTGCAGTGACTTACACCCCTCTCCCTACTATGAACACATGCTCACTTGGTCAGTTAGTCCTCCGCATACATAAGATTCTGTTTGCAATTATGAATTTGTAAAAAGTTCATACTTCTTTTCTCAGCCTTTAAAATATAAAAGAATCTTCTGAAAAAAATAAGTGAAAATGTATTTCAGCTTCAAAAATGAATTTTATAGCTGCAATATAACTTGGACAGTAACATATAAACGAAAAAAAAAGAAGAAAGAATGTGCTTTTTAGGGGATGCATTTTTCCTCATATTATTACTATTACTCATTTCCATTTTCTACTAGTCTGAAATGCACTCAGCATAATTATACTTGCTGTTTGTACTTAAGCTAAATTGCACCAAAACCTTAAATGCTTCCTTGTATTAGTGATTAGTGATGAATGAATGATCTGTAAATTTGCAATGTGTATTGGCCACTCATTTCATCATATGTATATGAAATAATGAAAATGTATTTCCTGACATTTATGAGGGAAAAAAAAGGAAACTTCCCTGTAATGCAAACTTTGACTGTGTGTCTGCTTATTAACCTCTTAAAGGGAACGGCCAGCCACTGGAGACAGCTGGTGGCACTAAAAAGGCACCTGATGGCACTGGGGGGGCAAGCTGGTGGCACTGAGGGAGCAGCTGATGGCACTGGGGGGAAGCTGATGGCACTGAGGGGACAGCTGATGGCACTGAGGGGACAGCTAATGACAATAAGGGGGCACCTGATGGCACTGGGGGGCAAGCTGGTGGCACTGGGGGGCAGGTGATAGCACTAGGGGGGCAGCTGATGGCACTAGGAGGGCAGCTAATGGTACTGGGGAGGAAGCTGATGGCACTGGGGGGAAAGCTGATGGCACTGAGGGGGCAGCTGATGGCACTGAGGTCACAGCTGATGGCACTGAGGCGGCAGCTGATGGCACTAGGGGGGAACCTGATGGCACTAGGGGGGAACCTGATGGCATTGGGGGTCAGCTGATGGCACGGGGGGTGGGGGTGGGGGCTGATGAGTTTTTATAAAGAAAAACATTTTTTTTTATTTGTTTTTTTGTTATTAGAGTACTCGATTAATCGTTGGATTAATCGATAGAATACTCGATTACAAAAATAGTCGATAGCTGCAGCCCTAGTTCCGATTATCATTTAATGAAGACCTGTAACCTCCCATGGCATGTCTGTTTTAGTAACTACTTGCATTCCCCATGAAATAACAATTCTGGAACATCTATTCTTATGACTTTATGTTATACCATTCATATTTATTGCTTCTAGACATCTGCAATGTAGGTAAAGCTGAGTGTTACCAATTGAATGTGTGTCCCTGCTCAGTGCAACTGGCAGCACTAATTGGATAATGTCTTCCAAAAGAGTATGAAGAATGGCACTCACCGTATGATAAAAATCTTGACTTTATTGCGGTATCAGGTATAACAAGATTAGTTCGCTCCCATCAAGATTAGCCCCATCAAGTATTACCTTGTAGCCACAGGGATTGTGGGTTATCACAGTAGTGCCAGCTCCTAGCTCTAGACAACTGAATGGATAATGTCAGAACCTGACGGGACACTCTCCAAATGGTAACCCTCACCTGGACCTTCATTGCAAACTGCTAGTATTCATTCATAACATCTAGAAGGAATGATAAATGAACGGTACAACATAGAGTCATAAGAGAAGATGATTCAGAATTATTACAAGCTTAATTCCACTAGGATAGATTGTAGGTCCTCATTACAGGATTTGTAAACAGGTGTCTATTCTAAATCACATACTTGAAATGTAATCCTTAAATGATTTTATAAGTGCAGTATTCAAAATTAATCCACATATTTCAGGTCATAAGATTATAAACACAACAAATGTGAAAAGTATGTAAAAAGTCAAATATGTAAAATTTAAATGTACTTATTTAATATACTTGTTTTCTTTTATTTCCTTATTCTGAAAGGACTTAAGCATGAAACTTCTCAGAATAGCCAACAATATTTATAAGGCTTCATGCTTTTTTCTCAAGTACTTTAACAAAAGGATAATAAACCTGTAATCCTACTGTAATTTCATACATATCATATCTCTCTGTGCTTTGAAAAATACCCAATTGTTATTTGAAACATAAAATAATTTGCAATAAAAATTTTACCTTATTATTGTACATCAAGTAAAAATGATTATTTTTCCCCAAAAGAAATAGTTTCTTCTAAAGTAGGAAAATAATGAGTATACTTCAGGAGGATTGTGTTTTATTTGTTAAATGAAAGCAATTAACTTTTTTTTATGTTTCTGAAGGTATATTGGCCTAACAGGAAGGAAGGTTTTCAAGAACATCATTTCATTTTAAGAACATCTTTTCATTTTATTCCTTTCATGGGAATGTCTATTATTCACAGCAGATTAAAAACAAAGGGCTCTTGTGCATGAATTAAGACAGACGGTTTTCCGAAAAAGTCATGTCTTTGATTGCCTGCCTTGGTAGGCATGACAACTTCCCAAAGGCAAAACGCTTCTAGAAGAACAAATCATGCAAGTTACCACCTGGGAAATCAATATTTAATGTGCATGCTTCTACAAGAAAGAGGACTTTCACACATAAATAGCTATCTCGTCTTGTCCAGCTTGGCAAATTCTGTACTTTTTGTGAGGAACGTAAAATTACTTTGACCTGCTTAAGACTAAGCCGAGGAAATATCTGTAGCATAGAACTGGGGGAGTCAAATTGCATCTCGAAGGAAATTGCTGACTTTTGTGGAAATAGCCCAGGAGTTCAGTTAACTCCCTTGATAGAGGTTACTAAATAAGTCTTTCCCCAAGCTGATTAAGTCCAAACAACATATAAAGATGAATGTGTATGGTATAAATTTAAACAGTCAGTTATGGAAGCTAACACTGAAACTTTTTGAAACTTAGAATTAGAACCTTGAGATGTAAATAGATACTGTAAATAGATGAATTACATGATTATACACCAATCAGCGACAACAGTAGAAGCAATGACAGGTGAAGTGATTATCATTGACTTCATGGCAATGACCCCTGTCAAGAGGTGGGATAGATTAAGCAGCAAGTGAACAGTCACTTCTTAAAATTGATATGTTGGAAACAAGAATAGGTAAGCATAAAGATCTGAGCAACTTTGACAAAGGCCAAATTGTGATGGTTAAATAAATGGGTCAGAACATCACCAAACAGCAGGTTTTATGGCGTGCTCCCCGTATGCAGTGGTTAGGACCTACAAAAAGTAGTCCAAGGACAACCAGTAAAATGGTGACAGGATCATGGATGCCTAAGGCTCACTAATGCACATGTTGAGCAAAAGCTAATCCAATCCCATAGATGAGCTACTGTAGCACAAACTGTTCAAAAAGTGAATGCAGGACCATTTAGGAGGCCTTGTGCAGTCCATGCCTTAACAAGTCAGAACTGTTAAAGTGGCACAAAGGAGATCTACACAGTGTTAAGCAGGTGGTTTATAATATTATGGCCAATAGGTGCATATTAATTAAGTAGAAGACAGCAAATCATTTATGGTCCAAAAATTATCTTAGGCATTATGGTTCTAAAATAATATTAATACAAAATAATATTTTATGTTAAAAACAGTGTAATTTAGCTTTTATGGACCTCCATAATGTAGAATTATTTTTAAATGTACAAGGCCACATAATACATATCACAAATGTCTTCATTATTGAATAGGGGAGCAAAATAATTGCAAGCACAAATATTAGATTAGTAAGTTGCTCTTGTTTGAAAACACTGTGATATGATAAACAGTAATGAATTCTAGTTGAATTCTAAACTTCTCTGATGACACACTAAGCATAATGTTGAGTTGTCCTGTAAACCATCTAATTAGGGATTCATGAGTTTTGACATCAATGTCCAGAGGGTGGGATACTGGCTCTCCTTATGGAAACCAGCTGTTGGTCTTCTTAAAGCGAGCCAGTGCTCTCTACTCCAAGCTGCTCAGATACATTCCACCCAGTCAGCCAGGACTCCATACTATACAGGAGCAAATACACTTAGAAAAAACTGTCTATGGATGGAAGTAATGCTTGGCTATTTTCCCTAGTTATGTCCCAATGTTTGTTAAATCAAATGTTGACCTATAGTGAGCTGCTTCCAATAAGTGGCACTGTGAGATGGTTACCCTTCATTGGGAGATAACTTTTGTTCAACATCTGCTGCCATATCTATGATGTCTAGAGGATGTAAAATATTGACCTTTACAGATTTGCAATTAGGAATGTCATTCTGATTTGAGCTCTCAACAATGTACTTTTTCTAGTACAAATGCAGTGTCCCACTAGTACACGTGGGTACTGCAAAAGTGTTTTATTGTATTTTTATGCCATCTCTTATATCATGTCATACTTTGTCGTACATTTATGTGATTTATCCTGTAAGATCCTCATTCACAGGCTGATTAGCTGCACTACACTAGTTTCACCACTAGATGGGGGAATAGTGTCATAGTCTATATATAGACCAGCTACTTGTAGGGGAGTCTAAGGTACAGGTAGAGCCATGTTGCAGCTGGGAAAAGGAGAGGGGGCAGGAGAGTGCCCCTCTCTTGGCTTTTGTGGGCCCCCATGGTCCATAGAAACCAAGGAGGCATTTAAATCCTAAGAGTCAAAGAAACAGGCACAAGCAAGGAATGGTGAGATAAACTTCTACAGTTTATTCCTCCAGAGTGACCAGTGACAAGTTTTACAAGTAACAAGAGAAATGATTATTTTTATACAAAAAAGACAAAGGAGTATATCAGCCATTTTATAGGGCTTTCCAGGCACCTTTGTATTCGGTGTAGGACATAGAGCCACCGGCAGCTTCACCACCAGTTTAAATTCTGAGAGCAGAAAGGCCATCTGCTAGAAAGCACTGAAGTAGAAGTTAAGAAATCTGCAAATCACCTTGATTGGGATAAGTGGCAGGCAAGAGGTGCAGACCCAAAATACTGACTTATTTACTATATGCCTGATACACAGCTGTACACATACAAAGCCTGGGAACTGTAGACTTACTATATTCTGCTTCCATTGATATGAGAGACTGTATTACTTCTGGATGTAACTGTTACCAAGGAGCAATTATTTAGTAAAAGTTGTTTGTTGGATTCAACTTGTGTTCTGCTCCTCAATTACTACTACTATTCCTACCATTGTTGTACCACAATGGTACTGGCGTCACGACTAAAGGGACCTAGCCATAAGCACGTAAAGCCAAGTCACCACCAAGGGCACCTCAACCACCATCTGGCCTGTGTCCCTTACATCAGAGTGTGCCCCAAAGAATTCCTGTGCTAATTTCCTCTTAACTCTATGCAGCCCTGCCCAGGGACTACTAAACTGTGAGTAAACCAAAAACTATGTTTTCACCCACGGCCTATCTATGCTCACACTGTGACCTCACAGAGACTTTCCCCCTGTTGGTTTGGCATACTGCACAAAAATGTGTTTAAATTACCTCCATCACCTTTTGATGAGTTAAGGAAATCAACTTGCCTCCCAAAATGATTTGAGGGCAATATTGTCACTTTATAATGTCTCTTGATTAATAAAGATGTGAGTATACTCTTTTACAGTGGTGCAGAATAGAGATGATCTAAAGAGGATCTAAAAGCATGACTATCCAGTAATCATCAGATTGCTTTATGCTAATTATATGCTCGTCAGTACATAACCAAACAAGCATACAGCTTGCCATGCTCACCAGTGTGCCTGAGGACCCAGTTCTTTCCACCCACCCCCAACAGTGATGATTGGTCATCATGGTCAGTGTAGTTGTCATCATTATCAGCAACCTGCTCCACCACCACTGACTCCTCCTGCTACTCCTCCAATGGTAGTTCCTCCTCCTTCACTTTTTACTTCATGGCAGCACAGTGGCTCAGTGGTTAGCACTGTTGTTTTGCAATCTGACCAAGAGCAACATCTGCATAAAGTTTGTATGTTCTCCCCGTGTTTGTGTGGGTTTCCTCCAGGTACTCTAGTTTCCTCCCACACTGCAAAGACATACTGATAGGGACCTTAGGTTATGAGATCAATTGGGGACAGTGTGATGCTAATGTCTGTAAAGTGCTGCGGAATATGTCAGATCTATATAAGTGATTATAATAAATAAATGAATAAATAAATAAATGTGACTTTGTCTGGGTGGGTCCCCAGTAGCTACAGAATGGTCAGCAACATGCTGAAGTTGTTCTTCCTTCACTGTCCCTTGCCATAGCAGTATGAGTGTCCACTCTAAGATAAGTATCAGGAAGTGACATCGTTGACACTGCAGTTGTCCGTGCTGACAAATCTTGTGGCCTCTTGAAAGGGCCTTAGTATGTGACATGCATCTCTGAAGAGTTGCCAGATAAGTGGCTTCTGTGGGAACCAGACTAACAAAACCGCGGAGGTGTCAATAGGACCTCGCCTCACTGCTGCAGTTTACATATCGCTGTAGCCACAAAAATAAAATAAAATTATGCAGTAGGCCATAAAATACATGTTGCTCTCCGTGCCCGTAACAGCTGCTCCAGGTGTCCACTAAGGTGTGCACCCTGCTGCACAGTGGCAATTGAACGTGAGAGTACAAGGCTTGGATGGCTTCTTTGGAAAAATAATGATGGCTAGTTCCAGCGGGGGTAGAGTGCAGCAGGCAGCAGAATCCACTAAGGGGTAAGTGACCACACAGCCAGCAACTTGGCCAGGTGGTAGTCAAGCTTGCACACCAGAGGATTGCTGGATGCATAGAGTTGTTTCCTGGCCACACATTCTGTTATTGATGGCTGACTACAGAGCAGGAGTAGGAGTTGTCTGAGGGGGAAAAGCCAGTACTCGATGACGGTGACAAGGATACTGTACTGCATGCATGTCAATGCCAGTTCTGTTTTCCCACAAGATCTGGTGATGCCCTTTCATGTGATGCAATAGAACCCTTGTGATTATGTTTGTGTTTGAATGCCCACGGCTTATTTTCCTCCTGTAGATGCACACAATTCTTTTGTCTACTGGCACTGTGGAGGAAAACTGCCAGACAGGAGATACTTAACCTGAGCTAGCAGCAGTCAAGCTTGGCTCAGGTTCAGCACATTTTAAAACTGCACCCACAGTATTAGAGGCATAACCAGTTCCTGACCTGATGATGGTACTCTGGGAGGGTCTAGCTGTATATTACCTTTGCTCTTTGTCACCTCCTCCTCAGTGCCCCGAACCCGCTCCCAGGTTGTGTCCAAAACACAATCATCATCATTCCTTTTTTGAGGCTGTGATATATCATCATGTGCTCCTTGGCACCCTTTCTGACTCCCTTCTCTGTATTTGCCCCAAGTGCCACTGTCACCAGGGCTACCACTGCCCTGACCACCACCACTATGTCCTCTATAAGTGCCTCTACTACTACCACTTTCAACAACACAGATATGCATGGGGTCCCCCACCTCCCTTTGAACCTTCTTATCATGGCAGTCTAGTCATGGAGCTGTGAAAATGAAAGGTGGAATCTAATTGGTTGCTATGGGCAACTAAGCCAGTTCTACTTTACACCACTTTGATAAATCCCCCCGCCTATGTGTTCACTAAAGCCTATATTAGACAGACAGATCAGCAAGCGATTGTCAGGAGGTAAGCATTCCCTCCTGGCAAATGCTTGCTACTTAGCGGAGAAGACTGCTGCTTTTACATGCAGCGATTTCCTCCGCTGCATGGGGAGGAGCGATCGCTATGCCACTGCTCACCCCCATGCTGTCTAGTGGTTTGCTGGCGGGAGATTTCTATTAGACAGTACAATCTGCTGCCGGCAAGTGTTGATTTTTTAAGCATGTTTAAAATTCAGAATTGCCTGATGAATGTTGCTCGTTAATCGGGCAATTGGCGAACGCTCATTAGCGATTATCATCCGAAATATTGGCAAGCGTAATACAGCCTTAAAACTGCACTATACGAAGTCTCAGAAATGAACTGCTGCTCCCGACAGAAGCTCATGGGAAGATCATGGGGTGTCCCGGTCATTGGCATCTATTCGCCCCGCTAAAGGATTATTTTGAAAGTGTGTAGAAGCCACACGGGGCCTCCATGCTGCAGATTTATCATGACAGATAAAATTAGATTGTTGCAGGATTTTGTTGGTTACAGAACTTGCAGTGTAATGGGAACTTCTCAATTGCCAGAAACTGAATTTAAGCAGTATGAAACACAGAACTCTGAGAGAACAGTGCCTCCCTTCCTATGCTTTCTCTGACAAATCCCAAACTGCTTAATTAAGTGTGTCCCTATACTCTCCCTACCCCATGTAGACTTCTGGCTTGTGTCTTTAACTGCTTTTACCACCAGAACAGAAAGACAATGCGCCTCTCACCTGTGCATAAATTATGGGTGACAAGTAATGCTATATTTCTCTACTTTTGAGATTACTGTATTTTATATGTCTTGTGTCTTAATGAACTTTCGTATATTTTAATATTACTAGTTAGATTTTTAGTTAATCTGTGTTTTATTTTAGTTTAAAACAAATAAATACCTTTCCAAAACGTGAGGGCTGGACTGAGACTAAAAAGCATCCCTGAAGTACAAAACCTAGCTGCGATTATCCGTAGATTATTGCCCCCCCCCCCATATCATGGTAAAAATGCAAAGTAGCATAAACAGTACACCTCATGCAATTTTGAGTTCTGCAGCATAGGCCATTTTGCAGCCGGCCCAACACTGGCAGCAATGTAATCAAGAGGGTCTCTAATTGGTGGCTCAACCTTTAAGTGGAGTGGATCTGGTGCTCTTATCTTGAAGCTACCCCCATAGTTCCAAAGATAAAATGAATTATAATGATGATAAGCACTCGGTATCTAGATATCACCCCAAAAACAATAGTTTAATAAAACTAATGTAAAATCAACAAGGTGTACACCAATTAATAATAAAATTTGCATTTGAAATAAAACCACTTGCTGCAGATGGGTAACCCTGATGTTCTAACATAAGCCGCTGTTTAATGGTCACCAACTTGATAGTTCATCTAGACAGTCGCTAATCAGTCAACATCAGTGGCCTGCTGTAGCCACATGCATATAAATATTTTGATAGCTGGATAAACTACTTCAGCTTTCGATGTTCACACTATATTTTGGCCACCGGGTCAGTGATAAGATAATCCTATATAAGGGTGCTTTAAAACTTGTTTTCTGAGGATCCAGCGGGCACTTCCGTCCCGCCGAATCCGTTAGAACGCAAGTCGTCTGAAAGCATTTGAAAACTGATCAGTCTTTGAAATGCTTTCAGGTTACCATGGCAGCCAGGATGCTACTGAAGTCCTGGCTGCCATGGTACTCCGCAGCAGTGTACTTACCTGCGCTGCGGCTGCTGGGCGCTCCTTCATGACTTTACAGGTCCCCGCGGTGCACAGATCAATGCGCCGCCCGGACCTGTGACTTCATGAAGGAGCGCCTGGAGGCCGCAGCGCAGGTAAGTACACTGCTGCGGAGTACTTACCATGGCACCCAGGACTTCAGTAGCGTCCCGGCTGCCATGGTAACCAATCGGAGCCCCAGCTTACACTGGGGCCTCGATCAGAACTGCTGCTGCGCACGCACAGAGCTAAACGTTGGATCCAGCAATGCGCCAAAATGACATTTCGCTTAATTCCGAATCCGGATTAATACACTTCAATGGGCATTAATTCCAGATCTGGCATTGCGGCAAGTATTCCGGATTTTTGGACGGGGACAAATCCGGTTTTGTCAACGTCCAAAAAACGTTCACATACTGAACGGAAGACATCCTGATACATCCTGAACGGATTTCTCTCCATTCAGAATGCATTAGGATAATCCTGATCAGTATCTTTCAGGCGTAGAGACCCAACGACGGAACTCTACGGCTGAAAGTAAAAACGCTAGTGTGAAAGCACCCTAAGAGTACATTAGATTTCATATTCAGCTGAGTTCACATCAAGATTAAATTTGGCCAGTTTGAATCCATGTCAGCAAAGCTGCTCTCCATACATTGGCAGTCCGCTTTTATGAATTATGATTACCCCCTCGCCAATGTTTCTCCACTTTATCAATCGCCGCAAAGGATAAAACAGTCAGGTCTTGATTGTGGAAGTCTTTGAAATGGTTTGACAAAGAGTGTTTAACTACACCTTTCTTGATATTGTTTACATATTCAGAAACATGCTCTTTCAATGACCTTTTAGTTCTACCTACAAATATTTCCTTGCAAGGGCAGATGATTATATAGATCACATCGATTGTATTGCTAGTTAAAAGCTGTTTGAGTTTATGTACATGGAAATTGTTTGTGAATTTCACCTCCATCGTTTTTTTGTGGAAGTGATCCTATAATTACTGCAACAACCACACCGGAAAAAAACCTTTTAGGTCCACCCAATTCTGTATAGATGTCTTAGGCTTGATTTTTCTCCTAATAGAGGGGGCTACTTTTATTCCCAAGTTTGGGGACCTGGTATAGGTTATTTGCGGAACTTGTGGTATCTTCGTGCCTATTACCCTGTCATCACCTCCTTCCCTGTCATCACCTCCTTCCCAAAAAAAAAAAAAAAAACGATGGAGGTGAAATCCACAAACAATTCCCATGTACATAAAATCAAACAGCTTTTAACTTGCAATACAACAGATGTAATCTATTATCTGTAATCATCTGCCCTTGCAAGAAAATATATGTAGGTAGAACTAAAAGGTCATTGAAAGAGCATGTTTCTGAATATGTAAACAATATCCAGAAAGGTGTAGTTAAACACTCTCTGTCAAACAGGGGCGTAGCTAGAAATGACTGGGCCCCACAGCAAATTTTGTTATAGGCCCCCGGTGCCAAATTATGAATCCAATTTCCCCGGTGCCAAATTATGAATCCAATTTCCCCTCCCCCGGTGCCAAATTATGAATCCAATTTCCCCCTCCCCCGGTGCCAAATTATGAATCCACTTCCCCCAGTGCCAAATTATGAATCCAATTTCCTCCCGGTGCCAAATTATGAATCCAATTTCCCGGTGCCAAATTATGAATCCAATTTCCTCCTCCCGGTGCCAAATTATGAATCCAATTTCCCCTCCCCCGGTGCCAAATTATGAATCCAATTTCCTCGGGGCAAATTATGAATCCAATTTCCCCCCTCCCGGTGCCAAATTATGAATCCACTTCCTCCCCCCGGTGCCAAATTATGAATCCACTTCCGGTGCCAAATTATGAATCCATTTCCCCGGTGCCAACCAAAAAATTATGTGGGGTCACAGATTCACAGACAAACACTCACTGTGACTGACACTGTGCAGCTCTTACACCGAACGGTCCACGCCCACCACGTCCGCTGTTCTGACGGCTTGTGCAGCTCGGCGGCGCAATGACGCCATCGCGCCGCCTGCGCAATGACGCCATCGCGCCGCCAGCCTCTGCAGCAGGCCGTTCAACAGCACCGCCTCCTGTGACAGCCCGGGCCAAACTGTGAGAGGGGAGGAGAGGAGGGGAGGGGAGGGGAGGGTAGGGGGAACTGTGAAAGGGGGGGGCCCGGCCAAACTGTACTGAAAGGGGGCGGGGGCGGGGGCGGGGGGCCCCCTCTGGCACAGTGACGAGTCGGGACAGTCTATTACGGAGCGCAGGCGCAGCGCACAGTCTCAGCGCCCAAACAGCTGATTACCGGGGGCAGGGAAGCAGAGGAGAGTGGACACGTGCTGCCGGGCGCCGGGCCCCTTGTCAGCCCGGGCCCTGAAGCAGCCGCTTCCCCTGCTTCCCCGGTAGTTACGCCCCTGCTGTCAAACCATTTCAAAGACTTCCACAATCAAGACTCAACTGTTTTATCCTTTGCGGCGATTGATAAAGTGGAGAAACATTGTGTATTAGAGGTGTACACCTTGTTGATTTTACATTAGTTTTATTAAACAATTGTTTTTGGGGTGATATCCAGATACTGAGTGCCTATCATCATTATAATTCAGTGGCAGCAATGTGAGGCTAGGTTCACACTTGAGCGTACTTGATACGCGCGTTTTATGCGCATTTTTGTTGCGCGTATTACAGCGCATTTTTGGAAGTAGGAAACGCGCGTTGTACGCGCGTTCATGTGATTGCCCATGGCAAGGATCAGTACTACATCGATATATTATTTCAAAGAAGTGTAATGTACACGGATATTGTATTCATCCTATCCCCCTCACACATTAAAACAGTGTATATTATAATGTACTAAATATAATACAAAGTACTAGGAAGGGGGAGCTGCAATACTCCATGCTGTATGCGAGAGGCCAAGCATGTGCTATACTGCAGACCCTCTTTTACCCAGTACTATATTTTACATAGTACATGTTAAAATATATATTACTGTAATGGGGACACATGCAGTGTGGCATATGCTTTAAAAATTTTTGCAGAGATCCCCTTGCCCATCCAATTTTTTTTGTAAAATACTTAAAGGGATTCTGTCACTAGGATTAACGCTATAGCGATATTTATATGTGCCCATCCATCTCCGTGTTTAAAATGATCCCACTGTTACTGCTCTATGTGTGTTAGATTTTTTTAAAGATCGATGTGCCCAAGGGGTTGTCCCACGATCTGTTGGTGCCCAGCTGCGCCCACCGATCCGGAGCCCAGCACCGCCTACCACTTAATTTATTCACTTGCCCTGACATCAATTCTTCTCAGTGCCATAATCTCGCGCAGGCGCAGTGGACACTGTCATCTAAGCCCGTGCGGACTACTGGCACTGGCTTCGACGAATCAACTGTGCATGTGTCGGCTCTCACGGGCAGCAGAATTGAATTCAGGGCAAGTGAAGTGAATAAATTAAGTGGTAGGCGGTGCTGGGCTCCGGATCGGTGGGCGCCGCTGGGCTCCAACAGATCGTGGGACAACCCCTTGGGCACCTTACCAAGGTAATTTACATATCAAAAACATCGATTTTTATAAAAATCTAAGACACATAGAGCAGTAACAGTGGGATCATTTTAAACACAACAAGGAGACGGATGGGCACATATAAATATCGCTATAGCGTTAATCCTAGTGACAGAATCCCTTTAATTGGCCCTGCTGAAAGCTTCCTATTGTGTGAAACCGCAGCCACACAAAGTTAAAAAAGGAGAAAGAGGGATTATCCTAACTGAGTGTTCTTCCTTCGTCTTTCAAACTCCCAACCAAGAGAGGATAGGTGGAGAAGCACACCTGCTCCTCCATCTGAAATGATTATGAAAGCACAATTCAACACCTCCACACTTCAGGACCTGCAGGATGCTATTGACAGGCTGGCAGGAGTTGGAGGAGGCGTAATAACTGTCCAATATTTAGGTCACCAAGACAATTATGGCTCTCACATGTGAACGTATATTTGATTTATCAAATAGTGGAGGTTGGCAGTGTAGATCTGTTTTAAAGGCAGCAACTGTGCTCTTGCCAGAAAATGCACGTCTCTATTATTACTCTCTGCTATCATTTTTAATTTTCTCATGAATAAAAAAAATTATCAAAAAAGAATATACTGTGGCAATGTGGATAGTAATGGGTGCAGTAAAGTCACGGGAAAGCATGGAAAAGGGGTGTTTGCACCAGGAGCATGTCACCAAGGGGCCCGGCCTTGGTGGAGTAAAGGCCCTAGATATAGGTGGCCACTAAGATAGTTGGCGGACACCAAGATAGTTAGCTTAGCTAGCTCCAGCTAGTCCGGGGCGGCATTTACTGGGAACAGGCAATGTGCTAGGTGGGTGCCTGTTCCTCATGCTCCAGTCCGGGATTTTGGACAATGCACATGTCCAGGGATGCTATTTAATGCTGTTGTTGGACTTGGGTGTGGCTCCCAGTCTGGGAAAGGAGCAGGCTGTGTCGAGGCCTTTGTGAGGCGGGACCCTCTAACCCCGTGTGTGGGGTAAGCACTGGTGATGTGTTTTGGGGAGCTGGGTGGTAGACCCAGATCCCGATAGAGAGGGAAAGACTGTTTAGTCAGTGGCCAGACGGCTGAGGATTTATGCTTGTGGTTTATGTTTTGGTTGCTGTATTGTCCTTGAAAATAAAGCATAAATGTGTTTCTCGAAACGCATTTGTCAGTGTAATACAATGCAAGCTAAGTAGATGGGATTTTTGAAATCTCATGTACACATTGTGGGAATTTTAAAAAACGAAAATTGACCTGCAGTATAGATTTCGAAATCTGCCACATAAATTGTTTGTGTGGATTTTCAGTGCAGCTCTTACCCTTTGCAATGCAAAGGATCAGATCTGGGTCAAATCTATGTCAAATTTCACAGATTTAATGCAGTACACAACAAAAACTGCATGAAAATCTGCATGTAAAATCTGCATAAACTACACTGTCTTGTGCAAGTACCCTGAAAGCACCAGCTACACTACCCCATGACAGTAACAGGCACATTACTTCTATAAAAATACTAGCCTGGGGGCCCTGCTAACAGTGCAAGTCACAAGGCCACTATAACTCAGCCAACTACAAGGCCCACATAACAGTGCCTACCAAAGGGCCATCAAGAATGTGCCCATTACAGTTAAAGCACCAGCATAACAATGGCAATGCCATGTGACCAGGGAAACAAAAACAGAGCCAGCTGTCTCCGCTGTTAAGTGCTAGACACAATGCCAGGTAAAGTCACACTGCTCCCTTTAGTGTCACAGGTCACTCGTCACTGTCACTCTAATATTGGTGGCTCAGCAGTGGCAGTAGGGGCCATCAATTATCCCTGCTGTACCGCATAAATACCTGGGTAACTAGTCTCCTGCACGCAGGCTCGGACTGGCCAACAGGGGTACAAGTGAATCCCCCGGTGGGCCCCTACTCTCCCACCCCCTTCCCAAGTGGCAGATAACACCGTAGACTGACTGCACTACATATACTATAGATAGGCAGCGTACAGCACCTCAACCAGCCTATGTTGATATAAAAAACTGGGTCTTGTGGCTGAGGTGCCATATATAATACTTTGGATCTACTGACAACATTGATCAGTATCTTTCAGTAGAAAGACATTGCCTAGAGAGGACATGTCACCACAAAATTAAATACAATGTGCAAGCAGTATGTTATAGAGCAGGTGGAGCTGACAGATTGATATAAAATTTTATGGGAAACTGCAAGTTTTACTGAATCACTTCCCACAGAACTATATATCAATCTGCTCAGCTCCTCCTGCTCTATAACCTGCTGCCTGCAAATTGCGCTGCATTTTGTGGTGACGTGTTCTCTATAAGCAGATTATTAGTCACCATCAAGACAACATTCAACATAGCACATAGCATAACAATTTATGTAAAACATTTAAAGAAACAAAAAAATGGTCAATACATCTATAAATCTATATTTAAAGGGGTTAATCCATGATTAATGTAACAATGAAAATTAAACATCCTATAGCACAGTTTGCAGGAATCTATTATCTGCTAACAGTTTTAATTCTAGGGATGGGCTAGCCACCTAACAACTGCTGTTGGGTGAAGGAGGCTGCCTCTCTCTGCTGTCGGAAAAGAGCAAGATTCAAGAGAGATCTTACAGGGGACGTCTCACAAGAGCGAGCACTTCCCTTGGATTTTTTCCCCCAGAGAGACATGATGGCTAATTCCTTCTCTGATCAACCTGAGGTCATAGATAACCTCAATAAAATACAACTAGACAGAGATGTTTGAACAGTTTTGATAAATGAAATCAGGAAGAAAAGCAATAAACTTTTGGCTCAAAAAGCAGTGTAATAGTTGTGTTTTTTTTTTTTTTTTTGGAAATGGCATTTTCTAGAGCTGACGCTCAAAGGAGGGATCCTGGTTTACCTAAATCCAGCTTGAATTAGATAATGCTCTAGGTGAACTACTTTAATTTGACTTTTAATATTAGATAACATTTTCTAAGGGTTGTACAGGATCAAGGTTTATTAATTTTGAGCATTGGGAGCTCAGCTGTTCTAGCTACCATAGCTAAAGATAATAGACACTCTAGTTTAATACCGATGTCCCCTAGAGATAAGTCCTCTTTTGTCATGGTACCCAGAAACTCTGGGTAGAAAATTCATGAGAAAATTAGTGATTAATGGTGATATTTTGTCCATGATTCGCTATCAACAGGTATGAATAAAGATATTAATTGAGTACAGGGAATCTTTAGGGACAGGCCAGTCTAGGTACGAGGACAGGGGATCTCTACCATCAAGGGATGCCCCTGGGCACAGCAGTGGTCTGGAGGGCTAGACAGGGTTAGCTAATATCTTTATTCTTCCCTGTATCCACTTCTGGCCGTCAATCACAAAGCAATGCTTGTACCAGTGGTTGTGATCCCCTTCTGTGTTGTGTGTGGGTCTTCTTTTGTTTCTTGGGATATCGAGTCCTTGTGACTTTTTATGGAGTATATATTAAAAGTTATGTTTTAGTGAGTGTTCTTTTCATTGATAGTTGACATTTTTATTTACCCTGTTGAGAAATTACTGTCTCTTGACAATGTGAAGTAAAGTTTATCATCAGTAAAGTTTGGAGTAAGTAGGTTCAAAGTCAGGCTAAAAGATTTATAGGGGTTCTGCACTTTGTTTAAACTGATAATCTAGCCTCTGGATAGATCATCAGCATCTGATCGACGGGGGTCTGACACCCGGGACCCCCGTTGATCAGCTGTTCGAGAAGGCAACGGCGCTCAAGGAGTGCCGCGGCCTTCTCACGGTTTACCGCCGGCCCAGTGACGTCACAACTAGTATCAATTGGCCTGGGCGGGGCTAAGCTCCATTGAAGTGAACAGAGCTTAGCCGTGCTCAGGCCAGTTGATACTAGTTGTGACGTCACTGGGAAGGCGATAAACCATGAGAAGGCCGCGGCGCTCCTGGAGTGCCGCTGCCTTCTCAAACAGCTGATCAGCAGGGGTCCCGGGTGTCGGACCCCTGCCGATCAGATGCTGATGATCTATCCAGAGGATAGATCATCAGTTTAAACAAACTGCAGAACCACTTTAATAGTACTGGAAATCATGCCCAAATGCATTCTCTCTGACATAAAATCTAAGACTATCTGTTCCTGGAAGTTGTGCTTGACAAGATACTCTATTCAGGGGCAGACCGGGAACTTAAAGTGGCCTTGGAAAAAAAATAAAAGTGGCCCCATTTTGTAGTCAGGTCCAAATTGACAGAAGGCAAAGCCAACACAAGTGTATGAGACCAGCATTACCACATTGTGGCACATTATACAACCCCGGCAGAGCCAAATACCATAGAGCATCACAAAATACTGCCCCATCAGCACAAAATACATCCTGAAAAACTACCCCTCAGTGCCAGCTGCCATGTTCTGTTCTCCTACTCCAGTTGCCTTAGGATAGCAATACAGTTAAATTCAGGAATCTGGAGAGGAGAGTAAGATCATTAGTTAGCATGGCTGGTGGCAGTGACGAAGGCTCATGTGCCCTCCATCGGTCCATCAGGAAGTTTCCCTGTAGAGTCTATGGCCAGTCCAACAATGTATCTATAAGAGTAACAATTTTGAACCTCTGAAATGATTAGTTTATATGTACTCCTCTGGTACTTAATGAGTGATTTAAGTTAATTTGTATGTTTAGAGAAGTATGAAAATGAGAACAGTGAACCATAGCTAATATATATCTTAATTGTGGGAGCTGCAGAAAGAGTCCCCTTGATCCTTGAAAATATTTTGTCTTTATTCCCAATGGAATGTTCTGGAGTTTTCTCAATTTGTGGATTGACAGAACCATGGATTTTAAGCCCATGTGGGTATACAATTACCAACAATTAGAGAGAGACATGAGAGGAAAGAACACAGGTTCCTTATTTTCTACAAGGAAAGTGAAAAGTACTTCACCTTAAAAGCTCCCTAAGACTGAGATACGGTTGATCATATTTCCCTTATTCGGAATGTCTGATTTATTTTGATGAATAGGTTTTGTTTGAGCACTACAGTTGATAGTGACATTTTTCTCTGGAAAAGACATATATGTATTGTGCTGTCCAGTCTAGATTGTAATCTAGAACCCTTCTCCATACATCTAGGACATCCTTGCATAGATTTATAGATTCTGTACCCCCCAATCTTGTTCATGAATGCTACAAACATCCATCTGTAACATGACTGAATGGTATAGGAGTGACAGGGAGATTATTTCTGTAAACTCAGCTTTACAGCCTGGAGTTCTAACAGATTGATATGGAGGTTCATCTTTGAAAATATACATTTCCCCTCTCATTGTTGAAATGTTCCCTGTCCTTTCAGAGATACGTGACATGATGGTGATATCTGCTGTGTCTTGTCTAATAGGACAAGAAAATGGAAAGGGAAGATATAATATATTTTACATTTCCCTTTACATTTGTAATGAAGTGTTCCTCTAAGGTCTATTTTTTTTAAAAGTCTATATAGAATTTCTAACCAGAGTTGTATCTAGCGACACAAAAAAGGAATGGATTTGAAGGTTGTTGCTTCTCTCCTAATTGCCTTATTAGGTTATTTCGGGTATTTTTTCAGATACGCACTTTCTTTGGATAGTGTGTCTTCTACAGAGGCTATTCCTTCATCCCATTTTACCCTTGGAACCCTAATGGTGAAATTCTGGCGTATCCAAAGTGAACCCTAGAAAGGTTAGGCACTTTGTAAGGACTAGTATAGATTTGCTCTATTAACCAAATTTCTGCTTCCATAATAAGATAAGAATAAGATTAATAGGACTAGCAAGACCGTAAGAAAGACTAGGACACCGTCTGAATACACATTGCATGTTATTCCAGATATTCTCAACCAAGAAATTATAACCTTCACTACATGTGTAAAAGTATAATGGCTTTGGAGAGGGCCAACACCATGCCATTCCAATAAAAATATCTCCTCTGTATTTGAGCTGTAGCAAACATTTGTGTTTTGAGCTAAGTATATAACATGTCAAACGTCTATCCACTCAGTTTTGGCCTTAAAAATGTTGACATGTCCATCCCTTTTCTGTTTCACCCGGTTTTGGATATATTTACTTGGACCTGAACAAGTCTACATAATGATGGGAAGGAATAGATAATTTTTATAAATTTCCACAGGATTATCCCTGTGATTTTTGGGTCAGTTCCTAGGTAAATTGTCAGAAGAGGGAACCCATGCCTTCCTTCGTAGGCCAGAAAGCTTGTGAGCAACCTTCTAAACTAAAGGGTTTTCTGTTGTGCTGGGCATTTTACAAACCCTCAGTTTATTACGTGAATGACCTTCAGATTAAACAGATTACTGTTTCTCAGAGTAGAGTATTCCTGAATTATTATTTTTTCTTTCTAAGACTAACTCTGCCATCTCTGCTCACATGAGGCAACATGCTCCTCTGATGCTTGTAATGTAATGAAATGTTTGTCCTATAGGGACAGCACTACTAATAGCTTTTGAAATGGTAATGTAGATGTTGTGAGGGTGACACCTAGCATTCTTTCTGCCTTCACCAACATAAATAATATCAGACCTGCTGTGTGTTACTTTAAAATGTACATTTTAAAGTAATATCTCCAGCTAAGCATATTTTTTTTAGAAGTCAGATATAGTCCATCTGTGCACAAACAATATAGATGGGGGTTTCCTGCCAAACTGTGTCTCAGCATTTGTAACGTGCTCCATTTTTCCCTTTCCTAAGGAAAATTGTGGAGCTTGACATGAACCCTTAGTCCCAATCTGTTTCAAAATGAGACCTGCAGCAATCATGTTCAAATACATCATTTGAGACATGTGCCGCCAAGTGAAGGTTTGTTCAAACAAGCCTTGTTTGCAAGAGCAGGTGTCATCTTTAATGATAAACACCGTTGTTTGCTCTTTTATAATACTTCAAAGGAGGTGTCAGTCTCCTCTGGCACTATAAGACCCAACTGTCCATAAGATGCACCTAGGTTTTATAGGAGGAAAATAAGAAAAAAATATATTTTTCATTAGACCTCCCAATCAGACCCCAATGTTAATCAGACCTCAGATCAGACCCCCAGTTAATCAGACCTCAGCTCAGCCCTCCAATGTAAATCAGATCTCAGCTTAGACCTCCAATTTTAATTAGACCTCAGCTCAGATGCCCAATCAGACCCCCAATGTTAATCAGACCTCAGATCAGACACCCAATCAGACCTCAGCTCAGACCCCCAATGTTAATTAAACCTCAGCTCAAAACTCCAATTAGACCTTAGATCAGACAAAAATAGTAAATAAATCAACTCACCTCTTCTGCCAAAGACTGTGAGGCCACTGTGGAGATCCAGCAATATTCCTGCCACTCTCTGCTATGACCCGATGTTGCACAATGTGAGGTCACAGAGTGGCCCTATGTCCTCCTGCCCATGCAGACCAGGGAGTGGTGGGTACTGCCAGCACAAGGACCGTTGTATTCATCCTTCCCAAGTCCTACTAATGAGCAGTATTCAGCCTACAAGATGCACTGCCATTTTAC
Source organism: Bufotes viridis (assembly GCA_033119425.1). Classification (NCBI taxonomy): domain Eukaryota; kingdom Metazoa; phylum Chordata; class Amphibia; order Anura; family Bufonidae; genus Bufotes; species Bufotes viridis. The sequence goes on along the minus strand of CM065593.1, from coordinate 156,182,465 downwards.
CCCCACTTTTGGGGGAAAATGTGTATCTTATAGGGTGAAAAATATGATATACATATTTCTTTTCACACGAGAAGCATTTTCTGAAAAGGTATTACTGAAAGTAACTGTTGCAATAGACGAGCTATGTTAGAAACAGTAGAAACACTATCATTTTAGTTTTTTTGTTTTTTTTTAGCTTTTTCAGGACCCCTGAGCCTTTCATGGGATGTACTCACAGATACAGACGTTTCTATGAAGCAAGCATCTACATTGCTCGCTGCCAGAATAAACTCTGAGGGAAGTACCCGCTCTTGCAAGACTTCCCCCACAAGATCTTGTTCGATCTCTCATAAGGTCTCGTCCTTTCCTGATGGCAGAGGCAGCAGCCTACCCCCAACAGCTGGTACTAGTTGGCACACTCCCAAGGAACAAAGTACTTGAAAATCTCTTTCTAAGCTAGAACCAGCCCTTTACCTCACATGGATCCCCCAATTAGTTGTTCCAATTGCTCTGATAGATTTATTTCATGCGGACAGCTCTGGGTGTGTGTCCTTTTTCATAGGGAGTGTCCTTTCTGCTGTAGCTCTCTCTCTCTCTGTTAACTGTCACAGGTTCTAATAGTACATATGACTGGTGACAGTTGAAGGGTGGTACTGAACATTTGCATTCACTCCAGTATGGTGGACATATGGGTGAGAAAAAGAACAAGCAACAGGTGGCGCTATACATAGATATTTTATTCAATAACTCAGTGGCTATACTATATTTGTATTCATATCAGATGCTTGTTTGAAAAATGTAGAATATTTTTCATGAGACAACCGTTTTATCTTAAATAGTAGTCTACAATGCTTACCTGATGGCTGCAGACAAGCCAGAGGGGTAAACTCCTTCTCCATTTCTAGCTTTATCTTTCACCTGGAAATAAATGATAGAAGGTTATAATTGGGAGAAATATATTTGCTTTAACAATTGTTATGGCGGTGAAATAACAGGAGGAATCTTATGCAATATAGACTTTCACTTGGCAATGACTTTCTGGCACTTACGTATGAGACTTTCAGGTTACGGCTATGCAGTTTGCTTAGCAGCGCTATTTTTCATACACTCAACCCTGAGAAAATGGAATTGGAAGCTACATATCTAAAGTTGCAAATTGGCTCTCAGCGCCAGACAATGTCCAACAGAGGACTGACATCACCTTTACAAGGAACACATCCTGACTAAATATACAGTGATAATAATCCTTAAAGAGAAGTGTCATCAGAAAATGACATATTGTTTAAAGGCTGTGGAATAAACACATACCTCACTAATTGGCAGTAGAAAATAAAATTGCGCTTGTTTTTTGGATTCACCTTCACTTTGTATGGGCTCAGCAATACTCATACCTGGTTTCCAGGCACTTCTGTATTCCCAGTTCAGGCTCTGTGGGTGTTCCCTAAGCACTAGTCACATGGTGCCCTCTCTGACTGGTTTTCACCTGAAGGCGCACATCTCTGCTCCCCCTCCTTTCTCTGTGTGTGTCTGTAAACCCCCTCCCACACTGCATTCTCCTTCACACTGACTGTGCCGTCAGCCTTCTGTGAAGTGAGAATTTAGGTGACATCCACATCTGCAGCAGGCAATTCCAGGATTCTGTTCAGGCAAGGGAGGAAAATGCTGGAATTGCTGTATCTGGCATATCTGGACACTGCCTGGGCCCAACGGTTTCTGTTCACTATAATGGAAGTGCCTGGTTTGCCCAATGAATACCGGCATTCTGCTGCACAAAATAACACTGCATGTGTACCCCCTTATAGTACTGCTGCCCCCTTAATGCCCCCTTTTAGTACTGCTGCCCCTTTAGTGCCCATTTTCAGTATTGCTGCCCCATTTGACTACTGCTGCCTCCTTTCAATACTGTTGCCCCCCCCCCCTTTGCCCCGTTACAGCACTGCTGTCCCCTTAGAACGCCTTTACAGTTCTGTTGCCCCCTTAGCGCCCATTTACAGTACTAGTGCCCCCTTCAGTAATGCTTCCCCCTTATAGTGCAGCTGCCTCTTTATAGTACTGCTGTCCCTTTAGTGTCCCCTTACAGTACTGCTGGCCATTAGTGTCCTCCTTATAGTACTGCTGCCCCTTTTATTCACCATTACAGTCCTGCTGCCCCCTAAATGGCTGCCGTACTGTCCTGCTGCCCATAAGAAGAAGTGCTGTGTTCTCTGGTTAAGTTGTAAAACAAAGCACTTCTTCGTATGAGACTCGACTGTGCAAACAGAGTATTAGGATTGCCAATTCTCAGTGACATGATGAAGCAATGTGTTCTGTAATTAAAGGGGGTGTCCAAGTTATATTTATTGATGACCTATCCTTAGGATAGGTCATCAATATGAGATTGGCGGGGGTCCGACAGCCGGCACCCCGCCAATCAGCTGTTTGAAGAGAAGGGGTGCTGGCTGTCGGACCTCCGCTGGTCTGATATTGATGACCTATCCTAAGGATAAGTCATCAATAAATATAACCTGGACAACCCCTTTAACTAGGAGAGCACAGTGCTTCATCATGTAATTGGGACTTGGCGGTCCTAATCTTGTGCTTGCACAACTGAGACTCTTCTCCAAGCGCTATGCACAGCGGGCACAGAACGGAGGCTGCCATGTACTGTATGCTATAGTACAGAAGGCTGACAGATTGCACAGCCTGGACCTGGTGGTCAGGGGTGAAGATTGTGTTCTACAAAGATCATTTACGCTACTGGGAAATACAGGGCACAGTATAATACACTAGAAGCTAAATACTGTAAAGATATTACAGTAAAGATAAAGATACTATCCTCTAATAATAATACACTTAGTGACTATATATTACCAACATACATCGTCTAAATAATACCGCCATACTGGAAAATAGCTCATACCACAACTGGATATCAAACACTGTAACATTATGGCCCCATGCCATGACTGGATGACACTGCCATACACTAACTGGATAACGCCTTCATACAGTGACTAGATAACACATCTATACTGGATAACGCCTCCATACTGTGACTGGATAACACCGCCATAGAGTGACTGGATAACACCTCCATACAGTGATTGGATAATGCTGCCATACACTAGATAACACCTCAATACAGTAATTGGATAATGCCACCATACACTAGATAACAGCTCCATACAGTGAGCAGATAACGCCTCCATACTGTGACTGGATAATACCTCCATACGGTGACCGAATAACGCCACCATACACTGGATAACACCTCCATACAGTGACCAGATAATGCCTCCATACATTGACTGGATAACTGCCATACAGTGAGAGGATAACATCCTCATACAGTGACTGGATAACTCCCCCATACAGTGACCGGATAACGTCTCCAAACAATGACCGCATAACCATACAGTAACTGGATAACGCCTTTATACAGTGACTAGATAACACATCTATACTGGATAACGCCTCCATACTGTGACTGGATAACACCGCCATACAGTGATTGGATAATGCTGCCATACACTAGATAACACCTCAATACAGTAATTGGATAATGCCACCATACACTAGATAACACCTCCATACAGTGAGCGGATAACGCCTCCATACTGTGACTGGAAAATACCTCCATACAGTGACCGAATAACGCCCCCATACACTGGATAACACCTCCATACAGTGACCAGATAATGCCTCCATACATTGACTGGATAACTGCCATACAGTGACTGGTTAACATCCTCATACAGTGACTGGATAACTCCCCCATACAGTGGCCGGATAACGTCTCCAAACAATGACCGCATAACACCTCCATACAGTGACTGGATAACTGCCATACAGTGACTGGATAACTGCCATACAGTGACTGGTTAACATCCTCATACAGTGACTGGATAACTCCCCCATACAGTGGCCGGATAACGTCTCCAAACAATGACCGAATAACACCTCCATACAGTGACTGGATAACTGCCATACAGTGACTGGATAGCATCCTCATACAGTGACTGGATAACTCCCCATCCAGTGACCGGATAACGTCTCAAATAATGACCAAATAATGCATCCATACAGTGACTGGATAACTCCGCCATACACTGGATAACAGGTTATAAGAGGGCACAGTACAGAGTGTGAATAGGGGCACAGTACAGGGTATGGTAAGGGAGGACAATGCAGGGTATAAGAAACATAGTACAGGGTCACATGACCCTGTGACGTCAAAAGGTCCTTATGCTGCATGCAGTTTAGACACCACCAATAAATAAGCATTAAAGCTGCTGATCTACAGCATCCAGACAGCAGCAGCTTCAAGAGTTCCCCTCCGTCCCACAGAGAAGAGACAGTGCAGACTCACTTACAGGCTGTCCGCATCTCTTCACTGCTCCTGCCTCTGTGGGCTCACTCTCCTCAGGAAGCACATCATGATGGGCAGAATGAGAAAGAGAAGAGGGGGCATATCAGAGAGGCTCCGCAGCACAGGAGCTTGTAAGCTGGGAGTTTCCGTCATCAATGCGCATTATAAACAATATGAAATGTCTCCGCTATTAGGGCTCGTTCACACGACCGTATGGTTTGCGGTTCATTTTTAACGGATCCGTTTTTCCATTTTTTGTTTCAGTAGTGTTTCCGTTTCACTTCTGTTCTGTTTCCGTATGGTTTCCATTCGTGATCCGTTTTTTGTGGATCACAAATGGAAACGGAAGCATATACTAATGTTTTAACAGCAAGCACATTGAAAAATTGGGCTGGGCATAAAATTTTCAATAGATGCTTCCGCAAAAAAATGGAACGGATATGGAAGACATACTGATGCACTATTTTTTTTACAGCCCTATTGACTTGAATGGAGCCACAGAACGAGATTTGCGGGCAATAATAGGACATGAATTACCCACTACCCGACCGCCTAACGCAGGGATGCGTCCTGCGGGTGGCCAGGTTATTCCTTCTTGATGCGCTGGTGCGTCATCTCGCGAGAGGCGAGATTTCCTGTGAAAGGTACTCATTGGAATTTGGGCCCCTTTGCGCATCTTGGCTGCAAAAAAGTGTCACACATGTGGTATCGCCGTAGGAGAAGTAGGGCAATGTGGTTTGGGGTGTATTTTTACATATACCCATGCTGGGTGAAAGAAATATCACTGTAAATGACAATTTTTTATACAAAGTCGACAATTTACAGAGATATTTCTCTCACCCAACATGGGTATATGTAAAAATACACCCCAAAACACATTGCCCTACTTCTCCTGAGGTACGGCGAAACCACATGTGTGCCACTTTTTTGCAGCCTAGGTGCGCAAAGGGGCATAAAGTCCAACGAGTACCTTTAGGTTTTACAGGGTTGCTCACAATTTAGCCCCGCCCAAAATGCCAGAACAGTAAACACACCCCGCAAATGACCTCATTTCGGAAAGTAGACACCCCAAGGTGAGGGGCATAGTAAGTCCATGGGAGATTTTTTATTTTTTTTTGCCAGAAGTTAGCAGAAATGGAAACTTTATTATTATTGTTTTTCCTCAGAAAGTGTCATTTTCCGCTAACTTGTGAAAAAAATGAAATCATACATGAACTCACCATGCCCCTCCACGAATACTTTGGGGTGTCTTCTTTCTAAAATGGTGTCATTTGGGGGGTATTTATACTTTCCTGGCATTCTAGCACCTGAAGAAACATGACAGGTGCTCAGAAAGTCAGAGCTGCTTCAAAATGCGGAAATTCACTTTTTTGCACCATAGTTTGTAAACGCTATAACTTTTACCCAAAACAATAAATATACACTTATTGCATTTTTTTTATCAAAGACATGTAGAACAATAAATTTAGAGAAAAATTTATATAGAAATGTATTTTTTTTTAAAAAAAATTTACAACAGAAAGCGAAAAATAATTTTTTTTTGCAAAGATTTCGGTCATTTTTTATTAATATCAAAAAAAGTTAAAATGTCAGCAACAATGAAATACCACCAAATGAGAGCTCTATTAGTGAGAAGAAAAGTAGGTAAAATTAATTTGGGTGGTAAGTTGCATGACCGAGCAATAAACCGTGAAAGTAGTGTAGTGCAGAATTGTAAAAAGTGGTCTGGTCATTAAGGTGGTTTAGGCTAGGGGGGCTGAGGTGGTTAAAATGCAGCGGAACAGAAAAGTGAAATACAGAAACGTAATGCATACGAAGTACATTCTGTTTTTTTGCGGACCCATTGAAGTGAATGGTTCCGTATACAGACAGTATACAGAACGCAAAAAAATGGCCCGTATACGGAACGCAAAAAACATTTGTGTGAACAAGCCCTTAGGAGTTAAGTTGTTCACAGTTATCCCTTAGATTTAAGACTTCAAACAACCAGCTTTGACCATTCATAACTACAGCTGAAAACTGGTCTGGGTGACCTTTTCCACTTTAAAGCCGTTTAAATAAATAAAATAAAAAAGATCTTTGCACTTTTAAGTGATTATGGTGGTATGGTATTTCAGCTTCAATCTATCTGTATTAAGAGTAGTTGTTCAGATATTTGTGAATCCTGAATCTTCTTGCTAAGACAGCAAAAATAGTTGAGTATACTAAAGGAGAGCGGGGACAAGAACACAATAAAACTAGATTTTGCAAAGAGATGTAAAACTAAATTCTAATTTTTAAATCAAAATGACTGTATGTCACGTTTTCTCACTGAAGTTAAACCAGCCACACTCTCTTGAATTCCATTTATAATCTCTGGAATTCCCCATTTACAGACATTTATTTTATGAGGAGAGGGGATAAAGCTGCTGGTGAACACATCTGGTTGGTTTTCATCCCCCAAAGGAAATAAAGGATCAAGCATGTTGAAATCCCTATTGTCAGAGATCAGGGGACTTTTAGGCTACCTGCACAATGTTGCAGGCTTTCTTGTAGAAATTCCACACAAATTTACTTGAGAATTTCTGTAAGCTTCCGCACCAAAAACCACACGTGTTACTTGTGGTTTTTGGTGCAGATCTCTCCCTTGCACTGTAAAAGGTGAAATCTGCACAAAAGAACTGCACAAAGAATTGACATGATGAGAATTTCAAAATCTGCATGGCAGGTCAAATTCTGCATGGAACGAAAAAGCAAAGTGGGTCATCTATTAAACAAAAATACGCCTATAGTAGAGGTATTCCTGGCACAGGTTGCGGAGCAAAGGACCTTTGTCTTGTAATCTGTGACTATTCCCCACTCACGCCAGGTCTAATAAAATAGGCATGGCATGGGCGGGAAAGGGGATGGGCTGGTAGGCCCGCCTCATTTACCATTTTCTGCATCTGTTTTAAGAGTAGAAAGTGGTCTAAATGTAAGACAGCTAGGAAGACAGCTTAGAAGCGGTGGTGGATCTGCCGGAGTTATGTAGAGGCTCGGTACCTCTACATAACTTCGGTGATCCTTGGCCAGCACAGGGCCTTATTAAGACTGGCGTCTTAAACGTTGGTCTTAATAAATGTGCCCCAAAGTGTACATGAGGTTTAAATGCATGAGAATCCCTTCATAAAAATACATACATAATCCGCAACGTGTGCAGTTAGCAAAAGGGTAACAATGTTTTGAACTTTAGATTTTCAGGTTCCATATCTCACCATCCCCTACAGCTTTGAACGTGAGACTACTATCATTTATTAGACAATCATTTGGGTTATCTCATACATAAATTGCACTTGCAACTATTTAGCATATGATTAGGTATGCAGATTATTGTCATGTAACTACATTGTTACTGTTTTGCTCCTTAAATTCTAAATTTAGATTTTTATTATTTTGTTAGTATTTTGTAAAAACACCTTTTGCTTTCAACACTGCCTGAATCCTTCTAGGCATGCTCTCAATCAAATTCAAGCATTTCTCGACCGAAATCTGTTCCCAGGTCTCTTCTACACGTTCCCAATGTTGGTGCATACTGGTCGACTCACTTGAGTACAAATACAACTTTTTATATAACTCTACCCACCAGTGTTTAATGGGGTTGAGGTCTGGGGACTGTGGGGGCCAATTGAACACCTCTACTTCATTGTCATTGAACCATTTCTTTGCCAAACTTGACGAATGCTTCAGGTCATTGTCCTGATGTAACACTATGTCGTCCTTTTCATACCCACAGTACTCGAGTGTACAAAGTAACTCGTCTAGTAGGCTCCTCACATATAGCTCAGCATTGAGACCATCATCGATCTTGGTCAAGTATCTAACACCTTTCGCTGTGAAACAACCCCATATCATCAGGCTTCCTCCACCGAACTTGACAGTTCCTTCAATTTCTCAATCTGTTAGCTCCCTTTTCTTCCAGACCCATTTGCACCCATCAGAGCCCAGTCTATTGACTTTCATCTCATCATTCCAAATCACCCATTTCCAATCTTATACTGTCCACCGTTCATACTTTTTTGCAAACTCGAGCCGACGCTTCTTATGACGATATTGAAGTTGAGGCTTCACCTTTTTTCGGGCCACCATTCCAGAATTGTGTAATGGGCGTTGCACGGTACTTGCATGGATGTCTGTGATCTTACTATTACGAAGCATGAGAGCTACCTCCACTGCCGTGTTTGTTATGCTAGAACTTATAGACCTTGTGATGAGCCAACTTGTTGACTCTGATATTTTGCCTGGACGTCCACCTCTTGACTTTGAAATGGATGGACGGACTTCATTTCATATTCTTCCAACTGTCATGGCACTCACATGATACAGTTCGGCAATTTTCTTGGCAGAGATACCGCTATTGATGAGGTGGATGATGCTGTTTCCCTTTTCTTAAGCAATCTTCTTCATGGCTGCTCCTGGATTCAAACCAGTGACCTTTCGCTTGAGAATCAGGGAATGTGAGAACAGTTTGTAATTTGTAGAATACAAGAAGAAAATGATTGTTCGACCACCAGGTGCAAAACTGTAACAATGCAGTTACATGAGAAGAATCTGCATAACTAACCATATATACCTAAATAGTTGTAAGTCCAATTTATGCATGAGATAGCCAAGATGATTGTCTATAAAATGATGGTATTCTCATGTTCAAAGCTATATAGATGGTGAGATATGAAACCTGAAAGTTAAAAGTTCAAAACATTGTTAACCTTTTGCTCATCAGTGGTAAGGACATTTCAAATGAAGTATTATTGCTATAAACATGCCATAAAAATATTGTTAGGTTTTTGTACACTACATTTTCCTCTCTGGTAGCATTTTCTACTGTTTTTCTTGGTTCACCTACTTCTGCATTCATGTAGCTTCACTGTTCCCTTCCTCCTCTCAGTGCCAGAATGGTGATCTCATAGAGAAGCAGCCCAGACTCCTTTCTTTCGTGCATTCATTCATTCCTACTTCTAAATTCCTAAAAATATATAGCTATGTCTCTCTCTTTGGAGAAGGATTTCATTAGTGGAATCGCTATTCTTTATGCAGGGAAGGAAGGGGTTCAGAGCTGACTGCAATGCACTCCTGGGAGATATACTGTAGGTGCATGACACATGGGATAAGCTGCTGCTAAAGTATGCTGGTGAAGTTTCTGATCATTTGAATTTGATTTTGTATTTGTTCATTTAAATTTAATTTTAGGACCCGTGAATGCATGTGCAAGGGAGTTAGGCTTTGTCTACAGCCTAGAGTCTACAAAACAGCTGCACACTCACAGAAAAGACATGAGCTCTCCAAGTATGTGAGTAAGAAAAAGGATAAAAATCACACTGGATTGTGGCATTTCTTTGCATTGGCATAGTTATTCCCCTTTAAAAAAACCTTTAAGGCAGATGCCCAGCTATGCCAGAGATACAGTAACAAATGCTTATGAGGAGAATGCATTTTATGTGGTATTCAGCAGGTATACATGAACAGCGACTGTATGCTAAGTACCTACAGCATAACAGCCAGAAGAAGAGGCTGCACAAATAATTGACAGTGACCAAGAACAAGGTGCTCTGTATATTATAGTCTTGCTCTGTTTGGGCTATACTTTCTTGCATTTTATACTTTTTATAAATTTTTTATCCATTTTTATTCATAAATATATACCGTATTTTTTACCCCATAAGACGCACTTTTTTCCCCCTAAAGTGGATTATGGAAGCGCTTCATTAGTACCGGAGGACCGGGAAGCGGTGAAGGCTCTGTACTCACCGCATCCTGGTCCTCGGCTCGGCTATTGGCTGGCAGGGCTGCGCACAGCGTGAGGGCGCTCTGTGACCTCACACTGTGCGCCGTGATACACAGCCGACAGCAGGATGAAGAGGATCGCAATGGTGAGGAGCGGTGGTGTCCAGGAACAGGAGAACTGAGTTTTTTTATTTTATTTGCGCTGGGGGCTGATGGCTGACATATGGGGGCTGATGGCTGAATATATGGGGGCTGATGGCTGAATATATGGGGGCTGATGGCTGACATATGGTGGCTGATGGCGGACATATGGGGGCTGATGGCTGAATATATGGGGGCTGATGGCTGAATATATGGGGGCTGATGGCTGAATATATGGGGGCTGATGGCTGACATATGGTGGCTGATGGCGGACATATGGGGGCTGATGGCTGACATATGGGGGCCGATAAATGGCTGAAGGGGGTCTGATCTGAGATCTGATTGACATTGGGGGTCTTATTAGGGCTGTAAGCTGAGATCTGATTAACATTAGGGCTGTTGCTGGTCTGACCTGAGTGTAATAAAATTTCTCTTATTGTTTTCATCTAAAACCTAGTGTGCATCTTATCACGGTGAGTCTTTAGGCTGAACATTGTTATGTCTCAGTTTTTTTCTTTGTAGGCATGGGCTGCACAGCAACTTTAGTTGCTAAGTTACATGAAGTTGTACAGCTAGTTTAGGATGCAATGTCGCTGTGAATTGTGTGTGATTTAGGATTTGTAACACCCATTAGAAAATAAATTACAATAAGCGTTATGCTGGAAAAAGTGGTTGGATTTTTGTGTCTGAAAAATCCGACAGGTTTAAATTTTTGTAGCTATTGTGTCACGGCCACATCACGTTATGGACACGTTCAGAACTGATTGTATTGTCACAGTGCAACCTTATGATCTTGGTGTGCCACATCCAAAGTCGTTGTCCTTATTTTTTTCCATTAAAATATTAAAACCCTTGCAGAATGCTTATTACTTAGGATCCTTCTGAAACAGATCTGCCATTGCTGTCATTAACGGAGTGTCATGATGCTTTTGAGAACAGAGCGCAAGTTCTGCAAAATAGGATGTATCCTTTGTATGTGATCCAAAGGCTCCTGTGTAACTTTAGCTTAGTTTTTAAGAAGTTACTTTGTTAGAAAAGGTTGCACAATATGTGATAAAAAGACATAGGTTTGGCATGCATTTTAGATCTTCAGTTGATTGGTGTTGTCACGTACTTTGCTGCTGGATTTCCAGCTACAGTGCTGCATGCCACTGGGGATCAAAACCTGGCTCTGTTATTATCTCCCTGGATATCAGGGGAAATCATTGATCTCAGTAATCTTGTGTGAATATGGTTCTGCTTTTTTCAGCAATGCCATGGTGACTGACATTTCAATTACAAACTATTTTGCAAAAAATAACCAACTGTTTTATATGTCCATCAGTCTAATAAAATATACAACTGATGTAGACAAGGTGGTGAAACATACTAGGGACTATTATAAGGCCTTTCCCAAACTTGACTTCAGACAAGGTGTCTCACTCTATTGTGCATATACCATTCGATCCCAACTATTCCAATAGGCCAAAAATGAAAGTATCTCAGCTGTTGTTTAACAAGACAGTAACTAAACAGATTCACTTTATGGCCCTGATTTATCATGCTTTCACTCCAGAATTCTGACTTTTTGGACTCGTGTGGAGGACATGTATGGCCTCACACTCTGTATAACAGACTCCATTAACTATTGTGTGGACGACACAGTACCCACAAAAATGGTGAGGTGCTTCTCTAATAACAAACCCTGGATTATCAAGGAGAATAAAATGGTCTTTAGGTCAGGTGACAAGGAAAAGATGAGGGATGTGCAAAAGGAGCTGAGGCGTTAAATCAGGGAGGGGAAAGTCAGATACAAGAGGAAGATGGAGGAGCAAATGGAACAGAAAAACATTAGTGAGGTCTGGAAAAGCCTTAAAGGGAACCTGTCACTGGGATTTTGGGTATAGAGCTGGGGACATGGGCTGATAGATGGCCGCTAGCACATCCGCAATATCCAGTCCCCATAGCTCTCTGTGCTTTTATTGTGTAAAAAAACTAATTTGATACATATGCAAATAAACCTGAGATGAGTCCTGTCCGTGACTCATCTCAGGGACAGGACTCATCTCAGGTTAATTTGCATATGTATCAAATCAGTTTATTTACACAATAAAAGCACAGAGAGCTATGGGGACTGGATATTGCGGATGTGCTAGCGGCCATCTATCAGCCCATGTCCCCAGCTCTATACCCAAAATCCTGGTGACAGGTTCCCTTTAAGCCTTAAGTCAATATCTGGTCACAGACAGTCTATCTTCTGGTAGAAAGAGATAAAAAGTGGGTTAATGAGCTCAATCTATTCTTCAATAGGTTTGATCACACACCTGCTACTCCCACCCCAGCATGCCATTCTATCCCCTCTCCCCCACTAACGTTGACCTCACCTCCTACTGTTTGTCCTTGCCTCCAGATAAGGCAATTTAGCAATCAATCATCTGGCTACAGTCTGATCTTTACAAGTGGCCAGGTGAGAAGGGAAATCTTGAGGATCAAAGCAGGGAAGGCCGCAGGGCCAGATGGCATCAGTGCCAGGGTACTTGAGACCCGCTGTGATCAGCTATGTCGTATTATTACATAAATGTTCAATAGGAGCCTGAAGTTGGAAAAGGTACCACAACTGTGGAAATCATTTTGTATGGTACCAGTTCCAAAGACACCTTACCCGATGGACCTCAACAGCTTCAGACCAGTGGCATTGACATCCCACATGATGAAGGTCTTGGAGAGGTTGGTTCTTACACATCTATGCCCTCTAGTGAGCTGATCCATAGATCCCTTCCAGTTTGCATATCGGCCTGGCATTGGGGTGGATGACGCCATCATCCATCTTCTACACAGAGCTCTTTCTCACCCAGAGAAACCATGGAACACTGTGAGAAAAGTGCTTATCAACTTCAACACGATATAGCCAAGGCTACTAAGAGACAATCTGGATCTTGTGGGAGTGGACCACCACCTCTCCAATTGGATCCTAGACTACCTGACAAACCAACTTCAGTTTGTGAGAGCCTGGGACTGTGTGTCAGGTACAGTGATCTGTAGTGCAGGGGAATCTCAGGGTACAGTTCTTGCTCCTTTCCTTCACACTGTACACTGCAGACTTCAGGTACAACTCATACAGATGCTACTTACAGAAGTTCTCTGATGACTCTGCAATAGTAGGCCTCATCACAGTCACAGACGTGGATGACATGGAGTACAGAGAACTAACCCGGGAATTTGTGGAGTGGTGCCTGCAGAACCACTAGGATCAATGCCAGAAAGACTAAGGAGATGGTTGTGGACTTCCGCAAGCACAGACATCCTCCTAAACCAGTGGACATTGAGGATAGACATTGAAGTAGTCAACACTTATAAGAACCTGGGTGTACTCCTCAATAAAAAGCTGGACTGGGCTAGGATGCACTATACAGAAAGAATTACAACAGGCTTCACTTGCTTAGGCGGCTGACAGCTTTTGGAGTGCAGAGGGCATGTGGAGAGTATGTCTGGTTGTCTGCTCTGCTCTTCCGGTGGCCTGTGCTTACAGGCATCTCTCTGGTTTTTCCTGTTCGGCAGGGCCTATCACTGAACTCTGCCTTCTGCCAGCTCCCACAGGGTGTGCACACCTTAATCTTCCCCGGCCTAAGGCTGGCAATCATAGGATATTTAAGGTAGCTTCCCCTGTGGGAGGGAGTGGAGAAATAGGTTCCAGCTGTTTAGTTTTCTGCTAAGGTGCACTACTTGTCTTGTTCACTATCCCATTTAGTGACTCCTGCTTTGACCCTTCAATGTTTGCCCTGATCTTGGCTGACCTCCATACTGACCCTGAGCTGCCTACCCTTACCCTCTGACTGACTTTGGATTGCACATACTCTGCCTGCCCTGACCTTTGCTTCTCCTTCACTATGGTTTTTTCGAACCAGTGTCTCTTGACCCCCATGGGTCAGCCATCTACTAAACAAAGACTTCTCCAAGAGGTCACAACCTGGGGGCCCCTGTGTAGGAGCTAAAAGGCGAGACTAGGAGGTTCACCTAGATAATGTCCTTAGAGTAGCCTGAACTCAAATCTGTTCAGCAGGCACAGTGGATCTGCATCTGCTTTGTAACAGACCTATAGTTTAAATCAAGTTTTTATGTTAAACATATTTATCTAAAATGGTGATTTTTAGAACATTTTTCCATTTCACTATATTTAAAATAAAATCTTAAAATCATGCAGTTTTCACAATAGCTATTAACCCTAAAATATGTCAAGACTTCCTGTTTTCTGAGAGCAGGTATATGTGTCACAGATATAATAAATAGGAGCTGACCTGACTGACTTCTATGGGAGATATTTCTAGATGTACTATGTGATCTGTGCAAAGTTCAAGAAGAAGTAGATAAGCTCTGATTGTGAATGGTGGATTCTGTGTTATCTATACAGAGGTGTTGATAAGGAGATAGCTACTTAAAAGTTGCCTGCACAGAACAGGAAGTCTAGAAATATTTAAGGCTTAGTGATCAGTGCAAAAACAACATGGATTTGTGTTTTTTTTAGTCATATATTTATTTTATATATACAATTTAAAAAAATTACTAAAAATTCTAAAAAAAAAAAATCGGCTTAGCATAAAACTATGATTTAAACAATAGGTAATTTTCTTATGAGACATTCCATTTATGGTAGTTGTCTGAGATTAGAAAAGAAATTCTAGAAACAACACTGCCGTTGTCCATATACTGTGTCTGGTATTGCAGCTGTGCTCCACTTAGGGTGTATTCACATGCAGAACATTTGGTGCAGTAAAAATCTGAAGTGAGGCTTGCAGAAATGCCACCAAAACAACCGCATTTAAATAAACTGATTTTCAGTCGCAGAAATTTCTGCTGCAAATCTGCCGTGTGTAAATATACCCTTAGGATTTGTTCCCATCGCATCAGGTATTCTGCAGACAGATCCATCGCATGATGGACACCAACGCCTCCCGACAGACATCACTCACTATAATAGGGTCGATTTGGTTTCTGTCCTGGTGTCTGTCATTTTATCAGACAAAATAGCACAGCATGCTGCATAATTTTTCCAGCATTTTTGACAGACTCTTGCGACTGAGATCCCTAACGGAGATTCTAAGACAGAAGTAAAAAAAAACGTGAATTATAACAAGATACAGCTTGGTGACAAAGTAATGATCTTTCTTTACACGCTGATGACGACATCAGAAAGAAGTAACCCGACATTTTAAAGTTCATGGTACTGTAACACCCAGACAATCTGAGCCTATCCAGCATGCAGATCCTGCCACAGTGTCTAGGTGCGTGAAAACAGCAGGCAACCGGGAGACTAATGTCTGCGACTGGCGGTAATGCCGATCGCGGACATTTGACCTTTCAGATGCCGTAGTCAAAAGTGACCTCTACATTCCAGGGAGCAAAAACCTGGAAGGGCGTGCTTCCAGGTGTGCTCCGACTCCCCCCTCCCCTGTCTTCGGAGTGTATGAGAAAAGCAATCTAAAGATAAAAAAGTGTAAAAAAAAAAATGTTTTTAAAAATTGAAAAACATAAAAATTCTAATCACTCCCCTTTCCCCAAAATTTAAATAAAAATATGCAAACAATAAAATAATACACATCATGGACATTGCCACGTACAAAAACGCCCATACTATTAAAATATAAAAATCTTTTTTCCAATATGGCAAATGGCGTTAGGTTACTTTTATTGTTTATCGGACATAACCCCATACTTTTAGTAGAAAGACTAATCAAACCATCTAGTAGCTGGTTCCCTCCGAAGGCATTGCAGCTCAGTCCCATTCACTTGAATAGCAATAATACATGACAAAACAGGTGCACACTGAGGTCTTACTAAGCCCTCAAACTGATGTTAAAATGGAGAGATTAGTCAACATGTCCTGCAGTGTCCTGAGAAGTCTGCTGCGAGTCGGCCTAATACGTTCCTGTAATTTTGCCCACTGGCCCCTGGTATTGCCCATATGGCACAGGTAGGTGAGTGTTAGGTCCCAAGCTACTTGAGAGACCTTGGCGTGGTGCTCGGGCTTAAGACATGTCCTCCACTGCAGGACATGTTGACTAATCTCTCAATTTTAACATCAGTTTGAGGGCTTAGTAAGACCGCAGTGTGCACCTGTTTTGTCATGTCATTGATATATTGTTATATTACTTATTACATCCACACAATTGCCATCTTGTGTAGGATGTCTATTGTGGTACTTGTGGTCCGCTGCAGGCATCCTCCACTGTATGCATTTTTGCTGGGGATCGCCATTAGCAACGGGCCACAAGTGCAGGATCTGCTCCCCTGTATATTTATGCACAACTGCATTTTTGGGTTGAGCACATCCGGCTTCATGCCACCTTTCAGTTGGTTTGTGTATATACCATTCACTTGAATGCCTAAAAGTATGGAGCTATGCATGGTAAGCAATAAAGTGGGTGTGGCCTATTTAAGCAGACCCTTCAAACAACTGATCAACAGGAGTGTCCGGATTCAGTATAGGCCATCAATTTAAAATTGAGGGATAACCCCTTTAAAGTGTCATTTATTCTTTGGCCAGAGACAATCAATATTTTCAGAGTTCACCTTACTTCAAAGATGCCAGTCTGTGAGTCTATCTCCACTATATCCCCGTTGAAGCCTTTACTGGACATGAAAACATGACTGAGCAGAACATGAACTAGCTGATATGAAAGTGTTCTATACATGCCCCTGGGTGGCCCAAGTATAAGGTGGTCGGAGAAATTCCACTACATATTTGTCATATTGGTGTGAACCTTATTTTCCTTGCATGAAATGTACAGTATCTTTCGCCCTAAAGTGGGGGGAAAATATCAGTACGTCTTATGGGACAAATACTAGAAGTGCTCATTAGTACAGAAGACCATGAATGCAGGCTCTGTACTCACCACTTCCTGGTCTTCAGCTGCTCGGTATGCTGTGACTGCGCAAAGCGTGAGGACGTTGGCGCCCTGTGACCTCACGCTCTGCGTCGTCAGGTCACATCACAGAGCGTGGCAGGAAGAGCAGGAGCTGGGTCTCAGGAGCGATGGTGGCGTTGTCCAGAGCAGGAGAGGTAAGTTGATTGATTAATGTGGGGTCATTAACATGGAGGTCTGATTAATATGGGGGTCATTAACGTGGAGGTCAGATCTGAGGTCAGATTAATATAGGGGCTTGTTAACAAGGAGGTCTGAATAGGGGCCTTATTAACATTGGGGGTCTAATCTGAGGTCTGATTAGGGAGTCTTATTAACATTGGGGGTCTGATTGGATTGGGGCTCTGAGCTAAAGTCTGATCAACATTGGAGGTCTAAACTTAGAGCTAATGAAAAATATGTTCCTCCTCTAAAACCTAGGGGCATCTTATGGACAAAAAATAAGGTACCGTATTTTCCGGCGTATAAGACGACTGGACATATAAGATGACCCCCTACTTTTCCTGTTAAAATATGGGATTTTGGCTATACTCGCCGTATAAGACTACCCCTCTTCCAACGCACACCAAATAAAAATTAAAAAGACGATCTGAGCATGAGAAAACCACTGAGAGCAGGGAGAGGGGGCTGCTTCAGAAGCGACTGGCCGGGATGCAGCGCACACCTGTCCCTGAAGCTGGAGAAGGGTCTGACACCCAGCACTAGTTTTGAGCGCGAATATTCGAATTGCGAATTTTTATTGTGAATATAGCCACTTTGAGAATTCGCAAATATTTAGAATATAGTGATATATATTCGTAAAAACGAATATTCATGTTTTTATTTTTTTCATCTAAACCCATTACCTAGTATAACTACCTGCTTCTTGCTTGTGGGCCAATGTGAAAAGGCTGCAATATTGTAGTCTGTTGTGAATTAGAATATTCTTCATTATTGATTTTTTTTTTGCTCTTATGCGAAAAATCGGCAATGTAATATTCGCGTAATGCGCATATTCTAAAACATGATTATATAGCACTCTAGAATATAGAATATTCGTAATTTTTTTCCATCTGAAGTCATGATATCTCCCTGCTTAAGTTGATTTTGGGCCAATGACTGTTCACATTAAATTGGAAAAAATAATATATTATAATTATATTCTATAGTTCTATATATCGTATCGTATCGTATCCATCTATTTATCGTATCCAGCATAGCCGGAAAGGGTGTGAGCACTGCCAAACCCAGTAGATCCGGCCTGTTTCTGGCACTAGCGCCGGGATTCAGACAGACAAAAACCAGTGCATGCACTTGTGTTTCGCTGGTGGCACTAACACCAGATCCCTGCTGAGTCACATTACAGTCAATGGGCCCCGGCGAGGAAAGGCAGTAATCGGCTATGCAGGATACGATGAACTCCAGAAGACTGTTCTTCTGCCAGAACAGCCTGCAGGACGATTTTAATGCTAGTATGAAACTAGCCTTAACACTCTGTATGACACATTTGCACATATAAAAAAAAAAACATATGATGTTATTCCAAAATATGATATTTTTCAATGTATTTATACACTAAAACTCCCATAAATACACTGGTTAATCTCATACAGTGAGCTCTATATCCAAGTGATCCAATAAAGCTCTGGCTGCCTACAGCCACCACTAGGGGGAGCTCAGTACATATGAATTTATATGACTGTAATGTAACTTAATATGAGCTGTATAAAGTTCTATGCAGAAAGTTCCCACTAGTGATAACTGCAGGATATTCACATATTCATATTGAATATGTTGGAAGGCAGTGAAAGCATCTTGGTGTCAGGCCCTACTTCCTTCACCGCCCAGGTTGTGGCAATTTAGCCTTCAGCCCTGCACACATGTATGTCTATGGGGATAAATGTACATAGCGATAAAGCTGCAAAGATTGCCATAAAACCGATATTTACAATAATTCCTACACATACAAGTGTGCAGAAAGGATAAAGGACCTTTGAAGATCACATACTGTTTGTATGTCACATGAGCAATCAATTCAAAGGTCCTTAACCACTTAAAAGACTCCATGGAGGAGAGCAAGAAGCAGCAGTAGCATGAGTATGTATGTGTATCTGTCTCTCTGTTTATCTGTGTGTCTGAGTGAGTGTGCTTACCTGTCTGAGTGTGTACGTGGCACTGTTTTCTTATCATCGCCTGGTTTTTTACTAAGTTAGTTGTGGCACTAACTCAGTCCTTAGCTTCCAGTTAGACTCCAGAAACTGGTTGCTTAAGCTCTAAAAGGAGTGGATCCAGAAATCAAGGTGTATGTGAGATCTAAGGTCCCATCACCAAGTGCCAGTCAGGACACAGTGAAGTAACTAGAAATAACTGGGCCCCACAGCAAATATTTGAACAGGGCTCCCCCAGCAACTACAAGATGCCCTCTGGCTTCGTCCGAGAAATACTGAACATGATAGATTTTTCTGGCCATTTCAATAACTCTGGTCAGGAAGTACACTTCCACATTCTTTGAGTTCAGAGGAGATTTTCTCCTCAAGAAATGAATGTGTGATCCAATTTCAGAGATCTGGGAGCAATATATCTAGGTCTTCATTTAGGGTAGGCTCAAGAAAAAGTCAGTGATGGAACAAACATATAATATCTCCACCACGTGGTACAGTGGATATCAAACGTCTACACACCCCTGTTAAAATGTCAAGTTTCTGTGCTGTAAAAAAATGAGACAAAGATAAATCATTTCAGAACTCTGGCTGGAATGGCACAGCCAGAGCCCAGATCTGAATCCGATTGAAATGATTTATCTTTGTTTCATTTTTTTACAGCATAGAAACCTGACATTTTAACAGGGGTGTGTAGACTTTTTATATCCACTGTATATCAACAATTGGTGCAGGATTCGCTCTGATCCACAGAACAGTCAATACAGTCAAATTATGACTTGGGCAGTGGAATGTCAAACTGTCACAGTTGGTCTCAGCGACTGCATTTTTAACAGATTGTGTGCAGATGGTATACTGCCATTTAGATGTAATGAAGACAGCCTAAAATACAAAGCTCAAGAAGTTCTGCTCCCTGAATCCAGTGGAACCACCAGCAAGAATAGATGGCCTGTTGGGAAGGAATTTCCCCTCATATTCTGAGAAGAGAGTCTCAGCCATAGCCATAGTGCTCATCTGGCCAGGAGGGCATGATCCCTCACTGGCTACAACTTTCCAGAGGAAATTATTGGAGATACAGTCCAGCCGAATCTTCTGGTTCAATCAGGCCTACAGCATCCACACCGGAGATGTTTCAGCTTACAGTCTGGAATGTGACAGTTCAGGACTGAAGAAGGGCTTGTAAGATGTGTTGGTGGAAACTTTGCAGAATCCTGATCTGTCTGAAGTCTTACATATATTTTTTGTACAGGAAGGTATCCAGTTTTCTAAAACATAACTTTTATTAATTTAAACTAAAAGCAAAGGGTGCTATAATTCATAAACTTGCCGATGCATGGGAATCTCACATCAGACGGTGAGCTCAATATGGCATTTGCGTGCACACTTCTACCGTCCTACACTGACACAAGGGATCCACACATCACACATTCAAAGTCACATCCGGTATCCTGCCGATGGGGTAGATTATGGATATAAGTCCGAATGTGACTAATTATGAAACCAAGTTCAATTACCGCTTAGCCGCTCCTATGGGTTACCCTTTTGGTATAGCAGATTAGGTGCCGCCTGTGGGCTGCTACTACCACCTCAATCCTGCCTTTGTGGATAACTCATATGCTGCCCTCTAAATACACATTGCTGTACTAGGCTGGTCTCCTAACTGAAGGTCACGCTCTACGCGTTTCATCTACTTCCAGATACATCAGGAGCCAAGTGTATGGAAATTCCTGCCTATACGCTGCCACACTAACATTATGTGGCGGCGTCAGCCGGCGATATGATGGCCGTGAAGCGGCCGCGCCAAACGCCGCTTCAAATAGCATAAGACACACCCCGATGGGCGGAACAGAGGAGCACGACCCGGCCAATGAGAGCCCACATTAGCGTCGCCACCATGGCAACGCCGGACGCCTCATACTGCCGCATTAAATACCGTTCCTCCTTCCCATATGTTACAATGGGATATGATATGACAGGCTTACAGTTAGGGCATAGATACAAGGAGGGACAAAATCCCAGATGAATTAGCATCGTAGGGCGCATATTTATTGTGCAGAGGGATTTCACTATTCATTACAAATCCGTAATGCACGCTGAACGATGTAGTTCCACAGCTGCCATCCATTGCTAATGCCTGAAAAATAACCCTGAGTGGTCACCGCCACCCTAATTACACAGTATGTGAAGGTGCAATTCGGCATATAGCTAAAATACATATGGATCGGACATGTTGCTGGGCACTGTAGTGCCGCACCTCCGTCTGCCCGAATGCACGAAGAACCAATCAGTGCATGAATAGAGCCAAATCAAGAGATGGGGATGCTGTCAGGCATGTAATTGCCATAATCATATTACTGTTCCCATCCGAAAAAAGACGCCCTTGCCGCTGATCGGCTCTCCCCTATTAAGATGCTAAAACGGGACAATTTGTGAAAACTACGATGTTCTTGTATTTAATTAACCAGACAGGACAGAAAGCACACAGCACATAAAAGGGGATTTGTACATGTTCCTCAAAGGAAACTAGTATTTCATCATAAGTGCCCAGAAATATGCGAGGGGACACAAAACTACGGGACCATGATCACCAGGTCCAGCACAATGCGGAGAGAATGGGGGACCCTAAATAGATATTAGGATATTAAGGCTTCAAAGCCCAATGGGGGGGAGAACGTGGGAAGGGGCCAACGATTAAAAAGTCGCCCCAATGTATGAATGAAACTCCTTAATCAATAAAACAGGCATAGTAAATCCGGTCATTCAGACCACCCGGTTGAACTGTCCCTAGCCTGAAGGTCCACTCCGCCTCTTTACGGAGCACCCTCTGATCAAAATCTCCACCCCTTGGTGATGGTCTTACAATATCAATCCCCTGAAAGGTGATTGACCTCATCTCTCCTGCATGGCAGAGATTTATAGTCCTTGCTATATTGGTATCTTCCTTTTTGCGGATGTCCGCCAGATAAAACTCACGCGTGGTTTTGCCCATATATTGCAGGCCACATGTGCATGTAGCAGGATAGACCAGCTGGGAGGATCTAAAATTTATGAAGCACCGTATCTGATATAATTTGGAAGTAACCGTGCTAGGGAAAGTACTGCCCGTCCTGATGAAACGAAAGGCAATACATCCACTGCAACGGAAGGTACCTCGGCTGGGGTTGACAAGCAAAGTAGCAGCTATATTTTCCTGAAAGAGGCTATGGAACAGACGGTCCTTCAAATTCCTCCCTCTCCGGTAAGTAACTAATGGCTTGTCCGAGATGTATTCCGCCACATCTGGGTCCATCTTCAAGGTGTCCCAGTACTTTTGTAAAACGCGGACAACTTGATTGTTGGCCCTATTGAATGTTCCGATGAGGCGAATAAAATCATCATCCCCAGCTTTTTCCATTGGATTGAGTAGGGATTCTCTCGTACATGTGGTGGCATGCTGGTACACCGGTGCCAAAATCTCCTGGGGGTAGCCACGTCTTAGAAACCTATCCTGGAGATCCATACACTTGAATCCTGATGAATCTGGAAGTAGATGAAGCGCATAGATCGTGACCTTCAGTAAGGAGACCAGCCTAGTACTCGCTATGTGTATTTAGAGGGCAGTATATAAGTTATCCACAAAAGCAGGATTGAGGTGGTAGTAGCAGCCCACAGGCGGCATCTAATCTGCTATATCCAAAGGGTAACCCATAGGAGCGGCTAAGCGGTCATTGAATTATATGACCGACGCACTCAATATTGGCCCTGTATGCGCTGGCAATAGTGCGAAATTGAACTTGGTTTCATAATTAGTCACATTCGGACTTATATCCGTAATCTGCCCCATCGGCAGGATACTGATATGTGACTTTGAATGTGTGATGTGTGGATCCCTTGTGTCAGTGTAGGATGGTAGGAGTGTGCATGCAAATGCCATATTGAGCTCACCGTCTGATGTGGGATTCCCATGCATCGGCAAGTTTTTAAATTATAGCACCCTTTTTTTTAGTTTAAATGAATAAAAGTTATGTTTTAGAGTCTTTGTTATTTTTCAGTGATCGGTTCAATTCAAACGCGTTATTCCTTTTCAAATTAGGCATTTAGTGATTAAGGTATCCAGTTTGGGTTGAAAACTAACACTGTAAGAGTGTATTTCGCGGCTGCCCTGCTTGCATAGATGGATCCTTTGTGCATTCATGCATTCTTTTACGTTCTTTATTCAATTTAAATTAATTGATTAGGCCTCCTATTCCAGCCTGGGATCGGGCTGTTCTTCTCAAGACCCTGGTTGAATCTCTATTTGAGCCTCTTACAGAAGCACCACAAAGGTTTGTATCTTGGAATGTTTTATTTCTGTTGGCAATTGCATCAGCCAAGAAGGTGTCAGACTTTGCAAGCTCTATCATGGGTCATATCTGAAAGTACAGCAAGAAGACTTGATTTTAAGGTTGTTGCACTATATTCTACAAAAGCTCTCATCTGACATGAATGTAAGTTAAGAACTTAATCTATCAGAATCCTCAATCAGCTGTACAAGACTAGCTTCATCTACTGGTCATTGGAGAACCAGGTTTCTTCAGCTCAGCTGACCAGCTGTTTATAGAGAGGTATAAAAGTCAGCAAGCCTACACTGCTTGGATTAAGAATACTATTAAAGTCTGCTTCTAAATTCCAAGTACTCCAGTTACCAGGTGGAGCCACAGCACACTCAACTCGATCCACTTAGTCGCTTGGGCAGAGAAAAAAAAAAGGCATTGGATCAAACATGCAGGGCCGCTCTATTAGAGTGAATAGGGCTTCACACTGTCCCTGCTGCCCTGTGCACAGAACACATAGCAGCAGGGAGCTGATCATAGCAGCCAGGACTTCAGTAGCACCCTGGTTGCCATGGTAACCGATCAGAGCCCCAGCATTACAATCAGAAGAGAGGAGGTGAAGGGACCCTGTGGCCACTGCCACCAATGATTTTTATACCGGGGGGGGGGAGGGAGAAAGGGGGGATGGGGCACTGGCCACTAATATCTTTAATACTGGGGACAGGGGGGGCGCACTGGCCACCACCGTAAAAAAAAAAAAGAAAACCTTGCCAAAAATCCATTTTTTTGTCAACTTATATAACAAAGTGTAATACTAAATGATCAAAACGTAGTATGTACCCCAAAATACTACCAATCAAACTGTCATCTCATCCTGCAAAAAATGAGACCCTACATAAGATAATCCCCTGAAAAATAAAAATAATATTGCTTTTAGAAAAAGGAGACACAAAAACATGATTGTTTTTCTTTCAAAAATGCTTTTATTGTGTAAAACTAAAATATTAAATAAAGATAAATTGGGTATCGCCGTGTCCGTAACAACCTGCTCTATAAAAATATCACATTATTTACCCTGTCAGGTAAAAACCATAAAAAAAATATAAAAACAGTGTTAAAAAATAAAAAATTTTGTCATTATACATCACAAAAAGTATAATACCAAACGATCAATAAGTAGTATGTACTCCAAAATAGTACCAATGAAACTGTCACATAAGTAAATCGCCCGAAAAATAAAAATAATATGACTTTCTGGAAAAGGAGACACAAAAACATGATTTATTTCAAAAATGCTTTATTATGTAAAACGGAAACTAAATAAAATAAAAGTAGACATATTTGGTATTGTCATGTCCATAATAACCTGCTCTATAAAAATTGCACATGATCTAACCTGTCAGATGAACACTATAAAAAAAAAAAAACTGTGCCAGAACAGCCATTTTTTGGTTACCTTGCCTCACAAAAAGCATAATATAGAGCAATCAAAAGTCATATATACCACAAAATCATATCAAAAAAAGTGTCACCTTATCCTATAATTTCCAAAATGGGGTCATTTTTTGAGTTTCTACTCTAGGGATGTATCAGGGGGTCTTTAAATTTCATATGGCAACTTAAAATTATCCCAGTGAAATCTGTCCTTCAAAATCCATATTGCGCTCCTTTCCTTCTGCGCCCTGCCGTGTGCCTGTACAGCAGTTTATGACCACATGTGGGGTGTTTCTGTAAACTGCAGAATCTGGGTAATAAATATTAAGTTTTATTTGGCTGTTAACCCTTGATGTGTTACAGGAAAAATATTTATTAAAATGGAAAATCTGCCAAAAAAGTCAAATTTAAAAATTGAATCTCCCTTTTCCTTCAATTCTTGTGGAACATCTAAATGGTTAACAAACTAAAGTCAGTTTTGAATAACTTGAGGGTTGTATTTTCTACAATGGGGTCATTTATGGGTGGTTTCACTATGTAAGCCCCAAGTGATGTTAGAATTGAAGTTGTCCTTAATAAAGTGGGTTTAGGAAAAACTTGCTTCTAAAATTCTAAGCCTTACAAAATGATGAAAACATGAAAGTAATAAATCTTTTATGATGTATCACTATCAGCCTTAAAAGCGGATAAGTAACAGTGTTCCAAAGCTATTACTACATAAAGTGACACGTCAAGTTTCCAAAAAAACGGCCTGGTCCTTATGGTGAAAAATGGCAAGGTCCTTAAGGTGTTAATCAAATGCTTCAGATGTCAAATACTAGGTCATATTGTTGCTAACTGACAAATGTATGATGAACCAATACAATGTGATGGCTCATATATAAACCTCTGTCTCTGTATGCTCAGCTAGCATGGCTCCGTTACCAAATGTTGGGGGTGAGAAACAAATATATACTATTACTGTGGAAGAAAAAAATGTGGGTGCATTGTTACACTCAGGCAGTCTGGTCACTCTAGTATAACCAGACTTGGTAAAACCCAGAAAATGGCAGGTGAAAACCATTGCTGTAACCTGTATACACCGGGACACTAGTAATTACCACACTGCTATGGTCGACATAAATACCTGGTTCGGTGCAGTAAAATTTATTGTGGGTTTAGTGCCCCTGTTAATACATGATGTAATTAAAGTTTCTAATGCCCTGCCTGAAGGTGATAACCTAAAACTTGGTACTCCGGTTACCATAAATATAACTTATATTTTAGAAAAATTCATCATCAATAATTGTCTAATATAATGCAAATTTCCCATATTTACCGTTCAGTATTTATAACAGTAGTTTTCTTCCACTGCTACCCACTGTGTTTCCTCATAAATTACCATGGCATCGACCTGTAGTTCTGAGCCCTTGTTAGGTCGAGCATGCTCAGTGTGTTGCTATCAATTCTCTAGCTTAATGTCTTGTGTTAGTGTGCTGGTGATTACTGAGTAGAGGGGGAGTGACCGGACTTTACTTTACCGGAATACCCCTTTTAATGATTAAACGTTTCCTTTTTCTGTCATGGCTGGGGAGTCTGAGGAAGCTGGCCATAGTGATATGTTAGGAGAGCATCAGAGCAGTCCAGAGAGAGAACACCCCCTTTGTGACAATTTGCCTGATCTTGAAGTAAAGAAAGATCAATTTGGTGCTGAAGAGTTAAAAGATCCTACCCTTACTAGAGCCAGAGGAAAAATGTGAAGGTCATCAACGATAAGCTGGTGCAGCATGACACCATACTTTGCTTTTCTCATATGGCTATAAAACACAACTTAGGGTCCTTTCACACTTGCGTTCTGAGGATCCGGCAGGCACTTCCGTCCCACCGGATCCGTCAGAACGCAAGTCGCCTGAAGCATTAGAAGACTGATCAGGATCCTGATCAGTCTTCAGTATGCTTTCAGGTTACTATGGCAGCCAGGACGCTATTAAAGTCCTGGTTGCCATAGTAGGAGCGGGGAGCGGGGGAGCGGTATACTTACAGTCCGTGCGGCTCCCGGGGCGCTCCTGAATGACGTCAGCTGCCCCATGCCCATGGATCACGTGATCCATACGATCACGTGATCCATGCGTGTGGGGCGCCCTGACGTCACTCTGGAGCGCCCCGGGAGCCACACGGATGGTAAGTATACTGCTCCCCCGCTCCCCACTACATTTTACCATGGCAACCAGGACTTTAGTGTCCTGGCTGCCATAGTAACAATTGAGAAAAAGCTAAACGCCCGATCCGGCGATGCGCCGAAACGACGTTTAGCTTAAGGCCGGATCCGGATTAATGCCTTTCAATGGGCATTAATTCCGGATCTGGCCTTGCGGCAAGTGTTCCGGATTTTTGGACGGACCAAAAAGCGCAGCATGCTGCGGTATTTGCTGCGTCCAAAAAACGTTCCGGTCCTGAACTGAAGACATCCTGAACGGATTTCTCTCCATTCAGAATGCATGAGGATGATCCTGATCAGGATTCTTCCGGCATAGAGACCCGACGACGGATCTCTATGCCGGAAAACCAAAACGCCAGTGTGAAAGGACCCTTATTGTATCAAGTGGTAAAAAGGGGAGACTATCTGGCTTATAGATGAACAATGCTAGAATTTGCTCATGGTCACCTTATGGGAGGGGGGCATTTGGGAATTGAAGACTACAGATAGTGTACCATGTCAGTGTTATCAAACCATGGAAAGATAGACTATCACTTGCTGCAGACACCTCATCTCCTCCAGAGGAGCTGTGCTCTGAGAAGCCTTGTTGTCAGAGCCAACAGTACCCAACTCCCTTGCAAAGACACAAAAGGTAAATGTGCAAGGGTTCCTCTTTAAGTATAGGGACTTCTTCTCTGACATTCAAAGTCGCACCTCTCATTAAGCATGACATCATTACTGAACCTGGTGAAAAGGTTAAGTTGAGGCCATACAGAATACCAAAGGCCAGGAGAGGGGTTACTTCTGAGGAGGTGAGGAAAATGTAGAAACTTGGGGTAATTAAAGAGTCTCATAGTCAATAGTCCAGCCCCATACTTCTAATCCCAAAACCAGATGGTGGCTGGAGGTTTGGCCATGACTTTCGTAAGCTGAACTCTATATCCAAGTTCGATGCTTACTTGATGCCATGAATTGAAGCGCTCATTGACAGGCTTGGAAATGTCCAGTATATAACTACACTAGACTAAACGAAAGAGTACTAGTAAATACCACTGACAGAGGAGACCAAAGAGAAAACTGCCTTTGCAAGTCCAGATTGTCTGTTCCATTATGTTGTTATAAAAAATAAAATTGAAGTCATACAAAAATGAACTCAGCCTGTAAACAAGAAGCAAGTTTATGCCTTCTTGGGGATTACAGGCTTTTACAGAAGGTTTGTACCACATGTTACCTCCCTTGCAGCCCCTTTGACAGACCTTACAAAGAGTTAAAGACTCTGTCATGGTTAAGTGGACATCAGAGGCCGAAAAATCATTTCAGACTCTTAAAAACCTTCTGTGTGCAAAGCCGGTGCTGATAACCCCAGGCTTTAAAACATAGTCTGTCCGTTAACTTGATGCATCTGATGTGGGACTGGGGGCAGTACTGTCACAGGTATGGAATGGGGAACATCCCTTCCCGACTCAGTGGCGTACCTAGGGTGTTTGGCACCCGGGGTGGGTCTTTTCTCTGGTTACCCCTAATACTTTAAAAGCCAGAATTAGTACTCACAGGTAATTCATTTTCCATGAGATCACCACGACGGCCCACAAGGAGATTGACCCCTGACCTCTGTAGGGGCAGGAAGCAAAGAAGGTTTAAATACCCCCCTCCCACCACCAACACCAGTGATTCCAAAATACAAGAGTATAAAGGTGGTGGAACACACATCATAACGTTGAAGATATAAGAACAAAAAGAAGGGAGAAGATATTGCTTCATATCAACCCCAAGAAGAAACTGGGAGGGAAAAATACGTGCCATTGTGGTGATCTCATGTAAAATGAATTACCGGTGAGTACTAATTCCGGCTTTCCATAGCATCACCACGACGGCCCATAAGGAGATATACAAAATATATTGGGGGGGCGACAGCCTGAAGGGCATTTTGTCCAAAAGACATGTCAGATTTCTTAAAAAGGTCTAGCCTATAGTGCTTAATAAAGGTATGGATACTAGACCAAGTAGCGGCCTTACAAATTTCCTCTAAGGAAACACCAGCTCTCTACGCCTGAGATGAAGACATCACTCTAGTGTAGTGAGCCTTCAGGTTCTCCAGGCAGGACAGGTTCTGCAGTGTGTAACAGGTAGAAATGGCACTCTTAATCCATCTGGCGATGGAGGACTTGGAGATCTTCTGAACCCTGTTCTTCCCACCAAATTGAGCAGAGAGGCAGTCAGAACTCCTAAAATCCTTGGTAACCTCTATGTAATCTAGAACTGCACGCCTGATGTCTAGGGAGTGAAAGGAGGATTCCCTGTCATTGGAGGGGTTGCTGTAGAATGATGGGAGTGTGATCTCCTGGTCTTTATGGAATTTTGAGACAACTTTTGGCAAAAAGCACGGGTCTAACTTTAGAACTATTCTGTCGTCCCAGATTTGTAGATAAGGATCTCTAATGGAAAGCACCTGTAGATTACTAATTCTTCTGGCCAAGGTGATGGCCACCAGGAACGCCGTCTTGAAAGATCTTAATTTAAAAGGACAGTCACTTAATGGTTCGAATGGGGAATGAGATACTCCTCTGAGGACGATGTTTAAATCCCAGGTAGACAAAAAACTCGTACCTAAAAAATACTTTATTTGTAATCAATTAAAAATACGCCCAAAATGTAAACAGAATATATAGGTATGCAGGAAGGAAAGACAAAAGGAAACCCTGGACAGAGCCGGGTCACTGACCACTGCACATCCTAGTCTAATCCACAAATAGTCCCTGCATACTCTAAAAATCACCCTAACCATCACCAAGTGAGGACTGCCCGACCATTCGTCCTGATGGAAAGAGGAAAAAGTGACGGTAACGCACCACCACCTCAGCAAAACGCTAAACAGCCAATAATAAATTCAACATATGGTATAAAAGTAGGGAATGGTCACCCCACATAACCCTTTGCAATCAAATACAGTATGCTGTCAAATCCCGACGCGTTTCTCTGGCCACAAAAGCCAGTTCATCAGGGGATAAAAGCAAGCATAGAGAACAAATACAATGATGTAAACAAAGATATAAGCCGATATACTTAGCTTGTGGTGGCTGCTGGTAGTGTTTCCAGTAGAAGCCAATGTCACTGTCCTATACCCCTTACAAACCCTTCCACAGTGAGTGCACCGGAGGGTAAGGGTTACTCAACAGCACTGCTGGAGCGTTATGGACAGGGTCACTGATGGCCGTGTGTTCAGACGCCATACAGAGTGGCACGACTTGGAGTTTAAATATTTATGAGTTTAAATAGTGCGCCGCCTAAAGAAACAACACCCATCCCGATCACATGATCAATCATGTGACTCCGATCAACCAATAAGAGGCATCACGTGATCACAGGTCCTGTAAGGAAAACACATAGTGAATCAATACACAGTACCATGTGATACGAGGTCCTGTAACAAATTGAAAAATCGGTTGGGGTGTCATAATTGTGTAGAAACAAAAAGCACTGATCAGAATGAGGGCAATTCAGAGCAGCGCAGTCCGTTCTCCTCAAAATTTTCAAAAGTCAAAGAAAAACCAGGATGTCAATAAACGTTCTCTTATCGCATCACTCAAAATTGAAGATTATAGCAGGTATAAAAATTATCACACTCAAAAAAAAAAAAAAAAACTAATGAAGCTAGTATCGCGGTGGGTACTGCCCCCATAGAAAAGGAAAAGATAATCGCAAATTTAGATACAAAAGGACGATTTAAACTCCTATCATAATAGGCGCCGCCCATATAGGGAGGGGATAACAGGGATATACGACCTAATTAGATGACCAAATAGACCTCGGAGTGGACACATCGAGGGGAAACACAATTGAAAATGATATTTACAAAGAGTATAGCTCAGAGGGTGTCATTCAAAATGGTGCATCTTAAATGAAACATCCAAATGAAAGTTGTTCATTAAGGCCCCTTGGATTTGAAGTACGTAGCTCAAAAATCCACCATGTCTCTCTCTGTAACACTTTCCTCTCCCAATTGCCTCCTCTCTTTAATGGTGTAACTCGCTCGATGCCGATAAAGTAAATCCCTGAAAAATTTCCTGCATGTGCATTCTCGACATGGGATGCAAGGTTAGAGTATGCAGGGACTATTTGTGGATTAGACTAGGATGTGCAGTGGTCAGTGACTCGGCTCTGTCCAGGGTTTCCTTTTGTCTTTCCTTCCTGCATACCTATATATTCTGTTTACATTTTGGGCGTATTTTTAATTGATTACAAATTAAGTATTTTTTAGGTACGAGTTTTTTGTCTGTAGTTCCCAAGGTACCTGGCTATTATATATGGTGTTTTGATTATTGTTCCTTCCTTGGAGATATGGCAGGTTTTCTTTCTAGCACTATTGATAAAAAACATTGGTTAGTTGATGCGGATGAGGTATTCTCAGAAAAAACTTTGACCCAGAAAAAATATACTCCTTCTTTCAAATCGTCCTTTAATGACTTAACAAAAACATATAAAGAGCATATTACGTCCTGTTGGGAGATTCGCTCTTTAGAATGTTATATTCAGAATCACATGGTCCCTAGGGGTTTACGTATAGCCCTCCTTCCAGCTAAACGATGCAGGAATCCTGAACTGCTAAATAAATGGGAAACAAAGGCAACTGAATTCTCATTGTCTTTCATGACTCTTTTACTTGAACATGAGAAAATTAATTTGAATAATCTGGAAATTAAATTGAAAGAGCAGGTTGAAATTACACAACTGTTCAAAGATGAAGGGGATTTTAGTAAGAAAGAATTAGAACTTAAAAATACCCTAGAGAATTTTCAGTTCAATACAAAAGAACGCAAACACCGACAATTTAATAGGGATTTAAAGGACTTTAAGGAAAATCGAGTTTATACGTATCTTGGTCAGAATACCGTCCAAGAATCGGACTGTACATCCAGTGACACTGAGGCATCAGAAAGTGATAGAGAAGGGACCCATAGAAATAGAGGAAGAGGGAGAGGGCGCCAAAGAGGGAGAGGACAGAGAGGCAGACGTGATGGTGGTACACAACGTTTTTTAGGAGAGGAGGTGAATTATCCATTGCGGAACCGGAGCCAGCCGAGGACACAAACCTCTCTGGAGACTCCAGCCAGATAATTAACCTGACTGATAAATCCCTAACCAAAATAGAGAGGAGTATACTACTAAAAGGCCTCTCATTTGTTCCGTGTACTGGTTTCAATCTGTTTAATTGGATAAGGGATTTGCATCTTTTCGCGCTAAAATTACATTGGCGCAAGTATTTTGCGCTAAAAAATAAGCGCGAAAGCAGGGAACTGGGGATACCTATGGACATTCTGGAGGATGTCCACCTTCTGTATTCACTCCAGGACAGCGGACCCCCAGAAGGGACAGGCCCATTTTCTAATTTAAAACCAAAGAGTACCAAGATGCCCCCACAGGGAGATCCTAATTGTATTGACATTTTTGTAGCCCAGGTATCACGTGATCTGGAAGAGATTTCTATAAAAACACCTTTGTTTAATTGTTCAAAACTCGAAATGGAGGCGATACACAACCTTGAGAAAGATTGCAATTTGACCATTAAACCGTCTGATAAAGGTGGTAATATTGTGTTACTTGATACCAACAAATACAAGGATATGTGTCTTAATATCCTGAAAGATAAAGACACATATGAGGTATTAAGATCTGATCCAACGAAGATTTATCAGAAAAGACTATTTGACATTTTGGAAAAGGCATTTAAGGAAGATCTTATCTCTAAGGATGAATTCGAATTTTTGTACAATAAACATCCTACAGTAGCCACCTTTATAGCCTTCCAAAGGTGCACAAGGGGACAAGCCCACTTAAAGGACGTCCCATTGTGGCAGGCATCAGTAGTATCTCCCAGAACGTTGGTATCTATATAGATCATGTACTTGCACCTTTGTTAAAGCTCTCCCTCTATGTACGCGATACCAGTGATTTATTAGTCCACCTAGAAGGTATGTGTATTGATGATGATATGTCGTTGGCTTCCATTGATGTGGAGGCATTGTATTCCTCGATCCCTCACCAATTTGGCTTGGAAGCAGTGAGGTTCTTTCTAAGCACTAGAGGATGTCAGTTCGAGGCGCATAATAGATTTGTCTTACAACTTTTGGATTTCACCCTCACTTGTAACTTTTTTTGTTTTTGGGGGTCCTATTACCACCAGCTCAGGGGCACTGCGATGGGGAGTTCTTGTGCCCCATCGTATGCTAATTTGTTCCTGGGCTGGTGGGAAAGGACCCTAGTCTTCTGTGATAACCCCAGTAACACTGTGGATAATGTTGTTTGTTGGTACAGATACATCGATGATGTGTTTCTACTGTGGAAAGGGGAGAAAAAAAGTTTCTTTGCATTCCTGGAAGATCTAAATTGCAATTCTATAGGGATGCGCTTTACAGCAGAATTTCAAACTACTCATCTCCCCTTCCTAGACATCAACATTTCTCACAATGATAACGGATGTTTGTCGACCAAAATCTACCGTAAACCTACAGCATCTAATTCATTATTAGATTGGAGGAGTCATCACCCCCTGTCACTGAAGAAAGGTATTCCAATTGGACAATACCTTCGTATAAGAAGAAACTGTAGTGATGACAGGGACTTTAAAATTCAGGCTGATGATCTCCGTAGGCGGTTACAAGACAAAGGTTATCCAGACACAGTGTTAAGAGAGGCGTTTCAAACGGGCAAAGAATAGTGAACGTAGGGATTTATTACGTCCTAGACTATCGACAAATGGGGACAGTTTCGTTCGTATGATAGGCACCTTTGATGTAGCGGAGAAAGAAATTAGGTGCATTTTTA
Source organism: Bufotes viridis (assembly GCA_033119425.1). NCBI lineage: Eukaryota > Metazoa > Chordata > Amphibia > Anura > Bufonidae > Bufotes > Bufotes viridis. The sequence continues at coordinate 156,148,497 of CM065593.1, read as the reverse complement.
ACAAACATTGGGACACTTTAAAAATGGATCCCGACATCAAACTGGTGATTACGGACCAAGCACAGATTACGTATAGGAGGGGTCGCAATTTGCGAGACCACCTAGTTCACAGTCACTTCTTGGAACCAGTTGGTGTAAACACCAATTGGTTGTCATCCACAACTGGTTGTTTCCGTTGCAGTGGCTGTGTTGCCTGTAAGGTCCTCAGACAGACAAAAGAGTTCACTAGCACTGTGACAGGCAAAAAATACAAGATAAAAGGGTTCATTAACTGTCGCAGCAAAGGCATTATCTATCTAGCCACTTGCCACTGCGGACTTCAGTATGTGGGCAAGACCACACGTGAGCTCCGCAGGAGGATAGGGGAGCACATGGGAGATCTCAGAAACCAGAGAGATACCCCACTTGCATCCCATGTCGAGAATGCACATGCAGGAAATTTTTCAGGGATTTACTTTATCGGCATCGAGCGAGTTACACCATTAAAGAGAGGAGGCAATTGGGAGAGGAAAGTGTTACAGAGAGAGACATGGTGGATTTTTGAGCTACGTACTTCAAATCCAAGGGGCCTTAATGAACAACTTTCATTTGGATGTTTCATTTAAGATGCACCATTTTGAATGACACCCTCTGAGCTATACTCTTTGTAAATATCATTTTCAATTGTGTTTCCCCTCGATGTGTCCACTCCGAGGTCTATTTGGTCATCTAATTAGGTCGTATATCCCTGTTATCCCCTCCCTATATGGGCGGCGCCTATTATGATAGGAGTTTAAATCGTCCTTTTGTATCTAAATTTGCGATTATCTTTTCCTTTTCTATGGGGGCAGTACCCACCGCGATACTAGCTTCATTAGTTTTTTTTTTTTTGAGTGTGATAATTTTTATACCTGCTATAATCTTCAATTTTGAGTGATGCGATAAGAGAACGTTTATTGACATCCTGGTTTTTCTTTGACTTTTGAGAATTTTGAGGAGAACGGACTGCGCTGCTCTGAATTGCCCTCATTCTGATCAGTGCTTTTTGTTTCTACACAATTATGACACCCCAACCGATTTTTCAATTTGTTACAGGACCTCGTATCACATGGTACTGTGTATTGATTCACTATGTGTTTTCCTTACAGGACCTGTGATCACGTGATGCCTCTTATTGGTTGATCGGAGTCACATGATTGATCATGTGATCGGGATGGGTGTTGTTTCTTTAGGCGGCGCACTATTTAAACTCATATAGCGTGCCACTCTGTATGGCGTCTGAACACACGGCCATCAGTGACCCTGTCCATAACGCTCCAGCAGTGCTGTTGAGTAACCCTTACCCTCCGGTGCACTCACTGTGGAAGGGTTTGTAAGGGGTATAGGACAGTGACATTGGCTTCTACTGGAAACACTACCAGCAGCCACCACAAGCTAAGTATATCGGCTTATATCTTTGTTTACATCATTGTATTTGTTCTCTATGCTTGCTTTTATCCCCTGATGAACTGGCTTTTGTGGCCAGAGAAACGCGTCGGGATTTGACAGCATACTGTATTTGATTGCAAAGGGTTATGTGGGGTGACCATTCCCTACTTTTATACCATATGTTGAATTTATTATTGGCTGTTTAGCGTTTTGCTGAGGTGGTGGTGCGTTACCGTCACTTTTTCCTCTTTCCATCAGGACGAATGGTCGGGCAGTCCTCACTTGGTGATGGTTAGGGTGATTTTTAGAGTATGCAGGGACTATTTGTGGATTAGACTAGGATGTGCAGTGGTCAGTGACCCGGCTCTGTCCAGGGTTTCCTTTTGTCTTTCCTTCCTGCATACCTATATATTCTGTTTACATTTTAATTGATTACAAATAAAGTATTTTTTAGGTACGAGTTTTTTGTCTGTAGTTCCCAAGGTACCTGGCTATTATATATGGTGTTTTGATTATTAAATCCCAGGTAGGAATATTGGATTTTAGAGTTGGATGTAACCTGGTGAATGCCCTCATGAACCGTTTTATCCACCTATGATTCGCCAAATCGGTATCATAGAAACAACTCAGAGCTGACACCTGAACTTTGAGGGTAGATGGTCTTAATCCCATGTTGAAGCCATTCTGCAAGAAATCTAAGATCAATTGTATATTTGGAGCGGATGCATTGGGTGAGGACAACCCTGACCAGGAACAGAATTTCTTCCATATCTTAAAGTAAATTGCGAAGGCGACTTTCTTCCTGGAAGCTTTGAGGGCAGAAATCACTGAGTCAGAGAGCCCCTGATGTTTCAGGATCTGGGCCTCAGGATCCAAGCTGCCAAGTTAAGAAAATCCAGATCTGGGTGAAGAATTGGCCCCTGATGCAGAAGGTCTTTCCTCTCTGGGAGGAGCCAAGGTTCTTCGTTGGTCATTTTCCGTAGGACTGGGAACCAGCTCTTTTTTGGCCAACAGGGTGTAATTAGGATGACGGTAGATCTGTCCTGTAGAATCTTCTATGCCACTTTCGGAATTACTGGGAGAGGCGGAAAGACATAGAAAAGCGCTTGGTTCCATTTGAAGGAGAATGCGTCCAGAATCCATTGGTTGTCTCTGGGATCTAGGGAGCAAAATGTCAGCACCTTTGAAATTACCAGAGAGGCAAAAAGGTCCATGCCCCATTTGTTTGTCAACATATGAAACACCTGCTTGTTCAGAAACCATTCCGACTGATCTATCTTCCTCTGGCTTAGGTAGTCTGCTTCTATATTTAGAGAACCCTTCAGGAGAACAGCTGAGACTGACTCCCTGATAATATAGATCTCCTACTTTTGATCCCCAGCCCTCTTGGCTCGCATCTGTGGTAGTCTGGATGTGAGGTATTTTCCTCCATGTTACACCCTTGAAAATGTTGTTCCGGATCGTCCACCAATGGAGAGAGGATTTTAATCTCTGAGGTATGACGACTCTGTGGTCTAAAGAAGAGCTCTGTTTGTCCCAGACTCTGAGGATCCACATTTGAAGAGGACAAAATTGAATCTGGCACCACTGTACTGATGGGATGCATGAAGTGAGGGTACCTAGGAGACTCATAAAATCTCTGATGGAGTACGTCCTTTTGGAATGGAAGATTGCAATCTTCTTTTGGATATCTTCTATCTCGTCTTGGGGCAAGCAAGTTAGTTGTCTCTGAGAGTCTAAAGTGACCCACAGGAAACTGATCCTTGTCGTTGGTTGTAGATTTGACTTCCCTCTGTTGACCAAGCATCCCAGTTTGTCCAAAGTTAGAAGGAAGGTGTCCAAGTCCTCTTGAAGTTGGGGAGCAGAGCTGTTGGTTATTAAGAAATCATCTAGGTAAGGGAAGATTGTCAATCCCTTTTTCCTCAGATAGGCTATTACCTCTATTATCAGCTTTGTAAATACTCGCGAAGAAGCCAAAAGGTAGAGAGGTAAATTGGAAATTACGTACTTCGCCTCGATGGTCCTTTATTGCGAATCTCAGGAACTGCTGGGAGCTGGGATGTATTGGAACATAGTAGTAAGCATCGCTGAAGTCTACCGTGCACATAACTGAATCTTCTTGCAACAGAGGGATTATGGAGTTTAGAGTCTCCATCTGGAATTTCTAATAAGAAATGTACCTGTTTAGAAGTTTTAGGTTTATGATGGTTCGAAAAGAACCCTCTTTCTTTTTTACTAAGAAAAGGTTCGAATAGAACCCTTTTCCTCTTTCCAACACAGGTACACCTTTGGATAACAATTCCTGCACTCTCTTCCAAATTGGGTTCTGGGACAGGGATCTTTGTGACTAAGAATCTTCTTGGGGGAAGGGTGGAAAACTGGATCCTGTAACCTGATCTTATAATCTTCAGGGCCCATGGGTTTGAAGATATCTCCTCCCAAGATGGAAGAAACATCTTCAATCTTCCACCCACCCTGACGTCACTGATACGAGTTTCCTTTTTGAGAAGAGGAAGAAGGGGCTTTCCCTCTCCCCCCTTTTGGGTAGCAATAGCGACCTGACTTCCCTTTACCGGAATATGATCGGTTTTGGTTAGAAGGGGCACGAAAGGGATATTTCCTTCTGTACAGCTTCTCTTCAGGGAAACCCTTCTTTTTATCGGATGCCTTTTCCAAGATATTGTCCACTTCAGGACCAAAAATATACTCTCCTGAGAAGGGAATGGCACAGAGTTTGGACTTTGAGACCTTATCCCTGGACCAACATTTGACCCAAAGTGCATGTCGAACCGCATTTTAGAGCCCTGCATCTTTGGCTGCAAAGCGCACGGATTCAGCGGAAGCATCCGCTAAGAAAGCCGTGGCTGACTTCAAGAGGGGAAGGGCACTTAGGATTTTGTCCACAGGTGTATCACTAGAGGCACGATTCTGTAATTCTGAGAGCCAGACGAACATAGACCTGGCTATAGAGGTAGCTGCTATGTTGGATTTTAAGTTATACATGGCTGCCTCCCAGGATCTCCTTAGTAGGTCATTAGCCTTCCTGTCCATGGGATCCCTAAGCTGTGAAGCGTCCTCGAACGGTAAGGAGGTTTTCTTATTAACCTTCGCTACCTGGGAATCAATTTTGGGGATGGTATTAAATATTTTTGCTTCTTCCTGATCAAACAGTAGGGGGTTTTGATAGGCCCTGGAAACCCCAAGACGCCTCTCTGTGTCAGCCCACTCATCCAAAATCATTCCCTTTATATTTTTGTTAATAGGGAAGACCTTAGCTTTTTTCACTCTGAGGGCCCCAAACATCTCTTCTTGGATGGGGTAGATCGTACCTCTTCCACCCCCATGGTAGCCCTCACCGCCTTCAATAGCTCAGGCATATCTTCTGAAGAAAAAACTAATTTTTTCCTGCTCTTGGAATGTCTATCCTCATCCTCACTGACTCTAGAAGAGGAGGCCATGTCGCCAAACTCATCTGAATCAGGGGAGATATAATCGCCAGTTTTTTTTATGTTTCAGTGGAGGTTCACTCTAAAGGGGGGCCTCACTATGTAATGCTGACATGGCTGCAAAAGAGGATTTAATCTCCTCATGCATCAAGGTCCTGAATTCCTCCATTAGTGACGGCTGCTCGTCACGTATAATTCTGGCAATGCAATCGCTGCACAATTTTTTCGGATGGTCATCAGGTAATCTTTTGTAGCAGGAGATACATTTTTTGGATCTTTTGGGCTTCCTTTGAGTATCTTTAGACATCTAAAATAATAAGAGAAGCCTCATTAGAAAGTTTGTCAGCCAATCGATCCACAAATTGTGCCCAGGGGAAATAAGATTAACTCTTCCCTAAGGGGAACTTACAGACGACGGAGTAGCGGACTCAGCATGTTCTGGTGCAGACATGCTGACAGGGTAGAGACAGAGAATTCACCACACCAGGAATGTTGAGGACAGAGATCCTTTTGAACAGATCTCTGGGATCCCGCCACCAGATCCCACGTCACTTTCGGTGATGTCATCGCGGACCGGAAGTGACAAAATTTGTATAGCCCCCGAATGGCGCTGGGCGCGCAACCCGGCTGAAGACTTCCAGAGCCCAGGAAGGAGACCAGCGCCCCGGATTAACCGGCAGCGAGTCCGCCCAATCCCCCCCCTGCCCAGCGTTAGTACTAGGACCGCAGGAGGACCCGCACTGTGCAGGTAACCGCGTCCTTCCAAGGGAATTCTTCTCCACAGCAGAGCCGTACAAGGAGCCCTTCTCTGCCCCTGTCCTCGTGTATGGACAGGAAACACTGGTGTTGGTGGTGGAAGGGGGGTATTTAAACCTTCTCTGCTTCCTGCCCCTACAGAGGTCAGGGGTCAATCTCCTTGTGGGCCACCGTGGTGATGCTATGGAAATAATTGGACCCCCCTCACAGTAGTTATGCCCTCTCTGTGCCCCCTTCACAGTTGTAATGCCCTCACTGTGCCCCTATAACAGTAATAATGCCCTTTATGCCCCTTCACAGTAGTAACGCCCATTGTGCCCTCTTCACAGTAATAATGCCCACTCAGTGCCCCGTAACAGTTATGCCCACCCCTTTCACAGGAGTAATGCTCTCTCTGCCCCCTTCACAGTAGTAATTCTCTATGTACTGCCTTCATGGTAGTAATGCCCTCTGTGCCCACTTCATAGTAGTAATGCCCTCTGTGCCCACTTCATAGTAGTAATGCCCTTGGTGCCCCCTTCATAATAGTAATGCCTGTTGTGCCCCCTTCATAGTAATAATGCCCATTGTATCCCATTTATAGTAGTAATGACCATTGTGCTCCCTTAATAGTAGTAATGACCTCTGTGCCCCTTTGTAGTAGTATGCACCTCTATTCCTGTTTGTAGTAGTATTGTCCTCTGTGCCCCTTTGCAGTAGTATTGCCCTCTGTGCCCCCTTTGCAGTAGTATTGCCTTCTGTGCCCCCTTTGCAGTAGTATTGCCCTCTGTGCCCCCTTTGCAGTAGTATTGCCCTCTGTGCCCCCTGTGTAGTAGTATTGTCCTCTGGGCCCCCTTTGCAGTAGTATTGTCCTCTGTACCCCCTTTGTAGTAGTATTGTCCTCTGTGCCCTCTTTGTAGTAGTAATGCCCTCTGTGCCCCCTTTGTAGTAGTATTGTCCTCTGTGCCCCCTTTGTAGTAGTAATGCCCTCTTTTCCCCCTCGATATTAGAAATGCCCTCTCTGCCCCCTCCATGGTAGAAGTACCTACTTACCTTCTCCTGTTCCTGAAGCTCACACTCTTCTTTCCCCTGCAGAAACAGATCGCTTTGCAGCCCTGTCTGGGTGGAACATAGGCAGATTCCCAGGCTACAGGCTCCTCCCACACAGGCTGGCAGCATTATCTGTGCCTGTAGGCCGAATGCTGGAGCAGGGAGAAGTCCCTCTGCTTCACCATTCAGTGCAGGAGAAAGAGAGTGACAGGACCAGAGCTCTCAGCGCTCCAGCAATGACCGCTTCCATCCTGAGTGGGCACCTGATGCAGACTGCCCAACCCCCCCTAGCATGACACTGCCTGTACTTGAGTAGGAAGCTCAACGACAATGAAAGAAAATATGCGATAGTTAAAAAAGAGTGCCTTGCCATTAAATGGGCTCTGGAAGTATTCTGCTTTTACCTGCTCGGTCATAATTTTGAATTAGTCACCGATCATCCTCCCCTAAATGGATCTGTGAGAATAGGGAGAAGAATAGGAGGCTCACAAGATGTCACGGTCCCTCCCGTGACGGAGATTAGAAGATTGGAGACTGTCCGCACGTGATGTCACCTGACAGTCTCTATTGGTTTCACTTCTTGCAGTGTTGTTGATGATGATGACCACACCTCTGGTCTCAGGTGCAGCATAGTGGTCATTATTATTACCCTATGTAGTCTAGCTACTCCCATCACTCCTTGTGGTGGATAGCTTCATTTGGTTGTGGAAGAGCTGGCGTGTGGTCTTCTCTGGTGTGCCTGCTTGTACATCTTACTGCATAAGTTAAGTGTCTCATTCCTTTATATTCGTATTGCGTTGTTTCCCCGATTTTTTGGTATTAGGCCTGAGGTAGACTCCTGTTCCTTCAGCTGGGAATGAACAGGTCATCTGATCCAGTCACTATCCCCAGGGCCTTACAGGGTTGGCCTGGTGTTAGGTTCCTGTGAATGAACAGTCCTACCTTTGAGGTCTGTTCATTCGGTTAGCAGCCAGGGCTAGGGTGAGGATTTCATTAGGTGGCGACCTTTTCCTCTCCCTAGTTTCCAGGCCTGATACCTTCTCCCTCACCCTTGTGTTTGGTGTGGAGTTCCCCTCTCACAACACGCCGTGACAAAAGATGGTTCTTAGCCTTACAGCAATACAGGTTTACTGTAAGGCACATGCCAGGAACCCAAATGAGAAAAGCAGATGCATTATCCAGAGTACATTGCCTTGGCTCCAGATGTGTTCCAGACCCAGGTCTGAAACAGGGTGGGGAGGGGGGTTGGGCAGGAACAGAAGGAACGGAGGGAACAGAGTTTCTGGAGAAGTAGTGGATGAGGCATATATTTGTCCACGCTTCCTCACTTCTATGTTTTACTAAAAGCAACTATGTGAATGAGATCTGTGCAGATGTCTCTGTATTAGGGTTTGTTGAAAACCCGCTTTCAGGTCCTGTGTTGCTGGAGTGGGGTGAGAAGGGTGGCCCCCAAATCCATCTGGACACTACAGGTCTTGGGCTGTCCATATTAATTAGTCCACAGGTGTGCTGGCCTTACATAAGCCACACCTCGCTCTCAGCCTGAGAATAGGTCATCTGCATAGAGCCTGTGAGAACACTTCAAGTGGTACGGATTTCGCAGTTATGTTCGGTGCCCGGTATTAGGCCGGCACTGGGTAAGTGAGGTTCCACGCTGTATAGTTAGAGCCGGACAGGCAGAGGATTTTGTTTTTAATTTTATGTCCTGTACCACAAATACAACAACCCTGCTACCTAATACCTTACTATATATATATTAAGGGGGATAGCCATTTTGAAAGCTGTCGAACCAAGTCGATATTTTCATATAGGAAGGGGTGCATGTAAGATATGCATCTGATGAAATTTTAATGAGGAATCCAAATCTGCGATGTACTTTTATTCCTGCCAAAGTTATTAACAGTTTTCCCTTTGTTACAGACACAGGTATGGCTGTGAAATTAACACACGAGTAGTGGACAGACATTGTGCAGTACCCAAGTCATTGCAGCCCATCCGCCATGACCAAGGGAGGACTGGGAACTTAAAATGGCCCTGGAAAAACAACTTAAAAGTGGGCATATATTGTAGGCGGGTCCAAATGGGCAACTAAAGTAGACAGAGTCAGCAATACTGTAGAGGAAAATACTGTCCCAGCAGAACCATATACCACAGTGCAGCACAATATACTGCCCCAAAAGCTGTCCCTCTGTGGTGGCCATCAATAGCTGCCATTTTTTTTGTCCCTCCTCCTCCAGTTGTCTCTGATTAAGATATGGAGCAGGAGGGCATGTGCAGTCTCTGGCCAGGTATATGAGTACCTGATTCTCACAGCATTAGTTACTAAAACCTCATTATGTACATGGCCAGGGCAGAGAGAAACACTTGGGGCGCCCCCTGGGCATTAGCCCAATAGGACATTTCCCTGTAAGGTCTATGACCAGTCCTGGCCATGACACAGCTGGCAAATGGCTTTGCAAATTTCACCAAACAAATTTTGCGTTGGACTTGCCAAATATGGGTCCCATTGCAATTGCTGTAACGCCCATTCTGCAAACATAGCGGATGGGATCATCGTGAGATGATGCAGCAACTGGAACTTGTACAGGTGCCATTTTTGCATAGCCAGTATTCACCCAATGGTGGATTGACTCACTACGCTCTCTTGTGACAGACACTGGGCATTACAATATGGGCTCTTTCTGAAGGATGCCATAATGGCCATTATTGTTTCTTCATCTGTGGCAGTTTTGTTATGTCCACTTTTTTGCAGGTCCACCTGTTTGGCGAAGTTTGCCTTGGCAGATAGGTGGACGGTTAGGGTGCCGAGAGTTGAAATCCGCTGCAATGACTTGGGTACTGCAATCTCTGTCCTCTCCTCTTGTGTTAATCTCACACCCATACTCGTGTCTATAACAAAGAGAAAATTGTTAATGCCTTTGGCAGGAATTAAAGTATGTCACATTTAATCACAGATTTAGATTCCTCATCAGATTGGATAAATGTCTCAAATGGACCCCTTCCCACTTGGTTCAGCCTTAAAAATGGCCGTTATGTTTGACACCGCCGCTCACAGATTTGGCCCCTTCCCCTTAGCAACATGCCACACACACAGGTTGACGTTCCCAACCACTATTTTCTATTGATTCAAGAGTCTCAATACTTTTGGACCAGTATATATCAGACGGCACAGGAACATGAGGAGGTGAGTATCCACTGGACACCAGATACTTGACCAATTCCCTTAACCCGTTCACTAACAGCTAAAAAAGATAGTATTACACATAGTGGAAGTTTTTGCTGAGGACAAGCCCCCAAAATTTGCAGCAAAATCTGAATGTTCTGCATTGGGTTTTTTGTCAGTTTTCACTAGGCCTGAACAAAATATTGCCAAAGCAATCGGTATCGCAATAAATTGCCATATTGCAATCGCCAATTAGCCAACCAAAAAATGCTGCAATTATATTACCGTATTTTTCGCTTTATCAGACGCACTTTTTCCTGCCCAAAAGTGTGTGTGTGTGTGTGTGTGTGTGTGGGGGGGGGGGGAATGGCAGTGCGTCTTATAAAGCGATGGTTGACTCTTTATGTGGCTGACACTGTTATATCGCCGGCCACTATGCTGCACAGCGCGGCCGGCGATACATCAGTTACAGTGCCGGGAGGGAGGAGGGGCTGGAGGCAAGTCGTTATTTTAATGAACACATGTTCTTATATCTATTCTATTTTATTTATCTGTTCTGTGCAGTGCTATTAAGAAAATGTAGAGGAAGAAGAGCTGTCCGTTTGGTTACGGTGAGATGTTTGGACAACATGGGGCGCACGTTCACACCAATCTTCAAACAAGTGATGGTTTATTTAGAGACAACGCGTTTCGGGGTTCGCATGACCCCTTTATCAAGTCTGGAATTGCAGCAAATATAAAAATGCGCTGGATTTGTTCCAACGGATTTTCTGCTGATTTCGCCTCGTGTCTCGTGTCTCTTGCCGATGTATGTATGAAATCCGGTCAACAGAGTGGAGACGGTCAGATGACCCAAATGTGGCAGGAGGCGGCGGAAAGGCCGGCACTCTACACTATACCCGAGCGGAGGAGTGGCTCCCACCCAAGGCAACAGGACAAAAATAGGCAGCACCAACCATAGATCTTCATTGACCGACTTATTTTGGGATTGCACCTAATCAAGTGCGATCCCCATAGGTAAGCACTTCATTACCAAGAACAACATCCAAAAGAGCATGTATTTTACCCACTCAACCTAAGAGCGCCAATCTCTATCTTTCCTTTGCCACAACTTGCTATTAAGAAAATGGCAAGTTTTGTATTTTGTACTTTTGCAGTAATGCAAATATGTTCATTTAGTAAAAGATGTTTTATTTTGAAAAACACTGTGCATTTCAGTTCTTGAGTAAAGCATAACTACATTTCAGCATTATCGGTAATTTGTGTGTGCTTTTGCCTTGAAAATTCAAGCAAATAGACCTCTAGCACAATTCTCTTAAAATATCGCATCACATATCGTTATCGCAATTTTTAGGGCGCTAATCGCAATCGCACAAAATTCTCATATCGTGCAGCCCTAGTTTTCACCAAATGTGACCATAGCTTTTACCATTTGGTTTGCATGGTATAAAATCAATGGCCAGATCTTAAAGGGGTTGTCTCATCTGAGACTTTGATGGGGTATCGCTAGGATATGCCATAAAAGACAGATAATTGCAGGTTCCGCCTCTTGGACCAGCACCTGTCTCCAGAAGAGAACCCCTCCAAAGTGAAGGAGAGCATACCACACAAGCACGGCCACCCTCCATTCTCTTCAATGGGAGTTGCGAAAATAGCTGAGCTCTGGTTCGTCTACTTCTGACAGTCCACTAGAAGTGACTGAAGAGGTGGCCATGCACGTGTGCGGTGCGGACTATGGGGTGGGGGACACCATTTAACTTTTAAACTTAGACAGCAGAAAGGCAAAGTGGACCCCTGCAGGTAGTTTATCAAAAGTAGGGGAGCACTGCTACAGGGTAACAGTCATTACATAGCATGTAAATGTTTTGTGGTAAACTAGTGCAAAAGACATATTGTATCAAAGTGCTCAGGTAAGAAATGCTAACACTAGCTGGAGACTTTTTACCAGTGCTCCATGGTATGAAGACTTTTTGGCAATGCTCCATGGGAAAAAATATGCAAAGAGGTATCTCCCTTGGAAAGAGAACCATCTCTCTAGCGCCAACTTCTGGAAGTGGCTCCTACTTTTTAACAAGCCTTGGGAGTGGGACATATGAGATAATATCTAAATATCTATACATAGCTTCCAGAAGATGGCCTACTAAGATGGATCTCTTTCCCATGGAAAAAAGTCTCCATACCATGGAGCACTGCTAAAGAATTTCCATACACAGCCGGTCTCTTTAGGAGAGCCAGCACTCTGCCTAAGTTGAGTTCAAGGCATCGCACTCAGCCAGCCAGAATCCTACTTCATACTGATGAGGGGTAAGTACCCTGAAACAGTTGTCAATGGATGGATATTTGACTTAGGCCTATTGCACACTCGTGTGCACCCCGTGCCCGGATTGCGGATCCGCAATACACGGGCACCATTCCATGGCCATTCTGCATCACGGATGCGGATTCATTCATTTCAATGGGTCCGCAAATCTGAAGATGCGGAACGGAACAGTACGGAGTGCTTCTGTGGGGTTCTGTTCCGTACTTCCGTCCGGCAAAAAGATAGAACATGTCCTGTCTTTTGGCGGAACGGGCAGATCCGCAGCGGCTGCCCCATGGTCGGTGCCCGTGCATTGTGGGTCGCAATTTGCACGGGGCTCACACGTTTGTGTGCAATAGGCCTTAGCTATTTTCCCTTGTTATATTCCAAGTCTTCTTAAAAATTTGGACTTTGCCTCATAGGGAGATACTTCCAGAAGATAGTAAGTAAGCTAGTAAGATGGTTCTTTTTTCTTGGGAGGTATGTCTTTGCGTATAAGGTCAACATAAAGGGTGAGATTTAGAATTAGGGTTTTTTTATGCGGCTCTCGCTACTTTTCTGAAAAGAGACATGGCTAGCTGCCACGACAAATTTATCTTTATTTCCACCCGCAGTTGAAGCCAAAAAATTCTGTTTAGGCACACAGACTGCAGGAGGTTGAGCCTAATTTATGACTAGACCCGTGCCTCTTCATAAATAAGGCGCATCCTCTGGCAACACAGGGGACATCAACACTGGTGCAGAAAGCTCTGGTCTTGATAAATCTCCCCCCAAATAGTTTAAAACAGACAGAAAAAATAAAATAAAATAAAGTAAAACAAGATAGATATACATTACAATATACATTTATACATACACTATATCTATCTATTTATATATATATACACACACACATGGCATAATGACAAGTCTACGTCTGTCCCCACTACTTGGCGTGTACTCCGCTGCCCCAGATGTCCCACTACATATGCAGTATGGACTTACTAATGCAAAAAGCATCACTCATGTGCAGTAAACAGTCATAGTAAGCCATATATGTTATAAACGCACAATACATAAACGCACAATACCACAATACACGTCTATGTGACACGGTGATGGTGAGTGTGTACCTGCAGCCGGCATAACATGTGCAGTTCCAGCACAGCACCCTCCACTCTGCTTCTAGTAGTCCTTTGTCACATTGCACTGACTTCCTGCTACCGTATTTCATCTACATTTGCTGCAAGACTGTATAACTTGTAATACAAGCGCATTCTGTCTGCAGATTTAACAGTAACTATAGCATGTTCTCATAACACATCCCAGCACTGCAGCTGTTCACAGCAATTGTGTGTTACTATTTAAGCAATTATCATTATAAGTGTTAGTATTATCAGAGTGACTATTATTTTTATTCTATTACTTTTTTAGTGTCAATAATAATATTTGTTGTAGTGAACTTTTTGTTCTTATAGATGTAAGATTTTGAGGAGACCTAACTGAAAATTTTGGAACTGTTTCAGTATTTTACAACAGGGGTGGGGAACCTCCGGGCTGCGGGCCGCACACGGTCCCCGGGATCAATTTGTGTGGCCCCTGGCCCCCTGCTAGAACATATAGTGAAGGTCATTAGCATGCGGGAGTCAAGGGAGGTGAGAACAGCACTGTACTGGCTGTCCTCACCTTCTCTGTGTGCTGTCAGATCACAGTAGAGCACGGCGGGAAGAAGACCAGGGAAGGTAAGTGAATCTGCCAAGTGGAAGCGCCATCTGGAGCTGGAGAGGTAAGTTTAAAAAAAGAATTAATCATCTGATCTAAGGTCTGATTGGATGCTGGGGGGGGGGGTTTGATCTGAGGCAAGGGAGGGTCTGATGGGGGCTGATCTGAGGCTAGGAGGTCTGATGGGAGTCTGATTTGAGGCTGGGAGGTCTGATGGGAGTCTCATCTGAGGCTGGGAGGTCTGATGGGAGTCTCATCTGAGGCTGGGAGGTCTGATGGGAGTCTGATCTGAGGCTGGGAGGTCTGATGGGGCTGATCTGAGGCTAGGGAGGGTCTAATAGGGGTCTGATCTGAGGCTGATGTAGGCCGGGGGTCTGATAGGAGGCTAATGGAGGTGGGGGGGGGGGGCAATCTGAGACTAAAACAAAGGCAGGGACAGCTTGGCTGCCATTAATGCAAAAAAAAGAACTAAATAAATAACATTCAGAATTAAAAAATTAGACTGCTATGTTTGGTCAAAATAGCGCCTGTACTATATGTAATATATATAGTGCAGGTGCAATTTTGTGCTGCAAAATTGCAGCGCTCTAGATTTTTTTTTAATTGAAGCGCAATTTCTGTAACTCTTTCTTTTTTTATTGCACCCCTCACCATTTTGTAAATATTTCATTACATCTTTTCATGGAACAACACTGAAGATCTGACTGACTCTTTGATACAATGTAAAGCAGTCAGTGTACAGATTGTATAACAGTGTAAACTGCTGGCAACAAAAGTTAATACACCCCTAAGTGAAATTGGCCAAATTGTGCCCATTGTGCTTCAGTGTCATGTGACTCATTGGTATTACAACTAGGTTTCAGGTGTGAATGGGAAGAAGGTGTGTTAAGTTTGGTGCTATCGCTTTCACACTCTCTTACTGGTCACTGGAAGTTCAACATGATACCTCATGGTAAAGAACTCCTCTAGGATCTGAAAAAAATAAGTGTTGCTCTACATGAAGATGTCCTAGGCTATAAAAAGATTGCCAACACCCTGAAACTGAGCTGCAGCATGTTAGCCAAAACCATACAGTGGTTTAACAAGATAGGTTACTCAGAACAGGCCTTGCCATGATCAACCAAAGAAGTTGAGTGCACATGCTCAGCGTCATATCCAGAGGTTGTCTTTTCAAAATAGACTTATGAGTGCTGCCAGCATTACTGCAGAGGTAAAAGGGGTGGGGGGGGGGTCATTGCTCAGACCATATGCCACACACTTCATCAAATTGATCTGCAGGGCTGTCGTCCCATGAAGGAAGCCTCTTCTAAAGATGCTGCACAAAAAAGTCCACAAACATTTGCTAAGGACAAGTAGACTAAGGAAATGGATTACTTGAACCATGTCCTGTGGTCATGGTTCGACCAAGATAAACTAATTTGGTTCAGATGGTGTCAAGCGTGTGTGGCTGCAACCAGGTGAGAAGTACAAAGACAAGTGTGTCTTGCCTACAGTCAAGCATGGTGGCGTGTCATGAGTCTGGGGCTGCATGAGTGCTACCAGCAGGGCCGGTGCAAGGATTTTTGCCGCCCTAGGCAAAAGAAAAGTTTGCCGCCCCCCCCATGTGACATCACAATGCCCCACCCATATAATCTGCCATATTAAAGGGGTTCTGCAGTTTATTTAAACTGATCGGCAGGGGTCCGACACCCGGGACCTCCGCCAATCAGCTGTTTGAGAAGGCAGCGGTGCTGGCAGTAGGAGCCTGGGTGGGACTATCTTCATTCAAGTGAACAGAGCTTAACCCCGCCAAGGCCAGTGATACTAGTCGACTCGTGACGTCACTGCGCCTGCGGTAAACAGCAAGAAGGCCGAGGCGCTACTGCCAGCGCCGCTGCCTTCTCAAACAGCTGATCGGCGGGGGTCCCGGGTGTCGGACCCCTGCCAATCAGATGCTGATGATCTATCCAGAGGATAGATCATCAGTTTAAATAAACTGCAGAACCCCGTTAACTAACGCCAGTTCTCTCTCCCCCCCCCCCTTGTCATTCTTTCTACCCCCCTTGTCATTCTTCACGCCCCCCCCTTGTCATTCTCTTCCCCCTCGTCATTCTTCACACTCCTCCCCCTTGTCATTCTCTCCCCCCTTGTCATTTTGTCATTCTTCACCCCCCCTTCACCCCCCCCCTTGTCATTCTTCACTCCCCCACACCCTTGTCATTCTCTTCCCCCTCTTGTCATTCTCTCCCCCCTCGTCATTCTTCACACCCCCCCCTTGTCATTCTCTCCCCCCTTTGTCATTTTGTCATTCTTCACCCCCCTTCACTCCCCCTCTTGTCATTCTTCACTCCCCCACCCTTGTCATTCTCTTCCCCTCTTGTCATTCTCTCCCCGTCGTCATTCTTCACACTCCCCCTTGTCATTCTCTTCCCCTTGTCATTTTGTCATTCTTCACTCCCCCACCCTTGTCATTCTTCCTTCCCCCTTTCATTCTCTTCCCCTCTTGTCATTCTTTCCCCCTCGTCATTCTTCACACTCCCCCTTGGCATTCTCTCCCCCTTGTCATTTTCAGGAAGAGATGATGGAGGCAGCATGTCCGGTTGAAAAATCCCTTTATTTGGGAACTGCTCACATGAAATACGTGAATATAAAAGTTGCTACGTTTCGGCTATCACATAGCCTTTGTCAAGCACAAAGACTATGTGCTTGACAAAGGCTATGTGATAGCCAAAATGTAGCAACTTTTTATATTCACGTATTTCATGTGAGCAGTTCCCAAATAAAGGGATTTTTCAACCAGACATGCTGCCTACATCATCTCTTCCTGAATCGTCTGCATAGGAGCCTGTATGGATCTAGGGCTCCAGGTTGGCTGTTGCATTCCGGTGGACCATATGATCTGGCGAGTGGGGTTCCACATCGATTTTGCCAATATATTCTTATATCAGGAACATACTGGAACCCGTTTACCTCGTCAAGGTCTCTCATAGTGGCACGGGACCTAACGCTAACCTACCTGCGCCGTACAGGCAATTACAGGGATTGTATGGCCTATTACTGGAGCATAAGCACAGACACCCAGCAACAATTCCCAGTTACCTTCTTTTATGGAAGAGTTGCAAGAAGAAAGCCATTGTTGAAACAAAGGCATAAGAAGTCCCGTTTGCAGTTTGCCACAAGCCATGTAGGGTACACAACAAACATGTGGACGAAGGTCCTCTCGTCAAATGTTCAACTTTTTGTCTTAAATGCAAAACACATTGTGTGGTCGAAAACTAACACTGCACATCATTCCTAAACACACCATCTCCACTGTGAGACATGCTAGTAGCAACATCATGCTGTGGGATGCTTTTCTTCAGCAGGGACAGGGAAGCTGGTCAGAGTTGATGGGAAGATAGATGGAGCTAAATACACGGTAATCCTGGTGGAAAACTTGGAAAAGGCTGCAAAAGACTTGAGACTGAGGAGGTGGGTCACCTTCCAGCAGAACAACAACCCTAAACATGCAGCCAGAGCTACAATGGAATGGTTTAGATCAAAGCATATTTATGAGTTAGAATGGCCCAAACCTAAATCCTATTGAGAATCTGCGGCAAGACTTGAAAATTGCTGTTCACATATGCTCTCCATCCAATCTGACTGAGCTCACACACACAGTGAGTCCTGACAGAGCCAGTTTTCCCTGCCTACTTGCAGTGCAAGTCCTAAGCAGCAGATGGTTGTCACGTTACAGAATTGCAAGACAGAGGGAGGTCAAAAGGCAAGCCAAGGTCAATATAACAAGCAATCCACATACGCACAGAGAAGAACTGGGAGCATAACAAGGGAGAAAAACCTATAATTGGCAAGTGTGTATTGTCAGCAGAGGATTTAAATAGAGCACCTAGTCCCTGGATCAGAACCTGATCAGTCCAGGGACTCAATGCCCATTGGACCAGAACACCAGTATCCTACAGATAGGCAGGTTGAGCTGTCACTTAGCCGTCCTCTATAACACACAGCTAATACGGCTAACTTAATAATTGCACCAGATCTCCCTCAGCAGGTGTGCGCTGCAGGGAGGTGGTGAGCAAGCGCTCTTTTGCTATGAACACTTTTGCAACACCAGGGGGCGAAGTTAGGCCACGCATCACGGGGGCTATGGATTGGCAGTGCATCTAAAATGGCGCAGCCATGCCTGAGCCCCAGAACGTGGTGCTGGAGCCCAGATGGGTACGTTGGTGATGTCTGTCACATAAAATCCCAATAAAATGCATTTAAGTTTGCGGGTGTAATGTAAATAAAAATGTTGAAAAGTCCAAGGGGTGTAAATACTTTTTCAAGGCACTGTAGGTAGCAACTTCATTACACACACCTAGACTAGCTGGGACACCAGCTTCAGCAACCTACAAGTGTGCAGGATCTACAGGCCCTGCTACAACATCTTCTTGATACATGCCCAAATGTATCTCATCTTGTTTCCAGACTACAGTTGGCCCAACAGGGTACTATTGTAATCACTTACATACATCATGATTACTAGTATTGAGCGAAGTTTTGAAAAATGTGATTGGCAACTTATCCGAGATGCATCAAGAAATTCGATTAGTTATGAATTACTTTGTCACAAATCACTTTTCTTTGTATGGAACAGCGATCATGCTCCCAGTCCCCCCCCCCCGGTCATTTAACCCCTCAGATGTCACGTATAACTCTGATCACAGCATCTAAGATTCAAATGCAGGTACCCAGGGGGTCAATCTGGGGTTAAAAAAAAAATAATAATACTCATCTCATCCACTTGCGGAGAGGCCGTCCGCTTCCATCTTGATTGAAAAAAATAACGCCAAAGGACCTGTGGTGAAAGTCATGACATCACCGCACATGGCCAGTGTGATCACGTAGTGACATCTTCATACTCGCTGCAGGTCCGTTGACGGGTTTTGTTTAATCAAATTGATAAGGTGAGTTATTTTTTTTAGTTTTTTTGTTTTTAACATTTTTTATTTTATTTTCAGCCAACGTTTTTAGAAAAAACGATTAGTTAGCACCAGGAAGCATGAGGAAATTCGGCTTTGCAGGGAATCAAATTTTTCCTAAATTTCTGATTGAATTCCGTTTCGTATGCTTCGATTCGTTCACCACTAATCATTACACACATAACATCATATTCACATACAATATAATTACATAAAGTTTTATTTGATTCCAACAACTCCCTTTTGGTGCCTTATTTTTATTGTCATTGAGTGAATATAGATCACTTTTAGGGTCCAATCACATCTCCGCAAGTGTTTTGCGGTCCGCAAATTGCAGATCTGCAAAACACGGACACTGTGATAGAAATGCCTATTCTTGTCCATTGCTGCGGACAAGAATAGGACATGCTCTATCTTTTTTGCAGGGCCGCAGAATGAAACTTCGGTGTGTTGTCCGGATCTTATGCAGCCCCATTGGAATGAATGGGTCCGCACCTGTTCCGCAAAATTGTGGAACGGATGCGGACCCATTCATACGGACATGTGAATAGACCATTAAGGCCATCTTATATATATGAGTCAGTTTTAGTCCCTATGCAACATGCCAAACATATACTAATTCAGACAGAGACACAACTTCAGGAAAGGAAGTTTATTACTTAAAATAAAAACAAATCTGATTTATTCTTGTGTTTTAGATATAGTTGTATATAACTACTAAATCTACGTTCACTTGTTTATTGTTGTTTTAAACAGTATAGCACCAACATGTTCAGTAGGGCAGCACAGAGATTGTAGTCACTCACTTGGACATTGTCATCTGTCCATCATGATGCTTATTGTGGGTAGGCTTCATTATGGTTGTAGAATCTAGGATCACTGGTGAGCCAGCATGACGCTGACCATTTATGGGAATTGGATTATAGCTGTATCTACCAATCCCATAAAAATTTGAGTAATTAGCTTATACCTGTTATCAATTACAGCTATGGCCTTTTCTCAGCATAGAACCTTTTCCTGCCTGGGAGGAGACTGGAGAGGCCAGCGCAGTGGCTTGCCTGCAGGCGCGGATTCGCCATAGAACTTACAGGGAAATTTCCCAGTGGGCCGGTTGAGTTCCTCCAGTAAGGAGACACACTGGTTTAATGCAAACCCTTACTCTCTGGACTTATTTCCCATTGGTGTGCACCATGCCATACTATACCCTCTGGAGAGCAGCAACACGTTTTGATACATCAATGGTGTCAGGGAGACCCAGCTTAGTGTTGGGCCAACCCCAAACCTGGCCACTGCAATACCATGTTTTTCAAAGCATTATAGAAACAATCAATCACTGCATTTAGTTCCCTAGGGGGACAAAAAAGTATAATTAGGTTTAACAAGGTTTATAACCCTCCACTCCACTTTCATTATCTTTATTTTTTAATAGATCATCTTAAAAAATACAGATTTGGCATTGCCACAATAAAATGAACATGTTATTTTTACTGAATGGTAAACATTTCTTCTCCAAAAGAAACTGTAAAAATGAATCAATAAATTATATGTACCTCAACATAGTACAAATAAAAACTTCAATCTGTCCCACCAAATAACAAATGTACATACAGCTATCTCTACAGAAATATAAAAGTTGTGGCTCCTGAAATGTGGCTTCCATTCAGATCCAGCTTTTTTAAGGGAGAAAATATGGTCTGCATGCAGGAATTTTTCATACCACTGCTTTTGGAGAAATCTGTGATGGAAACCCTGAATGAAGCCTCCAACATAAGGTGAACAAGCCCTAACAGGAAAATAAATGTAAAAACTATGGTGGAACCACTATTTTTTTCCATCCAAGTATAGAATAAAAGACAATGAGTAAAAATCACAAAAAGTGATATTGAAAAATACAACTTATCATGCAGACAAAAACCCTCATACAGCTGTACCAATGGAAAAAAGTTATGGCTCTTGAAATACCGCAGTGAAAAAATAAATTTGCTTTGTCCTGTGTGATACTAAAGGGTTAAATCATCTATTAAACACAGCATGAACATCTACAAGGAAAAATCATGCTTACGGATTTCAAACCTGAGCACCATAGATCAGCTTATTTTGGTCAATGAAAACAGGACTCACCTACTGCTGTCCGCTATGGTCTGTTTATTCATAAATATCTGCTCACTTTTGATATCTGAAATGCCAGAAGTGCTAACTATCTCACTGAACTGTATCACCTGCAATAGAAGACTTGCAAAGCATGTTTTATTTCACCACAGACTCCTATGGGTATCAGAAGGCTTCATACATACATGTGGTAGACTGTAGCTTTACGATATACTAAGCCAGGGCTGGCCTTAGGTCATCAGGCGCCCTGTGCGAGCTACTCTTGTGGCGGCGCCCCCCCCCATCCATTAAATGCAGGCAGTGGCCTAGCTAGCAGCCATAAAGAAAATGTACCAAGGGCAGGCACAGCAGCATCCTACTAAGTGGCCTAGAGCTCATCTTCTCTCCTCATTTTGAACTACCTGGAGCTGCCGGTGTGCAGCGTGTGCAGCGCCCAATACTCAGAGCACACAAGTGTATGGTCCCAAGTAGCTACTACAGTCCAAGTTAGGGCCCATTCAGATGGCCGTATGTGTTTTGTGGTCTGCAAATTGCGTATGCACAAAACACGGAGAACTGGCAGTGCACGTTCCGCATTTTGCGGAGCGCACATGGCCGGCTCTGTATAGAGAATGCCTATTCTTGTCGGCAATCGCGGCCAAGAATAGGACATGCTCTATATTTTTTTGGGGGTCCGCGGCATGGAACAACAGATTTGGACAGCACACGGTGTGCTGTCCGCATCTTTTGCAACCCCATTGAAATGAATGGATCCGTATCCGTTCAGCAAAATTGAAGAATGGGTACGGATCCGTTCATATGGCCGTCTGAATGAGCCCTTAAAGGGATTCTTTCACCTCAAACCTCAATTTTCACTACTTACATCATTATTTGGTAAACAGTCCCCCATTATATAGCCACTTACCCCATAATTTTTAAACTTACAGATGATGAAAACGACGCTTATAGGACCTGTCAATCAATAGTGAAGGGCCCAGGGCGCGTCATACGCCGGGCCAGGCCGTGCGCTCATCATACTTTTCTGCCATGCCCCTTTCACCAGGCGGTCCGCCCATTGCGATGCGCTCGCCTCGTCCAAAACTGGCCAAATCCGCGCCTGCGCCGGTACACTATCGCAGTACGGGCCTCGCGCCTGCGCACTGGATTCCCGATTGCTGGCGCAAGCATCGGGCTACCCTGTGCGCAGGCGCGGGCCCGCACTGCGATAGTGTACTGGCGCAGGCGCGGATTTGGCCAGTTCTGGACGAGGCCGAGCGCATCACAATGGGCGGACCGCCTGGGTGAAAGGGGCGTGGTAGAAAAGTATGATGAGCGCGCGGCCTGGGCTCCGGCCGGTATGACGCGCCCTGGGCTCCTTCACTATTGATTGACAGGTCCTATAAACGTCGTTTTCTCATCATCTGTAAGTTTAAAAATTATGGGGTAAGTGGCTATATAATGGGGGGACTGTTTACCAAATAATGATGTAAGTAGTGAAAATTGGGGTTTGGGGGTGAAAGAATCTCTTTAAATGCAGGCAGTGGCCTAGCTAGCAACCATGAAAATGTACCAAGGGCCCAGTGACCCCACCGACAGACTCCAGTCCAGAGTCCAGATACTCACTGTTGATTAATACACTGTAGATTCATCATCATAGATCATATAAATCATTTATCACAGGTGACAGGTCACCACCTACCCTAACAGCTGTCCTCCTGAGTCCTGTCTGTCCAGGCTTCCTTCCAGCTGATGTCTCCTCTCCTGCTGCTGGCTGCATCTTCAAGCTGGGGCTCTGGCTGAGGGCGGCTGACACACTGTCAGTCAGCTCACCTCTAGGACCTGCGGGCTGCTGCACTGTCTCCTGCTTCCCGCCGCTGCGGCACCGCTCGTCACGCCCCCCTGGCCTGCCCTGAGCCTATGAACTTGGAACTTGCTGTGAGGCAGAGGGCAGTGGCGGCCGGACTACCTATAGTCAAGCAGCAGGCTGGGGATGGGCGGGATTCGGGAGGCTGCGGTGCAAGTGAGGTAAAGTCAGGGGGAAAAAAAAAAAAAGGTCATTCATTTTTTTCCACAAGGGGCGTCGGCGCCCTGAAGCAGCTGCGCCCGCTTGATGGGTAGCGAGGCGCAGGCCCAGGCTGAGCGTGAGAGACTAACTGCGTGCGAGCTGTGTCGGCCGCCCGGGCTCCCCTGTTGCCACGGCGCCCTGTGCGGCCGCACAGTTCGCACACCCCAAAGGCCGGCCCTGTACTAAGCTGTATGTGATGTAGCATGCTGAGGTGTTATAACAGACTGACGGCAAGAGAAAGACTTTAGAAGAATTATTAGAGAACATTTGTTCTTCCGCTATTTAATGGAGCTGATTTAAAACAATTTATGAGGAGATGCCGCTGAGAAGTATTGTAATGAGGCCTTATAAATATTTTACGCTTACTTGAGAAAAAATATTAGGGCATTTTGCGAACATATTTTTAAATCAGGTAGGTTTTATGCCATATTATTACATGAACTTAAATCTTGTTAGAATCCAAATATTAAGCACACTATAAGCAAGGTTCATCAAGTCCTTCTTGCTTTTACTTCATTTTATATGACTTCAAGGGCTCAACCAAAATTTGGAACTGCCTTATTTTTCAGATGTATACCTTGTGTATACCTTGTGTAAGTTGAATCTCTCCAAAATGTTATAATGAAAAATGCAATGTGGCCGTATGCGAACAATATGCTTGTTGTGATGAATTCCTCAATCTCTCCAATTATTTCTACCAAGTGTGTAACTATAACAATGTTCTTGCACCTAACAGCCACCCCTCCCGTTTCCCTAATCACTGTGCCCCTTGGCAAGTGCTATGGCTGATATGGCTGTACTAGGCCCCTGATTTCTACATACCTACTTTACAGTAGAAATTACAATTAAAAGGGTTCTCCCATGACCACAGCTTATCCCCTATGGACAGACTATCGGATATAAGTGCATTGGGGGTACAAATGCTTTGTTGTTTTGGCCAGTCCCATAGAGTTAAATGGAGAGGCAGAATGCACGTGCGTTTTCCTCTTCATTCAAATGGGGAACCTAGGCACCCCTTCTGGTACTTGGCAGGGGCTCTAGTGGTCAGACCCTCACCAATCAGACACAGCTTGTGGATAGAGAATAAGTTGTTGTCATAGGTCCGCACCTTTAAATACAAGATACATTCACTTCAGGCTGGGTTTACACAATGTGTGATGGCATGACAGTACAACTGGCTTGAATAGGATGCTTTAACATGACAGGAATCTTAATATGGAAGAAGGCTTAATGGGATACACGGAGGCTAGGTTTACAAGCCATGATGACTGCCACATACAATCAAAGAACTGCCTACTTGCAAAAGTCAATGACAGCACAATTTTAAATGTAATATCTCTGCATTACCAGAGTGTAGTCACGACGCCGTGCTAGAGGAAGACCATTGCAGCAGCTCCTCTTTTGTCCTAGTTTCAGGTTGTTTATTTGTTTTTCTGTTTTGTATTTTTGTTTTATGTTTCCTTTGGACTGTTGGAACTTTTCTTTCTAGGAGCTTCTTGGAACCTTTTTATTTTGAACCTCTGAACCTTTCCCTTCTGTAGATTGCACTGTTCCTGTATGCTAGACCGCTATTGGATGGAGGAAGCTCAGGGAAGCCTGATTGCAGCCTGCCAAGAGCTGCAAGACCATGAGACAATTACTACCATCTATGATAGTACACTATATGTAACTACTGCCATGTATGGCTAGAAAAGGTGTGCCGTTATTAGCATCTATGGGCACACATTTAGTACAGCTACTGACAGCTATTGTTTTACAACACATGCAGTTGCTACCTTATTGGATATTGGTACAGTCATCTGTGTCCAGTGGCGAACATTGTATATGATCAATTACAGACAGGCATGGTCAGCCGTTACTACGAACTGTGACAGAGGTAGACATTGGTTTGCTGGCCCAAAGACTGTTATCAAACATGTTGTGTATTCAAGGGGTCGACTTCTGGAGTTACGTAGGCTAACGTCTTCTCCAGCAGTGGGTAAACCACATGTTACCTGTGAAGTGCGGAGACCTTTCAGAGGCTGCAGAGCGGGCAAACAATTTAGTCCAGGAGAAGAAGGTTTAAACCTACAGCCCGGTCCATTATCATGGGAAATGTACGCTCACTTGGAAATAACCTGGATAAACTGCTGGCAACTAATTCTGACCGAAGCGGATTTCAAAGAATTGTGTATTTTACGGAAACTTGGTTACATGGGGAGGTCCCTGATTCAAGTGTCTCGGTACAAGGGTTTCACATGGTCCAGGCTGACAGGTGCATAAGGAGGAGCGGTAAGAAGAAGGGTGGTGGGGTGATACTTTACATAAACAAGAGATGGTGTAATTAGGGGCTTGTGACGGTAAAGGAACGTCATTGTTGCCCAAATATTGAACTGTTAGCAGTCGACCTCAGGCCCTACTAAACGCCTAGAGAATCTTGTCTTGTAACTGCAGTAGTGATGTACATACCACCATCAGCAAACAATGAAGCCGCTGGGGAAGTGTTGTCAGGGGTTATGGCTCAGCTTCAGATGAAACACCCAAACTCTCTTACTGTAATTTCTGGTGATTTTAATGGAGCTACGATCTCAACTGCTTTACTAAAGTTCTATCAGTATCTCAAGTGTACAAAACGTGACAACAGTATATTGGCTCTCCGCTACGCTAATGTTAATGACCCCTGCCCTGCCCTCCTTGGGGAAATCTGACCACAACATCATACTACTGTCACCAACTTATCAAACAGTTGTTATAAGACAGCCAGCTACAATAAGGAATATCAGACAGTGGTCTCCAGGAGCTGAGGAAGCGTTACAAGAGTGCTTTGATCTTACGGACTGGGACATGCTGTGTGGGACAATTGGAGAGGATGTTAATGAAGTTGATGTTTATGAAATTGTTGGTAGGATTACTGATCACATTAACTTTTGTACTGATACGCTGGTGCGTGAAAAAAAAAATTGGTGTTTTCCAAATAATAAACCCTGGATAACAAAAGAGCTGAAGCATTTGCTGAACATGAAAAAAAAACTAGCATTTAAAATGAAGTTAACAGATACTCGGGAGGCGTTCAGAATAAAGCTAGAAAATAGAATGTCACACAATAACTACAGAGGGCTAAGGAAATGAATGAGCTCTTCAACAGGTTCAGCAATATATGTCCAGTTCCAACAGGGAGGGAGGTTGGGGAAAGATCAGCAACACGGACATTGGGTGATGAACTAGCTGATTTCCTAGTCTCTCAAAACGATATGAGGGGAAAATTTTGGAAACTGAAGATAGGCAAAGCAGCAGGGCCAGATGGACTCATTCCATGTGTACTTAAAGTGTGTGCAAACCAGCTGTCTTCAGTCTTTCAGCACTTGTTTAACTGGAGCCTACAATCACAGAGCGTGCCGGTGTTGTGGAAGAATTCCTGTTTGGTTCCTGTGCCCAAGGCTACTTTCCCAACATCCCTAAATGACTATCGTCCTGTGGCCTTAACATTGCATGCTATGAAGTCCTTGGAAAGATTAGTGCTTCCTTACTTCAGTCCAAAGGTGAGGCCTTTTGATGACCCCCTATAGTTTGCTTATCAGCATAAAGTGGGGGTGGAAGGTGCTCTTATATTTTTGTTACATACTGTACATTCATTTTTGGACAATGATGGAACCACTGTATGTGCATTGTTCTTTGATTTCTCTAGTTTAATACCTTACAGCCACTCTTACTATGCAAGAAGATGATTGATATGAAAGTTGATGAAAGGATGATAACCTAAATAATTGACTACCAGTCAGACAGGCCTTGGTTTGTACAGATGGAGGCAGCACTGTCTGGCAGATTAGGAGCCCTTTAGGAAACTGTGCTGTCGCCCTTTCTTTTCACATTTTATTCTGCAGATTTTCAGTATAAATTAGATTTTTGCACCCTCCAGAAATATTCGGATGACTCTGTGGAAGCCGGATCCTTTAGGGGGCCGAGGTAACAAAGAATATAGTAAGTTTGTGTTGGATTTTGTGGAGCGGTGCCAAGCTAACTATCTACAACTAAACATAAAGAAAATTAAGGAGTTGGTGGTGAGTTATAGCAGGAGAAAGATCGAATATTTACCTGTAGAGATGGCCCGAACTATCCGCCGGCGAACAGTTCCCGGCGAACATAGCTTGTTCGCGTTCGCCTCTGCCGGGCGAACATATGCGATGTTCGGTCCGCCCCCTATACATCATCATTGAGCAAACTTTGACCCTGTACCTCACAGTCAGCAGACACATTCCAGCCAATCAGCAGCATACCCTCCCTCCCAGACCCTCCCACCTCCTGCACAGCATCCATTTTAGATTAATTCTGAAGCTGCAGTCTTAGTGAGAGGAGGGAGAGTGTAATTGCTGCTGATTTAATTGGGAAATCGATAGCTAGGCTAGTGAATTCAGTGTCCACTCCAGTCCTGAAAGACTCATCTGATCTCTGCTGTAAGGACAGCGTCCTGACAGCACCCCAAAAAGCCCTTTTAGGGCTGCAACATTAGTCTGCTTTTTTTTCCTTTATATACATATTGCAGTTGCCTGGCCTGCCTGTGTGTGAGGAGCTGCAGGCCCACAGACTGTAGTGTGCCCACTGCCAGTGCCCACCCCTGTCATCCCATGTGGCACAGGACTTTGCATCAAAAAAGGCATTTAATTTTTACACTTTAATCTAAGGTTAGTTGCCTGCCAGTGTGTGTCAGGCTGACTTCCACTGACTGTAGTGTGCCCACTGCCAGTGCCCACCACTCATACCGGCTGGCACAGGACTTTGCATAAAAAGGCATTTAATTTTTACACTTTAGTGTAATTTCAGCTGCATGCCTGCTGCTAGTGTGTGTCAGGCCGACTTCAACTGACTGTAGTGTGCCCACTGCCAGTGCCCACCCCTGTCATCCCGTGTGGCACAGGACTTTGCTTAAAAAAAGGCACTTAATTTTTACACTTTAATCTAAGGTTAGTTGCCTGCCAGTGTGTATCAGGCTGACTTCCACTGACTGTAGTGTGCCCACTGCCAGTGCCCACCACTCATACCGGCTGGCACAGGACTTTGCATAAAAAGGCATTTAATTTTTACACTTTAGTGTAATTTCAGCTGCTTGCCTGCTGCTAGTGTGTGTCAGGCCGACTTCAACTGACTGTAGTGTGCCCACTGCCAGTGCCCACCCCTGTCATACCGTGTGGCACAGGACTTTGCTTAAAAAAGGCACTTAATTTTTACACTTTAATCTAAGGTTAGTTGCCTGCCAGTGTGTGTCAGGCTGACTTCCACTGACTGTAGTGTGCCCACTGCCAGTGCCCACCACTCATACCGGCTGGCACAGGACTTTGCATAAAAAGGCATTTAATTTTTACACTTTAGTGTAATTTCAGCTGCTTGCCTGCTGCTAGTGTGTGTCAGGCCGACTTCAACTGACTGTAGTGTGCCCACTGCCAGTGCCCACCCCTGTCATCCCGTGTGGCACAGGACTTTGCTTAAAAAAAGGCACTTAATTTTTACACTTTAATCTAAGGATAGTTGCTTGCCAGTGTGTGTCAGGCTGACTTCCACTGACTGTAGTGTGCCCACTGCCAGTGCCCACCACTCATACCGGCTGGCACAGGACTTTGCATAAAAAGGCATTTAATTTTTACACTTTAGTGTAATTTCAGCTGCTTGCCTGCTGCTAGTGTGTGTCAGGCCGACTTCAACTGACTGTAGTGTGCCCACTGCCAGTGCCCACCCCTGTCATCCCGTGTGGCACAGTACTTTGCTTAAAAAAAGGCACTTAATTTTTACACTTTAATCTAAGGTTAGTTGCCTGCCAGTGTGTGTCAGGCTGACTTCCACTGACTGTAGTGTGCCCACTGCCAGTGCCCACCACTGTCATCCCGTGTGGCACAGTACTTTGCATCAAAAAGGCATTTAATTTTTACACTTTAGTGTAATTTCAGTTGCTTGCCTGCTGCCAGTGTGTGTCAGGCCCACTTCCACTGACTGTAGTGTGCCCACTGCCAGTGCCAACCACTGATACCGGGTGGCACAGTAGCTTGCCGATAAATAAGGCATTTAATTTTTAGACAGTAGTCTAAATTCAGTTGCTTGCCTGCTGCCAGTGTCTGTCAGGCCCACTTCCACTGACTGTAGTGTGCCCACTGCCAGTGCCAACCACTGATACCGGGTGGCACAGTAGCTTGCCGATAAATAAGGCATTTAATTTTTACACATTAGTCTAATTCGGCACACGTCCCCGGATAGGGTACGTAACAGGGATTAAACTGATAGGAATAGTACTAGTTAAGACACCACTCATATAGGGTGCCACAGCACATTGCTCTGTGCACACGCAGTGCCCCAATTTGGGAGTATGAGGACCGACCAAGCTGCTTTTTCCATCTCCCGGTTCCTGAAATCAATTCAGTTTGGTGTATGAGAGTTTGGTCTGTCAATGTGAAGGCAGTCGAATGTACCCGGCCTAAAAATTTTTTCACAAAAGGCAATCCCTGATATGGGACGTTAGAGGGATTAAACTGATGAGAATAGTACTACAGAAAATACCACTCATATTGGGTGTGACAGTAAATTGCACGGCGCAGACGCGGTCACCGTGGATTAAAACAGAGTGGAGGGAGCCAGCGTTTTTAACCATCTCCCCGTTCGAAAAATCAATTCAATAAATGGCCCCCAGATTGGGGACGTTAGAGGGATTAAACTGATGAGAATAGTACTACAGAAAATACCACTCATATCGGGTGTGACAGTAAATTGCACGGCGCAGACGCAGTGACCATGGATTAAAACAGAGTGGAAGGAGCCAGCGTTTTTTTAACCATCTCCCCGTTCGAAAAATCAATTCAATAAATGGCCCCCAGATTGGGGACGTTAGAGGGATTAAACTGATGAGAATAGTACTACAGAAAATACCACTCATATCGGGTGTGACAGTAAATTGCACGGCGCAGACGCAGTCACCGTGGATAAAAACAAAGGGGAGGGAGCCAGCGTTTTTTTAACCATCTCCCCGTTCGAAAAATCAATTCAATTGACCTTTCGGGGACCCTTGGTGTTGTATGTGGCTGGGTGGAGGAAGAAACCTTCAATGACATTACCGGGACATGGCTAGCTTGGTATCCAACCTTGTGCAAATGGGGAGTTTGCAGTTGTGCAAATGAACTGTTTGCGGTGCATTAAAAGGGCAGTTTGGTCTGTCAATGTCTGTGAAGCGGGCGTAACCCTTACACTACCTGATCGATACAACATCATACCTGATCGTATACACACACTGGATGTTTTAAAGCACGTTATTCCAAACAATTTAGGAATGTTAGTTGATTTATGCCCTTTATGGATTAAAACCCGACTCTGCGTCCACTACGTAATTTTCCATGGGAGTTTTGCCATAGATCCCCCTCCGGCATGCCACAGTCCAGGTGTTAGACCCCTTGAAACAACTTTCTCATCACTATTGTGGCCAGAAAGAGTCCCTGTGGGTTTTAAAATTCGCCTGTCTATTGAAGTCTATGGCGGTTCGCCCGGTTCGCCAGTTCGCGAACATTTGCGGAAGTTCGCGTTCGCTGTTCGCGAACTGAAAATTTTATGTTCGCGACATCACTATTTACCTGCGGGTCAAGAGGTGGAGCTGCACACCCATTATATGATCTGTTTATGGGAGAGGAGCAGTATCCATCTAATCCAACTAAGGTGTAAAAAAGAATGATACAGGAAATCATTTGTGCTTACTGCTATGGGAATGTATAGCAACTACCTAGGTGTGAAATCCTTCAAATGACTCTTGCATTACTGTTTTACCAATGGTGTATTTGTCATGGTCCCTCCCATAACAGAGGTGAGAAGATCTGAGAGACTTGTGGCACGTAAGGGTATCTGACAGTCTCTCTGTTTTCATCTTGCAGTGTTGTTGTATGGTAATGACCACACCTCTTGTCAGGTGCAGCTTGTGGGTCATTACTGAGGCTCTATTTAGTTATGACTCACCCTGCTTACTATGCAGTTGATATTTTCTGCTGCAATTGATTGAGCGGATGTGTTGTTCCTTTGGATCTCCTGCTCCTCCATTCTTCTTTAAGCTGCATTTGGTTTAGCATTTTGTTGTTCGCTTGTGTGTGTTGTTGTCTAGGCCTCAGGGAGACTCTGGTTCCTTCATCTTAGGATGAACCAGTAGTCTCATGCCCTGCCACCACTCCTAGGGCCTTCCCGGGTCTTCAGGGCTAAGGTTCTGGTGTATGAGTATTTCCACCTACTGGGTCTACTCATATGGCAGGATTCAGGGAGAGGTCTAGAGATTCCAAGGAGGTCACCATACCTCTCCCTTAGCTTTGAGGCCTAGACTTTGGTTTATTCCTTCTGTGTATTATCTGTTGTTATCCTCTCTTCATTACCCCTGACAGTATTGTACTGGACTGTCATGAATAATAATGTATGTGATTATACTGTCATTTGTCTACTGTGATCTATGTCTATACTGTGCTGCTGTGATACTGAAATTTCCCTCTGGATCAATAAAGCGTATTGTATCGCATTTACCTACAATATCATGTAGCCACTACTGCACTGGTATATGTACAGTAATAGCCTTTAGTATACTGCTTTCTTAGTTCTCATTTTTGTTCTGCTTTCCACGTGAACTGTATCTTTGTTAACATTTTCTAACCCTTAGGGAGGAGATGTGTTGGATTCTAGGATTCTTTTATAGATTTTTTTTATATACACTTGTTGCAAACCAATAGAAAATGAAATCTTCCACAAAAGGTTATATCAAATCCTCCTGTTATATGAAAACAAACTCAGAAGACCTTTTCTCATTAAGCTTTTCTGTGCTAAATCGGACCATATGGTTGCAAAATCTTCAGGCATGACTACATTATGATTTGAATACAATAACTTACAGTTTCAAGACTTTTCAAACACTTATTTTCAATTCAATTTAACAGAAGCTTTCATCCCACTCACATTTGCCTGTCTCTGTTGCTGTCATATTAAAGCTTAATTGTAATTAACTTACCTGTCCGGGTTCCAGTAGGGCGATCCTGAGCTTCAGCACAATCACACCGAGAGAAAAGCGCTGCTGCGGCCGCGTCCTTAGTTACTGGTCGCAATGCTCTGCTTTTTCCTTGCAGTGGACGGGTGCTCGGAATGATAGGTAGTGGGTAGAATGACAGCCCATCTGTCCTATTTCCTTTTTTTTTTTTTGGTGGTTCACCTATAGAGAGTCAGGTCACTGGACCAATCAGGTTATGGTCAGGGGACCTGGCTCTCTATTTAAACCCCCTATTGTAATGGAACCATTGCCAGTGATAGTTTTTGGGCTTACTAGTGTTGTTCCTGGTTTGCTGATTGATATTTTGTGCTTCTGACCCTGGCTTGTCTCCTGCCCTTCTTGTCTCTCAGTTTTGGTACTGTGTAGCCTGTATGGTTCTAGCCCATTTCTGGCAACTCTGTCTTTGTGTTTGTCTGTCTGTGTGTTATTGTTCGTCTCTGCGCATATATGGAGTAGGGACCGTTGTCCAGTTGCGGTTCTGCTGTTTAGGACTTACACTGCAAGTAGGTCGGGACAGTTGGGTGAGTTTAGTTCAGGGACTCCCTGTCCTCGTCTGTCCCTGCTCATACACTAATTTCACCATAAAAACTCCCCTTTGATGATATAACAAAACCTATAGCTTTAAGCACAATGCCACATTATTTTTCAAATATTGTGCATCCCTTCTCCCTAGTCCAAAGGCTCTTTAATGTGGGCTCATGATAGGAGAAATGAACGTTTTTACAAATGTACAAAACAAGGTGCAAATGTCCACCAATCAGTAGACAAACAAAAATATTTCCTTTGACAGATTGAATCTTTTATGAAGATGTTAAAATCATTGTCATCTAAATATTGCCCCGCACAAACAGGCATGTTGCGCCAATAACAGTGAAGTTGTGAACAAATAATAGCATTAACGAATGGTCAATTACTTGCAGTCAGGATGCTTGTGCCATGTAAAAGGAGCATAATGAGAGACTATCGTCTTGCTAAAATGTCAACTGGAGTTTGTTACAAGAAACTGCCAGAATAAAAAGAACCCTTATTTCAATTTTGAAGATTGTGTACTGTATGTGTAAATATATATATAGAAACCAAAGAGAAGCAACAGCACAGTTGAAGGTGTGAACAGGGTGCAAGATCCTCCTGGGAACAAGGCAAATATTTCAGGTATATATAGTCCAAATACGAGGCAGCACTCCAGCATATGAAAAATAAGTGACCTCTTTTTTCCCCAGGCAACGTTTCGGTCTTCTCAATGAGACCTTAGTCAAGCGACAAAGGTCTTATTGAGAAGACTGAAACATTACCTGGGGAATAAAGAGGGTCACTTATTTGTCATATGCTGGAGTGCTGCCTTGTCTTTGGACTATATGTATATATATATATATATATATATATATATAAAGAAGGACGTATATATGTGTGTGTATGTATGTATGTTCCGCGATCACTCAAAAACGCAACCATCGATTTCAACTAAACTTGGTATACACATCCCTTGCTACCTGGAAAGAAATCTTGTGGGGGTCACAGCTCTCTAGGACATACCATTCCTGAGATATTCCCCAAAAATGACCTGCATTAGCCAATATATAAGCCTGCAAGTCTTTCTATTCATATCCCAACTGCCATCCACACGGTCATATGTCCTCTATGAGCCAATCGAAGATCACAGGCCCTTAGTCTCCACATCCACACAGCTTTACTCCAGGTTTCCATAACAATCCAGCCATTTTTCTTCACTGCTGTAGGTCAGCATTAGGCTAGGGCTGCACGATACATAGGGCACAACTACCCTGGTACATGCATCCATCTTGGATGGATTTTTTGTGATTGTCATTAGAGATGGCCTTGCAGTTCGCCCGGCGGTCGTTTCACAGGGAACTTTGCACGTTTGCGATTCGCCGAAAATGCAAACATATGGCGATATTCGCATGCGCCATATTCTTTTGCATTGCGTCGAACTTTGACATATCCATCAGGTGGGACCGGACAGCCAATTGAGACGTTTCAGCACATGGACACACCCCCACCCTATAAATCCAGATCTGGCAGACATTTTACATTCTGTCTTTTGCCAGTGTAGGGAGAGGTTGCTTTGTGGAGCAGAGACAGACTGTTAGGGGCACCAAACGCTAGCTAATAGGGCTACAAGAGTCCTTTTAAGGAATGGTATAGGTGTGCTATCGATAGGTGTGACATACTGAGGGGTGTGATATACTTATAATATACTTTCTAACATAGAAAGTATATTATAGTGCATTTGTATTTTGCAGCAGTTGTGTGCGGTTCTGTTGCGATACCACAGGTATATAGAGGGACAAACATTATTGGAATAACTAATTGCAACTGGTGTGATATACCTGTTATCCAAAAAAAAAAAAAGATTGAGGGGTGCGATATACCTGCTTCCACAAAATACTCAGTGAAGGCTGAGATATACCTGTAACCTGTTGCCCCAAATAAACAGGGTGGTGTGATATAACTGCTTCCACAAAATACTGGTTAAGGCCTCCAATACACCTGCTTCCACAAAATAATGATTATGGGGTTTGATAGACCTGCTTCCACCAAATACTGATTGACGCCTGCAATATACCAGCTTCCGCAAAATACTGATTAAGGGGATTGATATACCTTCTTCCACCATATATTGATTGAGGCCTGCGAGATACCTGTTTTCACAAAATACCGATTAAGGGGTTTGATAGACCTGCTTTCACCAAACACTGATTGACGCCTGCGATATACCTGCTTCCACAAAATACTGATTAAGGGGATTGATATACCTGCTTCCACCAAATATTGATTGAGGCCTGCGATACACCTGCTTCCACAAAATATTGATTAAGGGGTTTGATAGACCTGCTTCCACCAAATACTGATTGAGTCCTGCGATATACCTGCTTCAGCAAAATACTGATTAAGGGGTTTGATATACCTGCTTCCACAAAATACTGGTTGAGGGCTGCGATATACCTGCTTCCACAAATACTGCTCTTCTCTAGGGACTTAGGCACAGGGTCATTTTAAAATGACAGGCAGAGGAATAGGCAGGCCGTTCCGCAGGGGTGGTAGGGGTTTGGCAGGTGCACCAGGTTGAAGCCTAAGTGGAAAGTTGGAGAAGGTGTGTGCGATTACTTCAAAGGACGCACCAGAGTTGGTTGAGTGGCTCACTCACCCTTCTGCACCCTCCTCATCCTCTATATCTGCACCCTCCTCACTCTCTGTTGTGTGCACCCCCAAAGACACCACCACCACCATAGCCCTTCCACTCGAGTCAGATAAATAATTTTCCCATCCATTCCTAGACCTTACCGTTGCAAAGCCATTCTTGGCATCAGATGAGAAAGAGGAGGTAGCAAGGGCCGCCACCCAGAATTCTGATGACAGTACTTAGCTCAGTCCAAGGAGGGAGGTCCCCGCTGTTGCTGCCTACTCCGAGATCTCAAATGTCAGTGGTAGTGAAGGTGACGATGATGACATGTCGATGGATGTCACGTGGGTGCCCACAAGAGAGGAAGAGGAGGGGAGTTCAGAGGAAGAGACGGAGCAGCAGAGAGGGAGGAGAAGCATGCAGATATCGCAGGGCACAGGAGGCAAAAATCAGACTGCAAATGTATCTTGAGCGAGCCATCCACCATGCATGGTCACATCTGGTGCTCCCAGGACGCCAGCACATGGCTCTGCAGTGTGGGCTTTTTTTTAACGTTTCAGCTGCTGACAATAGTGTTGCCATTTGTAGCCAACTAGTGTTGAGCGGGAATATTCGAATACCGAATTTTTTTAGCGAATATCGGCACTTCGCTAATTCGCGAATATTGCGAATATAGCACTATATATTCGCTAATTCGCGAATATTTTTTTTTTATTTTTTTTTATTGTTATATTTTTTTCTTTCCCACTTCCCAAAAGAAGTTCTACATAATACATTCGTCATCTTCTTCTACCAAGCCAACCATAGTAAACCATGTCTAAGTTGAAATCGCAATGCGATTAATTCAAGTTATATTAATCGCATTGAGTTTTCAACTTAGACCTGGTTTCTATGGTTGGCTTGGTAGAATTAGCGAATATGACGAATGTATTCTCCATCTTCGTTTTAGCTACCTATGCGTCAACCTCGCTAATTCTAGCAAACAAATAGGAAGGTTGACTACAGAGACAGCTGTGTTTAATTCGCTATGCGATTACATTACTTTGCTTTTTTTTAAAATAAATAGAATAATTATAATACTTGATAATTATTATAATTATTCTATTTATAAAAAAAAAAGCAAAGTAATATAACCGCATAGAGAGTTAAACACAGCTGTCTCTATAGTCAACCTTCTCATTTGATTGCTAGAATTAGCGAGGTTGAAGAATATGGAGCAAAAACGAAGATGGAGAATACTTCGTTATCTTCGTTTTGAGGAATATGACGAATACATTCGTCATATTCGCTAATTCTACCAAGCTAACCATTGTAAACCAGGTCTAAGTTGAAATCGCAATGCGATGACTTCAAGTTATATTAATCGCATTGCGATTTAAACTTAGAGCTGGGTTTCTAAAGGGTCAGCTTGCTAGAATTAACGAAGTTAACGAATATGGAATATAGCAGTGCTAAGTTGAAATCGCAATGCGATTGATATAACTTGAATTAATCGCATTGCGATTTAAACTTAGACCTGTTTTTTTCTAGTTTGCGGACAAGGATAGGCATTATTACAATGGATCTGCAAAAATAACGGATCCGCAAAAAAAAAACGGATGCCATAAGGACGTCATCCTTTTTTTTGTAGATCCGCAATTTGCGGACTTCAAAACACATACGGTCGTGTGCATGAGGCCTAAAGAAGCTTTGACGCTTCTGGAGACTGAACTTTTTCTTCTCCAGTCGGAGGCAGTGCCCACTTGTCTTTTGAGGGCATTTTACATGGAACAGTTTATCACCCTATTTTTTGTATGGCCCATTTATATATTTGTATAGGTTAATCGTGTCCCCCCTTAGACGTCTCTTCTCAAGACTAAATAAATTCTAATCTTTTAATCTTTCTTTATAACTAAGACCGTCCATGCCCCTTATCAGTTTTGTTGCTCTCCTCTGAATTTTTTCCCAGATGCAGTGCGTCCTTTCTATGGACTGGTGCCCGGAACTGAACTTGCATTTTCCAGATGAGGCCACACCAACACTTTGAAAAGTGGTAATATTACATCCCTGCCCCGCGAGTCCATGCCTCGTTTAATGCATGACAATATGCTGGTGGCCTCAGAAGCAGCTGGTTGACATTGTATGCTATTACTTAATCTATGATCTACAAGTACACCAAAATCCTTTTCTAAAAGTGACTCTCCCAGTCTTACATCCCCTAGGACACACGAAGCACGGAGATTATTACTATCAAGATGCATAACTTTACATTTATCCACATTTGCTAAGTTAATGCCCAATCACTGAGAGTTTAAGTCAGCTTGTATTTTATGGATATCTTCCATAGACTGTACAGTACTACATAGCTTAGTGTCATCTGCAAAAATAGAAATGGTGCTATTAATCCCGTCCTCGATATCATTAATAAATAAATAAAATAATAGAGGACCCAGCACTGAACCTTGGGGTACACCACTTATAACCCAGGACCATTCTAAATAGAAATAATTCACCACAACTCTCTGGACATGGTCCTTCAGCCAGTTTTTAGTCCAATTACAAACTATAATTTCCAAGCCTATAGACCTTACTCTACCTATTAAATGTCTATGAGGGACAGTATCAAAAGCCTTTGCAAAATCTAGAAAGACTACATCCACAGCCGCCCCCCTGTCCAGGCTACTACTCTCCTCCTCATAAAAACAAATCAGATAAGCCTGACAACTTCTGTCCTCGGCAAACCCATGTTGGTTATCACTTATAATATAATTTACAGTCACATACTTCTGTATATAGTCCCTTAACCCCTTAGTGACCAGCCTGTTTTGGACCTTACTGACCAAGCATTTTTCTTCCTTTTTTCATTATAGCATTACAAGAACTATAACTTTTTTATTTTTCCATCTATATAGCTTTATGAGGCCAGTAGTGCCCCCCAGTCTTCATGTAACGGAGCCAAGCATTTTCTTTGTATTTAATGCCGGGCCCCGTCAAAACGCTTATCTTACCTTCACAATATGATCTTCTGCAGTCTCTAGGCCTCCAGCATCAGGCCCCGATGCTGCCACTCTAAAACTAGTCAGGCTCCGCCCACCTGCTTAATTTGTGACTAATTTTAGAGTAGCAGTGCCGGGGCCTGATGCTGGAGGCTGAGAGACTGCAGAATGACCATGGGCGAGTAAAGGCGTGTGCCGGAACTTACCATGGTGTCATTGGGCATTTAGGAGTATCAGTTTTAATATAAATTATTTGAGCTGGTAATTTTCCCCTTAGTTTTGGTGTTTGGTGGGCTGTCTCTTTTTTCCTTATTCTTTCAGTTATCCCTGAGGTAAAAGATGGAATGGATCCTGATTGGTTGTTGGTTGCCTACCTGTATCTGGGGTACCTGTATTCTGCCCACTGTTGATTGGCCAGCTGTGGTCAGTGGCGGGAAGATGAAGCGCTTATAAGGATTGTCACTGGGTCCTCAGCTGTCAGTGCCGGACCTGGCAAGAAGAAAAGGAGACGTCGCCCCGCCCGCCCTCCCTTTTCAGTCACGGTTCTAACATTAGAGGGGGGTTAGTCACCCAGCTTTGCTGGGGGGACTTTGTGTGTGGTTACAGGATTTGATTGTAATGATTTGGTAAAATGAATTAATATTTATTAAAATAGTTATTTAACAGTTTTATTGTTTAAGGCAGGCATGCTCAACCTACGGCCCTCCAGCTGTTGCAAAACTACAACTCCCCGCATGCCCGAACAGCCTACAGCTATCAACCTACAGCTGGGCATTGTGGGAATTGTAGTTTTACAACAGCTGTACCAATTTTGTGTCCTGTCTTGTTATTAATGCATAAATTAATGCATAGGTATTTTGGTAAAGGTTGCAAATATGCACATATGGCACCAGATCATATCATAAACGTGAGATATGCGCTCTGACGGGGCCTGGCATTAAGTACAGAGAAAATGCCGGGCTGCATTACATGTGAGCGCAGCGAGCCCCCTCCCCCTGTCGGGCCCGGTCGCGGTCGCACACTCTGCGATCGTTACGCCCCTGATCAGAAGGTTATATAGTTCGAGCACTCACATACGGGCATAAGGAACAAATGTCATAGATATAGATAAAACATTTAATAAACACCAAAATAATACAATACAGTGGCGTACCTCCAATAGAGGCAGACCACTCAGCTGCTATGGGGCCCCTGAGGGAAGGGGGCCCGCAGTAGAGGATAAGCCCCGCCCACGATTTACAGTTCTATAGCTACCTGTGTGAAAAGAGAATGTAGGAAGTGGAGAAAGACCTTTGGTGATGTCATCAACCATGTGACCAGTGCAGGAAGCCAAGGAATAGCAGAGCAGAAGAAGTCTGAAGGACCTTTGGTGATGTCATCATCATGTGACCAGTGCAGAGGACTGGTGAAAGACCTATGGGATGTGGCTGTGAGGGGGCGGAGCTTCTGTGTGGTGCCTGCAGTAGAGGTTGGTGGTGTCCTAGGATAACTTACATAACATCCTAGGAAAGCTGGGAGTTGTAGTTCTGTCCTATTATATCCCTCTCCATGTCATTTCAATGTATACCTTAGTACAGTCTGGTAATGCTGGGAGTTGTAGTTTTCTCCTCTTATACCCCCTCTCTGTAATGTATACTGATGCCCCATAATAAGTCTGGCCATACTGGGGGTTATAGTTATTTCCTTTTATAGCTCTCACCTAGTAAAACTGGATGAGGCCCTTATAATAATCTGGACATGCTGAGAGTTGTAGTTCTCTCTTCTTAGGCTGGGTTTATGTCACCGTTTAGTTTTGCGTGCAGGACTTTTTTCCATCTTAAATAACGGATCACAGGCGGAAATGGCTGAAACGGTTTCCAAATATGCAGAACTTATGCTTGAAATGCAGGATCTGTTTTTTTCTTTTTTTCCTGTTCTTCTGACGAATCAGATGTACGGAAAACTAAATGGTGATGTGAACCCGGCCTTAGGCCTTATTCACACGTCCGTAGTGTTTTGCGGATCCGCAAAACACCTTGCCACCAGCCCTATAGAGATGCCTATACTTGTCCGCAATTGAGGGCAAGAATAGGACATGCTCCATATTTTTGCGGAGCCGCCGTCCGGAAGATCGGCGGCGCGCTCCGCGAATGCGAAAGCACATCACGTCCCCATTCAAAATGAATGGGTCCACACCCGTTCCGCAAATTTACGGAACGGGTGCGGACGTACCTTGCGGACGTGTGAATAAGGCCTTATACTCTCTCTCTGTGTAATATCCACTTGTATCTAATAATAACAGCCTGGACATGGTGGGAGTTGTAGTTCTCTCCATTTTACCTCTCCCTGTGTTGTCCTCTAATTTCCAATACTAACAATCTGGTGATGATGAGCCTTGTAGTTCCCTTGTCACAATTATGATGTTCTGCAGCAGCTGATTTGTGTAATATGAGGTTCTGCGGCAGCTGAGGTGTGTATTAGGAGGTTCTGCAGCAGCTAATGTGTGTATTAGGAGGTTCTGCAGCAGCTGAGGTGTGTATTATGAGATTCTGCAACAGCTGATGTGTGTATTATGAGGTTCTGCAACAGCTGATGTGTGTATTATGAGGTTCTGCAGCAGCTGATGTGTGTATTATGAGGTCCTGCAGCAGCCGATATATGTATTATGAAGTCCTGCAGCAGCTGATGTGTGTATTATGAGGTTCTGCAGAAGCTGATGTGTGTATTATGAGGTCTCTGCAGCAGCCGATATATGTATTATGAAGTCTCTGCAGCAGCCGATATATGTATTATGAAGTTCTGCAGTAGCTGATGTGTGTATTATGAGGTCTCTGCAGCAGCTGATGTGTGTATTATGAAGTTCTGCTGCATCTGATGTGTGTATTATGAGGTCCTGCAGCAGCTGATGTGTGTATTATGAAGTTCTGCAGCAGGTGATGTGTGTATTAGGAGGTCTCTGCAGCAGCTGAGGTGTGTATTATGAAGTCTCTGCAGCAGCTGATGTGTGCATTATGAGGTCCTGCAGCAGCTGAGGTGTGTATTATGAGGTCCTGCAGCAGCTGGTGTGTGTATTATGAAGTTCTGCAGCAGCTGATTTGTGCATTAGGAGGTCTCTGCAGCAGCTGAGGTGTGTATTAGGAGGTCCTGCAGCAGCTGAGGTGTATATTAATAGGCTCTTCAGCAGCTGATTTGTGTATTATGAGGTCGTGCAGCAGCTGAGGTGTGTATTAGTAGGTTTTGCAGCAGCTGAGGTTTGTATTAGTAGGTCTTTGCAGCAGCTGAGGTGTGTATTAAGAGGTTCTGCAGCAGCTGATTTGTGCATTATGAAGTTCTGCAGCAGCTGATGTGTGTATTATGAAGTTCTGCAGCAGCTGATGTGTGCATTATGAGGTTCTGCAGCAGCTGAGGTGTGTATTATGAGGTTCTGTAGCAGCTTTGGTGTGTATTATGAGGTTCTGCAGCAGCTGAAATGTGTATTAGGAGGTTCTGCATCAGCTGAGGTGTGTATTATGAGGTTCAGCAGCAGCTGAGGTGTGTATTAGGAGGTTCTGCAGCAGCTTAGGTGTATATTAATTGGTTCTTTAGCAGCTGATTTGTGTATTATGAGGTTCTGCAGCAGCTGAGGTGTATATTAGGAGGTTCTTCAGCAGCTGATGTGTGCATTAATAGGTCCTGCAGCAGCTGAGGTGTGTATTGGGAGGTCTCTGCAGCAGCTGATTTGTGTATTATGAGGTCATGCAGCAGCTGATGTGTGCATTAATAGGTCCTGCAGCAGCTGAGGTGTGTATTATGAGGTTCAGCAGCAGCTGAGATGTGTATTATGAGGTTCAGCAGCAGCTGAGGTGTGTATTAGGAGGTTCTGCAGCAGCTGAGGTGTGTATTAGGAGGTTCTGCAGCAGCTGAGTTGTGTATTAGGAGGTTCTGCAGGAGCTGAGGTGTGTATTATGAGGTTTTGCAGCAGCTTAGGTATATATTAATAGGTTCTGCAGCAGCTGAGGTGTGTATTATGAGGTTCTGCAGCAGCTTAGGTATATATTAATAGGTTCTGCAGCAGCTGAGGTGTGTATTAGGAAGTTCTACAGCAGCTGAGGTGTGTATTAGGAGGTTCTGCAGCAGCTGAGGTGTGTATTAGTAGGTTTTGCAGCAGCTGAGGTGTGTATTATAAGTCATAAGTCCAGCTCCGTGAAGATCTGCCCCCGGCCCTGACTGCGCTCAGCACTGGGGAGGAGGTGAAGCAGCAGCAGGCACAGTCCATGGGGGAAGGACGACACACTATATGAAAAGTAGCAGCAGCAGGCACAGTTCATCGGGTAAGGCCAGGTACTCACCTGTGATCAGATTTTGGTATTCTGTTCCAGCAGAATTCCAGAATTGCCAGATCCAGCATATGCCAAACACTGCCGGATCCCATTTACAATCATGGGGTCATTCGAGATCCCACATGCAGCGGTGAATCTGCAACAGAAGCTTCTGCTGGAACCTCTGCAGTAGATGTGCACATACCCTAAGGGGTGCGATGGGTCACACAAGGGGGCCCAATTCAGATTCTTGCCACGGGGCCCAGTGTTCTCTATGTACGCCCCTGATACAATACAATATAAAAACTCTTAAAACTCCAGTGGGGAGGGGAACTAAATAATAAAAGTGTACTCTATATATGTAAAAAGCTTGCACTTGTAGGTAAATTCCTAGGAAAATA
Organism: Bufotes viridis; assembly: GCA_033119425.1. Classification (NCBI taxonomy): domain Eukaryota; kingdom Metazoa; phylum Chordata; class Amphibia; order Anura; family Bufonidae; genus Bufotes; species Bufotes viridis. The sequence goes on along the minus strand of CM065593.1, from coordinate 156,105,789 downwards.
ATAAAAGGAGGAAATATCAAACCCATTTTGGTCGCGGATCACTCCTATCACGTGACACATCACGTGACCAGCCTCGGGACAGGTAACAAGTGGTGTCGGTCTCACATAGCCGTGGGACGCCTCGGAACGTGGGTTACATTGCCGCAATCACACCTGCCGAACTCTGTTTGGATTTAATTACTCCTGTGGGTCCCTTTGGCTGGTAGGCTGCTTCAGAACTAATATGTGTACATCCATGGTGTTTTATATATATTGGCTTGTTTAAAGTTCTATTGGACTTCATCCACCGTTTCCATGACATTTTATCATTTTCCTAGGAATTTACCTACAAGCGCAAGCTTTTTACATATATAGAGTATTCTTTTATTATTTAGTTCCCCTCCCCACTGGAGTTTGATTATTTGAATTTTTTGTTGCTATTTATTAATCATTGGTCATAAAATGGAGATAGCAGGCACACTCATATTTGGGATATGCAGAGCTAGGCTCTGGAAATATCAGGTAATCTCTTACAGAGAATTACAGTGCTGTAGGAGAGAGCGGTGCTCTGAGCCTAGGTGCGGCGTCCCGCACTGCCTCCGGCTCAGAATTCACTTACCCACCAGCTGGGGTTGTTCTCTATGTGGCTCTCCACCGTACCTTCCTTGCAGCGAGGTTAGGTGATTCTCGGCGTCCTCGTGGATCCTGTGGGATTGGGGGCTGTGAGTTGGATATCATCACCTTTCAGACCATGTTCACACACCATAGTTAGTCTAGTGGTAGGACCCCATGCCATGCTGAGAAACCTTGACGTGGTGCATGAAAGGGCTCCGATATTCTCCTGACTGGGAGATATTGGTGAATGGCTCAGCTTAAGCTTAACATCAGCTTGAGGGATTAGCCAGTGTTGTCAGGTGCTTATCCTTGTGGTGCACTTTTTTTCAGTGATTTATGTGTTTTATATATTTTCATCCGCACATTTTTTCATTTTGTGTAGGATGTTTGTGTGGTGCATGTGGTTCGCGCCGGCATTCTCCATTGTATGCAATTTTTGCTGGGGAAAGCCGCTCGCTGCGAACCACATGCGGAGGAGCTGCTCCCCCAGTTAGAAACATGCAACAGTGTTTGGGGTTTGAGCAGTTCCACCCATTTAGGCCACATTTATTTCTGTGATTTTTAAATTACAGGTGAAACTTGAAAAATTTGAATATTGTGCAAAGTTCATTTTTTCAATAATGCAACTTAAAAGGTGATTACATGCAAAGTAAGATATTTCAAGCCTTTATTTGTTATAATTTGGATGATTATGTCTTATAGTTTATTACCCCAAAGTCACAATCTCAGGTACCCTTTGCTCAGGTGTTTTGAATTAAATTACCCGACTAGAGTGTGACACTTTGAGCCTAGAATATTGAACCTTTTCACAATATTCTAATTTTAAGTTGCATTAATGCAATTCCTTTTAAGTTGCATTACTGAAATAAATGAACTTTTGCACGATATTCTAATTTTTCGAGTTTCACCTGTAATACAAGTAACTGGACATAAACAGTGTGTAGTGACACCGTGTGGTTGGTATTTGAAATTCAACAGAAGACAAGATATGTTAAATGCTTCTATGCTTATTTTATAATTTATTTTTATATGGGCACAACACGGACAATGCGCAGAACCCCTTTAATGAGATCATTTCATTTTGTACAGTATATTTTAGATGATCTTTCACCAGACAGGATAGGTCTCTATTATGGCATCTATAGGATGACCATGCTATTCTAGTGGGTGCAACTGACTGGCTTCACAAGAGGACGAGGGATCATGACATTAAAGTGTTGTAAAAAGGTAATTGATTATGCTGATTGATCACATTATTAGGTCAGCAACACTTCACTGGAAATTAACCCCTGCATATTGACTGTCAGCAAGTGAAAGGTAGAGACATACAGCATTGTGTACACAGGTCTCAGCACTCCATGGTACTGTACAGCTTTCATGCTCTCCTGGGTATAAGGTATTTGGGATATGACACATACTTCAATAGGGTTATGAATGCCACCACGGTGGAAAACATAGAGTCAAAGGTCATGCAATGAAACTCGTAGGTTGCAGCATGCTGCATCATGTATTGTATTTGTATATAGTACCGAGTTCTCCCCTCGAAGCACTGAATTTAGTGCTTCTAGAGGAAAACTCAAGCCGCAGAATGGAAGTATAATCCGAACTCTGTCCAGTGCCTATGTTGCCAATTCTGTCAACATGGTGGAAACCACAACAGAACCCTGATGGGCTTAAAGAGGACATGTCACCAAAAATGCAATGCAATCTGAAAGCACCATGTTATAGAGCAGGAGAAGCTGAGCAGATTGATATCTATTTTTGTGGGAAAAGACACAAGTAGGACTTGTGTTTTTTACATTGACATCTGCAGCCCTGTGAAGTGTTATCGGTACAGGGATCAGGTGTTATCAGTGACTGACAGCTATCTCTCTATGCACACTTGCTATAAATCACTGATAACTCCTACTTCCTGTACAGATGCTGTTCAAAGAAAGTAAAAAAAGCTGAGATATAAATGTATAAATTACAGGTTTGAATCTTTTCTTAAAAATAAATAAATAAATACAATTATATATATATATATATATATATATATATATATATATATAGTATATAAGACTGAAAAAAGACATTTGTCCATCCAGTTCGGCCTGTTTCCGATCTGGGAAAAAAAAAAAAAACTGTGAGGCAGAAGCCAATTTTCTCCACTTAAGGAGTAACTTCCTGGACCAACGACCCCTCTCTAGTAGCTATAGCTTGTAATATTATTACACTCCAGAAATACGCCCAGTCCTCTCTTGAATTCCTTTATTGTACTCACCTTCACCACCTCCTCAGGCAGAGAGTTCCATTGTCTCACTGCTCTTACAGTGAAGAATCCTTTTCTATATTTGTGTACAAACCTTCTTTCCTCCAGACGCAGAGGATGTCCCCTCGTCACAGTCCTGGGGATAAATAGATGATGGGAGAGATCTCTGTACTGACCCCTGATATATTTATACATAGTTATTAGATCTCCCCTCAGTCGTTTTTTTTCTAAATTGAATAACTCTAATTTTGATAACCTTTCAGGGTACTGTAGTTGCCCCATTCCAGTTATTATTTTAGTTGCCCTCCTCTGAATCTGAACCCTCTGCAGCTCTGCTATGTTTGCCTTGTTCACAGGAGCCCAGAACTGTACACAGTACTCCATGTGTGGTCTGACTAGTGATTTGTGGTAGGACTATGTTCTCATCATGGGCATCTATGCCCCTTTTGATGCAACCCATTATCTTCATTATCTTATTGGCCTTGGCGGCAGCTGCCTGACACTGGTTTGTTTGATGTTTATTAAAATTGCTAGATCCTTTTTCATGTCATTGTTAACGAGTGTTTTACCATTTAGTATGTACGGGTGACTTGCATTATTCCTTTCCATGTGCATAACTTTACATTTGTCAGTGTTAAACGTCATCTGCCATTTCTCTGCCCAAAACTCCAATCTATCCAGATCCCTCTGTAGCAGAAATCTGTCCTCTTCAGTTTAAATTATTTTTCACAGTTTAATGTCATCTGCAAAAATTGATATTTTACTGTGCAAGCCTTCTACAAGATCATTAATAAAGATATTGAAAAGAATAGGGCCCAATACTGACCCCTGAGGTACCCCACTAGTGACAGTGACCCAATCTGAGTATCTACCGTTAACAACCACTCTCTGTTTTCTGTCACTCAGCCAGTTACTTACCCACATACAGACATTTTCTCCCAGTCCGAGCATCCTCATTTTATATACTAACCTTTTATGAGGTACAGTACCAAATGCTTTGGAGAAGTTCAGATATATGACATTCACTGACTCACCCCGGTCAAGTCTATAACTTACCTCTTCATAGAAACTGATTAAATTAGTTTGGCATGACCGATCCCTCATGAAGCCATGCTGATATGGCGTTATTTGCTTATTTTCATTGAGATACTCCAAGATAGCATCTCTTAGAAAACCTTCAAACAGTTTACCAACAATAGATGTTAAACTTACCGGCCTATAATTTCCAGGCTCTGTTATTGGACCCTTTTTGAATATTAGCACCACATTTGCCATGCGCCAATCCTGTGGAACATTCCCTGTCAGTATAGAGTCTGTAAATACCAGAAATAAAGGTCTGGCTATGACATCACTTAATTCCCTTAGGATACGGGGGTGTATGCCATCCGGTCCTGGCAATTTGTCTATTTTAATCCTGTTAAGTCGCTGTTGTACTTCTTCCTGGGTCAGACAGGGCACATTTAGTGGGGAATTTACTTTTACAATCTGCATTTCATCTGACAGTTTATTTTCCTCAGTGAATATTGTGGAGAAAAAAACATTTAATAGTTTTGCTTTATCCTCATTGCTCTCTGCAACACCCCCGTCATTGCTGTGTAGAGGACCGACTACTTCAGATTTATATTTTTGACCATTTATATAATTGAAGAACATTTTAGGGTTAGTTTTACTCTCTTTGGCAATTAATCTTTGCAAGTTTGTATTATTTTTCCTTATAGTTTATCAGTGCTTCCTGGCTCCCCTCCTGTTTTAGTGATTTATATGCTTTCTTTTATATATATATATATATATATATATATATATATATATTAATATATCAATCCACTCTTCTCCTCCTGCTATCAGACTACATAGCTTTTTTTGGTGACAAGTCCTCTTTAAGTCACTGACTTTCATCATGCACTATTTGGATCCTGCACAACATAATGACTTAAACAGAAAATATAACATATATGTGATAAGAGCCTAGGCAGCTGCATAGGGTTATGTCGTGCACAATGTGGTTCTGTTTTGTGTAGCATATAACAAGCAAAAAGGGTTGGGCTGCAATACCAGACATGGCCTTTAGTCAAGAGTGACGCTGGTTGTTTAACGATTTCCAGGTCAACTGTTTTGTCTTGTATACTAGTAAAGGATTGTTCACTTAGGATCCCATTTTCCTTTTTACTGAAGCCAAAAGCTATATAAAAAAATAATACTATATTGCTTTAAATAAAAATATATACTGTATTAATATTAACATATCAAGTGTTTTAATGTGATAGCAGAATTTTACCATAAAATAATAATGCTCTGCCTGTCTCCTGTCAACTACCCATAATTGACTAACAGCCACCGTGTATGCAGTACATCCAACTATCTCAGCCGTCATCAGTCACTGGTGAGGGAGGTTGGGGGTATCACAGTGTTTGCTCCCCTCAAACCCATGATTCTGCTGTATTCTTTGTTAGATGCTGCATGGCATAATCTTTTTTTGTGCTTTTGGCTTATAATGCGGAGGAGGTTTTCCCATAAAATGTAGCCTTTAAACAGGGCCATTTTAAGCCTGTGATGAAATAACAAGTGAGAAGTACCAGGGGTATCAGCAAGTCACAATGCCTTGGTAAAGGTGTTTAAATATCAAGCAAACCTAGGAAACCCTAACTATGACTTTTCTGTAGATATAACAGCAAATTGACTAATATAAGGGTACTATTACACTAGCGTTATTCTTTCCCGGTATTGAGTTCCGTCCTAAGGGCTCAGTACCGAAAAAAAACTGATCAGTTTAAGGCTACATTCACACGACCGTAGTGTATTACAGATCCGCAATTTGCACCCAGCCGCACCCCCCATAGAAATGCCTATTCTTGTCCGCAGGCTGCGGACAAGAATAGGACGTGTTCTATCTTTTGTGGAGCCGCGGACCGGAAGTTCGAGGCCGCGCTCTGCAAATGCTTAAGCGGAGAGCACATAGTGTGCTCTCTGCACCTCTTCCGGCCCCATAGACAGTGAATGGGTCCGCACCCGTTCCGCAGAATTGCGGAACGGATGCGGACACATTCACGGTCGTGTGAATGTAGCCTAATCCTAATGCATTCTGAATGGAGAGCATTTAGTACAGGATGCATCAGTTCAGTCTCTTTTACGTTTTTTTGCCAGAGAAAATACCGCAGCATGCTGCAGTATTTTTTCCATCCAAAAATCCGGAACACTTGCCGGAATGACGGATCCGGCATTAATTTCCATTGAAATGTATTAGTGCATTAAAATTACCGCGTTGACGGATCCGGTCTTCCGCATGTGCAAACCGTTACAAATGTAAAAAAGATAAATGCCGGATCCGTTTTTCCGGATGACAACTGGAGAAACGGATCCAGTATTGCAATGCATTTGTGAGATGGAACCGGATCAGTCTACAAATGTTATCCGTTTGCATACAAATTGCCGGATCTGGCAGGCAGTTCCGGAGATGGAACTGCCTGCCGGAATCCAACAACGCAAGTCTGAAAGTACCCTTAGTTATTATCCAGTCCCATAATTACCAAACATTCTTATTTTACTTGCTTTGCACAGTAAACCCCAACAGATTTCATTGTTGAATGGAAACAAATCTAACGCATTGCCATCTCAAAAAATTCTTGAGCATCTTTTTACTAGACAGTATCCTCTTCATGACATTATATGTGCTCTACATATCTAGCTACCTCTCTGACATCCAGCAGCATTTCACTCCCAAAGCCCAGTTTATTGCCTACCCAAACCCCTTGAGATGTTTCCTACTTCTGTGTAATTTATCAACAGTGTTGGCCACAATATAGGTTTGTTAGAGCTTGATTTTAACGAGGTTTTCTGATTTGAACAATCCTGCTTGTTAGAAGTGTTCCTTGACATGCAGGGCCGGTGCAAGGATTTTTGCTGCCCTAGGCAAAAGAAAAGTTTGCCGCCCCCCCCTCCCCATGTGACATCACAATGCCCCACCCATATGATCTGCCATATTAAAGGGTTCCTGCAGCTTATTTAAACTGATGATCTATCCTCTGTATAGATCATCAGCATCTGGTCGGCAGGGGTCCGACACCCGGGAGCCCCACGATCAGCTTTTTGAGAAGGCAGTGGCGCTGGTAGTAGCGTCTAAGCCTTCTCTCTGTTTACCGCAGGCCCAGGGAATCACTGGCCTGTATCACTGGCCTGGGAACGGCTAAGCTCCATTCAAGTGAACAGAGCTTAACGCCTGCCAAGGCCAGTGATACTAGTCGTGACGTCACTGCGCCTGCGGTAAACAGCGCGAGGGCCCGAGGCGCTACTGCCAGTGCGGCTACCCTCTCAAACAGCTGATCGGCGGAGAGGATAGATCATCAGTTCAAATAAACTGCAGAACCCCTTTAACTAACGCCAGTTCTCTCTCTCCCCCTCTTGTCATTCTCTCCCCCCCACCTTGTCATTCTCTTTCCCTCCCCCTTGTTATTCTCTTTCCCTTTTATGTCACTCTCCCCCCCCCCTTTGTAATTCTCTTTACTCCCCTTGTTATTCTCTTTCCCTTTTGTGTTATCCCCCCCTTGTCATTCTCTTTGTCCCCCTTGTCATTCTTGTCCCCTTGTCATTGTCCCCTCCCTTTGTCATTCTCTTTCTCCCCCCCCTCCCTCCCCTACCTCTAGTGTAACATGACCGAGCGCTGTATGGTCCATGGGTACAGGAGCTTTAGTTTTCTATACACGGGCGGACTGACAGGAAGTGCACACTGTGTGCGCACTTCCTGTCAGTCCGGCCGGGTACAGGAGACAGATGCTCCCTGTACCCGCGGACCATACAGGGCTCGGCCAGGCTAAAATGAGGGAGTGACAGGAGGGAGTCCCTCTCTTCATGCTGCGCCCGGGCGGTGCGCCCTCATGGACGCGCCAGCCCGGGCAGTGCTGCAGCTGCCAGAGGCTCAATATAGAGCGCTCGGGTGGCTGCAGCATGAGGGGGGGGGCGGCGCACCTAGCGGCGCCCCTTCCCGAGGGGTGCTCTACGTGGCTGCCTAGTCAGCCTATAGGACGCGCCGGCCCTGTTGACACGCAAATCACAAAGTGTCCTCCTTCTGGGACCACCAGTGATTAGCTGGAATCCAGTAGAAAACTTTGCAGGAAGTGTTCAATTTCACCACAACAGGAAAAACTAAGCAGTACACAGTGTCCATTCAAACCAAAGGCTTGCCTGTGTAATGCAGGACAGTAGAGGCCTCCATAAAAAGACATGTGCCCTATGTAATCGACGGAAGGTACGTGTCACCGAGGTTCCTGTCCTCGGTGAGATAAGAGCCGGATTTTTTGTGTGTCAGCAGCAGCTAGTGCTGCTTGACACATTGACATTTAGTATGGCTACAAAGCCGATCCAGGCCGGCTCTTATTGGGAATAGTCAAGTGCTGGGTGGGAGACTATTCCCCACGGTCCAGGACGGACTTTTTCCGGGCCTTTAAAAGGCAGCCACCTCAGCAGGTGAGAGGTGATTATCCTGGAAGCTGCTGGTGTTACTGTGGAGCTCTCAGGGCTGAGAGCAAGAGTCTGTAAACAGGCGTGCAGTCTACCTGGAAGCCTCTGGTGGAAACTTTGCGTGGCCGAGCTAACTGCCAGGTGTGAACTAACACCGACCACTCAGGTGACCTTGCTGTGGGACTGAGGTTTTTGCCTTGTGTTTTGCCTTGTGTGAACAAGCACTAAGACTGTTTCTGTTTTGCCTCGTGTGAACAAGCACCAAGACTGTTTTTGTGTTGCCGAGTGTGAATAAAACACTTCTGCTTTACCCAGAGAACTGTGTACCTTGCCTCTATACTGCGTCCGCAAGCCTGTCTACCAGAGCAATTCCCCACACCACCTTGGAAAAGAGCTAGACATCCTAAACAGAGGACCCCTTCTCCTATTAACTCCTAAACAATGTACTATTCCCTAATATTGTATACAAAAAAGGTTTTAAGAAACTGGACAACCCATTAAAAAACGTAGATGGTATGGAGCAACAACCAGCAAGCTTCTAACTAGATTTGGATGACCTATGTTATCTCATCAGAGAGATGCCCTTTCAATATGTGGACACCAGGGCAAGCTAATGGCAACAACGATTTTTTCTTATAGCAACATAGTATGAAAGATCTGTCATTCAGTTGAATGGCCGACTATGTAAGGGGCTCACAATTTGGTTTCTGGATGCAATTTTTGAAGCCAAAATCATGACTGGATCATAACAGGAGTCAAATTATAAAAGACAGATAAACCTTCTTCTTTCTTTTGAATTCACTCCTGGTTTTGGCTTCAAAAACTGAATGCAGAAACCCGACTGTGTGGCCATACCCTAAAACAAAGACATCTTGAGCCCACCAGAACATGAGCCAGTCTCATAGACCAGCTCTCCATTCTGACTCATAGATGGGGTCCAAAGCGCACAGCCCCTCCGTGACACTCTTAACAGGCCCTCATGAGAAAGCAACTTTAATTTAACCTGTAAAGAGGTTGGTACCAACCAATGTGACCAGATTGACTGTAAATGTATACAGCATACATGGTTGCAACCTTTCTTATTGAATTTCATTGATAATTTACTGATCTTTGTTGCTTCAATTTTCCAGTTTTCCAAATCAGAGTGAGATTAATAGAGCTTCTTTATGACTTCAGTTTTACTAGAAACTTATTTACACATTGATATTTTAACTTTGGGCAAACTGGTATAGATTTTATAGGATTGTGCGTTGTTTTCATCCTGACAAAGCAATGATATAATACTTGCAGGAGGCTGTTTTCCCAAGTCACTTATAAATGTATGTGTACTGCACATAAACAAATAGCATTTTTTGAGAAGAACTTTAATGATGTTATAGCAAAGTCTTGAAAAACTTACATAAGGATATCTGTGCTCTACAGGTTATCAGAAACAGTTTGCCTTGTTTATTTCTGGTCTGTAGCAGGAGGTTTAAACGGGTTGTCCAAGATAATTAAAAATGGTCTAAAATAAAAACGGATGCCATATTTTTATCTATATACTAGAGAGTGAATCTGGATCGCACATCCTCAACACTATGCTTTTGATGTAATGACTGTATCAGCATAATTACGTGGTGTATCCGCACAATTTGTAATACATTGTATGCTGTGCATAAGAGGCACTTTGATCAAAGAGCATAAGCCCACTTTCCACGACAAGGAAGCCTCTGCAAGTGGGAAACTACTCTAACCTATAAATGGCGCAGACGTGCGCGGCGACCACCGGCGCCCCAGCACCGCACCAGCAGCAGACAGCGGGACCCAGGAGCCACACAGCAACCCCACTGTGCAGCAAAGCCTCCTTGGCTCTGGGACCCACCGCCCCGCCAGCACAGCGCTGAGGCAGCAATGGCAGACACGCAGTACTGCACCATGTGAACGAGTGCAAAGAGCTCACCCAGTCACGACCCTCAGGAAATGCATCTGAGAGATAGTGGGAGTTTATAAACCCCTTGCAGCTAAGGCTAATTAAAAAAGAGCGGTGGGTCCCAGAGCCAAGGAGGCTTTGCTGCACAGTGGGGTTGCTGTGTGGCTCCTGGGTCCCGCTGTCTGCTGCTGGTGCGGTGCTGGGGCGCCGGTGGTCGCCGCGCACGTCTGCGCCATTTATAGGTTAGAGTAGTTTCCCACTTGCAGAGGCTTCCTTGTCGTGGAAAGTGGGCTTATGCTCTTTGATCAAACTGTAAACTAATGCCTCTTATGCACAGCATACAATGTATTACAAATTGTGCGGATACGCCACGTAATTATGCTGATACAGTCATTATATCAAAAGCATAGTGTTGAGGATGTGCGATCCAGATTCACTCTCTAGTATATATCCAAATTACTTATTCGCTTTTTTCTTTTCTGGTATCAGCACTCCTCCCCATTTGGACTAGGTGTTTTTAATTAGCCTTAGCTGCAAGGGGTTTATAAACTCCCACTATCTCTCAGATGCATTTCCTGAGGGTCGTGACTGGGTGAGCTCTTTGCACTCGTTCACATGGTGCAGTACTGCGTGTCTGCCATTGCTGCCTCAGCGCTGTGCTGGCGGGCGGTGGGTCCCAGAGCCAAGGAGGCTTTGCTGCACAGTGGGGTTGCTGTGTGGCTCCTGGGTCCCGCTGTCTGCTGCTGGTGCGGTGCTGGGGCGCCGGTGGTCGCCGCGCACGTCTGCGTCATTTATAGGTTAGAGTAGTTTCCCACTTGCAGAGGCTTCCTTGTCGTGGAAAGTGGGCTTATGCTCTTTGATCAAACTGTAAACTAATGCCTCTTATGCACAGCATACAATGTATTACAAATTGTGCGGATACGCCACGTAATTATGCTGATACAGTCATTATATCAAAAGCATAGTGTTGAGGATGTGCGATCCAGATTCACTCTCTAGAATATATCCATATTTTTATCTGTTTCTCCACCGCCGTTCTCTGGTTCACTGATCCAGTTGGAGAAAAAGGTAAGTATAACATTCTTTTTTATCTTAGACCATTCAAGAGATTTTTATTATCTCAGACAATCACTTTAAGGGTGTTTTGAAGCAAACCTTTTTCATGATACCTCTATAGACAGTGGCGTAACTAGAGTTCTATGGGCCCCAGGGCAAACTTTGGATTGGGGCCCCCCCTAGCAAAACCCCGCCCACTACCAAGACCCCGCCTACTATCGGTGTGAATGTGTTTGAGGTGAAATATAAAATAGAAGAGGTAGGGGTTTAATTTTTTTTTACCATATTCTAACGGCACGGCTCTCCTCTCTGCGGCTTTTTCTCCTCTCTGCGGCGTTCTCTCTCCTCTCTGCGGCGCTCTCTCTCCGCTCTGCTGCTCTCTGTGGTCTCTCTGTGGTCACTCTATCCCCTCTCTGTGGTCACTCAGTCCCCTCTCTGTGGTCACTCAGTCCCCTCTCTGTGGTCACTCAGTCCCCTCTCTGTGGTCACTCTGTCCCCTCTCTGTGGTCCTCTGTCCCTCTCTGTGGTCTCTCTGTGGCTTTCTCTGTTCCCTCTTTGGCTCTCTCTGTGGCTCTCTTTGTCCCCCCTCTGTGGCTCTCTCTGTCCCCTCTGTGGTGTCTCTCTGTCCCCTCTGTGGTCTCTCTGTGGCTCTCTTTATCCCCTCTCTGTGGCTCTCTCTGTCCCCTCTGCGGCTCTCTCTGTCCCCTCTGTGGTCTCTCTGTGGCTCTCTTTGTCCCCTCTCTGTGGCTCTCTCTGTCCCCTCTGTGGCTCTCTCTTTACCCTCTGTAGCTCTCTGTGATCTCTCTGCCCCCTCTGTCGCTCTCTGTGGCTCTCTCTGTCCCCTCTGTGGCTCTCTCTGTCCCCTCTCTGTGGCCTCTCTGCTGCTCTCCCTGACTGTCTGCCCCCTCTTCCACCCTCCCTCCCCTTGTCTCCCCAGAATCTCAGGCGCTGCAGCTTCAGAATGTAATTTAAATGTGGTGGCCGCACTGGTCGGGGCCCGGGTGGCTGACTGGGAGGGGGGAGCGAGGGGGGCGGCTGGCGTCGGCGAACATGTTGGGCTCGGGCAGCTCATGGCGGGCGGGTCAGAGGAGGACTCGCTCCGGCCAGCCTGGGCTCGCTCTGCGGCTGCCACACGTGAGTCTCCTGTCCTCTTCCTCTCTCCTGCAGCAGATGGTGCAAGGCGCGCGCCGGACCAGCCGCGCGCCCGCACTTCCTACAGCTCCGCCTCCGCCTCCTTAGTCCTGCGGCTCCTTCCCCCAGCACGCCGCGGCCGCTTTGAATGAAAGATGAGGAGAGGGGGAGGGCCTGCTCACCGCCGCCTGCAGCGGGCCCCCTCCACCGCCGGGCCCGGTCGCGGTCGCACACTCTGCGACCGCGATCGTTACGCCCCTGTCTATAGATACTGCCTTTTAGCAATTATATAATTATTGCTAGGCATTATTATACTGTGTATGTTCATTTTTGGGTTTATTGCAATCTATATAGCAACAATTTTCATAAATCATTAGGTATGTGAAGTAATTCAGTTGTGTCAGTACTACCGTGGTATTTAAAGGGTTTCTCCAAGACTACAAAATATAGCTGATTTCGTCCAAAAAAATCACCACACCTGTCCACATGTTGTCTGTGATACTTCAATGAAGCTGAGCTGCAATACCAGGTACAAGCCATATGCAGCCGTCATGTTGTTTTTGTAATAAACAGTCTTGTTTTTCTAATCCTGGACAACCCTTTTAATCACCTATGCACAGGTGATAAATATCAGATTTCAGGGAATTTTACCACTGACACTTTAACAGTGATCCCCAAATCACTGGTTCCTTAGTTCCTTCTCTGTTCAATAGTGAGCATGTTGGTCCACCACACAATTCACTTCTATAGGGCTGATGTAGATAGTGCCCCTTAAGCTTCATAGACATGAATAGAGTGGTGGTTCAACATGTTCATTACCACTTCATTCAGAGAGGTTCTCATATCCTCTTTTCCCAGCATTTGGACCCCTGCAATTTCATCTTCATCACCTTTCTGTAAAATAAATCCTTTAAACCATTCTTTTTTTTTTCCAGGTACAATACAGTATGCCCTCCTAGCAGTATTCAAATAAATTACATGTTCTGTATTTAGGGCTGCAAACATTTTTTCAGAAAATTTTATTTAGAATGAATGAGTCTCAGATTTGAGCTCCATGTTGCCAACAAATCACTGAAAAACCTTGAAACTGCCACAATGGAGCATGGGAGATTGAGGTAGTCCATATGATTGCCCTGCAGAGGCCACTGGGGCCACATGGTTAGCATTCCAAAATGTATCAGTGATTGGCTAAGTGGGCCTTTTCTGGGGTTGCCAGCTCTAGGAAGTGAAGAGCAGTAGGGATTGTGCCAGAATGCTAGCAGCAATGGATTGGTGAGGGTAAGTATGTTTTGAGTTGTCTTTTTTACCCTTTGTGAACTTTTAAAATGTAATTTACTGAAAATCTCTTTAGGTCAACAGTAGGGATGAGCGAATTTTTCAAAAATTCGATTTGCCAGTTCGCCGAATTTTTCAGGAAAAATTCGATTCGATCCGAATGTATATGCATCGAATTACGTTAAAAAAACACCTATTTCCTGCCTCCTGAGAGCTTTTATAGTGAATTAGAACACTGTGCCTTGCAGTAACATGCATAGGGAGTGCTTTGGTAGCGAAATACTGTGAGTCCGTATGACATGCAGACAACATGCGTCTCTCTTAAAATCACAGCACACTTCACTTATTTGGGCAGTCACGGGGCCAAAACTGACCTAATAACTCAAGTATGAACTCAGCTTTACAGGTCGATGTTAGCGCCAAGAAGAAACCGACTCCTTTTACACTGTCGCCAGCTGATTCCACATCGATGTCAACACGTATACAAGTAGAGCCCACGTGACAAAGTGGAAACTGTATCCGCAGTAAGTTTGTGATGATGTCACTGATCTGTCAGAACAATAACACACAAAAAACGGATCCTGTCTGTGAAGCAAATGCCTTCACTCGGTCAGCATTTGCTCAATAATCCATCAGTATTGCTAATGCCAAAAAAAAAAAAAAACTGGAGTAGATCTAAAACAGAGATTTGTGTCCTGTACCCACTCCTGCTTTGGCTACCAAATCATAAGCCAATTCTGATGGTACCATAAAGGTCTTACAGCTGCTCCAGAGAGAGGATCCGTTGTGAGTCTCAATTTTCCTTCCTTTTCACAGATCAGAAGAAAGGTCAAATAAATGATGATCTCAGCCAGGCCGAAAGCCAAAATAGTGGACCAGTCATGAAGTGGGGAGGGTGGGAAAAGCATGAGAACTCCACAGAGTGGACCTATGAAATAGTGGTGAGCTGGAAGCTGCATGAGGAGACCAAAGAGTGGCCCAATGACAGGGTCTGAAGTTGGCAGCTGTATGAGGAGGCCACCGAGTGGCACAATGACCGAGTCTCGAGGTGGCGTCATCAGTAGAAAGCCACAGAAAGGCACAATGACAGAGTCTGGAGGTGGCAGATGCAGCAGCAGCAGCATGAGAAGGCCACTGAGTGGCAAAATGACAGAGTCTGTAGATGGCAGCAGTATTATGAGGCCACCGAGTGGCAAGGTGACATATTTTAGAGGTGGCGGCAGCACGCGGAGACCACAGACTGGCAAGGTAACATAGTGTGGAGATGGCAGCAGCATGGGGAGACCAGAGTGGCAAGGCGACATAGTGTGGAGATGGCAGCAGCATGAGGAGACCACAGAGTGGCAAGGTGACATAGTGTGGAGATGGCAGTAGCAGCAGCATCAGGAGAATACCACTGAGTGGCAAAGTGACATAGTGTAGAGATTGCAGCAGCAGGAGGAGACCACAGAGTGGCAAGGTGACATAGTTTGGAGGTGGCGGTAGCATCTGGAGGCCACAGAGTGGCAAGGTGACATAATGTGAAGATGGCAGTAGCAGCAGCATCAGGAGGATACCACAGAGTGGCAAGGTGACATTGTTTGGAGATGGCAGCAGCAGCTGCATCAGGAGACCACAAAGTGACCCGGTAACAGAGTGAGGTGGTGGGTGGAAATACCAGTACCCGCTGACGAAGGTGGGTGAAATAAGGAGCACTTGGCATCAGATGTGTAGCATCAGGCGGGTTGCCGCATCAAAGTAGTAGTGGAGGCAAGTAGTCAGAAGAAACTGGTCTCTTGGTGTTGCACCATGGATGATCTAGTCTGATGCCTCAGGAATTGGTGGTTTGAAATCCTGGCTGATCCATGCCTAATTCATCTTGACAAAGGTCAGTCTCTCCACATTTTGAGTGGACAGGCGAGTTCTTCTAACTATGGCCCCCGCCGCACTAAACACCCGCTCTGATGCCACACTACTGGCCGGGCAGGACAGCTTTTCCAGGGCAAACTCTGCTAGTTATGGCCTCAAATCCAGTTTGGCTACCCAGTAATCCAGCAGTTCTTCAATGTGGGGTGGCACAGCAGTCCAAGTATTCCACCACCTGCTGGTTCAGGTCCTGCTCCAGGTCCACCTGCTGCTGCTGGTGAGTAGTTTCTTAACTAGTGGGGTAAAGAAAGCTACTCATCAGTGACTATAGACTCAGGCTGCTGCTTATGGAGCTGGCACTGCTCCTGCCACCCCACCCCTCCCCAGCAGCCATGGCAGTGGAACGTGGGCACAAGAGGATGGATGATGGCGCAGATAGTCAGCTGCCAACTGACTACATAGGATGTATCTGTAGTAGTTTATTTTGTCCTCCCTCTCATTATGGTAGCGAGGGTCCAACAAGGTGGAGAGCCAGAAGTCATCCCTCTGCCGAATGGTGACTAATCGGCTGTCACTACGCAAGCAAGTGAGCCATTTGCATCGTGCCATTTGTGCAAGTGACTCAGAGGGACTCCCTGCCTCCAACTCCACTGCATATTGCCACGGTCTGTCCGGGTCCTCTGTCTCGTCTTCCTTATCGCCCTGTAGCTCCTATGGCTGCTCCTGCTCCTCCTATCCTGTCAGCTGAATAGAAAAAGCACCCATTTGGATACACATTGCCTGTGCTCCAATGTCCTCCTCCCCCTCATCTTACTTTTCCAGTTCAGCCCCCACAGGGCTCATGTGGCCGTGAGATTGAGGCGCCACGTCTCCTGACCCCTGACCAGCCATTGTTACCACATCTGTTCCAGGACATGAAGAAGTGGAATGACGTTGTTCATCCAGTAGTCCTGGCGACTGACAAATAACGTGGCGTCCTTCGATGGCTGACATCGAAGTTACACAGGGGAGTACTCCTATCCGCTTGCATCATCAAGAAATCATTGATGGACTTTCTCTGTTCATATAGTTGGTCCAACATATGGAGGGTGGAATTCCAACGGGTCAAAACGTCGCATATCAGCCTATGTTGAGAGATGCCGTTCTGCCGCTGCAACTCAAGGAGAGTGTGCTTTGCGGTGTATGAGTGGCTAAAGTGCAAGCAAAGTTTCCTGGCCACTTTTAGAATGTCTTGCAGATGGGTGGAAGACTTGAGGACCCACTTGACAACCAGATTGAACACGTATGCCATGCAGGGCAGATGGCTCAGCCTTCTTTGAACACTATGTTCTTCCCGTTGTCGGTCAGCATGGTTCAGATTTTCATTTTTCGCACAGAAAGCCAGGATTTGATTTCTTGATGCATCACACAGAGCAGTTCCTCCCTTGTGTGACTGCGTTCGCCAAGGCAAACCCAGTGCAGAACAGCGTGACACTGCTGAGCACTGCACATGTGGTATGCTGGAGGGGCACCCGGACTTGTCCCTGCAGTGGAGGCTGAGGACATGGTGAGGAGGCGGGATGGACATTGTCGCAGCGTGACCTGTCCAAGTTGCTGGTGTGGCTGTGCAGGAACCACATTCACCCAGTGGGCCGTAAAGGATATCTATTGTCCCTGATCGTAGTTACATCTCCACATGTCAGCGCTGCCGTGCACTTTGGCAGACACCGACAGTCTCAAGGACTGGCCCACCTTCTCTTCTACATGTGTGTGCAGGGCTTTTACTGCCTTTTTCGCAAAGAAATGGCAGCTTGGGACTCTCCACCTCGGCTCAGCACAAGCCATCAGTTCTCTGAAAGGTGCAGAGTCCACCACTTGGAAAGGGAGGGACTGAAGCACCAGCAACTTGGACAGGAGCACGTTCATATTCTGCACCGTTGGATGCATGCACACATACTGTTGTCTCTTGGCAATAACTTTGGTGATCGATTGCTGACGGAATGACTGACGAGGATGAGAAGATGGGATTGACGGACAGCTCCCTTCTGCTGAGGTGGTGGAGCCTTGACTGGCTAAAACTGGGTGCGTGCCACTGGGTGATGTAGCGGTAGCTGCAGCAGGATTGACCCCCACATCAGAGCCACGGTTCTCCCAGGCTACTTTATGGTGATGCTGCATATGTTGATGCAGGACCATGGTGCCAACATTGGCACCCTTCCCACGTTTCACTTTCTGCCCACATATTCTACATATGTCCATGTTGACCTCCTCCGGCGGCTTCACAAAAAACTGCCACACCTCCAAGTGCCTGATTTTCCCCCCAACACTACTCACTGGCTGACTGCTACCGCCGCTGCTTCCATGAACCTGTGCACCACTCCTTTCCAGGCAGGTAGACTGCTGCAAAGCGGATAGTCTAGTCCGTGCGCATTTGGCTCCCGACCTCCCACTGCTGCCACCCTGCTGACTCCCGCCCATGCTGGCGACTTGCTGGCTCAGCCACTGCCTGACGGACAAGCTGCCACCCTCTTCTCCTGAAGATGACGAAGCCCCTTCTTCACTAGTGTTGAGCGCGAATATTCGAATAGCGAGTTTTTATGCGAATATTGCAACTTCGAAAATTCAGGAATATTTAGAATATAGTGCTATATATTCATAATTTCGAATATTTGTCTATTTTTTATTTTTTCTTATCTGAACCCATTACCTGCTTCTTGCTTGTGGGCCAATGTGAGAAGGCTGCAATATCGTAGTCTGTAGTGAATTAGAATATTCTTCATTATTTAATTTATTTAATCTTATTATGAAAAATCGGCAATGTAATGTGCGCGTTAATCGAGTAAGGGCGGGTTATAGGCAACCTTCCTATTTGGTTGGCTTGCTAGAATTCCCAAATATGTAGAATATAGTGTGATATATGTTCGTAAAAACGAATATTCTTTTTTTTTTTTTTTCATCTGAACTCATTAGAGTAGTAAATATGTAATGGGTTCAGATGAAAAAAAAACTACGAATATTAGTTTTTACAAATATATATCACACGATATTTGGCATATTTGCGAATTCTAGCAAGTCAACCCAATAGGAAAGTTGCCTAAACCCCCCCTTACTTGATTAACGCGCATATTACATTGCAGATTTTTCGCATAAGCCAAAATAAATTAAATAATGAAGAATATTCTAATTCAGTCAGGATAAACCCAGGAAATTTCTAGCAGCTTGAAAAATGTAGCCAAAGTGATCTGCGCCTGTATTTCGCGTTATGAATTCGCATTATGCGATTTTTACAATGCCGATATTCACGAATATATGATAAATATTCTACTGAATATTCATGAAATATCGCAAATTCTAATATTGCCCCTGCCGCTATTCTTCACCTGGCTGCCAAGTGCGATCAGCTTCATCATCATCGAGTAATGTCTGCACATCACTGATGTCCTTCTCAACGGCCTCTGGGTCTGCTCCCGGGCAATGCGAACTAAGGGTTGTGTCTGACGAACCCACCGACTGTTGGCTGGGGGTATCTGATGTCACTTGGGATGACGTGGATGACCAAGTTAACCAATCAAGAACCGCTGGGTTGCTGGTCAAGACACGACCACTAGATGACATCGGGAGCTCAGGCCTCTTGCTGCGACTACTGCTGCTATGACCCCTTACTCTGCTGCGACCTTTGCTTGCGCCAGATACATTCAGGCCTCTGCTGCTCCTCTGTGCATGGCTTGGCACTTCTCTGTATGACATACTTGTAGCTGAACTAAACAAATTAAACGGAAATTAAAACACCCCTAACAGAGACAAATATATTTTATTTTTGTACTGAAATAGGCACCTAAACGCTTTCACCACAATTAGCTGCGGAAATGCACTGAGATATATTTTTCTTGTTGTACTAAAGTACGACCCTATACGCTTTGCCCAGAAAAAACTTAGAGTGAAGTGTGTATATATATTTTTTGAAGTACTGAAATACGCCCATATACGCTTTCAACAGAAATCACTGCAGCAGTGCACTGAGAATATATATTTCTTGTTGCACTGATATTGTCCACTATACGCTTTGACCAGAAAAAAAGTTGAGATTGAGGTGCGTATATATTTTTCTTGAAGTACTGAAATACGCCCCTATATGCTTTCACTAGAAATAACTGCAGCAGGGAGCTGAGAATATATATTTCTTGTTGGACTGAAATAGGACACTAAAAGCTTTGACCCGAAAAAAATTAAAGAGTGAAGTGCGTATATATATTTCTTGCGCTACTGAAATACGTCCCTATACGCTTTCACCATAAAAAACTGCAGCAGTGAACTGGGAATATATATTTCTTGTTGGACTGAAATAGGCCACTATACGCTTTGTCCAGAAAAAAATTAAAGATTGAAGTGCGTATATATATTTCTTGAAGTACTGAAATATGCCCCTATAAGCTTTCAACAGAAATCACTACAGCAGTGCACTGAGAATATATATTTCCTGTTGCACTAAAATTAGCCACTATATGCTTTGACCAGAAAAAAATGAGAGTGAAGTGCGTAAATATGTATCTTGAAGTACTGAAATACACCCTATATGCTTTCACCAGAAATAACTGCAGAAGTGACCTGAGAATATATATTTCTTGTTGGACTGAAATAGGCCACTATACGCTTTAAGAAATCAAAACAAAAAAACTTTATTGGTAATCATAAGGTTTAAAAACTATAGTGGCAAACCGCCAACTGGTATTAGCAACACGTAACAGGGGCAGAGGTGAACAGTGTGAACCTCTGTTTCCCTTAACGCTGAGTAGAATGGGGGTTATTACATATGCAGAGTATGTTTATTAGTCGCTCTCTGTGAGAGTGGCAGTCAGAGGTATTCAGTGGGACTAAGCTAATTGGTGGGGAGATAGCTGACCACACATTGTCCTGTCTATCTGTATCCTTCTACATTCAAAGCTGGATTAACCCCTTGGCCTGAGTTAACCACTGACCACTCTATCACAGGACTAACAGCTGAATGGGCTACTCTAGTTTCCTGACTAGAGTCTCACTCGGCGCGTTTCTTATGCTGGTGTGTGCGCGGGAACATATAGCAAACAAGCAAACAATGATGCCGCACGCTACTGATTGCGTGCAGCAATGCGTAGCCTCCGGCTCTCAGATGTCAATATGAGTGATCCCACCTTCCCAGAGTTCCTTTGCCCATGTCCTCAGTCCTCACACGTGTAGCCGCCATTTTAGGAAAATTGCGAGGAAATTCTCATTTGTTGCGAATCAAATATTTTTTTAAATTCTAAACGAATTCCACTTTGTCAGCTTCGATTTGCTCATCTCTAGTCAACAGCACTAGTGGTTTTATTAATGTGAGATTGCCTTTCTTAGTTTAGATTTTCTTGCTTGAAGGGATTTTCCAATTTTTTATACTGAGGCATTTCTTCATCCTATACTGATGCACCAAGGCCATATGCCAGATGAACATGTCATCAGTGGCCTAGGAAGACAATTTTGTATTTGAACAATCAAAGGAAGGATGGCCAGCACTCGCTCCAATTTGCACGCTGCACGGGAAAGGAGCAACCTCCAACGAACAGTAGAACAACAAGGCCCAGCTGCTGGGCCTTGTTGTTCGATAATTTAGTATTGACATGATCTTGGGCAGAACTGAGCTACATTGAGTTAAATAGTAACATAGTATATAAGACCGAAAAAAGACATTTGTCCATCCAGTTTGGCCTGTTTTCTACAAGTTGATCCAGAGGAAGGCAAAAAAACCCTGTGAGGCAGAAGCCAATTTTTCCCACTTAAGGGGAAAACATTCCTTCCCGAAGAGTTGTATGCACTCTTGCAGTCTGCTGTCACTCGATTAATAAAAATCAATCAGTAGCGCTACAAAAATCTGCCTAGCCTTAGCCTTGTACTGTATATTTATTGAAACGCTCACATACCCCTTTACTTCTCCGTGACTGTCAGACACTGAAGAGCAGATCTGGAAATGTTTTGTTGTAAACTAAAAAAGGTTGGAAAACCACAGAAAATCAGAACCTACAGTATAAAGTACCATTTTACCTTCTTCAAAATTACATGTGGTCATTGTTCAATGTGTCTGAGCATCAAATTATGCCTTCAGCAGCACATTGACTTGCCTTTTATGTTGGCCTTGACAGCTGTTGAAAACTGAGAGAAGAATGGTTTAGAACAGATCTTGAAATATAGGGCCTGCCTTACATGTGTACAGTTGTCAATTATGTTCAATGTCTATAATATAAGATGCAATTCTACAATAAAGCACTGAAAACCCAATTATTTCCTGTATGACAGATATGTCAGTAAGAAGATGTATAAAAGATGCCTGAAATGCAAAGTAATGAAACCTTCTTTCTGTATTAATGAAAGGCAAACTTGTACTGCAAAGATCACATCAATTTATTTTACGCACTTATATAGCACTACTATATTCCACAGCGCCACAGACATTAGCATCCAACTGTCCCCAATGAGGCTCACAATCTAAGGTCCCTATCAGTATATCTTTGGAGTGTGGGAGGAAACCCACGCAGACACAGGGAGATCATACAAACTCCAGGCAGATGTTGTCATTGGTTGGATTCGAACCTAGGATTGCAAGGTACCAATGCTAACCACTGAGCCACCGTGCTTCCCACATAAATGCATGATGTATAATAATTCAAGACTTTGCTAATTAATACTTTCTTTTACAAAGAGGCTTGAATCTAACTGAATATTCGGTATTAGAAGATATTGTTAATTGTGTATGAATCGGCCATTATATGAACTAGTATTCCAATGTCTTCAACTTTGATTAAAAGTGGGTTTACAATATTTTTGTCACTGGTTGTTCCTCTATATGGCCACAAATATAACATCAAATATATACAAAGGGTGCGACAACCTACTAGTTACAAATGGCTATTATTTCCCATGTCAAATATTTATTGGTATATCTTACAATTTCTGCAATTAATCTCCGGTCAAAAACTGAAATAAGAAAATATTTAAAGAGGCTCTGTCACCCGGATCACATACTGCCTGGTAGGGCCTGTCATTCTGATTAAAACAATACCTTTCTTTCGTCTGTACAATAAATAGCTGCAGAGAAATCTTTGTTTTTATTCATATGCAATTTTGCAATTGGAGCACAAGGAGGCGGGGCTGAATCCTTTGAGCACTGTTTTGTAACACTTTCTGTGCTCTGCGCACTCCCCCTACCCTTGATTAACAGGACTAGTCATTAGCATATTGAGGGCAGAGCTGTGTCCTGGTATCTACATATCATATACACTATGTACTATAGCTTCACCACACTGATATCTGCTCAGAAAGCTAATCTACATTCTACTGCTTTAACAGGCAGAATGTATGATTATAACGACAGCAGTAATATGTGATACATATAGTAACATAGTAACATAGTATATAAGACCGAAAAAAGACATTTGTCCATCCAGTTCGGCCTGTTTCCTACAAGTTGATCCAGAGGAAGGCAAAAAACCCCTGTGAGGCAGAAGCCAATTTTCCTCACTTAAGGGGAAAAAAAAATTCCTTCCCGACTCCAATCAGGCAATCAGAATAACTCCCTGGATCAACGACCCCTCTCTAGTAGCTATAGCCTGTAATATTATTACACTCCAGAAATAAATCCAGTCCCCTCTTGAATTCCTTTATTGTACTCACCATCACCACCTCCTCAGGCAGAGAGTTCCATAGTCTCACTGCTCTTACAGTGAAGAATCCTCTTCTATGTTTGTGTACAAACCTTCTTTCCTCCAGACGCAGAGGATGTCCCCTTGTCACAGTCACAGTCCTGGGGATAAATAGATGATGGGACAGATCTCTGTACTGACCCCTGATATATTTATACATAGTTATTAGATCTCCCCTCAGTCGTCTTTTTTCTAAAGTGAATAACCCTAATTTTGATAACCTTTCAGGGTACTGTAGATCCCTCATTCCAGTTATTACTTTAGTTGCCCTCCTCTGAACCCTCTCCAGCTCTGCTATGTCTGTCTTGTTCACAGGAGCCCAGAACTGTACACAGTACTCCATGTGTGGTCTAACCAGTGATTTGTAAAGTGGTAGGACTATGTTCTCATCACAGGCGTCTATGCCCCTTTTGATGCAACCCATTATCTTATTGGCCTTTGCAGTAGCTGCCTGACACTGGTTTTTGCAGCTTAATTTGCTGTTTATTAAAATTCCTAGATCCTTTTCCATGTCAGTGTTACCGAGTGTTTTACCATTTAATATGTACGGGTGACTTGCATTATTCCTTCCCATGTGCATAACTTTACATTTGTCAGTGTTAAACCTCATCTGCCATTTTTCTGCCCAAGCCTCCAATCTATCCAGATCCCTCTGTAGCAGAAAACTGTCCTCTTCAGTGTTAATTACTTTACACAGTTTAGTGTCATCTGCAAAAATAGATATTTTACTGTGCAGGCCTTCTACAAGATCATTAATAAATATATTGAAGAGAATAGGGCCCAATACTGACCCCTGAGGTACCCCACTAGTTACAGTGACCCAATCTGAGTATCTACCGTTAATAACCACCCTCTGTTTTCTGTCACTCAGCCAGTTACTTACCCACATACAGACATTTTCTCCCAGTCCGAGCATCCTCATTTTATATACTAACCTTTTATGAGGTACGGTGTCAAATGCTTTGGAGAAGTCCAGATATACGACATCCATTGATTCACCGCTGTCAAGTCTAGAACTTACCTCCTCATAGAAGCTGATTAAATTTGTTTGGCATGACCGATCACTCATGAAGCCATGCTGATATGGCGTTATTTGCTTATTTTCATTGAGATACTCCAAAATAGCATCTCTTAGAAACCCTTCAAACAGTTTACCAACAATAGATGTTAAACTTACCGGCCTATAATTTCCAGGCTCTGTTTTTGGACCCTTTTTGAATATTGGCACCACATTTGCTATGCGCCAATCCTGTGGAACATTCCCTGTTATTATAGAGTCCGTAAATATCAGAAATAATGGTCTGGCTATGACATCACTTAATTCCCTTAGGATACGGGGTGTATGCCATCCGGTCCTGGCGATTTGTCTATTTTAATCTTTTTAAGTCGCTGTTGTACTTCTTCCTGGGTCAGACAGGGCACTTTTAATGGGGATTTACTTTTACATTCTGCATTTCATCTGACAGTTTATTTTCCTCAGTGAATATAGTGGAGAAAAAATATTTAATAGTTTTGCTTTATCCTCGTCGCTTTCTGCAACACCCCCTCATTGCTATGTAGAGGGCCGACTCCTTCAGATTTATATTTTTTACTATTTATATAATTGAAGAACATTTTAGGGTTAGTTTTACTCTCTTTGGCAATTAATCTCTCGGTCTCTAGTTTGGCAAATTTTATTCGTTTTTACATATTCTATTTTTTTCCTTATAGTTTATTAGTGCTTCCTGACTCCCCTCCTGTTTTAGCAATTTATATGCTTTCTTTTTGTCATTTATTGCCTTCTTTACGGTTCCATTTATCCACATTGGTCTCTTATTGTTCCTTAGCCTTTTATTCCTATAAGGTATGTACCTCTCACAATTAGATGTTACAATGCTTTTAAAAATCTCCCATTTTATGGTTGTATTTTTATTTTTGAGGACTTTGTCCCAGTTAGTTAGGCCTATGGCCTCGCTTAGTTGGCTAAATTTTGCTTTTTTGAAGTTTGGTATTTTTGTTCCTCCCTTTAGAAACTCTCGTTTGAAGGATAATTGGAAGGTTATAACTTTATGGTCACTATTTCCCAGGTGTCCCCCAGCTTGTAAGAACGCAAAAAACATATATATCAAAGTGGTAACGCAATAGCTTAGTGGTATAGTGGTCTACCATTCATACAGAGATCTTAGGTTCAAGTCCCAGTAGAGTTTTAAGTTTTCTATCTGTTATAATTTTTTTTCTCTCTTATTTAAAATCATAGTAAATATCTGAAGAAGATAATGTTGAAGTCTCTACCAAGATTCAAACCTGGGAACTTTATATGCAAAACCAATCACTTAAAGAGGACTTTTCATGGGTTTATGTGTTAGAAACTAGTATGCTTACCAGATAGAGCTGCCCCAACAGATGCAAGCATTTTTATTTATAAAATACCGCCCAATTCCAGTGCTGTGTCCCCCGCAGCCAGGGAGAAGGTAAACTGTTCTTTCTCCCTGGATGTGATGCTCTCCACCGATATTGACATATCAGGCGCCAAAAAAACGGCGGACACAGTGCCGGAAAGGAGGGGAATTTTAGAAAAAAAAAAGTGCTCCCATCTGTAGGGGACTCCCTATCTGGTAAGCATACCAGTTTATAACACATAAACCCCTGAAAGGTCCTCTTTGACCACCAAGTTATAACATTACCACACAAAGATGTCTGTTTTTCCCATGCTTATAAACTAACACACATTACTGGTGTCTTTATAATCATACATTGTGCCTATGAATAAAGCAGTAATATGTATATTAGCTTTCTGAGCAGATCTTAGGCAACGTTCACACTAGCATTTTAGTTTTCCGGTATTGAGATTCGTCATAGGGGCTCTATACCAGAAAAAAAAGCTTCAGTTTTGTCCCCATTCATTGTCAATGGGGACAAAACTGAACAGAATGGAGTGCTCCAAAATGCATTCCGTTCCGTTCAGTTGCGTTCCCATACCAGAGAACAAACTGTAACATGTTGTAGTTTGCTTACCGTCCTGGGACAGAGAGCAAGATGGATCCAGCATGACCCCCAATGCAAGTCAATGGGGACCGATCTGTTTTCTCTGCCACAATAGAAAACGGATCAGTCCTCCATTGACTTTCAATGAAGTTCATGACGGATCTGTCTTGATAATGTTAGAGATAATACAACCGAATCCGTTGATAACAGATGCAGATGTTTGTATTATCAGTAATGGAAATGTTTTTGCTGAACTCTGCCGGATCCAGCAAAATAGCTAGTGTAAAAGTAGCCTTAGTGTGGTGAAGCTATAGTACCTAGGGTATATGATATTTATGTGCCAGCACACAGCTCTGCCCTCAGCCTGATGTCTAGTCTTGTCAATCAAGGGGACGGGAGTGTGCAGAGGGGTGTTACAAAGCAGTGCTCAAAGTATTCAGCCCCACCTCCTGGTTCTCTAATTGCTAATTTGCATATGAATAAAAGCTAAGATTTCTCTGCAGCTGTTTATCATACAGACAAAAGAAAGGTATTGTTTTATTTAGCACGATGAGCCCTGACAGGCAGTATGCCTGGTTTAATTGGGTCAAACCTGGTGACAGAGCTGCTTTAAGAATGGTTTCTGTGTCCAGATATTATTGTTACTCACTTGGTATAGTCCTGTTGTATTTTTGGTTCTGTCTCAGAATGCTTGCTTAAGAAAGTCCCCCATAGCTGTCATATTTAGCTGCCTATAAGGCTGCACCTTAGGTATGGCCTAAAAGGCAATAATGCCTTGGAATACCATGATAATGCAATGGATTATTTGTTGAAAGTGAAAGTCGTATGGATAGGCAAAATAAATAGTAACAGTTTTAAAAAGTTGTTAAAAACAAAGCTAAATACCTCCCTTGTGACACCATTAGTTGAGCAGTTAGATCCTACAAAAGATTTTGCAGATACGTTGTGGTAAAAGCCATCAACAGCTTTAATTTTGCTTAAGGAGAGGCATACAAGCTTAATGGTTATAGTGTCTGTGAAGGTACAAAAACAGTTGCTAGGCTGAGAACTAATGGTCTGGTCAGGTCAAATGGCTGTCTGCTTGAATCTGCATGCCACCTAGGGTCTTAGAGAATCAACTGCCTACAACAAGATATTCCACCTATGTGTTGATTTGCTGGGCAGCACCAGCAACTTGTATAGGATGCCCTGGTGCCCTTCCAGGGTATCTGCCATTACCCATTTCCAGAATACACCAGAACAAGCACACGTGTGTTGCTTTTCATATTTTACCCTTATTCTTTCCCTTCTGAAGACTATACGAAAAGCAAATATACGCAATACACCTGTATATTTCAGTCTTTTGTGTCTGCATTAAATTGGAAGTTCAATACTGTATGTCAATTTAGCTACAATTATTTGCTTTCAAGTTCCCTTTAATAGAAATTTACATTGTATCATAAAAGGGAAAGCAGGGCATCCAAAATGGATTTTAAAATGTTTTAACAGATTCTGTAGCTCATGATAACCCAGAGCAAACCATTATAAGGCATACATTCTTGCAGCCAGGCTCTCCTGTACATGTATACAAGAGATGGGAAGTTGATAACCCTGCTGGGAGTGAAAGCAATCAGCATTTTCCATGTACGCCTATTAATCACGGACCAATTTCTTTGCACGGCAAGCTGGGAGAATTCTTAGGAGATAGGACATATTGTATTTTGTCCCTGTTATGTCACTACACCTAAATCTGGAGAAGTGTAAATAGTTGTAAACTTGTAAACCAAATGGTTTGATGTATGACTTGTCAGGAAGAGTCAAACATTTTAAAAAGTGCTAAAATGGTGTACTGTAGTTTGGATTGTAAATCCTGGTCAAGAAAGAACAGATTTTCAGTTATCTATTACATTGGAAGTTACCGGTACTTATTTGCTTCTCTTGTAATATTTTTTTACTGATAATTACATTAGTTTTCATAGTTTTTGTATTCAGATTTTTGTGTTAGAAATTAGACTATTCTTTTACTAATGTATGTATTAGATGATAGCTGCCATGTACATATTTCAAAGGCCCATGGCTCTATTTGTGATGTGGTCACATATAGCTCTGGAGCAATACATCTAAAGTATTTATGTTACCATGTAATGCATTATATTAAAAACCTATCATGCATACAGTACTTTCCCAGGGAGTGTTTTGATGGATCTCAACAAGAATAATCAGTAGCCTAGTAAGAGTGTCTTATAGGATATTACTCTCAACTTATGTAACATAAAGTTTAGTTGAAAATAATGTGCAAAACACAGTTTATCAGACAGTACAAATCCTAATGGATCTCCTCATTTTTCACTCTTAACTATGTCACAGATGTATGGCTTTTTCCAAGCAGATCCTCAAATTGCAGCAGTTGGAGCAATCATCTATTGTTAAAAAGATGTGTGGATTGACAAACTGAAACTAGCTTGGAGAAGAAAAAGGGGTTGCTCAAGAATAGGGATGAGCGAACCCGAACTGTATAGTTCGGGTTCGTACCGAATTTTGGGATGTACGGGACATGGACTCGGACCCGAAAATTTTCCAAAAAGTTCGGGTTCGGGTTTGTTGTTCGGCGATTTCTTCCCGCTTTCTGAAGGGCTGCCCAGTAGCCAATCAGCTAGCGTTTTACTTCTTGCCCTACGAAGCTATCACAGCCATGCCTACTAATGGCATGGCTGTGATTGGCCAAGTGCAGCATGTGACCCAGCCTCTATTTAAGCTGGAGTCACATAGCGCCGCACGTCACTCTGCTCAGATTAGTGTAGGGATAGGACGTAGCTGCTGTGAGGGTGAGATTAGGCAGGGAAAACTCAGCAAAAACACCTAATGAAGTGATCGATCTACAGCTGTTAATCATTCAACTTCTGCTAGTCAATTGCTCACTGGTTTTTAGGCTGCACAGAGCGTTTTTCTGTCACTTTTTTCTGGGGTGATCGGTGGCCATTTTGTGTCTTGTGGTGCACAAGCTGCCACCAAGTCCATCAATCCATCAATACTAGTTTTTTCTTTTGCTATATCCTACATCAGGGGCTTTGCTGTGCTTATTGTCACCCCTAGAAACTCAGGATAGAAATTTCTATATTTTATAGAGGGGTAAATTCAATTGCCAAAATAGAAATCCCCTAAATCTGGTGTTCCAGCTGTGGCTAGCCAAATGTAATACTGGATGATGTCTGGTAAAGGATAGATTTTTTTTCTGTGGTGAAATTCAATTGCCAAAATAGCAATCCCCTAAATCTGGTGTCGCAGCAGTGGCTGGCCAAGTTTTATAGTGTCCGGCAAAGGATAGATATTTTTCTGGGGTGAAATTAAATTGCCAAAATAGCAATACCGTAAATCAATGGTTTCAGCTGTGGCTGGCCAAGTTTAATAGTGTCTGGCAAAAGATATTTTTTTTTCAGTGGTGAAATTCAATTGCCAAAATAGCAATACCATAAATCAGTGGTTATAGCTGTGGCTGGCCAAGTTTAATAGTGTCCGGCAAAGGATATATTTTGTTCTGGGGTTAAATTCAATTGCCAAAAAAGCAATACCGTAAATCAGTGGTTTCAGCTGTGGCTGGCCAAGTTTAATAGTGTCCGGCAAAGGATATATTTTTTCTGGGGTGAAATTCAATTGCCAAAATAGCAATACCATAAATCAGTGGTTTTAGCTGTGGCTGGCCAAGTTTAATAGTGTCCGGCAAAGGATAGATAATTTTCAGGGGTGAAATTCAATTGCCAAAATAGCAATAACGTAAATCAATGGTTTCAGCTGTGGCTGGCCAAGTTTAATAGTGTCCGGCAAAGGAGAGATAATTTTCTGGGGTGAAATTCAATTGCCAAAATAGCAATACGCTAAATCTGGTGTCCCAGCAGTGGCTGGCCAAGTTTAATAGTGTCCGGCAAAGGATAGATTTTGTTCTGGGGTGAAATTCAATTGCCAAAATAGCAATCCGCAAAATCTGGTGTCCTAGCAGTGGCTGGCCAAGTTTAATAGTGTCCGGCAAAGGATAGATTTTGTTCTAGGGTGAAATTCAATTGCCAAAATAGCAATACCATAAATCAGTAGTTTCAGCTGTGGCTGGCCAAGTTTAATTGTGTCCAGCAAAGGATATATTATTTTCTGGGGTGAAATTCAATTGCTAAAATAGCAATACCATAAATTAGTGGCTTCAGCTGTGGCTGGCCAAGTTTAATAGTGTCCGGCAAAGGAGATATTTTGTTCTGGGGTGAAATTCAATTGCCAAAATAGCAATACCATCTGGTGTTCCAGCTGTGACTGGACAAGTTTCATAGTGTCCATCATAGGATATATTATTTTCTGGGGTGAAAATCAGTTGCAAGAATATAAACACCCTAAATATGGTGTTCCAGCTGTGATTGGACAAGTTTAATAGTGTCCGGCAAAGGATATTATTTTTTCTGGAGTGAAATTCAATTGCCAAATAGCAATAACATAAATCAGTGGTTTGAGCTATGGTTCGCCAAGTTTAATAGTGTACGTCAAAGGATATATTTTTTTCTGCGGTGAAATTTAATTGCCAAAATAGCAATACCGTAAATCTGTTGTTCCAGCTGTGACTGGACAAGTTTCATAGTGTCCGTCAAAGGATATATTATTTTCTGGGGTGAAATTCAGTTGCAAAAATAGAAATACTGTAAATCTAGGGTTGCAGCTGTGACTGGACAAGTTTCATAGTGTCCGTCATAGGATATATAATATGTTATGCGGTGAAATTCAGTTGCAAAAATAGAAATACCGTAAATCTGGTGTCCCAGCAGTGGCTGGCAAAGTTTAATAGTGTCTGGCAAAGGATAGATAATTTTCTGGGGTGAAATTCAATTGCCAAAATAGCAATACTGTAAATCAGTGGTTTCAGCTGTGGCTGGCCTAGTTTAATAGTGTCCGGCAAAGGATATGTTCTGTGCTGGGATGAAATTCAATTGCCAAAATAGCAATACTGTGAATCTGGTGTCCCAGCAGTGGCTTGCCAAGTTTAATAGTGTCCGGCAAAGGATATATTATTTTCGGGTGGTGAAATTCAATTGCCAACAGGAGGGCAGGGAGAAAGACTGTGTGGACGACAATGCAGCGGACGATGAGGTTCTAGATCCCACATGGAATAAAGCTCGTGCCACTGACTTTCATAGTTCAGAGGTAGAGGCAGTGGTGAGACCAAGCCAACAGCGTAGCCAAAGAGGGAGCAGGGGACAAAAGCAGAACAGCTGCCACCAAGAGAGTTCGCCTTCTATTGGCCACCGCCACCAGGGACCGAGCACCCCAAAGGCAGCTTCAAGGAGTTCCCTGGCATGGCACTTCTTTAAACAATGTGCTGACGATGCCTGAAGCGAGGCATTAACGTTCTGAACCTTAGCACAACCTGCATGACCAGGCATCTACAGGCAAAGCATGAACTGCAGTGGAGTAAACACCTTAAAAACAAGGAACTCAGGCTCCCTCTTCTGCTGCTGCCTCGGCCTCTTCCTCCGCCTCGGGAGGAATGTTGGCACCTGCCGCCCACCAAACATAGGATGTGCCACTAACACCACCACCTCCTTCACCAAGCATCTCCACCATGTCACACGGCAGCGTTCGGCTCTCCATCTCACAAACCTTGGATTTCTAAACTACTGGCCTTTGAAATGCTGTCATTCAGGCTGGTGGACACAGACAGCTTCAAACAGCTGATGGTGATGGCTGTCCCACAGTATGTTGTTCCCAGCCGCCACTACTTCTCCAAGAGAGCCGTGCCTTCTCTGCACAACCAAGTATCCGATAAAATCAAGTGTGCACTGCGCAACGCCATCTGTGGCAAGGTCCACCTAACCACAGATACGTGGACCAGTAAGCACGCCCAGGGACGCTATATCTCCCTAACTGCACACTGGGTAAATAAAGTGGCGGCTGGGCCCCAGGCGGAGAGTTCTTTGGCGCATGTCCTTCCGCCGCCAAGGATCGCAGGGCATCATTCTTTGCCTCCTGTAGCCTCCTCCTCCTACTTGGTTTTCTCCTCCTCTTCTTCCACCTGCTCATCCAGTCAGCCACACACCTTCACCACCAACTTCAGCACAGCCTGGGGTAAACGTCAGCAGGCCGTTCTGAAACTCATATGTTTGGGGGACAGGCCCACACCGCGCACGAGTTGTGGCAGGGTATTGAACAACAGACCGATAAGTGGTTTCTGCTGGTGGGCCTCAAGCCCGGCCTAGTGGTTTGCGATAATGGGCGAAATCTCGTCGTAGCTCTGGGACTAGCCGGTTTGACGCACATCCCTTGCCTTGGCGCATGTGCTGAATTTGGTGGTGCAGAAGTTCCTTCACAACTACCCCGACATGTCAGAGCTGCTGCATAAGGTGCGGGCCGTCTGTGAGCGCTTCCGACGTTCTTATCCTGCTGCTGCTCGCCTGTCTGTGCTATAGCGTAACTTCGGCCTTCCCGCTCACCGCCTCATATGCGACGTGCCCACCAGGTGGAACTCCACCTTGCACATGCTGGAGAGACTGTGCGAGCAGCAGCAGGCCATAGTAGAGTTTCAGCTGCAGCCCGCACGGGTCAGTCGCACTGCGGAACAGCACCACTTCACCACCAATGACTGGGCCTCCATGCGAGACCTGTGTGCCCTGTTGCGCTGCTTTTGAGTACTCCACCAACATGGCCAGTGGCGATGACGCCGTTATCAGCATTACAATACCACTTCTATGTCTCCTTGAGATAACACTTAGGGCTATGATGGAAGAGGAGGTGGCCCAAGAGGAGGAGGAGGAAGAGTGGTCATTTTTAGCACTTCAGGCCAGTCTTTTAGAAGTGGCTCAGAGGGAGTTTTTTTGCAACAGCAGAGGCCAGGTACAAATGTGGCCATCCAGGGCCCCCTACTGGAGGACGAGGAGGATGAGGAGGTGGAGGAGGATGAGGATGAAGCATGTTCACAGTGGGGTGGCACCCAACGAAGTTCGGGCCCATCACTGGTGCGTGGCTGGGGGGAAACGGAGGACGATGACGATACGCCTCCCACAGAGGACAGCTTGTCCTTACCTTTGGGCAGCCTGGCACACATGAGCGACTACATGCTGCAGTGCCTGCGCAACGACAGCAGAGTTGCCCACATTTTAACGTGTGTGGACTACTGGGTTGCCACCCTGCTGGATCCCCGGTACAAAGACAATGTGCCCACCTTACTTCCTGCACTGGAGCGTGATAGGAAGATGCGCGAGTACTATCGCACGTTGCTAGACGCGCTACTGAGAGCATTCCCAAATGTCACAGGGGAACAAGTGGAAGCCCAAGGTGAAGGCAGAGGAGTAGCAAGAGGTCGCAAACGCAGCTGTGTCACGGCCAGCTCCTCTGAGGGCAGGGTTAGCATGGCAGAGATGTGGAAAAGTTTTGTCACCACGCCACAGCTAACTGCACCACCACCTGATATGGAACGTGTTAGCAGGAGGCAGCATTTCACTAACATGGTTGAACAGTACGTTTGCACATCCCTCCACGTACTGACTGATGGTTCGGGCCCATTCAACTTCTGGGTCTCCAAATTGTCCACGTGGTCAGAGTTAGCATTTTATGCCTTGGAGGTGCTGGCCTGCCCAACGTCCAGCGTTTTGTCTGAAAGTGTATTTAGCATGGCAGGTGGCGTCATTACTGACAAACGCTGCCGCCTGTCCACAGCCAACGTGGACAAGCTGAGGTTTATATAAAAAATGAACCAGGCATGGATCCCACAGGACCTGTCCATCCCTTGTGCAGAATAGACATTTATAACTACCTCCCCTTAACCATATATTCTTGTACTCCAGGGCACCTCTTTATTGAATCCTCTTCTTTTAATTTTACCATTATTTTGCGGGGCAACCCAAAGTTGAATGAACCTCTCCTCCATCTGGGTGCCAGGTGCCTGAGTCTGTGAATGAGGCCTGTGGCACTGCAGGCAGACATGAATCCTTTTTGGCTGTGATGAGAACATAAACTCCCATAGAATTCCCACCTGATGCCACCACAACCTCCTATTCCACCTCCTCCTCCTCCAAGTTACCAAATGATATTGGTTAATTTTTATTTATTTTATTTTAGGTCATTTCCCTATCCATATTTGTTTGCAGGGGATTTACCTACATTTTGCTGCCTTTTGCAGCCCTCTAGCCCTTTCCTGGGCTATTTTACAGCCTTTTTAGTGCCCAAAAGTTCGGGTCCCCATTGACTTCAATGGGGTTGGGGTTCGGGTTCGGGGTGAAGTTCGGGTCGAGTTCGGATCCCAAACCCGAACATTTTCGGGAAGTTCGGCCGAACTTCTCGAACCCGAACATCCAGGTGTTCGCTCAACTCTACTCAAGAATGTTTGAGAGCCCCTTGCAGTGAAGCCAGGGACCATGAGACAATTACCAAGTCCGCATTTGTTGGTTTATGATTAATGGCTTTTGCGCTTCCTACAATGGCATTGTAGGTCTCTGAGATGCTGCTCCTTGCCACAGTCTACCCTACCTCTACCCCATGTGTGAGGTTGTAACAGCCACGTAGCTTGGGTGCTGCAGTGCACCTCTGGTATGTACCTTGTGGCCACTACTATTACTCTTTATCACAGCTAATCTTCCAAGAACCCACTGGGCTTTTATCTGTCCCGGTTGAGCACACCAGCCGAGTCATTTTGCTGAACTTGAATGAAAAGTCCTTTCTCAAGAGGTCAGGGGGTCCAGTGTCTAACTTTCCAATAATGTCTCTTCCTCCACATCTCTGAGCTGGTGTTTCTATAGTCAATAATGATCCAGCAATAGCTCCTAAAAGTATATTTCTCATTGCTTTCTGGCTTCTTTTCCAGGGACAACTCTCAGGCCTACTAGTGCAATACCACTCAGAACTCTGGATCTTCTGGTTGCTCAGATTAGCTGACTGAGAGTCTCATGGTCCCACTGGATCATTCTGTAATGCTCCACTTAGGTTCTCTATCAACAGGTGCTAATATGTCGCTTTTTCGTATTGTCGCAGCTTTAACCAGTCCCCGACCGCCGTACGCAGGATTGCGTCCTGCGGGCGGCCGGGATCTTCTGTTTGGACGCGCTGGGGCGTCATCTCGCGAGACGCGAGAGTTCCTGTGAAGCGCGGCTCGAGAGTTGGACTACAGCCTGCCAGCGATGATCAATCGCTGGCAGGCTGTAGATGCAATATAAATCGCATCAAACAGCTATATCAGACGCTGTTTTATGAACAGCGTCTGATATAGCTGCTACCTGGTCCTCTGGTGGTCCCATTTTCTGGGATCGACCACCAGAGGACCAGGTAACTACAGTAAAAGTTGCACCAAACACTACACTAACCCCCCACCCCCTCACCTATTAACCCCTTGATCACCCCATCTAGACCCCTGATCAGTTCACCCCCTGTCATTGATCACACCCCTTGTAAGGCTCCATTCAGACGTCCATATGTGTTTTGCAGATCCGTGGATTCACGGATCCGCGGATCCGATCCACGGATCCTCAAAACACGGACACCGTGAACTATATAGAAAATGCTTTTTCTTGTCCGCAATTGCGGACAAGAATAGGACATGTTCTATATTTTTGTGAACGGAAGTGCAGACCGGAAGCGCGGATCCGTAATTCCGGATCCGAGCGGGACAAAGTCTGTCCCCATAGAAATGAATGGGTCCGCAATTCCGCTCCGCAAACAGAATTTCGGACGTGTGAATGGGGCATAAGGGTCCCTTATCACCGCCAGTTAGTTAGCTACTTGTTAGGTAGCTAGCGCCCAGCCCACCGCCCCGCAGTCACTGATTTTGGCAGAGATTTTTCATCCACATTGATCGATGCGAATGAAAAAATCTGTGCCGTTCATTTTTTTTTCAGCGCAGAGGCTGAACGGAAAAAAAATCTCATTACCCGTATGCTGCCACCACAACCTCCTATTCCACCTCCTCCTCCTCCAAGTTACCAAATGATATTGGTTAATTTTTATTTATTTTATTTTAGGTCATTTCCCTATCCATATTTGTTTGCAGGGGATTTACTCTACATTTTGCTGCCTTTTTGCAGCCCTCTAGCCCTTTCCTGGGCTATTTTACAGCCTTTTAGTGCCCAAAGTTCGGGTCCCCATTGACTTCAATGGGGTTGGGGTCGGGTTCGGGTGAAGTTCGGTCGAGTTCGGATCCCAAACCCGAACATTTTCGGAAGTTCGGCCGAACTTCTCGAACCCGAACATCCAGGTGTTCGCTCAACTCTACTCAAGAATGTTTGAGAGCCCCTTGCAGTGAAGCCAGGGACCATGAGACAATTACCAAGTCCGCATTTGTTGGTTTATGATTAATGGCTTTTGCGCTTCCTACAATGGCATTGTAGGTCTCTGAGATGCTGCTCCTTGCCACAGTCTACCCTACCTCTACCCCATGTGTGAGGTTGTAACAGCCACGTAGCTTGGGTGCTGCAGTGCACCTCTGGTATGTACCTTGTGGCCACTACTATTACTCTTTATCACAGCTAATCTTCCAAGAACCCACTGGGCTTTTATCTGTCCCGGTTGAGCACACCAGCCGAGTCATTTTGCTGAACTTGAATGAAAAGTCCTTTCTCAAGAGGTCAGGGGGTCCAGTGTCTAACTTTCCAATAATGTCTCTTCCTCCACATCTCTGAGCTGGTGTTTCTATAGTCAATAATGATCCAGCAATAGCTCCTAAAAGTATATTTCTCATTGCTTTCTGGCTTCTTTTCCAGGGACAACTCTCAGGCCTACTAGTGCAATACCACTCAGAACTCTGGATCTTCTGGTTGCTCAGATTAGCTGACTGAGAGTCTCATGGTCCCACTGGATCATTCTGTAATGCTCCACTTAGGTTCTCTATCAACAGGTGCTAATATGTCGCTTTTCGTATTGTCGCAGCTTTAACCAGTCCCCGACCGCCGTACGCATGGATTGCGTCCCGCGGGCGGCCGGGATCTTCTGTTTGACGCGCTGGGCGCCATCTCGCGAGACGCGAGAGTTCCTGTGAAGCGCGGCTCGAGAGTTGGACTACAGCCTGCCAGCGATGATCAATCGCTGGCAGGCTGTAGATGCAATATAAATCGCATCAAACAGCTATATCAGACGCTGTTTTATGAACAGCGTCTGATATAGCTGCTACCTGGTCCTCTGGTGGTCCCATTTTCTGGGATCGACCACCAGAGGACCAGGTAACTACAGTAAAAGTTGCACCAAACACTACACTAACCCCCCACCCCCTCACCTATTAACCCCTTGATCACCCCATCTAGACCCCTGATCAGTTCACCCCCTGTCATTGATCACACCCCTTGTAAGGCTCCATTCAGACGTCCATATGTGTTTTGCAGATCCGTGGATTCACGGATCCGCGGATCCGATCCACGGATCCTCAAAACACGGACACCGTGAACTATATAGAAAATGCTTTTTCTTGTCCGCAATTGCGGACAAGAATAGGACATGTTCTATATTTTTGCGGAACGGAAGTGCAGACCCGGAAGCGCGGATCCGTAATTCCGGATCCGAGCGGGACAAAGTCTGTCCCCATAGAAATGAATGGGTCCGCAATTCCGTTCCGCAAACAGAATTTCGGACGTGTGAATGGGGCATAAGGGTCCCTTATCACCGCCAGTTAGTTAGCTACTTGTTAGGTAGCTAGCGCCCAGCCCACCGCCCCGCAGTCACTGATTTTGGCAGAGATTTTTCATCCACATTGATCGATGCGAATGAAAAAATCTGTGCCGTTCATTTTTTTTCAGCGCAGAGGCTGAACGGAAAAAAATCTCATTACCCGTATGCTCAATATACGGAGAATCGCAGAAACTCCTAATGCTGGCCATACGTGTAATGACTGCGGAGACCCTCAAATGCCAGGGCAGTACAAAAACCCCACATGTGACCCCATTTTAGAAAGAAGACACCCCAAGGTATTCTGTGAGGGGTATGGCGAGTTCATGGAAAATTTTATTTTTGTCACAAGTTAGTGGAATATGAGACTGTAAAAAAAAAAAAAAACAATTTCCGCTAACTTGTGCCAAATTTTTTTTCTGTAAACT
This sequence comes from Bufotes viridis, assembly GCA_033119425.1. NCBI lineage: Eukaryota > Metazoa > Chordata > Amphibia > Anura > Bufonidae > Bufotes > Bufotes viridis. The sequence goes on along the minus strand of CM065593.1, from coordinate 156,067,611 downwards.
CGCCATGCCCCTCACAGAATACCTTAGGGTGTCTTCTTTCCACAATGGGGTCACATGTGGGGTATTTATACTGCCCTGGCATTTTAGGGGTCCTAAAGCGTGAGAATCCAAATGCGTAAAAATGGCCTGTGAAATCCTAAAGGTACTCATTGGTTTTAGGGCCCCTTTGCGCATCTTGGCTGCAAAAGTGTCACTCATGTGGTATCGCCGTACTCAGGAGAAGTAGGGCAATGTGTTTTGGGGTGTATTTTTACATATACCCATACTGGGTGTGAGAAATATCGCTGTAAACGACAACTTTTACATTTTTTATTCAAAGTTGTCAATATACAGAGATATTTCTCTCACCCAGCATGGGTATATGTAAAATACACCTCAAACACATCGCCCTACTTCTCCTGAGTACGGCGATACCACATGTGTGACACTTTTTGCAGGCAAGATGCGCAAAGGGGCCCAAATTCAATGAGTACCTTTAGGAGGGCATTTTACGCATTTTTCTTCTCACGCTTTAGGGCCCTAAAATGCCAGGGCAGTATAAATACCCCACATGTGACCCCATTTTGGAAGAAGACACCCCAAGGTATTCGCTGAGAGGCATAATGAGTTCATGAAAAATTTAACTTTTGTCAAAAGTTAGCGGAAAGGGAGACTTTGTGAGAAAAACAATAAAAATCAATTTCCACTAACTTGTGCCAAAAAAAATATTCTATGAACTCGCCATGCCCCTCATGGAATACCTTAGGGTGTCTTCTTTCAAAAATGGGGTTACACGTGGGGTATTTTTACTGCCCTGGCATTTTAGGGGCCCTAAAGCGTGAGAAGAAAAATGCGTAAAATGCCCTCCTAAAAGGTACTCATTGGAATTTGGGCCCTTTGCGCATCTTGCCTGCAAAAAGTGTCACACATGTGGTATCACCGTACTCAGGAGAAGTAGGGCGATGTGTTTTTGGTGTATTTTTACATATACCCATGCTGGGTGAGAGAAATATCTCTGTATATTGACAACTTTGAATAAAAAATGTAAAAAGTTGTCATTTACAGCGATATTTCTCACACGCAGCATGGGTATATGTAAAATACACCCTAAAACACATTGCCCTACTTCTCCTGAGTACGGCGATACCACATGAGTGACACTTTTTGCAGCCAAGATGCGCAAAGGGGCCTAAAACCAATGAGTACCTTTAGGATTTCACAGGCCATTTTTATGCATTTGGATTCTCACACTTTAGGGGCCCCTAAAATGCCAGGTGAGTATAAATACCCCACATGTGACCCCATTTTGGAAAGAAGACACCCCAAGGTATTCCGTGAGGGGCATGGTGAGTCCACAGAATTTTTATTTTTGGCACAAGTCAGCGGAAATTGTTTTTTTTTGTTTTTTTGTTTTTTACAAAGTCTCATATTCCACTAACTTGTGACAAAAATAAAATTTTACATGAACTCACCATACCCCTCACAGAATACCTTGGGGTGTCTTCTTTCCAAAATGGGGTCACATGTGGGTATTTATACTGTCCTGGCATTTTAGGGGCCCCTAAAGGGTGAGAAGAAGTCTGGAATCCAAATGCGTAAAAATGCCCTGTGAAATCCTAAAGGTACTCTTTGGTTTAGGGCCTTTGCACCCAGGCTGCAAAAAGTGGCACACATGTGGTATCGCCGTACTCAGGAGAAGTAGGGCAATGTGTTTGGGGTGTATTTTATATATACCCATACTTTGTGTGAAAAATATCTCTGTAAACGACAACTTTAAAAAATTTTATACAAAGTTGACAATTTACAGAGATATTTCTCTCACCCAACATGGGTATATGTAAAAATACACCCCAAAACACATTGCCCTACTTCTCCTGAGTACGGCGATACTACATAAGTGCCGCTTTTGCAGCCTGGTGCGCAAGAAGCCCAAATTCCAACAAGTACCTTTAGGTTTTACATGGCGGCTCACAATTTAGCCTCGCCCAAAATGCCAGAACAGTAAACACACCCCACAAATGACTCCATTTCGGAAAGTAGACACCCCAAGGTATTCACTGAGGGGCATAGTGAGTCCGTCTGAGATTTTTTTTTTTGCCAGAAGTTAGCAGAAATTGAAACTTTTTTTTTTTTTTTCTCAGAAAGTGTCAAATTCCGCTAACTTGTGAAAAAAATGAAATGATACATGAACTCACCAAGCCCCTCCGCGAATACTTTGGGGTGTCTTCTTTCTAAAATGGTGTAATTTGGGGATATTTATACTATCCTGGCATTCTAGCACCTGAAGAAACATGACAGGTGCTCAGAAAGTCAGAGCTGCTTCAAAATGCTCGAAATTCACTTTTTGCACCATAGTTTGTAAACGCTATAACTTTTACCCAAACCAATAAATATACACTTATTCGATTTTTTTTATCAAAGACATGTAGAACAATAAATTTAGAGAAAATTTATATAGAAATGTAGTTTTTTTGAAAAATTTTACAACAGAAAGTGAAAAATGTCATTTTTTTGCAAAAATTTCGGTAATTTTTGATTAATAGCAAAAAAAGTAAAAATGTCAGCAGCAATGAAATACCACCAAATGAAAGCTCTATTAGTGAGAAGAAAAGGAGGTAAAATTCATTTGGGTGGTAAGTTGTATGACGGAGCAATAAACGGTGAAAGTAGTGTAGTGCGGAATTGTAAAAAGTGGCCTGGTCATTAAGGGTGTTTAAGCTAGGGGGGCTGAAGTGGTTAAACCTCAACCATTCAAAACAATGAGGATGGGCACCATGTGGCTACTGGAATTTTGGCATACAATTCCAGCAGCAAAATACAGCAAATGAACAGACCCTAATGTTGACCAAATGTCTCAGCTCAGAGTGCAAATGGATTAATGATCCAGCATCTGAGGGCCATACAGAGTTAGAGCTCATGGAGGGCTGCTTTGTTAGAAACATATGCCTGCTACAGCCAATCACAGTCTGCAGCAGTGACCTGCTCCCCTTGCTTCACAACAACTGGTCACCACTGAAGCCTATGATTGGCTGCAGCTGTCAAGTAACAGATATATTTTTCAGTGCTGCAGGGAGAAGAAAAGACGGCCAGGGAGTGTCAGGCATTGAATCCAGTGGTAGAGACCTGGTAAGCATGATCACCCCTGTATTTATATTGGACAACCCCTTTAAGTAGCTCATGAGATATTTTTGTGGTGTGGTAGTGTGAAGCAGGATTTAAGTCTCCTGATATCAGAAAGCTTCAAAAAAGTGCACAGTGTGGACAAGCAGCAGAGAAAGAAAGCAGGATGCTTGACTGTATAGCTAAAGGTATAAATAGAAACGTGTGCAGAGATAGGCTTCAAAAATGGTGGAGGGTCGCAAGCATAAAACATACTAGCATAGATTTGGAAAACATAATCTGTATAGCCTAGGGAAAGGGGGACATGATCGAAACCTTTAAATGTGTTTAATAAGGTTCTTAATAAGTAGCTAAACACAAGAACAAGGGGGGGCACAATCTGAAATTAGCTGGGGGTAAGATCAGAAGCAATGTCAGGAAATATTATTTTATTTAAAAAATAGTTAAAGCTTGGAACAAACTTCCAGTAGATGTGATTGGGAAATGTACAGTAAGTGAATTTAACCACATCTCAATTCTGAGATAAAAAATAAATAACATAAGGGCAGACTAAATGGCCCGGTGGTATTTTTCTGCCTTCATTCTTCTATGTTTCTATCAATTTTGCAACTTTTGACTGAATCTGAGCAGAAAATATAGCTTGATTGTAGACTTTTATAAGTCAACCTCCTCAAGAGTGTTTTTGAACAAATCTAAAGTGTTTATTCTTTATCAAGGAAATAATTCTGCAATCATCCTTTTTTTTTAGTTTTTGCTCTTCTAGTTCTTTTGCTGTATCTGCACTCTACAGTGCATTTCTTCTTTTGTTAAGGGGTTGTCAGGAACATTTTAAAACAGGTATGATAGAATAAAATAAGCATTACTCCTCTGAAAAGTCCCCTTTTGCTCCAGTACCACCGTTCCAGTGCTCTCACCAGTCTTTGTTGCTGTGCTGCAGTGATGTCTTTGCAACTACCAGCACATGACCACTGCAGGCAATCAATGTCCCACTGATAGTCTGCAGTGGTCATGTGTGGTGGTTAAAATGTGATCATTGCAGGACAATGGCACGAGCACTGAGCGGGGGTGCTGGAGTACGGGGGGGGGGGGGATTTTCCAGGTGAGTAATACTTATTTAGTTATTTAATTACATTTGCATTTTTTCTCCAAGACTTTTGGGCTAGGGGTACATGACGACATGTGTCGCGCAACAATACACATAGGGCACAACTACAATTGTGCAACACATAGGGCACAACTACACTGCAGCATTTGCCGCGCGACATTTTGTCGCACCAATGTCGCGTGACAATTTTTGTAATGATAGTCTATGGTGTCGCGACATGCAACAAAATCTTTTTGGATGGTTTTTTGCGACTGTCGTGTCACAGTGGCAGCATGTCGCAGTGCGACACCGCTATCATTATAAAATTGTCGCGCAACATTGGTGCAACAAAATGACGCGCGACAAATGCCGCTGTGTAGCTCTAGCCTTAAATGTCCCGGACAGCCTCTTTAAAATGTACCAAACGGACAATTTGACAACTCCTAAAGTATCTGCTATTGCTCTGATAGATTTATTTTGTTTTATTCAACTTAAAGGCCCATTTAGGCGAGCAGGTGACTGGGCTAATTGTCAAAAACAAATGCTCATATGAACACTGCAAGTGTGCTAGTAATCAGCAAGTGTTCGATTGTTTACGCGGCACACAAAAACAATAAAATAAAATAAATCACTGTTTGTTGGCATTACACTGTGCTAAAAAGCAACAATGAAACTCCATGAGGGTGAATCTCTATATACTGCCATTTTTCCCCGCATGAGTGAACATGTTTAATTCTCTGGTGAAACACATAGGATTAGGGGCATTTTTTTTTATTGCATTTTACTTAGTTTGGTCAAAAAAAATTTTTTTTAGTTGGTCTTTGAAATAAAAATATTGAGCTGTTCTATCACAAAGGGTTAACTGCTCTTCTAGCTGTGTGAGTCCTACTTTCACTTTGTGTGGGTCATCTAATAAACCTTATCTTTAAATCACTAAAATGTCATATACACTTATTTAAGTCACATTCTTTTCAGTAAGATAAGCATTGAGCAATAATGAGTTTTTTAGGCTAGTTTCACATTGGCGTTTTGGTTTCCTAATGCTTGAAGAAGAGAGAAGAGATCGCAACTACTCGATCAAGTGGATAAGGTGAGTTTATTTTTTTTATTTTTAACCCCTTAATGCACATTTTACTAATCATTCTATAGTCAGAATGCTATTATTTTCCCTTATAACCATGTTATAAGGGAAAATAGTAAAATATACAGAATACTCAACCCAAAACCGGACTTCAGTGATGAAGTCCGGCTTCGGGTAGGGGTACCAAACATGCCGATTTTTCGCACGCGCATGCAAAGTGCATTACAACAGTTTGCACACGCCCAGAAAAATCACGCATGTTCCAGCAACGCACCCGCTTCTTATCCAGGTGTCAAACATGACCCCTGTGTGAACCAAGCCTAACAGTGACATCCACAGGCCCCCTTAACAGTGACATCTAGAGCACCCCCATAACAGTGTCACTGTTATGAGAGCACTGTGGATATCACTGTTATGGGGTCACTCTAGATGTTATCTACAGTGCACCATAACAGTAACACCCACATTCCCCTATAACAGTGACATCTAGAGAGCATCCATAACAGTGTTATCTACAGTTCCCCCAGTTTAATCTACAGTGCCCCCAACGCAAAGGATATATTTTGTTCTGGGGTGAAAATCATTTGCCAAAATAGCAATCCCATAAATCTGGTGTCCCAGCAGTGGCTGGCCAAGTTTAATAGTGTCCGGCAAAGGATATATTTTGTTCTGGGGTGAAATTCAATAGCAAAAATAGCAATACCGTAAATCTGGTGTTCCAGCTGTGGTTGGCCAAGTTTAATACTGTCCGGCAAAGGATAGATATTTTTCTGGGGTGAAATTCAATTGCCAAAATAGCAATACCATAAATCACTGGTTTCAACTGTGGCTGGCCAAGTTTAATAGTGTCCAGCAAAGGATATATTTTTTTATGAGGTGAAATTCAATTGCCAAAATAGCAATACCGTAAATCTGGTGTTCCAGCTGTGGTTGGCCAAGTTTAATACTGTCCGGCAAAGGATAGATATTTTTCTGGGGTGAAATTCAATTGCCAAAATAGCAATACCATAAATCAGTGGTTTCAACTGTGGCTGGCCAAGTTTAATAGTGTCCGGCAAAGGATATATTTTTTTCTGAGGTGAAATTCAATTGCCAAAATAGCAACACCGTAAATCTGGTGTTCCAGGTGTGGCTGGCCAAATTTAATAGTGTCCGTCAAAGGATAGATTTTTTTCTGGGGTGAAATTCAATTGTCAAAATAGCAATACCATAAATTAGTGGTTTCAGCTGTTGCTGGCTAAGTGTAAATCTGTCCCTAAAAGGGTACTTTACACTAAGCGTAATAGCGTCTAAATACAAGGCCTGATAAATAAATCCTCTATATTTGAACACACTACCGTGCATCTCCAAGAGTATTTCTTTCCGTAAAAGGGTATATTACACTAAGTGTTAAATTACAAGTGCAGAAAGCATAATCTCCTACATTTGCACACACTATTGTGCATCTCCAAGTGTAATTCTGTCCGCAAAAGGATACCTTTCATCCAGGGCCTAAATACTAGGCCTACAATTGATATTCCCCTAAATCTGTGGTTACTGCTGTGCCTGGATTAGTGTAATACGGTACATAAATAGATAGCCAGATAGTGTTAGGTGCCTGTAAAAAAAAGGCCTGAATTTGAACTCAATACATTGGGCAACATTTTTTTTTTTCTTATTGTGGTGAACGGTAACAATGAGGAAAACATCTAGTAAGGGACGCGGACATGGTCGTGGTGTTAGTGGACCCTCTGGTGCTGGGAGAGGACGTGGCCGTTCAGCCACAGCCACACAAACTAGTGAACCAACTACCTCAGGTCCCAGTACCCGCCAGAATTTACAGCGATATTTGGTGGGGCCCAATGCCATTCTAAGGATGGTAAGGCCTGAGCAAGTACAAGCGCTAGTCAATTGGGTGGCCGACAGTGGATCCAGCACGTTCACAACATTATCTCCCCCCCCCCTCCCCGGTCTTCTGAAGAAAGCGCACAGGTGGCGCCTGAAAACAAAGCCCATCAGTCTGTCACATCACCCCCATGCATATCAGGGAAACTGTCTGAGCCTCAAGTTATGCAGCAGTCTCTTATGCTGTTTGAAGACTCTGCTGGCAGGGTTTCCCAAGGGAATCCACATAGCCCTTCCCGAGCAGTGGAAGACATAGAATGCACTGACGCACAACCACTTATGTTTCTTGATGATGAGGACATGGAAATACCACGTTCAGCTCTCCATCTCACAAACCTTGGAGAGAAAGCATAAATTACCACCTAGCCACCCTCGAGCCCTGGGCCTGAATGCCAGCATTTGAAATGCTGTCATTCAGGCTGGTGGACACGGACAGCTTCAAACAGCTGATGGCAGTGGCTGTTCCACAGCACGTTGTTCCCAGCCGCCACTACTTCTCCAAGAGAGCCGTGCCTTCCCTGCACAAACAAGTATCCGATAAAATCAAGTGTGCACTGCTCAATGCCATCTGCGGCAAGGTCCACCTAATCACAGATACGTGGACCAGTAAGCACGGCCAGGGACGCTATATCTCCCTAACTGCACACTGGGTAAATGTAGTGGCGGCTGGGCCGCAGGCGTAGAGTTGTTTGGCGCACGTCCTTCCGCCGCCAAGGATCGCAGGGCATCATTCTTTCCCTCCTGTTGCTTCCTCCTCCTACTCGGCTTTCTCCTCCTCTTCTTCCACCTGCTCATCCAGTCAGCCACACACCTTCACCACCAACTTCAGCACAGCCCAGGTTAAACGTCAGCAGGCCATTCTGAAACTCATATGTTTGGGGGCTAGGCCCCACAACGAGCAGGAGTTGTGGCAGGGTATACAACAACAGACCGACGAGTGGTTGCTGCCGGTGAGCCTCAAGCCCAGCCTGGTGGTGTGCGATAATGGGTGAAATCTCGTTGCAGCTCTTGGTCTAGCCGGTTTGATACACATTCCTTGCCTGGTGCATGTGCTGAATTTGGTGGTGCGGAAGTTCATTCACAACTACCCCGACATGTCAGAGCTGCTGCATAAAGTGTGGGCCGTCTGCGCGTGCTTCCGGAGTTCACATCCTGCCGCTGCTCGCCTGTCTGCACTACAGCATAACTTCGGCCTTCCCGCTCACCGCCTCATATGCGACGTGCAGACATTTAACTCTTTTTGCTGTCTAATGACCGCTCCATTGTGTGGATGTCAGGGGCCTAAATTTCACATGCTTGCTTGCTGTCTTGGTGGCAGACATTTAACTCTTTTTGCTGTCTAATGACCGCCCCATTGTGTAGGTGTCAGGGGCCTACGTTTCACCTACTTGCTTGCTGTCTTGGTAGCAGACATTTAACTCTTATTAATGACCTCAACCATTGTCTGGGTGTCAGGGGCCTAAATTCCGTTTAATTGCTTGCTGTCTTGGTGGCAGACATTCAACTCTTTTTGCTGTCTAATGACCGCACCATTGTGTAGGTGTCAGGGGCCTAAATTTCACATACTTGCTTGCTGTCTGGGTGGCAGACATTTTACTCTTTTTACTGTCTAATGACCGCCCCATTGTCTGGGTGTCAGGGGCCTAAATTTCAGGTACTTGCTTCCTGTCTTGGTGGCAGACATTTAACTCTTTTTACTGTCTAATGACCGCCCCATTGTCTGGGTGTCAGGGGCTTATATCCCGTTTAATCATTTGTTGTCTTGGTGGGAGATGTTAAACTCTTTTTTCTGTCTAATGACCGCCCCATTGCCTGGGTGTTAGGGGCCTAAATTTCATTTAATTGCTTGCTGTCTTGGTGGCAGACATTTAACTTTATTTGCTGTCTAATGACCGCCCCATTGTGTGGGTGTCAGCGGCCTAAATTTCACTTACTTGCTTGCTGTCAGACATTTATCTCTTTTTGCTGTCAAATGACCGCCCCATTGTGTGGGTCTCAGGGGCCTAAATTATGTTTAATTGCTTGCTTTCTTGGTGGCAGACGTTTAACTTTATTTGCTGTCTAATGACCGCCCCATTGTGTGTGTGTCAGGGGCCTAAATTTCACGTACTTGCTTGCTGTCTTGGTGGCAGACATTTAACACTTTTTACTGTCTAATGACCGCCCCATTGTCTGGGTGTCAGGGGCCTATATATCGTTTAATCATTTGTTGTCTTGGTGGGAGATATTAAACTCTTTTTACTGTCTAATGACCGCCCCATTGCCTGGGTGTTAGGGGCCTAAATTTTTCGTTTAATTGCTTGCTGTCTTGGGGGCAGACATTTAACTCTATTTGCTGTCTAATGACCGCCCCATTGTGTGGGTGTCAGCGGCCTAAATTTCACCTACTTGCTTGCTGTCTTGGTGGCAGACATTTATCTCTTTTTACTGTCAAATGACCGCTCCATTGTGTGGGTCTCAGGGGCCTATATTTTGTTTACTTGCTTGCTGTCTTTATGGGAGACATTTAACTCTTTTTACTGTCAAATGACTGCCCCCATGTGTGAGTGTCAGGGGCCTATATGTCATTTAATCATTTCTTGTCTTGGTGGGAGATATTAAACTCTTTTTACTGTCTAATGACCGCCTCATTGTGTGGGTGTCACTGGCCTATATTTAGTTTAATTGTATGCCATCTTCGTCGGAGACATTAAACTCTTTTTACTCTCTTCTGTCTGGATGTCAGGGGCCTACATAAATGATAATGGCCTGTTCCATTGCAGGTTGACCTGAGGCCTGTGTTGCTGTTACGGGACCGCTCTGCTCTTTGTGGGTGCCATGGCCCTGAGTCTGTGAATGAGGCCTGTAGCACTGCAGGCAGACATTAATCCTTTTTGGCTGTGATGAGAACTTCAACTCCCATAGAATTCCCACCTGACACCACCCCAACCTCCTATTCCAACTCCTCCTCCTCCAAGTTGCCAATTGATATTGGTTAATTTTTATTTATTTTAGTTTAAGTTATTTCCCTGTCCACATTTGTTTGCAGGGGATTTACCTACATTTTCCTGCCTTTTGCAGCCCTCTAGCCCTTTCCTGGGCTATTTTACAGCCTTTTTAGTGCCCAAAAGTACGGGTCCCCATTGACTTTAATGGGGTTCGGGGTGAAGTTCAGGTCGAGTTCGGATCCCGAACCTGAATATTTTCGTGAATTTCGGCCGAACTTCTCGAACCCGAACATCCAGGTGTTCGCTCAACTCTACCCATGTGCCATCCATAGTGTCCCAAATGACATCCACAGTGCCCCCAAAGTGCCCTTGTGCCATCCATAGCGCCCCTAATGACATCCACACTGCCCTATGTGCCATTCAGAGTGCCCCTAATGACATGCACAGTGCTCTCAAAGTGCCCATGTGCCATCCATAGTGCCCCTAATAACTTCCACTGTGCCCCCATGTGCCATCCACAGTGCCCCCAAAGTGCCCATGTGCCATCCATAGTACCCCTGATGACATCCACAGTGCCCAAATGGGCACCCATGTACCATCCACAGTGCCCACAAGGGCACCCATGTGCCATCCACAGTGCCCACAAGGGCACCCATGTGCCATCCACAGTGCCAACAAGGGCACCCATTTGCCATCCACAGTGCCCCCAAGGGCACCTATGTGCCATCCACAGCTCCCCAAATGACCTCCACAGCATAGTGATCAGCCTCTGAGGTTGATCGCTATGCTGTCACTCATGTACAGCGCTTACATCGCGCTTTCCATGACTCAGTACAGGCATAGAAGCCTGTACACTCAGAAGACGGCCATCGGACCCTGCGCATGCACAGTAATGTGCAAGCGACGAGACCGAGGAAGGCCAACAGGAGGCGGTGACATCAGTGATGATGTTCCGCCTCATGCAGGAAAATAAGAAGATGGCGCTGGACCGGAAGACTTCAAAATGCTTCAGGAGCAGTCATGTTACCATGGAAAGGATCATAGGAAGGGCTGTGCTGTGGAGAGTAAGAATTGGTGTAATAACCTTCCCTCCACAGGTTACGAAGATGGCCAATTTTCAAGTAGGGGCCGGAGAACCCCTGTAATGCTTATGAAAATGTGTAGAAATTTGAGTCTCATTTCCTTCTGGGATTCGCGTCCCCACCTATCCCTTGGTTGAACTTGGTGGACTTTTTTCAACCATATTAACCCGTTTGCTACCATTGCCGTACATGTAAGGCGCTGGAGCGATGTGTAAACATGGAGCCCATTCTCACATGCAGCAGCACCATGACTGGCAGATCGCTGATGTTTTAAACAGCAGAGACCTGCAGCTAATATATTAAGTTTAAATGGCATTTTAAAAATCCCTAAAAGAACAAAATTAAAAAATTAAAAACATAATTTATAGGCTCATATATGAGCCACAAAATCATCGCAAAAGATTTTTAAAAAAGTTACAAAATATAAAAAAATTAAAAAATATAACATTTTAAATCACCCCCTCTCCATATAATTAAAAAATAAATACCTAAATAACGATAAATATAAACATCATGGGTATCACCACAACCGAAAACGCCCATACTATTAAAATAGAAAAAAAAAATTCCAATACGGTGATTGGCGTAATGAAAAATGAGGTCAAAATGGCTGATTTGCCATTTTTTCATTGCTTCTCTTACCCCAAAAAATGTAATAAAATGTGATCAAAAAGTCATGCACACTCCAAAATAGTATCAATAAAAACTACAGATTTTTCCACAAAAAATGAGCCCCTAAACAGCTCAGTAGACATAAGTATAAAAAAGTTATGGTGGTCAAAATATGGTGATGTAAAAATTTTTTTTTTGTCAAAGTTTAAATTTATTTTTACACTATTTAGACATAAAGAACCTAAACATTTGGAGTATCTTTGTAATCGTGCTGACCCACAGAATAAAGGGCATGGGTCTGTTTTGCTGTAAACAAAACACCGTGGGAACAAAACCCATAAATCTGTGAAGGAATTGAGGTTTTTTTTCTAATTTCACCCCATTTGAAAATTGTTTACCGCTTCCCATTACATTTTATGCCATGATTAATGGTGGCATTAGAAAGAACAACCTATCCTGCAAAAAATAAGCCTTCATACAGCTATGTGACCGGAAATATAAAAAAGTTATGGCTGAAGGAAAATAGGGAAGGAAAATGAAAACGCAAAAACAAAGAAGGGTTAGCTATGCAACTATGTAACATTGACATTATTTAGAAAAGCAATTTTCAGTGGCAGGTATCAATAGCCTTCAATAACGAATGCATGCATTAAGCCTTTATCTGCACATTGCTACCTCTTCCCCTTTGTGACCAGTCTATCAATCTATTCTTGCTACCCTAAAAAATAAAGTAATTTACAAAGGAATGTGCTTCAAAAGAACATTCCGCACCCCGGCTATTAAATTATGGAACATATTTACATTGACATCCTGTTTTATTAGCAATTGTATATAAATAACGACACTGTTTGGCCATGGCCTTGTGTCAGCATGGTATGTCTCTGAAGAATTTCCCTTTTTCCACCTCTTCTAACTACTCTGCCTGATATAGTTTCTAAATGTAATCGTGTGTGTGAGCCAGGGTTGAAGCATTTGCTAGTAATATATAGAGGCAGCTTATACTCTGCGTTTAGAGGACCTATCTGTGAATAATACAGCATGTTATTGAAGCTTTTCACTATAACTGACAAGATTTTTCACTCTGGAGTGAATTATGTTATTCTTACATAAATCCATGGGTGTAATTTACTTTTCATGCCGTTCCAATAAGATATTCCCTATTCCTTCTGACTCATAATAGCTATAAATATTTGATCATTCTGTATCTATGAAAAAGGCAACGTGTACTCTCTTTGTGTGCTCTGTAGATGACCATGTTTAAAAAAATGCTTTCCTACTGAATATATACCAGGTCTTTTTCTTATTTCTTCCCATTATTAACCCATAAAATGGAATATACTGTAATGCAGCTAGTGTGGACTAGTGATGAGCGGCAGGGGCAATATTAGAATTTGCGATATTTCACGAATATTTGGGTGAATATTCATCCTAAATTTGCAAATTCGAGATTATTTTCTTGATTGCGAAAATCGGCAATGTAATATGCGTGTAATGTGTAATAGTGACCCACACAATACAGGCGTGGGTCACTATTGCTACATTTTTCAAGCTGCTAGAAGTTTTCTGAGACTGGAGAAAATGGTTCGCACGGCAGAACATTACAATAGCTTAATATGCAGATATAGTGCTCCGATATGTTCACGATTGCGCAAATCGGAAATTAATGATGCGCATATTGTTGCGCAATACGTGCAACTTCACATTTTAGCAGGTCTGACTACATATTACTGATTGGTGCACTAAGTATTGTTGTGAATTTGTGTGACATCACGGCAGTATGTCTGTACTGTATGTATGGACAGCAGAACCTCACACTACCTAACACCCTGCACTGGAACTTATCAGCTACACTATATCACTATCTAACCTACACTGACTATCTCCCACTAACTATCTGTATTATATATATAAGTTAACTAACTAACTAACTAACTAACTAACTAACTAACTATCTAATGTAATGACACAGCAAAGAACAGAGCACAGCAATGACACTACTGTCTCAGAAATAGTGATGAGCGGCAGGGGCAATATTCGAATTTGCGATATTCCGCGAATATTTGGACGAATATTCGCCATATATTCGAAAATTCGTAATCTCCAGACATTATTTTCTTGATCGCAAAAATTCGCATAAAAAATTCGCATACATTTGCATAGAAATTAGCATAAAATTTGCATAAAATATTGCATAAACTGGCATTTAAAAGATACATAAAATCTTGCATAAAAACGAATAGTCGCAATTCTCGAAGTGCCGATATTCGCAATTAAAATTCGCAATTCGAAAATTCGTGATCAACACTACTCAGAACTGCAAAAATCTGCAGAAAATGGCTGTGGGGAGGTTCTTATAACTTTCCTATTGGTTGCTAGGGATGTTGCTAAGCTCAGACAAAAACATTGCAGCCTTTTCATTGGCCCACAAGCAAGAAGAAGGGAGGTATCATAGGTTCAGAGGAGAAAAAAAATCTAGAATATTGGCAAATACGAATATATAGCACTATTTTCTAAATCGTCGCAAATTCTCGAAGTAGCGATATTCGCGATTAAAATTCGCGATGCGAATATTCGCGCCCAACACTAGTGTGGACTCACTGTGCCACGGAATCGATTTAAATTGAAGCCGCTCCCGTTGTCTGGTTGTCCGCTGATAGTCACCTGTTCTACCCCATATCAGGATCTGGTCTTTACTAAAGGGACCACTAGTCTACTACTTCTAAGAGTAGTTTCTGTTTAGAGGTTGCTGACTTAAGTGGGTTAAGAGACTCCAGTGTGTGACAGCAAGGGGACAGGCCAAAGGATGGGCAGAGGGCAAGCCAAGATCAAGGCAGGAAGAGTTTGTACAATATGGTGAACAGGGAATAGGCAGGCAGCCCAGGGTCAGTATGGTAAACAGGCAGAGTCCTAGACACGCAGCACAGGATCGCAGTTTTCAGTCAGAGGTCAGGCACAGGAGGTCAGAACACACATTAATGGAATATCCTCACAGGAACTAGAAAAGCTAGGAACCCTTTTGCTTGGGCACCCTCCCACACCCCTGGGCACGCTGTCATAGGCTGAGGACAAATTTGCCTGTATGTGTGCGTGCCCTTTAAGTGCCAAGATTGTGTTTGCATGTATCCTATGGAAGCACGCAGAAACAGGAGGCACAGGCCACAGTGCAGCTGGGAGGGTGAGTACTCTGGTGGCAGTGCCCACTGGGACTGGAGAGATGTGGGCAGGCACAGACTACCAGCACTCATATACTTAAATGGGTTGTCTCACTTCAGCAAATGGCATTTATCGGGTACACAAAGTTAATACTTATACAGCACTAAATGTATTTTGATTGTTCATATTACTTTGTTTGGCTTGATTCATTTTGAGCAATAAAAAAATATATATACCGTATATTATTTGCACCTTTGTGTCCAAGAATACCCATACTTTACAAAATATAAACTTATTTATCCCATACAGTGAACGCCTCTTAAAAAAATGTAATAAAATGTTATTGAAAAGACATTGCAAAATGGTATCAATAAAACTGCAGATCACCCCACAAAAAATGAGCCATTATAAATCTCCTTAGATGTAACTATAAAAAAAACTTATGAGGGTAAGAATATGGCAGTGCAATCAAAATAATTTTTTTTCAACGGACTTCTTAACTGATATCACAGAACTGCCCTTCAATGTCCCAAATACAGAGGCGTCATTCAGCAGTGAATGGAGAGGGCACAGTGCTTTAGCGGCCACCAATATTCACTTCTGTGGGACATCCGAAAATAGCCACATTAGTCCTGGTTATATTCAGAAGTCCCATAGCAATGAATGGAGGAAGCCACACATGCATAGGATCCTCTCTATTCATGGCAGGGCCCTGTTCTTGAGATTGGACATTTATGGCATATCCTATTGTCCAGAATGGACAACTCCTTTAATGGGCTTCAGGCACAAGGAACAGTTCATCAGCCCATTAATTTATGTTGTCTGGTCATGAAGTGGTTGAAGGGTATCGCCACCTTTGGGGCGCTTTTTTTAAAATTATTGCATTGTGATCATTTGGACTAAAAGCATTTTGCCAGCCTTTATTACAAACGTTTAACTGTTTGTCTTCCACAGACTTAAGGTTTTTCTGACTTTACAGACTGTTTTTTCTTCCTTTCTCTGACATCCATGTTGCACCCGGCTGCAATTGTCTTACTGACGCTGAGGCCAAGAATCGACGGGTGGGCACGAGCGTGCACAATAGCAATGTCCGGCACATGCGCAGTAAGACAATTGCAGCCGGGGTGAGTGCAGGAGCCGGGATCACGCTGTAAGAGGAAGCGCATGGCGCATGAGCGAGAATAGCTGCCTCACGGCATTTTGTCAATTAAATTGAAGAGAGGACGGGTAAGGGGCGGGCTTAGCTTGACTTGAAGCAAGGAGGCCGCTGCCCCATTAACTTCAAGCTGGCTCAGAAGATAGTGCTGATGAAGATTCAAACTGCGTTTTTATGAAGTATGTAGCCACGGATGGGGGAATGAAACACAAGATGCGGAACACAATGTGGGCTACTGTAAGGTAATGCTGGCGGTTTAATATGTGTTTTTGAGATGACAGGTTCCCTTTAACTCATTTTACATTCTTTTATCTCAGTTATCTAAATTAATACACATTTTATAAATAATGAAGTGTTGTCCTTATGATCCCCTTATGTCCAGGGACTTCGAATGAAAAGGCTGATTTGAATTTCTAAAGTATAGGCTAAGTGATTAAAGATCGATGTAGATAATTTTACGATTTGCATATTGTTAAGATACTCCTGAGTTCAATCACTTTCATAGAGGAGGGAAAATATGGAGGGAAATTAGTGTTTTTTTTCAAAATCAATACTGAAGAAAACAAGTAGAAAGAAAATGGAACAAAAATTTTGGATATTTTGTGCTGTGGTTTCACATAAGTTTTAATCAGGTCTGATATTCCCCACATATGTAATTTTTACTAAAAACTAAATGCAAGTCTCTTTTAACTAAAACTACAAGCAATAATAAAAGAAAAAAGTGTCTAAAGGTGTCCACTAGGGATGAGCGAATCGACTTCGGATGAAACATCCGAAGTCCATTTGCATAAAACTTTGTTCCAATACTGTATGGAGCAAGAGCCCCATACAGTATTAGAAAGTATTGGCTCCGATGAGCCGAAGTTATTCCTTTAGGAAGTCTCGCATGACTTCGGGTAATAACTAGTGTTGAGCGAACCCGTAACTGTAAAGTTCGGGGCCGTACCAAACTTTGCGAGTTCGGGTACATGGACCTAAACCCGTACTTTTCAGTTAAAGTTGGGTTCGAGTTCGATGTTCGGGCAGGGCAGCCAATCAACAAGCTTTTAGGCTGTGGGCACTTTGAAGCTATCAAAGCCATACCTAGTAATGGCATGGCTGTGATTGGCCCGTGTATCATGTGACCCAGCCACTATAAAAGAAGGATCATGTGTAATAAATCTGGATCTAGTTAATCCATCTGGATCTAGTTAATCCATCTGTTAGTTCGGTGGGTGACATATACCCATTGTTTGTCTGAGGTACACCTGCACTGTATTTGTGACAGGGAAATAAATCTAGTTAATCCATCTGTTAGTTCAGTGGGTTACATATACCCATTGTTTGTCTGAGGTACACCTGTACTGCATACATGACAGGGATCTAAATCTAGGTAGTCCATCTGTTAGTTCGGTGGGTGACATATACTCATTATTTGTTTGAGATACACCTGCACTGCATACGTGAAAAAGAAATAAATCTACTTAAGCCATCTGTTAGTTTGGTGGGTGACCTCAAAGAATGAGGAGAGCATCAAATAAGGGATGTGGCCCTGGTCATGGTGCTGCTGGTGTTGGTGGAACTCCTATTGCAGGGAGAGAACATGGAAGTGGTCGATCTGTGCCAGCTACACGCCCAAATGAAACACCGTAGGTGATAGTACGTTCAGCGTTATTTTGTAGGCCTGAATACAGGTGTACAAATGGTGAGGCCAGAACAAGTAGAGGCGGTAGTAGTTTGTGTGGCTGATAGTGCCTCCAGTTACTTCACATTGTCTCCCACCCGGTCCCCTGATAAATGCGCAGAGTTGTCACCTGCAGCCCATGGGCATCTGTCTTTCACCTCACCCCCTTGCAAATCAGGCAAGCAGTCTGAGCCCCAAGTCATGCACCAGTCTCTTATGCTTTTTGATGACTCTGCTGGCAGGGTTCCTGTCGGCCATCCACTTAGCCCTGCCCCAGAAGTGGAAGAGCTTGAGTGCACTGATGCCCATCCACTTATGTATCAAGATGTGGACATGGGAGGACCGCCTCAGCACATCTCTGATGATGACGAAACACAGGTTCCAACTTCTGGGGCTTTCTGCAATGTGCAGACCAGCAAGGAGGGCAGGGGTGAGGAGTGGGTGGAAGATGATGTGGAAGATGATGAGGTCCTAGACCCCAAAAGGAATCAAGGTCACACAAGTGAAGTGTGTAGTTCGGAGGAACAGGTGTTGGTCACACAGAGCCAGGGTGCAAAAGCAGAGTGGCCGCCCCCAAGACAGTACGCCTGCTACTGCCCATTGCACCCAGAGACTGAGCACACCAAAGCCAGCTTCAAGGAGTTCCCTAACGTGGCAGTTCTTCAGACAATGTGCTGACGACAAGACGCAAGTGGTTTGCACGCTGTGCAATCAGAGCCTGAAGCGAGGCATACATGTTCTAAACCTGAGCAGCACCTGCATGACCAGGGAACTAAATGCAAAGCACGAGCTGCACTGGAGTACACACCTCAAAAACCACAAAAGATATCAGGCTCCTCCTGCTCCCTATTCTGCTGCAGTCTCGGCCTCCTTCTCCCCCTCTAGAGTGACAGTGGCACCTGCCACCCTGCAAACAGAGGATGTGGCAGCAACAACAACACCTTCACCACCGTCACCCAGCATGTCCACACTGTCCCATGGAAGCGTTCAGCTGTCCATCCCCCAATCACTGGAGAGAAAGAGGAAGTACCCCCCTACCCACCAGCGATCCTTGGCCCTGAATGCCAGCATTTCAAAATTCCTGGCCTTTGAAATGCTGTCATTCCGTCTGGTGGAGAAAGAGACTTTTAAAAAAACCTTATGATGGTGGCTGTCACTCAGTATGTGGTTCCCAGCCGCTACTACTTTTCCAGGCAAGCCATACCTGCCCTGCACAACCAAGTGGCAGACAAAATCAGGTGTGCACTGTGCAACGCCATCTGTGGCAAGGTCCACATAACCACTGATACGTAGACCAGTAAGAACGGGCAGGGACTTTATATCTCCCTAACTGCACACTGGGTTAATGCAGTGGCAGCTGGGCCTGAGGCGGATAGCAGTTTGGCGAATGTCCTTCCATCACCGAGGATTGCAGGACGTTTCTTATTGTCTCCTGTTGCCTCCTTCTCCTACTCCGCTTCCTCCTCTACCGCCTCCTCATCCAGTCAGCGTAACACCTGCACCACCAACTTCAGCACGGCCAGGGGGAAACGACAGCAGGCGGTTTTGAAACTCATCTGTTTGGGGGAAAAACCACACACCGCACAGGAGCTATGGATGGGCATGGAGAAACAGACCAATGAGTGCTTGGTGCCACTGAGCCTCAAGCCCAGCCTGGTGGTGTGCGACAACGGTCAAAATCTCGTAGCAGCTCTGGGCCTAGCCAATTTGATGTGCATCCCTTGCCTGACATATGTGCCGAATTTGGTGGTGCAAAGGTTCCTGAAAAATTACCTCAATATGTTAGAGCTGCTGCAGAGAGTGCGGACCGTCTCTGCGCACTTTCAGCGTTCCACCCTGCTGATGCTCCCCAGTCTGCGCTGCAGCGTAACTTTGGCCTTCCCGCTTAACGCCTCATATGCGACGTACCCACAAGGTGTAACTCCACCTTGCACATGCGTGAGAGACTGTGCGAGCAGCAGCAGGCGATAGTGGAGTTGCAGCACGCACGGTTGAGTCGCTGTGCGGAACAGCACCACTTCAACACCAATGAGTGGGCCATCCTCAGCGTTACTATCCCACTTGAAAAAACACTTTGGGCGATAATAAATGAGGATGTGGCACAGGAGGAAGAGGAGGAGAAAGAGGGATAATTTCCACTGTTATCAGGCCAGTCATTCACAAGTGGCTCGGAGGGTGGGTTACTGCACTAACAGAGGCCAGGTACACAAATGTCCAGCCAGGACACAGTTCTGGAGAATGAAGAGGATGATAATAAGGAGGAACCGTGTTCACAGCAAGATGGCACCCAAAGCAGCTCATGGCCATCACTGGAGCATGGCTGGGGGGATACAGAGGACACAGACGATACACCTCGCACAGAGGACAGCTTGACACTGCCTCTGGGCACCCTGGCACACATGAGCGACTACATGCTTTAGTGCCTGCGCAATGACTGCCAAGTTGCCCACATTCTAACCAGTGCTGATTACTGGTTGGCCATCCTGCTGGATCCCTGCTAAAAGGACAACCTGCCGTCCTTAATTCTGTCACTGGAGCATGATTGCAAGATCCGCAAGTACAAGCGCACGCTGGAAGATGCGCTGCTGATTGCATTCCCACCTGGCAGCGGGGGCTCAGTGGAAGTACAAGGCAAAGGCAGAGGAGGAGGAAGAAGTCGCTAAAGCAGCTGGGGCACCGCCAGCACCTCAGAATGGCAGGTTAGCATGGCCGAAATGTGGAAAAGCTTTGTCAGCACGCCACAACAACCATCACAACCAGCTGATACGGAATGTCTTAGCAGGAGGCAGCATTTCAGCAACATGGTGGACCAGTACGTGTGCACACGCCTACACGTACTGACTGATGGGTCTGCCCCATTTAACTTCTGGGTCTCCAAATTGGGCGCATGGCCTGAGCTTTTCCTTTTGAACTAGTGATGAATGTCAGGGGCAATATTCGAATTTTCGATATTTCACAAATATTTGGTAGAATATTTGCCATATATTCGCAAATTCACGGTTAGTTTCTTGATTGCGAAAATCGGCAATGTCATATGCGCGTAATGCACGCGCAATACAGGCGTTGGTCACTATAGCTACATTTTTCAAGCTGCTAGAAGTTTCCTGAGACTGGAGAAAATGGTTGGCACAGCAGAACATTATAATAGCTTTATATGCAGATTCATCCCCTGATGAAGCATTGAGCGAAACACGCGTCAGGGCGCAGGTCACGTGGCTGGGATGATATCGTAATTATATTATATTGTGACTATTGGGCTGCCTCTGGACTTATACAATATTTGAATGGTATACTTGTACAAATATCTCTTATATAACAATGCGTATTGTGCTGCCACGCAGCTTTAACTGTCTAGCAGTTGTTATTACATGTTATGTTATGCTATGTTATTGGTATCATCCTTGCACCCCTGCTGTTTCTGGCTAGTTGGTTGCTCCCACCCTCCATTTCCTGCTGTAACTCCATTTTGTATAGTTGTTGTGAGGAGACTGCAGAGTGTGGGAGCTGTGTAACTTCATTGGAAATTTACCTATGGAAAAGCCTCTATGTTTATGCCTTTGCTAACTTGAAGCATAAAGAAGCATTGGAGAACACCTCTGGAGTCTTTATTCATTGAGTAAACTGTCTGTTAAAGCCATCATTCAACCTGCTGCACACACTTACAGACTGGGTCTACAAGAAGGTCACAGGTACAACGGATGCTGAAACAGAACAGTAAATTTCCATAAGAATCCATCACATGGCTATCTCTGCAGCTTCAGAAAAGTGAGTAACCACATGCCTGTGTGAAGAACAAACACCCTAACAGGAACCCATCTTCAGGCTGTACACTGAAAGTCAATGTCTGTGTGTTATTGCTGCAGTCACCAGAAGCATTACTCTGCATATGAAGCCAGCCACCTACTGAATGCTCCATTACTGTTACAGCCTTTACTGCCAGGGATTGCTGGTCTGTGCTGTGGACCCATTTCTCTAGTAATACCAGCTTATACAAGTTTTGCCTTTATTGGGGAGCCATAAGTACCTTTTGAACTGTTCAAGGACTGTGTATCATAGCTATATCAAGTCCCAAGGATTCATCATTGTCAAGCTGTTTATTCTGACAAATAACTGTATATTCCTGCCTGTATAAAGTGATAGTGAACTGTGCACTGAGCTGATCTATCCAGTCTGAACCAGTTGCAGCACTAGCTGGCTCATTGTCACAAATATCCAGCTCCTCAGCTCAGTCTGCTTACTAACAGAAGTCACTACCTACAGAGCTGAGCTCTGGCAGATTTCCAACAAGACACCAAAACTACAGCACTTGTCATTATGTCTGACAGAGATCCCACAGAGTTACCTGCATTTAATCAAGATAAAGCAGAATCCTTACTTCATTCTGCTCGTCCTGTTAGAGCCCCTCATCCATCCTTGAAGGCAAGGGAGGCTTATGAAGCAAGTAAGGAAGAAACATCTAGTAACCTGACTGCATTATGGGAGAAGACTTTAAGTTGTATAACAGCCACTAATGAAACTAGCAACAATCCTGAGCAATTGAACACTGCTCTCTCAAGGGTTAAGAAGGCATTTGAGAATTATAAAAGACTTTCTGAGAAGTACTATTCCCTATTGTCACATTCCAACATAGAGGAAGCTGCATTGGAATTAAAGGACTTTACTTCTACTGACCAGCAGAGGCATAGCACATATCTTGAAGCAAAGGCACAGATAGAAGGTAGATTAGCACAGCTATATGAAACTACATCCTGTAAATCTGCTTCTTCCAGACACTCAGGAAAATCATCTAGATCTGCCCGCTCCTATCATAAATCCTCTTCTAAGTCACTGCGGTCCTGCTCTGTAAGGTCAACACTGAGCGACCAAATAGTCAAAGCTCGCCAAAAGGTTGCAGCAGCCCAGGTTCAAGCCGCCTGTTCTGAAAGAGAAGCAGCCATTAAAGCAGAAGCTAAACGCATTCAAGCAGAAACAGAGGCTCAGCTAGAAATCCTTCAGAAGAATAGAGAAAAGAAGTAGCCTTAGCGGAATTATCTGTCTTGGAACAAGCCCTATTGGAAGAAGAAGGAGCAGCTTGTACCAGCTTGGCTGCTTGTCAAGACCCTGTTGAAAGGACCCTACAGTTTGTCTTAACCCAGAACCACGACAATACAGTCCCACCTACAGTTGGAGATTCTTCTCATAATCATCCATCAAGTGGATCAGAAGGCAACCTGTCGCCAAAGCAAGCTGGTCAACTAAACACACCTACTAACAGAGACACTCCACAACTACCGCATGTCACAAAATCAAGTGAATCAACCTACGCAGCTCATGTGCCACCACAACCTTATGTGAATAGAGATTACAAGGGCACAGCAGAAGACTACAGAATGAACTCTATACCCCCTGTGATACAGCTCTCTTCAACTTCAAATGCTCAGAGACCTTCAGACGACAGACCCTTACCTAGATTGAACCCATCTGCAACACCTTTCTGTCCACCTACCAGCCAACATCAGATACCAACCATGGTCCAAGACGGCGCACCATTAGTATCCTCTATGGCTATAAAAACCGAAAGCACTGACACTGCAGAGTTCAGCAAGTATATGATTCGACGAGAGTTGATTACAACTGGACTGTCTAGATTTGATGACCGCCCAGAGAACTACAGGAGTTGGAGATCTACATTTAAGGCGGTAACCAAGAACTTGGACATTGAACCTCAAGCAGAACTCGACTTACTAATAAAGTGGTTGGGTCGTCAATCTTCAGAACAAGTAAAGAGACTTAAATCTGTCTACATTTATAACTTTAAGGCAGGCCTTGATGCTGCCTGGGAACGTATAGAACAAGACTATGGGAGCCCCGAAGTCATTGAATCTGCCTTATTCCAGAGACTAAATGACTTTCCTAAGATCTCTGTTAAGGACAATCATAGGCTTAGAGAGTTAGGTGACCTCCCTCTCCATGAACCTGAAATTGCTAAGTTAGATCCTAGTTTGACCAGGTCTTAGCTATTTAAGACACTGCTCAGGGCGTAAATCCTATTGTCAGCTAAGTTGCCTAGATTATCTTCAGGGAAAGTGGACTAGTGTAGGATCAAAGTATAAGTATGAACATCATGTTTCCTTCCCTCCCTTTTCTTATTTTGCAGAGCTTCTGTGCGGAAGGCTTGTCAAGATCCAAGAATGACCCAAGCTGCCTGCTATCCAGATGCTGAGCACCATTCCTTTACACTACTGTCAAGGGGCATTGCCACCAACAGTAAATTCAAGGATTTGAAGTAGCCTATCCAGTCAGCAAACAACAGAAACATCAATGTCTGCACACTTAACTGAAGGAGCTAAGCAGCAGTGAACAGATCCAAAGTCAGCAGACAATGTCCGTACTGCTTAGCAGACACAGGCCAGAAATGATATCAACAGTGTCCTCATGCGATAATACGCCACATATCTCTCTCCAAATGTCAGTGGCATTTAAGGGACAAGCCTATTGAAGGAAGCAGGAAGATCATTTCTCAAAGAGCATAATATCTGTTTTAAAGTAGTTGTGCATCCTCCGATCATTTAGCTAGAGACTGTAAGATCGCCATCAGATGTTCTCTCTGTAACAGTGCCAAACATGTGGACGCTCTTCATTCAGACCTGTTCAAAAGGAAACCTTCACCCGGCAGCAACCCCAAGACTACATCAGATGATGGCGGGAGAGAACTGAGCAATATGCCAACCCCGTAACCACAAGGTGTACAGAGGTATGTGGAGAAGGGCTTCATAGCAAGTCTTGTAGCAAGATATGTCTTGTAAGGGTTTTTCCTGAAGGATGTCCACAAAATTCCATAAAAATGTATGCCATACTCGATGATCAGAGCAATCGCTCATTGGCCAGTACAGAATTCTTTGACCTAT
Organism: Bufotes viridis; assembly: GCA_033119425.1. Lineage (NCBI taxonomy): Eukaryota > Metazoa > Chordata > Amphibia > Anura > Bufonidae > Bufotes > Bufotes viridis. The sequence goes on along the minus strand of CM065593.1, from coordinate 156,042,983 downwards.
TCAACATTCATGGAGAGACCTGGTCCTATACCTTGCAGACATGTGCAGGAAAGATCAATACTTCTGGAAGAAGAGCCCATGGCTTCATAGTGGCATCAGAATATGAGGACATAGAGTTTCCTCTTCCAACTCTAATCGAATGTGATCAGCTACCGAACAACAGAGAAGAAATCCCACACCAGAGGTTGCACGTCATCACCCTCATTTGAGCCACATTGCTGACTACATTCCACCACTTAACAAGGAAGTTAAGATTTTGATTCTACTAGGGAGAGACATTCCTAGAGTTCATAAAATAAGAGAGTTATGTAACGGTCCAGATGATGCTCCTCAGGCCCAGAAACTTGATCTTGGATGGGTGATAATAGGAGAAGTCTGTTTAGATCAATCTCACAAGCTCTTGGATGTAGCTTCCTACAAAACTAATGTTACCTATCGATTGATGAAATGTCCATTGCACTATTATGTGAAGGAAAGACTTGATTTTAAAAACGAAGTTCCATATCAAGCACTCCAAGGTATTAACTGCAAGCTCACTTCTCAGAAGGACTTTGGTGATTTAGTGTACCAGACTACTTGTGATGACAACAAGATTGCCCCTTCAGTCGAAGACAAGGAGTTCATCAAGATTATGGATGAAGAGTTCTTCAAGGACAATTCCAACAGTTGGGTAGCTCCATTACCCTTCCGAGTACCAAGGCTTACTCTCCCTAACAATCGAGAACAAGCTTTAACCAGATTTGCTGCACTTAAGAAAACTCTCCGTAACAAACCTGAGATGCAAGAGCACTTTCTAGCATTCATGCAGAAGATTTTAGATAACCTTCACGCTGAGCCAGCACCAGACCTTAAGGAAGGTGAAGAATGCTGGTACCTTCCATCCTTTGGAGTCTACCATCCTCGTAAACCGGGGCAAATCAGAATAGTCTTTGACTCAAGCGCTCAGTTCCGGGAACCTCTTTAAATAACGTTCTTCTAACTGGTCCAAATCTAACAAACAACCTTGTAGGAGTGTTGATGCGGTTCAGGAAGGAACCAATTGCCGTGACAGCTGACGTCCAACAAATGTTCCACTGTTTTATAGTCAAAGAGGACCACAGAAATTATCTCAGGTTCTTGTGGCACCGCAACAATGACATTAATGATCAGGTGATAGATTATCGCATGAGAGTCCATGTCTTTGGAAATAGTCCATCTCCTGCCGTGGCAACTTATGGACTGAGAAGAACAGCGCAGGAAGGTGAAAAGGAATTCGGATCTGACACCAGGCAATTTGTTGAGAGAGATTTTTATGTAGACGATGGCCTGAAATCCTTCTCAACACCTGAAGAAGCCGTCAATCTGATAAAAAGAACCCAACAGCTCCTGTTGACTGCTAACTTAAGGCTTCATAAGATTGCATCTAATAGCAGCGAAGTAATGAGGGCTTTCAATCCAGAAGATCACGCTAAGGATTTTAAGGATTTGGACTTGGGAGTAGATGCCCTACCTACTCAAAGGAGTCTCGGTCTTCTCTGGAATGTAACTTCAGACACATTCACCTTTCAGGTCTCTGACGCTAAGAAGCCATTTACCAGACGAGGAGTCCTGTCAACTGTTAACAGCCTTTACGATCCCCTAGGCTTTGTGACTCCAGTTACCGTCCAAGGGAGATCCATACTTCGTCAGCTTACTGAGAGAGTGACAGATTGGGATGCCCCTCTGCCAGTAGACCTACTGCCTAAATGGGAGAAATGGAGAAACTCCTTGAAGGTACTGGAAGAACTTAATATCCCACGCTGCTATTCACCCACTTCAGTTTCAAGAAGTCTGAGGAAAGAGATTCACATCTTTTGTGATGCATCTACCAAAGCCATAGCGGCTGTGGCTTATCTCAAGATCATAGATCCATCCGGGAGACCCCATGTCGGGTTTCTACTAGGAAGAGCCAAGTTAGCTCCAAAACCTGCTCACACTATCCCAAGATTAGAATTGTGTGGTGCAACCCTAGCTGTTGAAGTCGCAGAATTCCTGCAAAATGAAATAGACATTGAAATCGATCAGATTAAGTACTACACTGACAGCAAGGTCGTGCTTGGTTATATATGCAACAGTGTGAGAAGGTTCTATGTGTATGTGGCTAACAGAGTAGAACGAATAAGGAAAAACAGTAGACCTGAACAATGGAACTATGTCCCGACTGATTTGAATCCTGCAGACATTGCCACTAGGTCAGTGCCAGCAGTTGTCCTCACACAAACCATTTGGTTTTCAGGACCCAAGTTTTTAATGGACCACTCTTCTACAAACTCAGAAGAAGATATCGGTTTCCACCTGGAGGATCCAGATACTGATCCGAAATCCGGCCTGAAGTCGTAGCATTGAGTTCCAACATCTGCTCAAGAAGAAACTTGGAGGTGAGGCGTTTTGAACGTTTCTCTTCTTGGAAAAGGTTGGTGAAGACTATAGCAAGATTGAGTCATATTGCACAGATTTTCCGCAAGTCGAATCAGACATCGTCTTGCCATGGATGGCACACCTGTAAGGAGTCACCCAATGCATTAGATTATGAGAGGGCTGAGCTGTTCATCATACGTCGTGTGCAAGAAGAAGTATTTGCAAAAGAGATTAAGTGCTTAAAAGGCAATAGACCAGTCTCAAAGGGTAGCCCACTATTCACACTGAACCCAGTGATCGACAACGAGGGCATGCTTCGAGTCGGTGGAAGGCTGAAAAGGTCAAACCTGCTAGGGAAAGAACAGAACCCCTTGATAGTACCAAGAAACCACCATTTGGGAACATTGATTATCCGGCATTACCATGAGAGAGTCAAACATCAAGGAAGACACTACACAGAAGGTGCAGTCAGAATTGCAGGGTTCTGGATAGTTGGAGTGAAAAGACAAATAGCCACTATCATTCACAACTGTGTTAAATGTCAGAAGTTAAGGGGTAGACTGCAGTTTCAACAGATGGCTGACCTACCTGCAGACAGACTGAGTGAAGATACACCCTTTGCATATGTCGGAATCGATGTGTTTGAACCATGGACAGTAACGGCTAGAAGAACTCGTGGTGGTCAAGTCAACAGCAAAAGATGGGCTGTAATGTTTACTTGCTTAACTGTAAGAGCTGTGCATATCGAAGTAATCGAAGTCAATGGACACTTCGAGCTTTATCAATGCTCTAAGGAGATTTCTTGCTTTAAGAGGTCCTGTGAAGATGTTGAGATCGGATTGTGGAACTAACTTTATTGGTGCTTGCAGAGAGTTACCGATCGACCGACAACAAGTTGGAAATTATTTGAGTGATTTAGGCTGTGTGTGGAAATTCAACCCACCACATGCTTCACACATGGGCGGAGCATGGGAACGTATGATTGGGATGGCAAGGCGCATACTGGATTCTATGTTGCTTGATGTGAGTTCTTCACGTCTTACCCATGAAGTACTTACTACATTCCTTGCTGAGGTCGCAGCAATAATCAACTCAAGACCGTTGACCGCTGTATCCACAGACCCAGAATGTCTGACTGTCTTAACTCCAGCCACATTATTGAGCCGGAAAATTGGACATATCCCAGCGCCAAAGAGCATCTTTAATGAAAAGGACATATATAAACGACAATGGAGACACGCTCAATACCTTGCAGATTGTTTCTGGGACAGATGGAGGAAGGAATACCTCACACTTCTCCAAGGACGTAAAAGTGGCAAACCCAGAAGCCTAACTTAAAGGAAGGGGACCTGGTTCTTCTGAAAGACCAGCAAACTCACCGGATTCAGTGGCCAGTTGGAGTTATTACAAAGGCCATTGCTAGTGATGATGGAAAGGTCCGAAGTGTGGAAGTCAGGATTGTAAAGGACGGGAGCCCAAAAACCTTCCTGAGACCAGTCACTGAGACAGTCCTAATTATGCCTGCTTCCAAAAATTCTGATACAGTGTTATGTGAAGGAGTCACTTAGATCTCCAGCATAGTTAGCTTAGACTAGAGGGCTAGATAGCATTCTACTGTATGCAATGTTAATTGTATGTTTAATGGAAAATAATTGTAGTGGTATCTCACGATACCAGGCGGGGAGTGTGCTGCCACGCAGCTTTAACTGTCTAGCAGTTGTTATTACATGTTATGTTATGCTATGTTATTGGTATCATCCTTGCACCCCTGCTGTTTCTGGCTAGTTGGTTGCTCCCACCCTCCATTTCCTGCTGTAACTCCATTTTGTATAGTTGTTGTGAGGAGACTGCAGAGCGTGGGAGCTGTGTAACTTCATTGGAAATTTACCTATGGAAAAGCCTCTATGTTTATGCCTTTGCTAACTTGAAGCATAAAGAAGCATTGGAGAACACCTCTGGAGTCTTTATTCATTGAGTAAACTGTCTGTTAAAGCCATCATTCAACCTGCTGCACACACTTACAGACTGGGTCTACAAGAAGGTCACAGGTACAACGGATGCTGAAACAGAACACGTATATTGTTCCTTGTGCATGCCATTTATTTATAGATAGTGTTCTGTTTCAGTATCTTGCATTGTGTATAGGTATGCTCCTCTCTTCTCCCCCCCTCTGTTTCAGCTTCTAGTTGGTTCAGTCTAGCCACTTCCTGTTTACCCTGTCATGCATTGCTGTTTTGTGTGCTCTAATTCTGAGGAGATTCTGAGGAGAATCTGAGGTTAATCTGTGTATCTCATGTTCTTATCAAGGAGAATATTAGTGGCATAATTCTTTTACCATCTGGATTCCATGCATATCTTGTAATACAATCTCCGGATTAAAAGACTACTTGATTAACTCCTGGGTGTCTGATGTGTAAACTGTAAGTGGAGGATGTCTGATTCAACAAGTCACCTCACAGATACATGATTTGTATAAGGCTGACATTTCGAAACGCCACAGATAGGGTTACATACATTCAACTGCCAGTCCACCCTTGCCTGCTTGGGAGGTTTGTCCCATGTTCTTTATGTCCACCTAAGAATGAATTTTATGTAATTGTTTTTTTAAACTAATTATGTGGTGATAAAGAATTGTTAATTTACATATGTTCAGCTGTTGCTATTTTTGGTCCTATATTGTGGAGCTTTATACTGGAGAATTCTGTTGGCCCTTTAATTGGTATGTGTTTATGTATGTATGTATCATACATACAGCACTATGTATGTAGCATGTATGTATGGACAGCAGAACCTATCACACTACCTAACATGACACTGCTGTCTCTCTCAGAACTGTAATAAACTGTAAAAAATGGCTGTGGGGAGTTTCTCATATAGTAAAGGGGTAGGCAACTTTACTATTGGTTGCTATGGATGTTGCTAAGCTCAGACAAAGACATTGCAGCGTTCTCATTGGCCCACAAGCAAAAAGGGAGGTTACTGATGAAAAAAAAAGTTGAATATTCGAAAATGCGAATATATATCACTATGTTCTAAATATTCGCGAATTCTCAAAGTTGCGCTATTCACGATTAAAATTCGCCATTCGAATATTCGTGCCCAACACTAGTCCGAACATGTGTTTAGCACGGCAGGGGGGGTGATCACAGATAAGCGCAGCCACCTGTCCACAGCCAACATGGACAATCTCACGTTCAATAAAATGAACCAGGCATGGATCCCACAGGACTTGTACCTTGTTCCTTGTGCTGAATAGACAAGTATACAGGTCGCACTCAGTCATTGTTAGACTCCAGTGCACTTTTGGAGTTTTCCCAAATTTATAAAAAAAAATAACAATAAAACAACAAAAACTGTGTTGGCTACCTTCTCCTTCTCCACCACCGCTTCCACCTACACCGTCACGTCCACCGCATCCCCACTCTCCTACTCCACTTTGACCTCCGCCTCCTAGTTCAAGATTATCATTTTAAACATTTTTTTATATTATATGTTATTTTAATTTACTTCCCTATCCACATTTGTTTGCAGGGCAATTGTCCAGCTCTTACCCCCATTTTGCTTCCTTTTGCAGCCCTTTAGCCCTTACTATGACAATTTGATTTGGGTAGGAATAAAGTCAACCTGAATCTAAAGTGCTCAATTTGCCATGAAAACTTGTGGGGTCTCATGGACTCTGGGGTTTCCTATGACTGTGTTCCACCCCTTTCAAGCACAAAGACAGGATTAGTAATGTGAAAGCGACTGTGACATATACCTAACAAGGAGCTTATTGGCAAATTCACAACAGGTGTTTGATGTATGAATCGCCCAATACATTTCCTGGTTCAATTAGAATTGATATTTAAACAGTCCTCCTCATCATGCTGTTCACATTTTGACATCATGAGACCAGGACGATACCTAACAATTGATCAACAGTACCTCGCCATTGCGAGGCTTCAAGCACGATGTTCTCAGACGGAAGTGGCGACTCAGCAAGTGTAACAGAGTGTCATAACCAGGTTGCAACAAAGATACAGAGAGACTGGAAGGGTCACAGAAAGGCATTGAAGGGGAGTTCATTTGGCCACATCCCACACAACTCCAGGTACATTTAAGACATTTGAGAGGCAACCAAGTATCATGTCAGAAGATTCAAAACTGTTTACATCAGCTTGGTCTGCATCCCAGACGACCTGCAAGCATACCTGATCTCAGGCGTCATCGTCTTGTATGAGCCAGGGAGCATCTATGCTGGTAAAGGGACGGATGGGCCCCACTGCTTTTCATTGATGGACATCGATTCATGCTGAGCAGAAATGATGGCCGCCAACAATGTTGGAGATATTAAGGAGAGCGCTATGCATCAGCCACTGTTGTCATTAGACGAGCCTTTGGTGGTGGTGGTGTTACAGTGTGCACAGGTGTGTCTAGTCAATAGAAAACTGCCCTACACTTTGTGAATGGTACAGTGACAAGACCATGCTACTTGAATAACATCATTAATCCAGTCATTGTGCCTAATTTCTACTTAATGGACCACAATGTGATGAGCTGAGTCACTGTGTAGAGGCTCGTTACGCCGTACCCCAGAACCTTAACGACCTGAGGGCCGGCCTTTACCCTCAGTTCACACTTGCGCGTTCAAACGCGCTGTAAAACGCATAACCAATGCAAACCAATGCTTCCCTATGGGACTGGTTTACATTTTCGCGTTTTACAGCGCGTTCGAACGGGCTGAAAAACGCCCGACGCATAAAAAAGTACTTGAGCGATTGAATGCGCGTTTATGAATTTGAAACATGCTGGAAAGGCCAAACCCCAGGTGCTAGGCACAGTTTGGAGAGAAGCCAACATGGAGGAGTCTGTGTGTGACACATAGACACTCATCAGGCTGGTGCAAGGCAAACGCTGCCTCTATGATACCCAGGATGCCCAATACAAGAATCGGAGGAGCAGGCAGCAGGCCTGGGAGGATATAGCCAAAACCATCTGGCCAGAGTGGATGACTTTGACAAAGACTGTGAAACAAGGAAAAGGTATTTCCATGTGTGTTATAATGTGAAAAGTAAACTCCTTGTGTGCAGTGGTGTACCAACTATATGTAATAGCCCTGGCCAGCTCTACCTGCAGCCCTCCAGCTGTTGTCAAACGCCACCTCCACAAATGCTGGGCTGTATTTTACTTGCTGGAGCCTGTGCAGGCATGCATGGAGTTGGATTTTAGCAACAGCTAGAGGGTCGCAGCATCACCATCCCTGTTCTAGTATATGGCCACTCAGTGGCCTTAGTTTACAAAGAATGATGTGCACATTACATGTTGTATAGTGTCCCCTCACCCCTTTAGTTTTTGCACCACATCTATCCTGTGCATAGTCCATGTTGCTCTGTGTCACCAGGTTTTTGGTTAATTATGCTTGTAATCTACACAAACTTTGGAGGCTTTTAATGTGCATTTCCTCCTCCTATGAGATGATTCCCTTCTAGTGTGTTCTATGTTTCCGTTTTTAGGGGGATAGTATTTTTTGGGTCTGTACTGTCCTGGTTCACCCTCCCCCACATTCTGGTACAATGCAATGGCCCAGTAGGTTCATTTTGCAGTGGTTCCACTGTCTTGTGCCAGACTGCGCTGTTTCAATCTGCAAATGTAATGCAAATGTGAAATGTAGGCAGCAGGCCTACTTTTGGGGTGAGGGTTTTGAATCCTAAGTTGATAGTGATATTGTGTACTTTTGCAAATTTTACTGCTTGTGGGCTATGGCCGGACTGGCACATTTTAGGTGCTTCTATGTCTACAGTGCCAGTATTGGGCACCTAGATGGGACCCGTAATTTCGCCAACATTGGCTTCTATTCTACTGGCCGAGTATTGGGCACATAAATGGAACACCTTATTTCGCCCACATTTTTTACCAGTGTTAATGGGCGACTATTGTTGGCCTATAGGGGCATGTGTATAGGGGCATCCACAAGGGGCACTATATAGGTGAAAAACCGGAAATGCACAAAGTAACTCTTCAAATCTTGTAATTCAGGCATAGTAATAAACAATCAAAATGGAAAATTAAATGATAATGAAACAATCTTTTCAGCAGAACAATATAAATTAACATAAATTTAGATGGCTTCCAATTGCCACGGTAACTCCCCCTGTGGTGACATAAAATATGCCGTGAAGTGGTCCCAAACAGCCGCACCATGTCTGGTCCCACGCACACTGCTCTGATTAGGACTCTCCAAGGAATGGCTGAGCGAATCCTCAAAATTATAGCCATCCCGTTCGCGAACAAAATTATGGAGAGCACAGGCTGCCTTCACGGCCGAGATGGCGGTCTCCAATTTAAGATGAATTGGCGAGTGGAGAAAGCGCCATTTGTTGGCTAATATGCCGAAGGCGCACTCCACCACCCTGCGTGCCCTTGTCAGCCGGTAATTAAATACCCGCCTGGCAATGGAGAGTCCCCGGCTGGAGTACGGCCTCATCATATGCTCCCCCAGCGCAAATGCCTCGTCCCCCACAAAAACATATGGCATAGCCGGATAAGTGGTGCCAGGCAGTGTGGTGTTCCCCGGGAGGTCAAGATCATTATTAATGAGCATTTGCCCAAAGGCAGAATGCCCAAAAACAGCAGAGTCAGAGCTGCTGCCGTACGAGCCCACATCACTGTACCGGAAACAATAGTTGGTATCACAGACCGCAAAAAGAACAAAAGAAAAATATTTTTATAATTAAAAAATTGACTCCCGCTCCTGATGGGCTTCTTAACGCGGATGTGTTTTCCGTCTATTGCTCCGACACAGTTCGGGAAATTGCAGGATTGCTGAAAATGATCCGCAATTTGCAGCCACTCCTCCTTTTGTGGTTGGGCCATCACAGCAGGATGAAGGACATCCCAAATTGCTACGCAGGTTTCCCGGACGACCATACTGGCTGTGGATTTCCCAATCATAAAGGCATAGTGAAGACTGGCCAAAGACTGTCCGGTAGCTAAATACCTAAAACAAATGTAAGAAAATAAAGAGACATTAACGGATGTTTTTTTTTCTTTTTTCCTAGTCAACACAATCAAAGGCAAATGGAAAAGCAGAGGAGCGGATCTTCCCCAAGCGCACGCTCCCGTTACATGCATGCGCAACAGATGGCATTTTTGATACCGTGCACGGAAATGCGTAGGTGAGTCAAGGGCATACACATTGAGGAGAGGATGTGGAATGACATGACATACATTCAATTTCATATGGGGAACATACTTACCTATATTTTCCTCTTCACAGCACCGATAGTAGCTGGGAAGCCAGCCAGGTGCAAGATGAGGAGGAAGAGGACGAGGGCACAACCAGGGACAGTGAGGCCGGGACATCTATGGGGCCAATGAGTCCTCCAGCCCCCCAACCCACTCCTACTTTAGTGAGCCCCACGCAGAATGTCCCATCTGTCCCAGAAGGAAGTCGGCAGCACCGACAAAAAAGGAGGAGAGTGGAGAGGCATGAAGACAGGCTAATAGCCTGCCTGGATGCCCTGGCACATCCTGTGCCAAAACTTACCAGTGATGCCCATTTTCTCCTCAGTCTAGAGGAGAAAATGCTACATGTGCCCAGACATCTGGTCACACAAGCAAGGGAGGACGTGACACGGACCCTGGATAAATATTGCACACCTTATGAGGCCACACCGCCAATCAGTGCCCCACTGCAGGCCCCACTGCAGGCCCCACAGCAGGCCCCACAGCAGGCCCCACTGCAGGCCCCACTGCAGGCCCCACAATATGGGCAACAATATGGCCCACAATATTGCCCCCAATATGGCCCACAATATGGGCCACAATCTGGGCAACAATATGGCCCACTACATCCACAACAACATGCACAACAACACACTCACACATACCCTGCACACACATACACACAAAGTAACATACAACACCCTCCTGACACATGGCAGACACAACAACACACATCATACACATATCCCTCTACAAGCACGGGCCCAAGCACCTCCACCACCACCCGCCCATCAGTCTCGCGGAGCCAGAGAGACAAGGCGGGATCCAGAAACCCTTTGACAAGTAGCAGAGGGAATTTTGAGGCTCAAGGGTTTGTGAGCCAAAAATGTTAAATATATAGGAAAAGTTTCCTAAGATTTTTATGTTGTTTAAAAAAACTTGCTCTTGAGTTTGTTAAACAGAGTTACCACATTTTGGTTGGAAATGTACGATGTTCTTACATTCCCCAAAAATAAAGAATTTGAAGCAAATGTTTGGACTATTTTTTGTAAGTGAGGGGTAAAACATGGAAAAATGTGGATACATGATGCATGTATGGGATATCTATGCCAAACGTACAAATCATACACATCACATACCCCCAGCACAAACACTCATACGTCACAAACAACAGGAGAAACACGGCAAAACTCATATCCAGTCCCAACACACTGCAAATGGTTTTAATGGCTACAATTATAGGCTACTTACCGCAAAGTAATGACCAGTCTTTCCACTGGTTGGATGCTGTCCCGCATGAAGGTGTCCTGACGCTGCAAATGAGGGGACAACAGCACCAGGAGCTCATCAAAGCTGGGAAACAATAAAATGGTGATGGTTAACAATACAAAAAGCAAAAAACACTTAGCTTAACAATTGAAAAAACATTGAAACAACGTATACGTACTAACCTGTGGATGGACATCCAGGTGTAGTCAAAAAACGTGTCCTCATGGGCACGGAGGTTCGCATACAGTGCCCAGAACTGTCCCCTCTCCTGTCTATTGGCAATCACAGGATGAACCCAGAAGCGTCGCCCGCTGTCCCGCCTTTTCCTCCAGCGATCAAGTTGGATAGCTCCAACAAGTGCCGCAACACGTCGCCTTCTATAGCATTCCATTTCTCCAAACCACACACTCTACCAACACACATGGAATTTCACACCTGCAATGCACTCTGATTGGCCAAACTTCATATAGACAGGGATATTTGCTCATTGGACAACACTGCAGTAAATCACACAAACGCGCGTTAAACGCGCGTTTACTATTGCAAAAAAGCGCATAAAAATGTGCGTAAAACGCGCGACAAAAACACGCGGAAAACGTGTGTCTCAGAAACGCTCAGGTCTGAACCCAGCGTTAAGAAGAATGGGATGCCATGCCTCAGCAGACAATAAGTCAATGTCAGACAGCCAGGAAGACAGATGCAGTCTCACCTGAAGCATGTCTCCACGCGAAGATGTGTCTCTCATTCTCCCAGGTGGTCTCCGGCGGAGCTAGTAAAGGTTTGCGCTTTACGCTTGCATGTCGATCTGTGAGATCCACTCTGGATTTTGGTACTGCTGGGTGTCAGGACACCGTCATTCCCAGTGCAGACGCTGGTGAGGGGTCCCGGGACGCTGGAACCCCTAGCGTCAGCTGTTGCCAGGAAACTTCTGTTGTCATGTCTCCTGACTTAGATATGTGGTGGGAGGTTCCCTCCTCTGCACACTCTCAGCCTTCACCTGTCCTTCCCTGGTCTGAGGGTGGAGACTGGGTGTGACCTCAGCAGTGTCAGGTGATCTGTGGAGGGATATTTAAACCTGGTCTTTTCCCTCACTCACTGCTGATTATTCAGTTCCTTCCCTGGTTCTGGATCTGAAGTAATCTGGTGAGTGGTTTCTCTGGTTATTTACTCTGACTCTGGCTTTGGTTTTGGTTGTCTTCTTGTTCTTGTGCCCTGGCTTACATTTACCGACCATTCTCGTGTTTCCCTATTTACCATTGCATAGTGTCAAGGTATTTACTTTGGGGTTTTGTCCAACTGCAGCCAGTATGCTCAGCCACCAGCCGCCCTGCTACTGACACCTGGAAAGGGCTCTGCCAAAGTCCCCCTTCCTGCTGGAGGTAGATGAAGAGTACCCCGACCCTCAAGGGTGTTCAGAGTGTGACGGCTTGTGCAAAGTTTGTTTGGTACACCGATTTTGCTGCCCATTAGTTTGGTTTTATCATCACATTAGCATTACAATCAACTTGGGAACAGCATGAGACAATGAGACATCGTTGTTAAGCTGTAACTGATGCTCAAGGCCACATGACAAGTTATTGGGACACTGACATTTTGTGGGGGTATACCCACCACTGTTGCTGGCTTTTGTTTTAATAAAAAGTTTGAGATGAGGAAATGACCATTGCATGTTTCTATTTAAATACCCTACTTTCATGATATAATATCACTGTGAACTTTTTACGTTTTTCATAAATTTCATCCAAAAGCCAAATATCGTTAGCTTTTTGTGAGTAGTGTATATGGCTATGGGTAAATACTTGGTTGACAGTGATAACAAATAGCCTGTTTGAAAACACACTGCACTGTCAGGATTTCTTATGCTTTTTAAAATTAAAAGTAAGTATACCGATGGCAAACTGGGCTAGTACCAGCCACTTTTTTAATCTGCCTGCCCAAAAGTCCAGGGTATATGATAAAGCGTCAAGGCACCATGGTGCCGTACCCAACACAGGGTCACTGCAAAAAGGTTGATTGTTCTAATGTTGACTTTTTAAGTGAAATGTTGAGATTTATTGTATTTGTAGACTCAATAATATTGTATGGATAAATCAGGGTTACCCACTTTGACCCAACCCCTTGGGTTTGCTAGGTGATGGACCTGGTCCACTCCCTTGTTAGTGGTGAGTCTGGGCTTAGCTGAAGAAGAGAGGACCTACATATGATTATTTTTCAGGGCTAGGTCTGAGTCCCAGAGAACCATCAACTCTGAGACATCTAGGGCTAAAGCTACTTTGTACAAAAGGCTTCAGAAAGAGAAAGTAAAATTAGAAGGTCCAGAAACAGGAAGGTCATGTTTTAAAAGAAATATAAATCATTAATATCGAAGCTGAATATTAAGAATTAATATTAATAAATAGAAGGCTACTACTTCTGACCACCTCTTTACTAGGAGGAGGAATCAGAAGTAGTAGCCTTCTATAAATGAATATAAATTCTTAATAGTCAGCTTCGATATTCTCTGTTCCTTTAATATCCTGAAGTGTGTGCTTGCTCTGGACCTCTACACAGTGTGATATAATAAAAATAATGTAATAATGTTTTTCTTACACACTACAAAGTTTACAGTCTTTTTACTATATATATATATATATATATATATATATATATATATAAATTACAATAACAACACTATATATACCCAAAAATAATAAAGAACTGTTTGGGACCATAACGCAAAAACCTATTCAAAAACACCGCACATATAATACCAAAAACATTTTTATTGTGTGTCAACAAGAAGACATACATGTAATCATATCAAAAATGTAAAATCACAATGAGTAGGTGCTATAACGATGATATACCACATTCAGCTCCAGGTATGCACATACTATAATGTAGTGCAACACTATGCAATTGTACTATCCCCACATCTGTGAGTGCGGTCCCTATTGTTCAGTTTGAACTTGAAGTATAGTGTCACAGGCCAACAGTCCACCAAATAGTACTAGACCGCATACACCAGCAAAATGGTGGGCCATTGATCAGACACAAATGTTACCAACACAACACAATGGGATATGACAAAACATGATATATAAAGTACGCCTAAGCCTTTGGTAGCAATGAGCTAAGTGCATAGGGGAAGGAATAAACAAAGCACAGAGAACATCTCAACATACTGTTATGGAGCTGGAGGGGGCTGAAAACCCCTAACATACGTTTCACCGATCTTCCTCTGGGAACACTATGCAAAACCCACAATACACTTTAAATATTACTATTCCCTCCCAAAATACCTAACGTACACACAGACACACATGCACTTAATAGCAGCCCCTCCCCACCTAACACTAAACTATCCCTAAGAAAAGGGAACAAAGGAAAACAAATAGGCAATATGGGCAATTAAAGGGGTAATCCCCAAAGCAGTAGTGAAGAGGTTAACACTGCAGGGATAAAATGGCAGGTTAGGATAGGTTAACCTTTTAAAGCTTTAACCTTTTTGCAGGGCCAGTAAAGTTGGGGACAATGCTCAGCCAGCGGTTCAGGGGTTCCAGTGGTTAGTGGCCGCTCAGATTATCTCATGTCGTTTTCCATGTTTGAAATCCCATGTGTGTAGTCTCCACTATGTCTAGTCTTCCTGTGTTGGGCTATTTAAGCCCAAAGTGCTCTCCTAACTCCACCAACCTAAGGAACAGGGATATGACATCATCTGCGTGTTACAGAATGCATGTCTGAGAATGTAACAGCTAACACTATTAACACCTTCCCTACCAGCGCCGTAATAGTATGGCGCTACGGCACGCTAATCGGGCGGGTGCAGGAGCTGCGTCTGCCCGATCAGCTGCAGGGGTCCAGCTGTTCTCATTAGCCAGACCCCTGCTGTATGCGCCGTCATCTGTGAAAACACAGATGCTTGCGCATTAACCCTCACTATGCTGAGGTCAGCACTGACCGCATGTTGTGTGGGGGAAGGGATCTCCCTCCATGTCCCCATTGGGTCCCCGCGCTGCTGTGATGGAGACCCGATGGCTGGGAACACAGCCCGATACCTTACTTAGGCATCGTGGCTGCCTTTCCTGTTAGCCTGTGAGATCCAGCCCCCCTCACAGGCAGGAAGGCTGTAAATGAATTACACAATGTAAGTGCTTGTTCACACAAACATGCCGTGTTTTGCAAGCTGCAAATTGAGGATCCGCAAAACTCAGATGCAGCCGTGTGCCTTCCGCAATTTGCGGACTGGAACGGACGGCCCTTTATAGAAATGCCTATTCTTGGCCACAAGAATAGAACATGACTTATATTTTTGCAGGGCCACGGAACAGATCAACGGATGCGGACAGCACACGGAGTGCTGTCCACATCTTTTGAGGGCCTATTGAAGTGAATGGGTCCGCACCCAAGTCGTATAAAATGCGGCTCAGATGCGGAACCAAACCACGGTCGAGTGAATGAGCCCTAATACACTTACAGCCAATGCATTACAATACAGTAGTGTTCAAAATCATTTTGGATTCACTGCACGGGACGCCGACCCACTGACACGTGCACCGCTATCACTTCACAGCAGTGCCGTCCTGCTCAACTTTGAATACAGTAGTGTTGTAATGCATTGGAGAGGGGATCCGACCCCCAAAAGTTGGGGGGGGGGGGAGTAAAAAAAAAAGTTAAAATAATGTCTTGCATAATAAAAACAAAAAATTCAAGTAAAACTTGAGTAAAACTTAAAAAAATATAAAATATAAATAAATATAAAAGTATACATATTAGTTATCTGCGCGTCCGAAAGAACATTCTCTATAAAAATACCACATGACCTAACCCCTCAGATAAACACTGCAAAAATAATAAAACAAAAATGGTGTCAAAAGCCATTTTCTGTCACCTTACATCACAAAAAGTAATACCAAGCGATCAAAAAGTCGCATGTACCCCAAAATGGTACTAATCAAACCATCATCTCATCCCGCAGAAAATGAGACCCGATATAAGACAATCGCTCAAAAATAAAAAAAAGTTTTTCAAAAAATGTCAACACAAAAACATGATATTTTTCTTTTGAAAAATGCTTTTACTGAGTAAAACTTAACAAAAATAAAAATAACAAACACATTAGGTATCGCCGCGTCCGTAACAAGCTGCTCTATGAAAATATCACATGAGATGCTCCCTCAGGTGAATGCTATAAAAAATACAAATAAAAACTATGACAAAAAAGCCATTTTTTATCACATTGCCTCACAAAAAGTGTAATACCACATTATCAAAAAGTCATATGTCTCCCAAAATGGTACCAATCAAACCATCATCTCATCCCGCAAAAAATAAGACCCTATCTAAGACCATTGCTAAAAAAGTATAAAACATATGTCTCTTAGAAAATGGCAACAAAAAAAATATTTTTCTTGTCAAAAATGCTTTTACTGTGTAAAACTTAACAAAAATAAAAATAATAGGCATATTAAGTATCGCTGCGCCCGAAACAACCTGCCCTATAGGAATATCACATGACCTACCCGGTCATGTGAACGCTGTAAAAATAAATAAATAAAAACTGTGCCAGAATAGTCATTTTTTTGTTACCTTGCCTTACAAAATGCGTAATATCAAGTGATCAAAAAGTCATCATATGTACCCCAAAAAATGAACCCTGACATTTTACAATCACTTAAAAAATAAACCAATGGCGCACGTAAACCAATCTATCAAAATCTGCATTGCAATAGCCATATGGCTCTACTTCCATTTAGAGATGGCCCGAACTATCCGCCGGCGAACAGTTCCCGGCGAACATAGCTTGTTCGCGTTCGCCTCTGCCGGGCGAACATATGCGATGTTCGGTCCGCCCCCTATACATCATCATTGAGCAAACTTTGACCCTGTACCTCACAGTCAGCAGACACATTCCAGACAATTAGCAGCATACCCTCCCTCCCAGACCCTCCCACCTCCTGCACAGCATCCATTTTAGATTCATTCTGAAGCTGCAGTCTTAGTGAGAGGAGGGAGAGTGTAATTGCTGCTGATTTAATTGGGAAATTGATAGCTAGGCTAGTGAATTCAGTGTCCACTCCAGTCCTGAAAGACTTATCTGATCTCTGCTGTAAGGACAGCGTCCTGACAGCACCCCAAAAAGCCCTTTTTAGGGCTGCAACATTAGTCTGCTTTTTTTTTTTCCTTTATATACATATTGCAGTTGCCTGGCCTGCCTGTGTGTGAGGAGGTGCAGGCCCACAGACTGTAGTGTGCCCACTGCCAGTGGCCACCCCTGTCATTCCGTGTGGCACAGGACTTTGCATCAAAAAAAGGCATTTAACTTTTACACTTTAATCTAAGGTTAGTTGCCTGCCAGTGTGTGTCAGGCTGACTTCCACTGACTGTAGTGTGCCCACTGCCAGTGCCCACCACTCATACCGGCTGGCACAGGACTTTGCATAAAAAGGCATTTAATTTTTACACTTTAGTGTAATTTCAGCTGCTTGCCTGCTGCTAGTGTGTGTCAGGCCGACTTCAACTGACTGTAGTGTGCCCACTGCCAGTGCCCACCCCTGTCATCCCGTGTGGCACAGGACTTTGCTTAAAAAAAGGCACTTAATTTTTACACTTTAATCTAAGGTTAGTTGCCTGCCAGTGTGTGTCAGGCTGACTTCCACTGACTGTAGTGTGCCCACTGCCAGTGCCCACCACTCATACCGGCTGGCACAGGACTTTGCATAAAAAAGGCATTTAATTTTTACACTTTAGTGTAATTTCAGCTGCTTGCCTGCTGCTAGTGTGTGTCAGGCCGACTTCAACTGACTGTAGTGTGCCCACTGCCAGTGCCAACCACTGATACCGGGTGGCACAGTAGCTTGCCGATAAATAAGGCATTTAATTTTTAGACAGTAGTCTAAATTCAGTTGCTTGCCTGCTGCCAGTGTCTGTCAGGCCCACTTCCACTGACTGTAGTGTGCCCACTGCCAGTGCCAACCACCAGTGGCGGATTAACATAGGGGCGTTCGGGTCGGCAGCCCCGGGCCCGGCATCACTGGGGGGCCCAATGCCCACCCGAGCGCCCACATACTGCGGCGGGGCACGGGAGCGTATAGTTCCCTGCCCCGCCGCCTATCACCGCCATAGGCTTCAGGCCTAGTAGGCCTGAGGCCTATGTGGTGGTATAAGCCCGGCGTGCGTGATGACATCATCGTGCGCCTGTATAGTGGCGCACGCACGCTCTGATGTACGCGCGCCTGCCACACCATTCAGCATACAGGTAAGTATTAGCTTTTTATTTTTTTGTGTGTGTGTGCTAACTTGGGGGAGATATTAAGGGACAGTGGGGCATGTTTCCATGGGGGCACATTAGTTAATGGATGACAGTTGTGGGGGCAAAATAATAGATGGCAGTTGTGGGGGCAAAATAATGGATGGCAGTTGTGGGGGCAAATTAATGAATGGCAGTTGTGGGGAAAATTAATGGATGGCAGTGTGGGGGCAAATTAATGAATGGTAGTTGTGGGGGCAAACTAATGGATGGCAGTGTGGGGAAAATTAATTAATGGATGGCAGTTGTGGGGGCAAAATAATGGATAGCAGTTGTGGGGGCAAAATAATGGATGGCAGTTGTGGGGGCAAATTAATGAATGGCAGTTGTGGGGAAAATTAATGGATGGCAGTTGTGGGGGCAAATTAATTAATGGATGGCAGTGTGGGGAAAATTAATTAATGGATGGCAGTTGTGGGGGCAAAATAATGGATGGCAGTTGTGGGGGCAAAATAATGGATGGCAGTTGTGGGGGCAAATTAATGGATGACAGTGTGGGGGCAAATTAATTAATAGATGGCAGTGTGGGCGAAATTACTATATGGGGACAGTGTGGGGGAAATTACTGTATGGGGGCAGTGTGGGGGAAATTACTGTATGGGGCAGTGTGAAGGGAAAATACTATATGGGGGTAGTGTGGGGTATTGGGGGACACTATACAGGTATTGTTACCTGGAGCACAATATAGGATGTTAGTATTACTGGGGGCACTCTATGGGACATTATAACTGCTGTAGACACTATATGGATCTTTGGGGTCATTTATCAAACTGTTGTAGTAGAACTGGCTTAGTTGTCCATAGAAACAGGTTCCACCTTTCATTTTTGACAGCTCCTCTGGAAAATGAAAGGTGGAATCTGATTGGTTGCTATGGGCAACTAAGCCAGTTCTAATTTACACCAGTTTGATAAATGACCCCAATTATGAGAAATCTAACGTGTCTGTGTAACAAACTCTGTAGGGACGAGATGCGGCGGGAGGAATTAGTCATGGCGGTCTGGGTCAAACGGAGGAGAAGAGGAAAGAGAAGAGCTACATGACAGGAGAAGTCCCTGGATGTAAGAGGTATGTGGTGCTGTATCCTCACTGCTGTGACCTGCGTCTCATCTTCTCCTCCAAGTCTTTATCATAATCATATGTATTTTAAATTTGGCACCTCAAATTTAAATTTTTCACCTGCAGTCCTATGTAACAGCCCAGATAACAGTGATAACTTTCTGTGTGCAGATAATGTACATGTTCCTGCAGTCCTAGGTAACAGCCCACATAACACAATAATTCACTGTGTTATGTGGGGTGTTACATAGGACTGCAGGAAACATCTATGACATCTGTACTCAGAGAGTTATGAGATGGTGGGGGTCTGACTCCTGGCACCCCGCCAATCAGCTGTTAGAGGAGACCGCGATGTTCCAGTGAGCGCCGCAGCCTCTTTGCTCCTTACAAAGCACGGCGCTGTCCATGTGATAGCACTGTGCTTGGTATTGCAGCTCAGACCCAATCACTCAGATAGGACAGAGCTGCAGATAGGCCATGTGAACGATGAATGTGATGTCATATGGCCGAGGAAGAGACTGTGACGCTTACAAAGCACCGCAGCCTCTTTATACAGAAAAAAAACCTGAAACCTAAAATGGAGTGGGGGGGGGGGGGGGGCCCAAGTTGGGTAGACAGCCCCGGGCCTATCATGCACTTAATCCGCCCCTGCCAACCACTGATACCGGGTGGCACAGTAGCTTGCCGATAAATAAGGCATTTCATTTTTACACATTAGTCTAATTCGGCACACGTCCCCGGATAGGGTACGTAACAGGGATTAAACTGATAGGAATAGTACTAGTTAAGACACCACTCATATAGGGTGCCACAGCACATTGCTCTGTGCACACGCAGTGCCCCAATTTGGGAGTATGAGGACCGACCAAGCTGCTTTTTCCATCTCCCGGTTCCTGAAATCAATTCAGTTTGGTGTATGAGAGTTTGGTCTGTCAATGTGAAGGCAGTCGAATGTACCCGGCCTAAAAATTTTTTCACAAAAGGCAATCCCTGATATGGGACGTTAGAGGATTAAACTGATGAGAATAGTACTACAGAAAATACCACTCATATTGGGTGTGACAGTAAATTGCACGGCGCAGACGCGGTCACCGTGGATTAAAACAGAGTGGAGGGAGCCAGCGTTTTTAACCATCTCCCGTTCGAAAAATCAATTCAATAAATGGCCCCCAGATTGGGGACGTTAGAGGGATTAAACTGATGAGAATAGTACTACAGAAAATACCACTCATATCGGGTGTGACAGTAAATTGCACGGCGCAGACGCAGTGACCATGGATTAAAACAGAGTGGAAGGAGCCAGCGTTTTTTAACCATCTCCCCGTTCGAAAAATCAATTCAATAAATGGCCCCAGATTGGGGACGTTAGAGGGATTAAACTGATGAGAATAGTACTACAGAAAATACCACTCATATCGGGTGTGACAGTAAATTGCACGGCGCAGACGCAGTCACCGTGGATAAAAACAAAGGGGAGGGAGCCAGCGTTTTTAACCATCTCCCGTTCGAAAAATCAATTCAATTGACCTTTCGGGGACCCTTGGTGTTGTACGTGGCTGGGTGGAGGAAGAAACCTTCAATGACATCACCGGGACGTGGCTAGCTTGGTATCCAACCTTGTGCAAATGGGGAGTTTGCAGTTGTGCAAATGAACTGTTTGCGGTGCATTAAAAGGGAGTTTGGTCTGTCAATGTCTGTGAAGCGGGCGTAACCCTTACACTACCTGATCGATACAACATCATACCTGATCGTATACACACACTGGATGTTTTAAAGCACGTTATTCCAAACAATTTAGGAATGTTAGTTGATTTATGCCCTTTATGGATTAAAACCCGACTCTGCGTCCACTACGTAATTTTCCATGGGAGTTTTGCCATAGATCCCCCTCCAGCATGCCACAGTCCAGGTGTTAGACCCCTTGAAACAACTTTCTCATCACTATTGTAGCCAGAAAGAGTCCCTGTGGGTTTTAAAATTCGCCTGTCTATTGAAGTCTATGGCGGTTCGCCCGGTTCGCCAGTTCGCGAACATTTGCGGAAGTTCACGTTTGCTGTTCGCGAACTGAAAATTTTATGTTCGCGACATCACTACTTCCATTCTGAGTCCTGCCATGTGCCCCCACAGCAGTTAACACCACATATAGGAGAAAGTGGGTAACAAATTATGGGGTGCTTTTTCTCCTGTTGCTCCTTATGGGGTCAAAGTGCTCAGTACACCCCTTAATAAATTCTTTGAGGGCTGAAGTTTCCAAAATAGCAGTCACTTTTTGAGGGTTTCTGCTGTAGGGGTATGGTAGGGTCTCTTCAAATACAAAATGATGCTTAAAAACATTCTTGCAAAATCTTCCTCCAAAATCCATATGGCGCTCCTTTCCTTCTGACCACTGCCATGTGCACCTTGAGCAGTCTACCGCCATATATAGGGTATTTCTGTAAACTGCAGAATCAGAGTAATGTATATTAAGGTTCATTTTGCTGTTAACCCTTGCTGTGTTGCAAGAAAAAATCGATTAACATGAAAAATCTGGGGAGAAAAAATTCAATTTTGAGATTTCGCCTCCATTTTCCTTTAATTCTTGTGGAACACCTAAAGGGTTAACAGTCATTAACATCAGTTTTGATGTTTCCATTATGTAAGGCATTGCTATTTATCTTAAAAATAGATAAATTCAAATTTAGAAAATTGTGAATTTTTCTAAAATTTGGGTAAATTTGGAATTTTATTTATAAATAAAGGAAAAATAGAAAATCTCAGAATGGCTTGGATAAGTAAGTGTTCTAAAGTTATTACCACATAAAGTGACACATGCCAGATTTGCAGTCAGGAAGGTGAAAACTCGCCTGGGGTAGAAAGGATTAAAGGGGAGTGCATAATAACTGAGGTTCTGCAGAGAGGAACCATCGGGGTTGACGCGATGACGTAGTCACGCTACATTGCGTCCTCCCCCCCCCCCCCTCCGCCTCGCCATGACACGCCAATCCATGTTCTGGGTGATCTGTGCGCTCCACCGCCCTCAAGCCTTGCCTTAACTCTGGACCTTCCTATAATCTGCTGAGTTGGGTCTGCCTGTTGCTACATGTCACCTCGTGGAGGAATGCTCTCCATGGTCTTGGACTATCCCTGCTCTCCTTACATCATCGCCCTGCCTCTTTGCTCCTCGTTCCCTGACGGCCCTAAGATTAAGGTTTGAGAGACGGGTTCCGTGTCCTTCCTCTTGTTTCCCCGTGTCTTGTTTGATTGTTTTATTCCTCCCTGCCTTTTCCTGTGTTTACTCCTCGACCCTCCTTGTTCTGTCCTGTTACATCAGAAGTGCTGGACTTGTTACTGTTGTATCCTGGATAAATTATTTTTGATGTTCTCTTTTCTCTTGAGCTCTATTTTTGATCCTGGCAATTAATATAAGTAAGGCAGAAAGGGGAGGGAGAGGAAAATGACAGATAAAAAATTTTATAAAATAAATAAAAAGGATAAGAAAAGAAAGAAGCAAGATAAAGGATAAAAAAGGAGGAAAAAGGGGGAAAAATAAAATGAAAGGGGAAGGTGAAGAAAGGAAGAAGAAGAAAAAATCTCCCCAAGCAAAATAGGCGTTCTGCTGAATATATACCAGTTAAAACTGGTCAGAAACCGACAATCTCCTAAAATTGAACAATTCTTGAAGTCCTAAAAGGCTCCTATTACAAGAGCAGGACAAAAAGGGTTGCAAGAGGTGGATGTGGAAACAAGAGGAGGATCCATTATGGAAGAAACATCAGATTATTTCATTCAGGAGGTAGTGGTGGAGAGAGATGATGATAATAACGATACTGTTTTGTCAAAAGGTGAATCTTTACCCTTGAGTGAAATTTTAGGTACGGTAAAAAAAAAGGAGAGCTAATTAAAAACATCTCTATTAAACTTGGTGCAATTCAGACCGCTGTAGCTTTGATAAGAGATGTTTCCAAAATACAAGACAGAGTAACTGCCTGTAACAGTGAGCCTGCAACACACACATGGTCACAGGTTGCCTGCTATTAAGGTTCCACCTGTTATTTGTGATTGACCCAGCTTATTACTTTCTGCTGTTATCTGACGATCCTCTGCCTGATCCTTTGGTACTTCACTGCACTCGGAGTATTCTGACCCCAGCTTCGTCCTGACAATCCTCTGCTGACTCTTTTGGTACTTTGTGACTTTCCTGGTATTCTGACCCCGGCTTCTCCTGACGATCCTCTGCTTGCTCAATTTGCACTTCGTTGCTCTCCTGGTATTTGACTCGGTCTGTTCACGTTCTGTTTTGTGTCTTGTCCGTCCTCCATGCACTTATACCAAGTTATGGAGTGCCGTCCAGTTGTCCCCTGTCATTAGGACTTGCGAGGCAAGTAGGCAAGGCCAGGGGTGAGGGTTGAGAGCAGTGGTCACTTCCCTCCCCCTGTTTATGTGTGTGTGTGTGTGTGTGTACGCGACTGTTACACTGCCATAGAAAAATCTGTGGTGGTCCTAGACAAGGAAGTTAAAATGTTTAAAACGGAAATCCCTATATTGAGATCTGAAGGTAACATTCTTAAAAAAAAAGAAAAAAAAATGGCGGACCTCAAAGACAGGTCTAGGAGAAGCAATGTGAAAATAATGGGCCTGGAAGAAGGTATGGAAGGGGTCAATCCTGTGGATATGATTTAGAGTTTAATTTTGGAGAAGTTTGGAAAAGAGCACTTTTCTCCATTATTCCTTGTGGAAAGGGCCCCTGGGGTAAACCAACTCCTGGAAGGCAATCGCGGATGCTTCTTGCAAAGATTCTTTCCTCAGGAAACAGGGACATAATCCTTAGAAGGGCAGGGAATGTCCCCCCACCCCTTTTTCTTACAATAGAAATAGACTGTCCTTCTTTCCTGATTTCTCAAGGATACTCAAGATAAAAGACACGGCTATATTGAGGTTAAGAGACGACTCAGTGAAAAGTATATTAAGTATTCCTTCCTATACCCGGGCAAATTGCAGATAACTTTCAATAGTGCGACTCATTTTTTTGACACTCATGAGGATATGAGGAGGGATGGTCTTAGCTGAGAGATTTGTACAAGATGGTGGCGGATCAAGAGTTGAGGGGGTTGGTATTTGGTGGGATGCGGGTGGGTAGCGATCGTCTCCCAGGCTGCAGGGGAAGAAGTGGGTTTTCCATTTTTTTATATTTTTCATTTGCTCTCTTCAGAGAAGCATCCGTTAGGAGTGCCCTCTCTCCATTATTATTTGATATTTATAGTGAGCCCCTAGCTCTTAGGGTTAGGCAGGATCCTGGGATTGAAGGGTTTGGGACATTGGGAATAGAAGATCGTATTTCTTTATATACTGATGTTTTGTTTTTTATTCAACATACTAACACCATACTTTCCAGGGTTATACGAATTGTTAACTCATTTGGTGAAATTTCAGGCCTCGATATCAATTGGGCTAAAACCATTCTCTTGCCTTTAGCTAGATTAGAACCTCTTTCTGAGGAGTTAGGTAGTAATTTGAGGATCTCTGATTCATTTAAATATTTGGGGATTACTATTTCTCCTAAGATTGAAGACTTTTACATCTCAATTTGATCCCATTGATCACTAAATTGAGATCTAAAATAAAGATATGGCTTCGACTCCCGTTATTCCCCACATGATAATATTTTTGCTCTATTGGAATCTGGTCAATAATTTGCTTTCCAACGGGAATATAGGGCTGTGGTGAAGCTGCTCACTAAGTCCTGGAGCACCATCAGGGACTGGTTGGGAATAAAGGGATCCCTTTCTTGTACGCCTATTTGGCATTATCATCTACAGGCCTTAGATGAGTTAGGTGGTGACCAGTATTGGCAAAAGAACAATATTCGTTATCTAACTCAGGCCCCTTTACATCTGCATGTTTGCTTTACGTCCTAGAGTTCCGTCCTCGGGGCTCTAGGACGGAAATATACTGATCAGGATAATCCTAATGCATTCTGAATGAGAGAAATCCGTTCAGGATGCATCAGGATGTCTTCTGTTCAATATGTGAACGCTTTTGGACGTTGACAAAACCGCAGCGTGTTACGAAGACATGTCGTAGGCCGGATCCGGAATTAATGCCCATTGAAGTGCATTAATCCGGATCTGGCATTAGCTAACGTAGTTTCGGCGCATCGCCGGATCCGACGTTTAGCTTTTGTGAATGGTTACCATGGCAGCCAGGATGCTAAAGTCCTGGCTGCCATGGTATAGTGTAGTGGGGAGGCAGGGGAGAAGTCTACTCACCGTCCGTGCGGCTCTCGAGTCCCAGGGCACTCCACAATGATGTCAGAGCGCCCCATGAGCATGGATCATGGATCACATGATCCATGCGTGTGGGGCGCTCTGACGTCATTGTGGAGCACCCCGGGAGCTGCACGGACTCTAAGTATCTGCTCCCCTGGCTCCCCACTACTTACTATGGCAACCAGGACTTTAGTTGCGTCCTGGCTGCCATAGTAACACTGAAAGCATTTTGAAAACTGATCAGTCTTCAAATGCTTTCAGTTGTGTTGCATTGTGACGGATCCAGCGGGCATTTCCGGAGACGGAAGTGCACGCCGGATCCTCACAATGCAAGTGTGAAAGAGGCTTTAGGTGGCTGAGAATGGGCATATTCTCACTATGTTGGAGATATCACAGAGAGAGAATATATCAACTTATCTTGGTTTCGGCATTTTTCAGTTACTTTGGCACTTTTTAGTATTAAAGAAAATCACTTTTTATATAGATACTTCTTCTTTTTGCACAATTTAATAGTGAAGTTTGTACAGAGGGTTAAGATTTGACAGCGTTATAAATATTTATTTAATAGACGATTTACAAATTTTTAATCTCCTGGGCAAAAGGCCTGGAGAAGGGATTGTCCCCTGGATCAACTGGACGATTGGGATAAGATATTGAGTAATATGGGGCTAGTTTCTCACAACTTTGATTATATTGGTTCATTTTAATATTTTACATAGAATTTATGTTATACCTATAGGGCCTCATAAATGGAGTTTGAGAAACACTTCTATTTGCCCACAATGTGATTTACCTGAGGCTGATCATTTATATATGCCCTGGACCTGTATAGAACTAAAAGAATACTTGAAGGCAATATATAATTATACTATTCAAAAATTGAAAGTTATGATTAGAGTTGAGAAGACACCTGGAAGTACGGGTTTAGCCAAACTTCACAAAAAATTGCAGTTGCTAAAATGGCCGCCGACCCCCACCTCACTAACAGATGGATTAAAAATTATTTTGAAATATCACTGGGCTCAGGGCTGGGTACAAATATCCAGCATAGCACCTTCAATAATTGCTGTAATTTGAATATTTAACACCACCAAGTTCAACAGAGTTATTCCTAATCTCTCCCTCACAGCAGCATTATCCTATTCCTACACTGAGAAGAGCAGAGTGACGGGTGGTGCTACATGACTCCAGCTTAAACAGAGGCTGGGTCGCATGCTGCACTGGCCAATCACTGGCTATTAGTAGGCATGGCTGTGATGGCTTCTTAGGGCAAAGTAGTGAAACGCTTGTTGATTGGCTGCCCTGCAGCCTTTCAAAAGTGGGAAGAAATCGCTGAACAACAAACCCGAACTTCAAACTTTTACGGAAATGTTTGGGTCCGGGTGCGAAAAATCGTAAGTTCGGTTCGAACCTGAACTTTACAGTTCGGGTTAGCTTATCTCTAGGTATGATTCAATTTATGGTAGAGTTCTGGATTCTGAGTGATTTTTCTAAAGTGGGGTGCAACAAGTACAAACGCAATCTATTGGTTAAGATAAAATGTCTGGCCATGTTATTGATCGCATGGGCTTGGTTTTCAACTCATGTTCTATTATTATCTATCTAACTATTAAAAAATAGAAAATAATAACTTTTACTAACTATTAGTAAAAATAGCAATAATAGTAAAAGCAATAAAAACAGTTTAATTTTATAAATGGATGGGATGTCCACGCGTGATCTTCCCTGGAAGTGACCTTTTTTAATTACCTGTCATAATACAGTCTATTTAGCCTGTATGACACGCTATGTTGTTTAATGGACGCTGTTCATGTGACTTTTTAGCGCCATTATAGCTTACATCTAAATCAGGTCACATGACAGAACATGGCTTTGGCTTTTCATGCTGATGGCGTCACTTTGCCATGGCAACATCCTTTGCCATGACAATGCACAACAAATCCGTATCACATATTCGGATCGGGTGATGACGCATCACGCTAGCGGGGTCATGACGCCACGTTGTTCAGAATCTCCGTGGACATGCGCAGTCCGCACTTGGGGACGCGATAGGATCCATTACGATGCTGGCCACAGCTGTTTTCTCCGCTCTCCGGTATTATTTTTAATTCTTTTTAACAGGCACACCTGTCACTCATAATCAGCAATATAGTATGTTTTACTTTATTTTCTATACTATCACATTTTCGATTTTCCATTTATACCAATGGATATATGTATTTATCGATGTATTTTTATCACAGAATTTTTTTTTATGAATACTACAGTAGGTTTGATCACTTGATATAGTTGATTTTGTACATTCTTTACATTCACTAATTATGTAATTGATTTTATGTTTTCAATTGAACACATATGTATAAATATCCTGAATGTTACACCAGTTTTGTCACTGCTTGAGAAAGGTGCCATTGAGTGCACCGAAACGTCGCTTTACCCGGCAAATAAAGTAGCCCCTTTTTTTCACCATCAAGGAAGTGCTGTGGAATTTCTTGTGCTATATTTCCGTGGACATAGGGGATTGTCCTCACAGCCACTGGCACTCCATCTTTTTATTTCTTTTGAGCCTGCTGTGCGATCCTTTGCATTTTTCTAACTATTAATGCATGGTTTAGTCTTGCTAGGTTTAAAAGTTATGAATATATTCTATATAAACAAAAAATTCTGAGGATAAATGGCTCAATGTATGGGGAGAATGCAACATTTAAATACATTTTCTGTTTTAATCTTCTCACTATCCCTCTGTATTCTTCTTTTGCCGGGGTAATGGGAGACATATCGTAAAGCGGTGGGTTTGGAGGGAACTAGGGGGAGGGGGAGGGGTATAGAAATTATAACTTTGATGTATTATTATGCATGGAATTAATTTAAAAAAGTTCTGCAGAGAGACTTTAGAAAGACAGAGAAAAGAAGTCACAATCCCATTATTGCTTCTATTCATTCATACATTGCTACTGGGAAAGAATTGCACTATGAATTTTTCATTGATATTGTTGGATGTACTACTACTCCTATTCTGCATTTTTATAAAGAGAGACCTATTTATTTGCACCCTTTGGCCTGGTCACCATATCACCATTCGCTGGCCATTGCACCTGCATCCTCGGCGTCGCAATCTGCAACTTTTCCCCACTCGTACCAGATCTAAAAAGGGAAAGTGCCATGGATGACAAAGGGGACGGGCCGGCAGGCCCATCCCATTTACCATTTTCTACTCCTGTTTTAGGCATAAAAAAGTCTAAATTTAAGACAGCCAGAAAGCTGTCTAACATTTAGAAGTGGCAGAGGATCAGCCAAATTTATGTAAAGTTTGGCGCCTCTACATAACTTCTGCGATCCACCACAAGGTATAGGGCTTATTAAGACCATCATCTAAAACACCAGTCTTAATAAATGTGCCTCATTGTTGGTGATTAAATTCAAACCATTATTATTAACATAAAAATTACCCTTGATCACATCCCCAGATATTGCAGTATTGTTAGTATTGCACCATCTTCCATTGAGCAGTCCACATTAGTAATTACAGTAATGCTGTCTCATTCTCTAATCAACTGCTCAGCTTTTTCTTCTGAAATGCAGAGAAGATGCTGCAGCATCAGAACCAGCTAGCTCCCCACACTGGGGATCCTCTGTATACTTGAAGACTGAGCATGTCCACCTTGGCACATTTATTGAGGTGGACACAGAAAGGCTGTTCATTAGAAACAGGTGGCATGATGCATTCTGAGAATATCGGCTTTCTTTTTAAGGGTACTTTCACACTAGCGTTAAACTTTTCCGTTATAGAGTTCCGTCCCAGCGGCTCAATAACGGAAAAGAAACGCTCCGTTTGTCCTAATGCATTCTGAATGGAAAGCATTCCATTCAGTTTGCATCAGTATGTCCTCCGTTCCGTCCCTAACGTTATTTTGGCGGTGAAAATAACGCGGCATGCTGTATTTTTTTCTCCGTTCAAAATAACGGAACATATGACGCAACAGCGGATCCGCTATTAATTTTACATTGCAATGCATTGTTAGCGGATTCGTTGTTAAGTGTTAATGGAATTGACGCACAGACGGGTCCGTTGTTCCGATCTGCGCCTGTGTAGCATCCCCAAGTCAGGGCAATGTGGAACTAACCTGGGGAATGCCAGTGATGGAGAGGCCGGCACGCTGCTCCTCTGGGGCACTCTCTGGGTTCTTGAGGGACACAGCCAGGTGGAAGGTGAGGTGCCCTTGGTGTTATAGTTTAACGTGCCTATGGCTAAGTCCCTGATATGTCGTGACGCCAGTGCCAGTAAACGGTGGCACACCGTATTTACAGTAGGAATAACAGAGGTGCAGACTGGTAACTTGAAAACAGAATTCAAACTTTACTGAAGACAGTGATGATACAGTAAGCAGTCTTTCCAACAGTTCCTTTTGCAGACAATCAAAATTGCAGTGGTCTTACATCCAGCAAGGTTAAACAGAGGGTGATAATACAGGACTTGGAATTGCAGGTGAACCTTACTTTCTTCCTGACTCGTCCTGACTGGAATTGATGCTTCAAGGCCCCAATGCCCTACTTCTGGCTTATATCCTTGAATCTCCAGTTTATAGAGTACCTCCTCTGACGTTTAGTACCTCTTGCTCTAGGGATTGCCTCCAGGTTGACTTCTGCTGAACTGGCCTAGGCCTGAGACATGTGGCCTTCACAGACTCAGGGTCTGCACTGCACTAGCCTGCCTTGGCCTAGCTATATATATAAACTGCTCACCAAGTGTGCCCACTGCCAGTGCCCACCCCTGTCATCCCGTGTGGCACAGGACTTTGCTTAAAAAAAGGCACTTAATTTTTACACTTTAATCTAAGGTTAGTTGCCTGCCAGTGTGTGTCAGGCTGACTTCCACTGACTGTAGTGTGCCCACTGCCAGTGCCCACCACTCATACCGGCTGGCACAGGACTTTGCATAAAAAGGCATTTAATTTTTACACTTTAGTGTAATTTCAGCTGCTTGCCTGCTGCTAGTGTGTGTCAGGCCGACTTCAACTGACTGTAGTGTGCCCACTGCCAGTGCCCACCCCTGTCATCCCGTGTGGCACAGGACTTTGCTTAAAAAAAGGCACTTAATTTTTACACTTTAATCTAAGGTTAGTTGCCTGCCAGTGTGTGTCAGGCTGACTTCCACTGACTGTAGTGTGCCCACTGCCAGTGCCCACCACTCATACCCGGCTGGCACAGGACTTTGCATCAAAAAGGCATTTAATTTTTTACACTTTAGTGTAATTTCAGCTGCTTGCCTGCTGCTAGTGTGTGTCAGGCCCGACTTCAACTGACTGTAGTGTGCCCACTGCCAGTGCCAACCACTGATACCGGGTGGCACAGTAGCTTGCCGATAAATAAGGCATTTAATTTTTAGACAGTAGTCTAAATTCAGTTGCTTGCCTGCTGCCAGTGTCTGTCAGGCCCACTTCCACTGACTGTAGTGTGCCCACTGCCAGTGCCAACCACCAGTGGCGGATTAACATAGGGCGTTCGGGTCGGCAGCCCGGCCCGGCATCACTGGGGGCCCAATGCCGACCCGAGCGCCACATACTGCGGCGGGGCACGGGAGCGTATAGTTCCCTGCCCCGCCGCTATCACCGCCATAGGCTTCAGGCCTAGTAGGCCTGAGGCCTATGTGGTGGTATAAGCCCGGCGTGCGTGATGACATCATCGTGCGCCTGTATAGTGGCGCACGCACGCTCTGATGTACGCGCGCCTGCCACACCATTCAGCATACAGGTAAGTATTAGCTTTTTATTTTTTGTGTGTGTGTGCTAACTTGGGGGAGATATTAAGGGACAGTGGGGCATGTTTCCATGGGGGCACATTAGTTAATGGATGACAGTTGTGGGGGCAAAATAATGGATGGCAGTTGTGGTGGCAGGGGCAAAATAATGGATGGCAGTTGTGGGGGCAAATTAATGAATGGCAGTTGTGGGGAAAATTAATGGATGGCAGTGTGGGGGCAAATTAATGAATGGTAGTTGTGGGCAAGCAAACTAATGGATGGCAGTGTGGGGAAAATTAATTAATGGATGGCAGTTGTGGGGGCAAAATAATGGATGGCAGTTGTGGGGGCAAAATAATGGATGGCAGTTGTGGGGGCAAATTAATGAATGGCAGTTGTGGGGGAAAATTAATGGATGGCAGTTGTGGGGGCAAATTAATTAATGGATGGCAGTGTGGGGAAAATTAATTAATGGATGGCAGTTGTGGGGGCAAAATAATGGATGGCAGTTGTGGGGGCAAATTAATGGATGGCAGTTGTGGGGGCAAATTAATTAATAGATGACAGTGTGGGGGCAAATTAACTATATAGATGGACAGTGTGGGCGAAATTACTATATGGGGACAGTGTGGGAAATTACTGTATGGGGGCAGTGTGGGAAATTACTGTATGGGGCAGTGTGAAGGGAAAATACTATATGGGGGTAGTGTGGGGTATTGGGGACACTATACAGGTATTGTTACCTGGAGCACAATATAGGATGTTAGTATTACTGGGGGCACTCTATGGGACATTATAACTGCTGTAGACACTATATGGATCTTTGGGGTCATTTATCAAACTGTTGTAGTAGAACTGGCTTAGTTGTCCATAGAAACAGGTTCCACCTTTCATTTTTGACAGCTCCTCTGGAAAATGAAAGGTGGAATCTGATTGGTTGCTATGGGCAACTAAGCCAGTTCTAATTTACACCAGTTTGATAAATGACCCCAATTATGAGAAATCTAACGTGTCTGTGTAACAAACTCTGTAGGGACGAGATGCGGCGGGAGGAATTAGTCATGGCGGTCTGGGTCAAACGGAGGAGAAGAGGAAAGAGAAGAGCTACATGACAGGAGAAGTCCCTGGATGTAAGAGGTATGTGGTGCTGTATCCTCACTGCTGTGACCTGCGTCTCATCTTCTCCTCCAAGTCTTTATCATAATCATATGTATTTTAAATTTGGCACCTCAAATTTAAATTTTTCACCTGCAGTCCTATGTAACAGCCCAGATAACAGTGATAACTTTCTGTGTGCAGATAATGTACATATTCCTGCAGTCCTAGGTAACAGCCCACATAACACAATAATTCACTGTGTTATGTGGGTGTTACATAGACTGCAGGAAACATCTATGACATCTGTACTCAGAGAGTTATGAGATGGTGGGGGTCTGACTCCTGGCACCCCGCCAATCAGCTGTTAGAGGAGACCGCGATGTTCCAGTGAGCGCCGCAGCCTCTTTGCTCCTTACAAAGCACGGCGCTGTCCATGTGATAGCACTGTGCTTGGTATTGCAGCTCAGACCCAATCACTCAGATAGGACAGAGCTGCAGATAGGCCATGTGAACGATGAATGTGATGTCATATGGTCGAGGAAGAGACTGTGACGCTTACAAAGCACCGCAGCCTCTTTATACAGAAAAAACCTGAAACCTAAAATGGAGTGGGGGGCCCAAGTTGGGTAGACAGCCCCGGGCCTATCATGCACTTAATCCGCCCCTGCCAACCACTGATACCGGGTGGCACAGTAGCTTGCCGATAAATAAGGCATTTCATTTTTACACATTAGTCTAATTCGGCACACGTCCCCGGATAGAGTACGTAACAGGGATTAAACTGATAGGAATAGTACTAGTTAAGACACCACTCATATAGGGTGCCACAGCACATTGCTCTGTGCACACGCAGTGCCCCAATTTGGGAGTATGAGGACCGACCAAGCTGCTTTTTCCATCTCCCGGTTCCTGAAATCAATTCAGTTTGGTGTATGAGAGTTTGGTCTGTCAATGTGAAGGCAGTCGAATGTACCCGGCCTAAAAATTTTTCACAAAAGGCAATCCCTGATATGGGACGTTAGAGGATTAAACTGATGAGAATAGTACTACAGAAAATACCACTCATATTGGGTGTGACAGTAAATTGCACGGCGCAGACGCGGTCACCGTGGATTAAAACAGAGTGGAGGGAGCCAGCGTTTTTAACCATCTCCCGTTCAAAAATCAATTCAATAAATGGCCCCTAGATTGGGGACGTTAGAGGGATTAAACTGATGAGAATAGTACTACAGAAAATACCACTCATATCGGGTGTGACAGTAAATTGCACGGCGCAGACGCAGTGACCATGGATTAAAACAGAGTGGAAGGAGCCAGCGTTTTTTAACCATCTCCCCGTTCGAAAAATCAATTCAATAAATGGCCCCAGATTGGGGACGTTAGAGGGATTAAACTGATGAGAATAGTACTACAGAAAATACCACTCATATCGGGTGTGACAGTAAATTGCACGGCGCAGACGCAGTCACCGTGGATAAAAACAAGGGGAGGGAGCCAGCGTTTTTAACCATCTCCCGTTCGAAAAATCAATTCAATTGACCTTTCGGGGACCCTTGGTGTTGTACGTGGCTGGGTGGAGGAAGAAACCTTCAATGACATCACCGGGACGTGGCTAGCTTGGTATCCAACCTTGTGCAAATGGGGAGTTTGCAGTTGTGCAAATGAACTGTTTGCGGTGCATTAAAAGGGAGTTTGGTCTGTCAATGTCTGTGAAGCGGGCGTAACCCTTACACTACCTGATCGATACAACATCATACCTGATCGTATACACACACTGGATGTTTTAAAGCACGTTATTCCAAACAATTTAGGAATGTTAGTTGATTTATGCCCTTTATGGATTAAAACCCGACTCTGCGTCCACTACGTAATTTTCCATGGGAGTTTTGCCATAGATCCCCCTCCAGCATGCCACAGTCCAGGTGTTAGACCCCTTGAAACAACTTTCTCATCACTATTGTAGCCAGAAAGAGTCCCTGTGGGTTTTAAAATTCGCCTGTCTATTGAAGTCTATGGCGGTTCGCCCGGTTCGCCAGTTCGCGAACATTTGCGGAAGTTCACGTTTGCTGTTCGCGAACTGAAAATTTTATGTTCGCGACATCACTACTTCCATTCTGAGTCCTGCCATGTGCCCCCACAGCAGTTAACACCACATATAGGAGAAAGTGGGTAACAAATTATGGGGTGCTTTTTCTCCTGTTGCTCCTTATGGGGTCAAAGTGCTCAGTACACCCCTTAATAAATTCTTTGAGGGCTGAAGTTTCCAAAATAGCGGTCACTTTTTGAGGGTTTCTGCTGTAGGGGTATGGTAGGGTCTCTTCAAATACAAAATGATGCTTAAAAACATTCTTGCAAAATCTTCCTCCAAAATCCATATGGCGCTCCTTTCCTTCTGACCACTGCCATGTGCACCTTGAGCAGTCTACCGCCATATATAGGGTATTTCTGTAAACTGCAGAATCAGAGTAATGTATATTGAGGTTCATTTTGCTGTTAACCCTTGCTGTGTTGCAAGAAAAAATTGATTAACATGAAAAATCTGGGGAGAAAAAATTCAATTTTGAGATTTCGCCTCCATTTTCCTTTAATTCTTGTGGAACACCTAAAGGGTTAACAGTCATTAACATCAGTTTTGATGTTTCCATTATGTAAGGCATTGCTATTTATCTTAAAAGTAGATAAATTCAAATTTAGAAAATTGTGAATTTTTCTAAAATTTGGGTAAATTTGGAATTTTATTTATAAATAAAGGAAAAATAGAAAATCTCAGAATGGCTTGGATAAGTAAGTGTTCTAAAGTTATTACCACATAAAGTGACACATGCCAGATTTGCAGTCAGGAAGGTGAAAACTCGCCTGGGGTAGAAAGGATTAAAGGGGAGTGCATAATAACTGAGGTTCTGCAGAGAGGAACCATCGGGGTTGACGCGATGACGTAGTCACGCTACATTGCGCCCCCCCTCCGCCTCGCCATGACATGCCAATCCATGTTCTGGGTGATCTGTGCGCTCCACCGCCCTCAAGCCTTGCCTTAACTCTGGACCTTCCTATAATCTGCTGAGTTGGGTCTGCCTGTTGCTACATGTCACCTCGTGGAGGAATGCTCTCCATGGTCTTGGACTATCCCTGCTCTCCTTACATCATCGCCCTGCCTCTTTGCTCCTCGTTCCTGACGGCCCTAAGATTAAGGTTTGAGAGACGGGTTCAGTGTCCTTCCTCTTGTTTCCCCGTGTCTTGTTTGATTGTTTTATTCCTCCCTGCCTTTTCCTGTGTTTACTCCTCGACCCTCCTTGTTCTGTCCTGTTACATCAGAAGTGCTGGACTTGTTACTGTTGTATCCTGGATAAATTATTTTTGATGTTCTCTTTTCTCTTGAGCTCTATTTTTGATCCTGGCAATTAATATAAGTAAGGCAGAAAGGGGAGGGAGAGGAAAATGACAGATAAAAAAATTTATAAAATAAATAAAAAGGATAAGAAAAGAAAGAAGCAAGATAAAGGATAAAAAAGGAGGAAAAAAGGGGGGAAAAATAAAATGAAAGGGGAAGGTGAAGAAAGGAAGAAGAAGAGAAAAAATCTCCCCCAAGCAAAATAGGCGTTCTGCTGAATATATACCAGTTAAAACTGGTCAGAAACCGACAATCTCCTAAAATTGAACAATTCTTGAAGTCCTAAAAGGCTCCTATTACAAGAGCAGGACAAAAAGGGTTGCAAGAGGTGGATGTGGAAACAAGAGGAGGATCCATTATGGAAGAAACATCAGATTATTTCATTCAGGAGGTAGTGGTGGAGAGAGATGATGATAATAACGATACTGTTTTGTCAAAAGGTGAATCTTTACCCTTGAGTGAAATTTTAGGTACGGTAAAAAAAAAAGGAGAGCTAATTAAAAACATCTCTATTAAACTTGGTGCAATTCAGACCGCTGTAGCTTTGATAAGAGATGTTTCCAAAATACAAGACAGAGTAACTGCCTGTAACAGTGAGCCTGCAACACACACATGGTCACAGGTTGCCTGCTATTAAGGTTCCACCTGTTATTTGTGATTGACCCAGCTTATTACTTTCTGCTGTTATCTGACGATCCTCTGCCTGATCCTTTGGTACTTCACTGCACTCGGAGTATTCTGACCCCAGCTTCGTCCTGACAATCCTCTGCTGACTCTTTTGGTACTTTGTGACTTTCCTGGTATTCTGACCCCGGCTTCTCCTGACGATCCTCTGCTTGCTCAATTTGCACTTCGTTGCTCTCCTGGTATTTGACTCGGTCTGTTCACGTTCTGTTTTGTGTCTTGTCCGTCCTCCATGCACTTATACCAAGTTATGGAGTGCCGTCCAGTTGTCCCCTGTCATTAGGACTTGCGAGGCAAGTAGGCAAGGCCAGGGGTGAGGGTTGAGAGCAGTGGTCACTTCCCTCCCCCTGTTTATGTGTGTGTGTGTGTGTGTGTACGCGACTGTTACACTGCCATAGAAAAATCTGTGGTGGTCCTAGACAAGGAAGTTAAAATGTTTAAAACGGAAATCCCTATATTGAGATCTGAAGGTAACATTCTTAAAAAAAAAGAAAAAAAAATGGCGGACCTCAAAGACAGGTCTAGGAGAAGCAATGTGAAAATAATGGGCCTGGAAGAAGGTATGGAAGGGGTCAATCCTGTGGATATGATTTAGAGTTTAATTTTGGAGAAGTTTGGAAAAGAGCACTTTTCTCCATTATTCCTTGTGGAAAGGGCCCCTGAGGGTAAACCAACTCCTGGAAGGCAATCGCGGATGCTTCTTGCAAAGATTCTTTCCTCAGGAAACAGGGACATAATCCTTAGAAGGGCAGGGAATGTCCCCCCACCCCTTTTTCTTACAATAGAAATAGACTGTCCTTCTTTCCTGATTTCTCAAGGATACTCAAGATAAAAGACACGGCTATATTGAGGTTAAGAGACGACTCAGTGAAAAGTATATTAAGTATTCCTTCCTATACCCGGGCAAATTGCAGATAACTTTCAATAGTGCGACTCATTTTTTTGACACTCATGAGGATATGAGGAGGGATGGTCTTAGCTGAGAGATTTGTACAAGATGGTGGCGGATCAAGAGTTGAGGGGGTTGGTATTTGGTGGGATGCGGGTGGGTAGCGATCGTCTCCCAGGCTGCAGGGGAAGAAGTGGGTTTTCCATTTTTTTATATTTTTCATTTGCTCTCTTCAGAGAAGCATCCGTTAGGAGTGCCCTCTCTCCATTATTATTTGATATTTATAGTGAGCCCCTAGCTCTTAGGGTTAGGCAGGATCCTGGGATTGAAGGGTTTGGGACATTGGGAATAGAAGATCGTATTTCTTTATATACTGATGTTTTGTTTTTTATTCAACATACTAACACCATACTTTCCAGGGTTATACGAATTGTTAACTCATTTGGTGAAATTTCAGGCCTCGATATCAATTGGGCTAAAACCATTCTCTTGCCTTTAGCTAGATTAGAACCTCTTTCTGAGGAGTTAGGTAGTAATTTGAGGATCTCTGATTCATTTAAATATTTGGGGATTACTATTTCTCCTAAGATTGAAGACTTTTTACATCTCAATTTGATCCCATTGATCACTAAATTGAGATCTAAAATAAAGATATGGCTTCGACTCCCGTTATTCCCCACATGATAATATTTTTGCTCTATTGGAATCTGGTCAATAATTTGCTTTCCAACGGGAATATAGGGCTGTGGTGAAGCTGCTCACTAAGTCCTGGAGCACCATCAGGGACTGGTTGGGAATAAAGGGATCCCTTTCTTGTACGCCTATTTGGCATTATCATCTACAGGCCTTAGATGAGTTAGGTGGTGACCAGTATTGGCAAAAGAACAATATTCGTTATCTAACTCAGGCCCCTTTTACATCTGCATGTTTGCTTTACGTCCTAGAGTTCCGTCCTCGGGGCTCTAGGACGGAAATATACTGATCAGGATAATCCTAATGCATTCTGAATGGAGAGAAATCCGTTCAGGATGCATCAGGATGTCTTCTGTTCAATATGTGAACGCTTTTTGGACGTTGACAAAACCGCAGCGTGTTACGAAGACATGTCGTAAGGCCGGATCCGGAATTAATGCCCATTGAAGTGCATTAATC
Organism: Bufotes viridis; assembly: GCA_033119425.1. Classification (NCBI taxonomy): domain Eukaryota; kingdom Metazoa; phylum Chordata; class Amphibia; order Anura; family Bufonidae; genus Bufotes; species Bufotes viridis. The sequence continues at coordinate 156,004,594 of CM065593.1, read as the reverse complement.
CGGATCTGGCATTAAGCTAAACGTAGTTTCGGCGCATCGCCGGATCCGACGTTTAGCTTTTGTGAATGGTTACCATGGCAGCCAGGATGCTAAAGTCCTGGCTGCCATGGTATAGTGTAGTGGGGAGGCAGGGGAGAAGTCTACTTACCGTCCGTGCGGCTCCCGAGTCCCAGGGCACTCCACAATGATGTCAGAGCGCCCCATGAGCATGGATCACATGGATCACATGACCGTGTGGGGCGCTCTGACGTCATTGTGGAGCACCCGGAGCTGCACGGACTCTAAGTATCTGCTCCCTGGCTCCCACTACTACTATGGCAACCAGGACTTTAGTTGCGTCCTGGCTGCCATAGTAACACTGAAAGCATTTTGAAAACTGATCAGTCTTCAAATGCTTTCAGTTGTGTTACATTGTGACGGATCCAGCGGGCATTTCCGGAGACGGAAGTGCACGCCGGATCCTACAATGCTGAAGTGTGAAAGAGGCTTTAGGTGGTTGAGAATGGGCATATTCTCACTATGTTGGAGATATCACAGAGAGAGAATATATCAACTTATCTTGGTTTCGGCATTTTTCAGTTACTTTGGCACTTTTTAGTATTAAAGAAAATCACTTTTTATATAGATACTTCTTCTTTTTGCACAATTTAATAGTGAAGTTTGTACAGAGGGTTAAGATTTGACAGCGTTATAAATATTTATTTAATAGACGATTTACAAATTTTTAATCTCCTGGGCAAAAGGCCTGGAGAAGGGATTGTCCCCTGGATCAACTGGACGATTGGGATAAGATATTGAGTAATATGGGGCTAGTTTCTCACAACTTTGATTATATTGGTTCATTTTAATATTTTACATAGAATTTATGTTATACCTATAGGGCCTCATAAATGGAGTTTGAGAAACACTTCTATTTGCCCACAATGTGATTTACCTGAGGCTGATCATTTATATATGCCCTGGACCTGTATAGAACTAAAAGAATACTTGAAGGCAATATATAATTATACTATTCAAAAATTGAAAGTTATGATTAGAGTTGAGAAGACACCTGGAAGTACGGGTTTAGCCAAACTTCACAAAAAAATTGCAGTTGCTAAAATGGCCGCCGACCCCCACCTCACTAACAGATGGATTAAAAATTATTTTGAAATATCACTGGGCTCAGGGCTGGGTACAAATATCCAGCATAGCACCTTCAATAATTGCTGTAATTTGAATATTTAACACCACCAAGTTCAACAGAGTTATTCCCTAATCTCTCCCTCACAGCAGCATTATCCTATTCCTACACTGAGAAGAGCAGAGTGACGGGTGGTGCTACATGACTCCAGCTTAAACAGAGGCTGGGTCGCATGCTGCACTGGCCAATCACTGGCTATTAGTAGGCATGGCTGTGATGGCTTCTTAGGGCAAAGTAGTGAAACGCTTGTTGATTGGCTGCCCTGCAGCCTTTCAAAAAGTGGGAAGAAATCGCTGAACAACAAACCCGAACTTCAAACTTTTACGGAAATGTTTGGGTCCGGGTGCGAAAAATCGTAAAGTTCGGTTCGAACCTGAACTTTACAGTTCGGGTTAGCTTATCTCTAGGTATGATTCAATTTATGGTAGAGTTCTGGATTCTGAGTGATTTTTCTAAAGTGGGGTGCAACAAGTACAAACGCAATCTATTGGTTAAGATAAAATGTCTGGCCATGTTATTGATCGCATGGGCTTGGTTTTCAACTCATGTTCTATTATTATCTATCTAACTATTAAAAAAATAGAAAATAATAACTTTTACTAACTATTAGTAAAAATAGCAATAATAGTAAAAGCAATAAAAACAGTTTAATTTTATAAATGGATGGGATGTCCACGCGTGATCTTCCCTGGAAGTGACCTTTTTTTAATTACCTGTCATAATACAGTCTATTTAGCCTGTATGACACGCTATGTTGTTTAATGGACGCTGTTCATGTGACTTTTTAGCGCCATTATAGCTTACATCTAAATCAGGTCACATGACAGAACATGGCTTTGGCTTTTCATGCTGATGGCGTCACTTTGCCATGGCAACATCCTTTGCCATGACAATGCACAACAAATCCGTATCACATATTCGGATCGGGTGATGACGCATCACGCTAGCGGGGTCATGACGCCACGTTGTTCAGAATCTCCGTGGACATGCGCAGTCCGCACTTGGGGACGCGATAGGATCCATTACGATGCTGGCCACAGCTGTTTTCTCCGCTCTCCGGTATTATTTTTAATTCTTTTTAACAGGCACACCTGTCACTCATAATCAGCAATATAGTATGTTTTACTTTATTTTCTATACTATCACATTTTCGATTTTCCATTTATACCAATGGATATATGTATTTATCGATGTATTTTTATCACAGAATTTTTTTTTATGAATACTACAGTAGGTTTGATCACTTGATATAGTTGATTTTGTACATTCTTTACATTCACTAATTATGTAATTGATTTTATGTTTTCAATTGAACACATATGTATAAATATCCTGAATGTTACACCAGTTTTGTCACTGCTTGAGAAAGGTGCCATTGAGTGCACCGAAACGTCGCTTTTTACCCGGCAAATAAAGTAGCCCCTTTTTTTTCACCATCAAGGAAGTGCTGTGGAATTTCTTGTGCTATATTTCCGTGGACATAGGGGATTGTCCTCACAGCCACTGGCACTCCATCTTTTTATTTCTTTTGAGCCTGCTGTGCGATCCTTTGCATTTTTTCTAACTATTAATGCATGGTTTAGTCTTGCTAGGTTTAAAAGTTATGAATATATTCTATATAAACAAAAAAATTCTGAGGATAAATGGCTCAATGTATGGGGAGAATGCAACATTTAAATACATTTTCTGTTTTAATCTTCTCACTATCCCTCTGTATTCTTCTTTTGCCGGGGTAATGGGAGACATATCGTAAAGCGGTGGGTTTGGAGGGAACTAGGGGGGAGGGGGGGAGGGGTATAGAAATTATAACTTTGATGTATTATTATGCATGGAATTAATTTAAAAAAAGTTCTGCAGAGAGACTTTAGAAAGACAGAGAAAAAGAAGTCACAATCCCATTATTGCTTCTATTCATTCATACATTGCTACTGGGAAAGAATTGCACTATGAATTTTTCATTGATATTGTTGGATGTACTACTACTCCTATTCTGCATTTTTATAAAGAGAGACCTATTTATTTGCACCCTTTGGCCTGGTCACCATATCACCATTCGCTGGCCATTGCACCTGCATCCTCGGCGTCGCAATCTGCAACTTTTCCCCACTCGTACCAGATCTAAAAAAGGGAAAGTGCCATGGATGACAAAGGGGACGGGCCGGCAGGCCCATCCCATTTACCATTTTCTACTCCTGTTTTAGGCATAAAAAAAGTCTAAATTTAAGACAGCCAGAAAGCTGTCTAACATTTAGAAGTGGCAGAGGATCAGCCAAATTTATGTAAAGTTTGGCGCCTCTACATAACTTCTGCGATCCACCACAAGGTATAGGGCTTATTAAGACCATCATCTAAAACACCAGTCTTAATAAATGTGCCTCATTGTTGGTGATTAAATTCAAACCATTATTATTAACATAAAAATTACCCTTGATCACATCCCCAGATATTGCAGTATTGTTAGTATTGCACCATCTTCCATTGAGCAGTCCACATTAGTAATTACAGTAATGCTGTCTCATTCTCTAATCAACTGCTCAGCTTTTCTTCTGAAATGCAGAGAAGATGCTGCAGCATCAGAACCAGCTAGCTCCCCACACTGGGGATCCCTCTGTATACTTGAAGACTGAGCATGTCCACCTTGGCACATTTATTGAGGTGGACACAGAAAGGCTGTTCATTAGAAACAGGTGGCATGATGCATTCTGAGAATATCGGCTTTCTTTTTAAGGGTACTTTCACACTAGCGTTAAACTTTTCCGTTATAGAGTTCCGTCCCAGCGGCTCAATAACGGAAAAGAAACGCTTCCGTTTGTCCTAATGCATTCTGAATGGAAAGCATTCCATTCAGTTTGCATCAGTATGTCCTCCGTTCCGTCCCCTAACGTTATTTTGGCGGTGAAAATAACGCGGCATGCTGTATTTTTTTCTCCGTTCAAAATAACGGAACATATGACGCAACAGCGGATCCGCTATTAATTTTACATTGCAATGCATTGTTAGCGGATTCGTTGTTAAGTGTTAATGGAATTGACGCACAGACGGGTCCGTTGTTCCGATCTGCGCCTGTGTAGCATCCCCAAGTCAGGGCAATGTGTGGAACTAACCTGGGGAATGCCAGTGATGGAGAGGCCGGCACGCTGCTCCTCTGGGGCACTCTCTGGGTTCTTGAGGGACACAGCCAGGTGGAAGGTGAGGTGCCCTTGGTGTTATAGTTTAACGTGCCTATGGCTAAGTCCCTGATATGTCGTGACGCCAGTGCCAGTAAACGGTGGCACACCGTATTTACAGTAGGAATAACAGAGGTGCAGACTGGTAACTTGAAAACAGAATTCAAACTTTACTGAAGACAGTGATGATACAGTAAGCAGTCTTTCCAACAGTTCCTTTTTGCAGACAATCAAAATTGCAGTGGTCTTACATCCAGCAAGGTTAAACAGAGGGTGATAATACAGGACTTGGAATTGCAGGTGAACCTTACTTTCTTCCTGACTCGTCCTGACTGGAATTGATGCTTCAAGGCCCCAATGCCCTACTTCTGGCTTATATCCTTGAATCTCCAGTTTATAGAGTACCTCCTCTTGACGTTTAGTACCTCTTGCTCTAGGGATTGCCTCCAGGTTGACTTCTGCTGAACTGGCCTAGGCCTGAGACATGTGGCCTTCACAGACTCCAGGGTCTGCACTGCACTAGCCTGCCTTGGCCTAGCTATATATATAAACTGCTCACCAGCTCCCCCAGTGGTCCAATACCCAAATGACACCCTTCAACATTGCTGCAGGCAATTACATGAAACACACAGCATAACAGAATGGTGGTAAACGGGTATCAAAGTGCCCGTATACTGCATACCCCACAACTTTAAACTGAGTACGACCTCGTACTCCACCACAGGGGTCCACCCAGCTGGATTCATCTCCTGAAAGACAAAAGGAAAACATGCAGGCATACATAAACACAAATGAATGACATCTGCATAATTTATATCAGGTCCAGCTGGAAAAGGTGGAGCGTGGTGACAAGGGGCGTCGTTCTCTTCCTTCAGGATAAAGAGTGGAACTGGGGCGCTGACCTGGCACAGCGGATGTTAGGGAATACCAGGATAGTCCATGACAATGAGTGAGTCCATAAAAACATATCACAGAGGCTCGCACACAGGAGTCCATCTCTGGGCACAAACTTAAAAGGATGATGCTCACACAGAGGTTCCCTGGGGGTGTATCACAGGCAAGGGCTCGCGTGGAGGAGTCCATTCTTGCGCACAAACGTCAAGCAAGGTATTTCCAGTAGTAACTGCCCGGGAGGAGACACCACCAGTATAATCAAAGTCCCCTAAACGGACTGGCGGACGCCCCTGTTCATCCGGGTGGACCTTCTCAACACAGGAGTTTCCTCCTCCCTTAGCACCGAGGTAGAAGGGAGAGGAGCAACAGGAGGGTCTCCACCAGTGAGACCCTGATCAGGAACAACAGGAGCCGGAGGATCCTCTACAAGGGGGACTGGATCCGGGACATTTTGAACCGGCTCTTCCGGGAGGTGAAGGCACAGTAGGTGCTGGAGCGGGCACCAACAAATTTAACCAAGGTGTGAGGAACCAATGGAGTGGTTCAGCATCATTGACTAGATCCGCCACAGCCTGCATAGGCTCCACAGGCTGAGCAGAAAGTCCTGGCACAGGAGACTGGGGTCCGGAGTCTCCAGCAGTGGGCCCCTTTGTCATGCAGAGTTTTAGGCGGTTTCTGTGAACAATTTGGGGACCTTTACCCTCTCGGGTGACCTCATAGGTATGAGTTTCAGCATTAGGGATGGCAGACACAAGATAGGGAGTTCTCTCCCATTTACTGTCCAGCTTACTGGTACGGTGATTGTTCTTCAACCACACGGTGTCCCCACAGCCAAGGGCTCTGCATGGGCCGCCAAATCATAGTCTTTTGTTGTCGCTCCCGGGCACCTTCCATGCGCTCCTGGACAATTTCTTTGGCATTAAGCAAGCGCCTTTGATGTTCCGCTACCCAGTCAGTTTTAGGCAGGGGATTAATGTCATCCAGCACTTGTACATCCAGGGAATGATCTGCAGGCAATTTACCCTGACGCCCAAACAACAGGTAGAAAGGAGTGTATCCAGTGGAACAATGGATAGTATTATTGTACGTATACATGAGCTGTGGTAACAGGTTAGGCCAATCTCCTCTGGTCTCAGGAGGCACGGCTCTCAACATTTCAATCAGGGTCTGATTCATCTTTTCACAGAGTCCATTACCTTGTGGATGATAGGCCGTGGTCCGGACCTTTGGCAATTGTGTAGTCGGCACAGCTCCTGGAACAGATGAGACTCAAACGCAGACCCCTGGTCGGTGAGGATCTTTTCTGGGCAGCCGTAAGGCAGGAGGAAGTGCTTCCAGAACAATTCAGCGGTCGTCTTGGCTGTCAGGTCCTTCACAGGCACTGCTACGGCAAACTTAGTGAAATGGTCAATAATAGTCATGGCATAGGCATACCCTGAGCGACTGGGTGCTAACTTTACGTGGTCAATCGCAACCAGTTCAAGAGGGGCGGTACTTATAATAGGGTGCAGCGGTGCTCTCTGATCATGATGTTCACCTCTCTTTAGGGCACAGGCTGTACATTCCCGACACCACCTCTCAATGTCCTCTCTGATTCCAACCCAGTAGAACCGCCTACGGATAGTGGCCTCAGTCTTTTGAACCCCAAAATGTCCAGACTTATCATGATACATTTCTAGAACCATACCTGCATCACGACGTGGGATGAGGATCTGGTGCACTCTGTCATTTGACACTGGATCCAGGCTTCGTCGCAGCAACAGGCCTTTTGAAGGAACAGTTGTTGACGTTGCTTCCACAATTTGAGGAGTTCTGGGTCTGCGGTCTTTCGCCGAATTCTTTCAGGGGTTCTGCCACTGATGAAGAAGTCCAGCAGTTCACCGAGAACTCTACTCTCTGATTGCAACTTAATCCACTTTTCTTCTCTGGATGCAGGCTTATCAAAGGATGGTGGGTCAGAGGTTCCACTGTTGGCAGCTTGAGCTTGGTCCTGTTGAGCAAACCTGTTATAAAATGCTGGCATCTCTACATCTTCCCAGGCATCCCGTTTGTCATCTGGTGCTATCTCAGTGGGGAGCCTTGACAGGGCATCAGCATTATCGCTTGAACGGCCAGCCCGGTATTTTACAGTGAAGTCGTAATTAGCAAGGCGGGAGGCCCATCTCTGTTCTAAGGCCCCCAGTTTGGCGGTGTTCAGGTGGGCCAAAGGATTATTATCAGTGAAGGCAATAAATGGAGTGGCAGCCAAATAGTCTTTGAATTTTTCTGTTACCGCCCACACTAAGGCCAGAAACTCTAATTTGAAAGAGCTATAATTCTGATCATTCTTTTCAGCTCCCTTTAAGGACCGACTGGCATAAGCTATCACCCTTTCTTTCCCTTCTTGCACTTGAGCCAGCACCGCTCCCAGGCCTTTCTTACTGGCATCTGTGTAAAGGTGAAATGGCTTACTGTAATCTGGGTACCCCAGCACAGGAGGTTCAGTCAACTTCTTCTTTAACAACTGAAATGCAACCTCCCTCTCTTCATTCCATTCAATGGGGACAGGAGTCTTTGGGCTCTTTTTTGGTTGCCCCTCAGGAGTTCCTGGATTGGATCCGCTATTTGAGCGAAGTGGGGATAAAGCGCCGGTAGTAGCCAGCGAAACTAAGGAAACTCCTCACTTCCTTCACTGTAGTGGGAACCGGCCAATTTCGGACAGCAGCCAACTTATCAGGATCAGGCTGGACTCCCTCTGCGCTTACAACATGTCCCAAGTATTTTACAGCAGGTTTCAGCAGGTGACATTTGGACGGTTTAATCTTGAGGCCGTATTTAATAAGGATTTCAAACACCTCAGCTAAATGTTTTAAATGGTCCTCATACGTTTTAGAATAGATGATAACGTCATCCAGGTACAACAGCACCGTCTCAAAGTTCTTATGGCCTAAGCACCGCTCCATTAACCTTTGAAAGGTCCCGGGGCATTACACAGTCCAAATGGCATGCAATTAAATTCAAACAGGCCCATAGGGGTGGTGAAAGCAGTCTTTTCCCTATCTTCAGGGGCCATGGGCACTTGCCAATATCCGCTGGTTAAATCTAAGGTGGAGAAATAGGCGGAGGAGCCTAGAGCAGTTAGAGACTCCTCAATACGCGGCAATGGGTAAGCATCTTTGTGAGTGATCTGATTTATCTTTCTATAGTCTACACAAAACCGGATGCCACCATCTTTCTTTTTACTAAAACCAGGGGGCAGCCCAGGGACTACGACTGTCCCGGATTACGTTTGAGTCTTTCATTTCTTGGATCATCTCTTTAACAGTTTGGTATGAAGTTGGTGGTATGGGCCTATACCTCTCTTTAATGGGAGGATGAGAGCCAGTGGGTATGGTGTGTTGGATAACACTGACCTCTCCATAGTCCGTTGCATGCTTACTGAAGGCTTGATGGTGTTGCTTTACTAGGTTCAGGAGTCCCTCTAGTTGATGCTGCGGGGTAGCTTCGTCCCCGACATGGAGTTCCTTCCACCAGGGCACTGGAGAGTCGTCCGCAGGAAGAGGTCCTCGAGTGGCAGGCAGGCGGATGACATCCTGGAAGGAAACCTGGGAAAGCTGGGCAACAGGACAGTGCTTAGTAAGCACAGCAGGATGATCGCTGAGGTTAATCAGACGGACAGGTACTTTACCTTGGGAGACGGTCGCCAGGCACTTGGCAGCTCTCACATATGGGTAGTTCTCCATCTGGACAGGTTCCACCAGGGCCGGATAGTCTTGGCCTTGGACTCCCAGGACAGCACGGCACCACAAGAGGGTTTGGGAGTTTGGAGGTAGAGTCACTGGTCTATTATCACCGATCCTGGCGGTGCAGATCTCTCCTTTTCATTTGCAAACCTCTGCTGAGCACACAATACGCTGATGGTCTTTTGGAGGACCTTCTTGGAGGCGGAGGAAGCTGCAGGCAGGGACTGATGGAGAGCTTCAAGTACCTCAGGGTAGCAATTTTTGAAAACATTAGTCCCAACAATCACAGGGTGGCCCCTTTATCCCCGGTTTGTACCACGATCACTCCTTGCTGTGGTAAAGTGGCTTCACCCACTTGGAGCGTGGGTTCCCAGTATCCATGGACTTTTATGGGCTTACCATTGCTTGCAATTATCTCCAACCAGGACTCAGGTGGCTGGGTAAGCAGGCTGGAACTCCAGAACTGATTAAAGGTGGACTGCTGAATAGTGGTGACTTGAGATCCAGTGTCCAGCAACGCTTCAAAAGGCACTCCATTGATCCGGACGTTTATTTTGGGACGGGACCCCACATAACGGGGCATCCAGTTTGGATCCCTTGGACCTGTTGTTCTACCTCCCGAGGGGCGGTCCTCAGCCTCGAGGGTGACCCGTTTAACTGCCAGCAAGTAGATTCAGTATGACCCAACTTCTTGCAGTAATTACAGGAAGGTCGCTTGCGGTTCCTAAACCGGTCACTTGAACGTCTTCCAGGATCTCTGGGATAAACTTCTTGATACGCAGGGGGCCAGGCTTTTGAGGCAAAAGGAGTTCATCTTCCAGCATTAAGGGTTTCTCCCACTCTTCCAGTTTCCTGCAGACTTTTTCCAGGCTCTTAGTGAGGTAATTGACCTGTTCCATCAGAGCAGCCACTGTATCAGGAACTGGAGTCTGGGCGGCTTGGCTGGCCCCTGGCAGGCTGGTATCCGTTGGCTTAGGATTACGGACAGGAGGTTCGGGATGGGCCACTGGTTCCGTTGGCAGATGTTGTCCCAGAATACTGATGGCCAGTTCTTTAAAGTCCAGGAAAACACTGTTAGGGTGCTGAGCCGACAACATTTTCAATTGTGTTTTTAAAGATTCGCTATTCACACCCGCAATAAATTGTTCTCTCAGAGTTTGATCCTGGGTGTCAACCTCTCTAGGGTCTATATGAATGACAGCCCTCCAGGCCTCTTGGAGGGATAAAGCAAAATCACGAAGTGACTCACCAGGTTTTTGTTTCTTGCTGAAGAAGCGCATCTTTATTTCAGACACCGTCCTGACTTCAAAGGTAGTGCTGAGGCGGTCAAAGATCTGCTCTATGGTACTCCTCTCAGAACTGGGCCAGGACATGACTTCTCGACGGGCCGCTCCTTCCAACTGGGCTAACAGAATCTCCATTTGCTGCTCCGGGTTAATAGGATAGAGCCGGAACAGAGCTAGGATTTTGTCTTGAAAGTCTTTTAAATTATGAGCCTCCCCGGCATAACGGGAAACCATGGAGCCCCAAAGTAGTATGGCATCGTCAGCGGCATCATGTTGACAGGCGTAATACCGTTGGTGGCTACTGGCTCCCTGGGGGCAGGCTGCTCGGCTGCTTCTGAGTCCGACATGATGCAGATTATTTGGTTGAGCGGTCCCTTTAAGAGGTAGCGATAGGTCCGATGTCGCGCCGGCGGGGTTACTGGCCGGTGAGCGTGACCGATGGGCAGAGTCCAGTATCCCCTTTTGGGCCTTGCTAACCAGGCGACCCCTCTCCGGTGTCGGATTATTTCTCCCAGGAGTTGGTACTTACTCCGGTGCAGGCGGTCCAAATCTCGCGAGATCCGGAAGGACGTCTTCGGGAATCCCTTGCGCAGCGTGCCTTCCCGCGAGGACGTCGGGCTGGAGGGGCGGAGCTTGGACTTGCTCCGACGGGGAACAGCGTCTGCGTTCTTCTAAGTCCAAGGTAGGTGGAGTCCAGCTTGGGAAATTTGAATAAAGTGGTGACGCTGCAGAGTCTGGCGCTAAGCTTTCCCGCCAGCGATGAGTAGTGATGGCGCAGTAGATAAGTCCACAGTTCAGGCGGCCATCTTGGGCGCCATGATGCATCAATTCAATGACAGCAAGCAGCGGTAGTGAAACAGCATAAAAGTCCACAAAAATGCACTTTGAAGTGGCGATTTTCTTCCTCTTGATAGCGCAACACTGCACAGCGCTTTCTGGAGGTTTTTGGGACACTTTTCTGTACGTTTTAAGTCCGCAAAGTTCACTTCAAATAAACAGGCGTTTTGTCACTTGGCAAACTGGTTAAGGCACAAAGTTCACGTTTTTGCTCACAGTCCGTAAAACGTGCGTATCCTGTTCGTGACGCCAAAATGTAGCATCCCCAAGTCAGGGCAATGTGTGGAACTAACCTGGGGAATGCCAGTGATGGAGAGGCCGGCACGCTGCTCCTCTGGGGCACTCTCTGGGTTCTTGAGGGACACAGCCAGGTGGAAGGTGAGGTGCCCTTGGTGTTATAGTTTAACGTGCCTATGGCTAAGTCCCTGATATGTCGTGACGCCAGTGCCAGTAAACGGTGGCACACCGTATTTACAGTAGGAATAACAGAGGTGCAGACTGGTAACTTGAAAACAGAATTCAAACTTTACTGAAGACAGTGATGATACAGTAAGCAGTCTTTCCAACAGTTCCTTTTTGCAGACAATCAAAATTGCAGTGGTCTTACATCCAGCAAGGTTAAACAGAGGGTGATAATACAGGACTTGGAATTGCAGGTGAACCTTACTTTCTTCCTGACTCGTCCTGACTGGAATTGATGCTTCAAGGCCCCAATGCCCTACTTCTGGCTTATATCCTTGAATCTCCAGTTTATAGAGTACCTCCTCTTGACGTTTAGTACCTCTTGCTCTAGGGATTGCCTCCAGGTTGACTTCTGCTGAACTGGCCTAGGCCTGAGACATGTGGCCTTCACAGACTCCAGGGTCTGCACTGCACTAGCCTGCCTTGGCCTAGCTATATATATAAACTGCTCACCAGCTCCCCCAGTGGTCCAATACCCAAATGACACCCTTCAACATTGCTGCAGGCAATTACATGAAACACACAGCATAACAGAATGGTGGTAAACGGGTATCAAAGTGCCCGTATACTGCACCTGCGCCAGGATGTAGGAGGAGCTGGTTGCGCCTCCTTCCTGTTTGTCTCTTGGTTCCTGCCTGCGAGGGAGAAGGGAGGACGCCATTGAAGGTGAGTATGAAGTTTGTTTTTTTGATAGAAGAACTTTAAAAACCAAAAATAAGCAGCTCCTATGAACTTCTACATAGGAGCTGTAAGTGTATAGGAATGCTAGGGGTAGTAGTACCTGTGTTCTACTACCCCTAGCATCCACCATGTACTCATACTAGAACCAGCCCCCATGTACTTTTGCATGGGGAATGCATCTAGTATGAGTACATGGTGGATGCTAGGGTAGTATACCTGTGTACTACTACCCCTAGCATCCACCATGTACTCATACTAGAACCAGCCCCCATGTACTTTTGCATGGGGAATGCATCTAGTATGAGTCCATGGATGATGCTAGGGGTAGTAGTACCTGTGTACTACCCCTAGCATCCACCATGGACTCATACTAGATGCAGGCCCCATGTACTTTTGCATGGGGAATGCATCTAGTATGAGTACATGGTGGATGCTAGGGGTAGTAGTACACAGGTACTACTACCCCTAGCATCAACCATGGACTCATACTAGATGCAGCCCCCATGTACTTTTGCATGGGGAATGCATCTAGTATGAGTCCATGGTTGATGCTAGGGTAGTAGTACACAGGTACTACTACCCCTAGCATCCACCATGGACTCATACTAGATGCAGCCCCATGTACTTTTGCATGGGGAATGCATCTAGTATGAGTACATGGTGGATGCTAGGAGTAGTAGTACCTGTGTACTACTACCCTAGCATCCACCATGGACTCATACTAGATGCAGCCCCCATGTACTTTTGCATGGGGAATGCATCTAGTATGAGTACATGGTGGATGCTAGGGGTAGTGGTACCTGTGTACTACTACCCCTAGCATCCACCATGTACTCATACTAGAACCAGCCCCCATGTACTTTTGCATGGGGAATGCATCTAGTATGAGTCCATGGTTGATGCTAGGAGTAGTAGTACCTGTGTACTACTACCACCAGCATCCACCATGTGATTATACGACATGACGACCTTTAAAAATAATTTTTAATTCCAAATTAGCTTTTACAACTTATAAAAAAAAGTGGGCCTGACAGCCAGCTTGACAGCCAGCCATCCAGCTTGACGGCCACCCAGCCAGCAAGATTGACGGCCACCCAGCCAGCCAGCTTGACAGCCAGCCAGCTTTACGGGCAACCAGATTGACGGCCAGGCCGCCATCCAGCACGCCTGACGGCCAGCCTACCGGCCAGCAAGCCTGACGGCCAGCCTGCCAGCCGGCACCCCAGCTCGCCTGACGGCAAGACCGCCAGCCATCCCGCATACTGAAGACAGGTGCAAACTAAATTTATAAAATGAGTAGTAAGTATTACATTTTTAAAATTGTTTTTTAATAACATTATATTTTTTTTGTTATATTATAAATTATTTTTTATTTTTTTTGGAAGGCATATCTTCAAGTGAGGCCGGGAGCTCTCCTCCTAGACAAAGACGAAGACGTGATTCGGTATGTAAATTTGGCTAGTGTTTACAAATGTTAAATTGTGTTCTTATTCTAATTTTAATTTGGATTTTTCAGTCTACATCTATTGAGGAGTCAACTCCCGGCCCAGAGAGGACGACTGAGGAGGAAGTCGGGGGTGGAGCCCAGCAAACGGTACGCCTTTTTTTTGTTTTTTCAAATCAAATATACATGTGATTGGATCTTTTTACATCAATTTTTTTTTTTTTATAGCCATCTATTCCCGTTGACGTACAGAGAGGTCGTCAAGCCACTGCCAGAGGAGGTCGGGGAGCATGCGGCGGTCGTGGTCGTGTGAGTATTTATAATCTAATGCTTAATTAATAATTTTAAAAACATACAGGTTTATTAAAAAAAAATTTTTTTTCACTTTTAGGGTTCCAGAGTCTCCACCAGAAGGGATGAGGAGGACGTTCTTGTTTTTTTTATTGATAACGACCTCCTCATCCAGATGGTGGAGGAACGACCACCTCTGTGGGACCATACAGACCGCCGCCACGCAGACCACCAAGCAACCCGGCTCCTCTGGCAACAGATCTGTGAGGCAATAGTGCCGAACTGGGACGACCTCAGAGAAAGTCAACGGGAGCAGGACCGTAAGTATACATAGTTTGTTTGTAGATAGCGTACATGTATGTTTTATTGATCATAAGTGGTTTACTGTCTAGTTGATGTGAGTCACGGCCACCAATAGTCATATAACTTTTTTATTTATTTTTTTGTGGCTGTTTCAAATAAATAGTAAACCATTTTTGATGTCAACAACTCATGTATTATAGAAAAGAACTTTTTTTTTTTTTTTGTTTTGTTTTTTTCCAGGGAATACTATCATGGTTCGGTGGCGGTCAATCAGGGACCGCTACAAGAGGGATTATAACAAGGAACTTCGGCGTCCGAGTGGGTCTGGAGGAACCTCGAAGCGGCCTTATCGCTACCATGCCGCTTTGGGGTTCCTACGAAGAACCCTAGAGCTGCGAAGGTAAGAAATTTAGATTATACTGATTTTGATTTATATTCTCAAATTTATGTGTATGTCCCAGGGAGACTGTTTTTTGACACTCTGCCTTGGACATCCACATAGTATTTTGCGTAGTAGAGATGAGGTAGGTGTGCTTTAGATTATACATCAGAAGTAGCTTTCTTAAAAAAAAAAAAAAAATATTAACACTGTACATATACACTTCTCTGTGTGGTCTCTATCAATGTACAGTATCTGTATGCAATTTATTTGGGAAAGCTACTTACTATGTTGTATCTAAAGTCACTTTGCTCATCTCTATTCCATTGATTTTCAAAATTAATTTAATTTTTATTTTGTTTTGCTTTACAGAACAGCAAGCAGTTCCCCCGGAGGCGGTCCCTGAGGAGCCGGCCGCCAAGTGTTCCCCTCGTCCTGCTCATGCAAGTGGTCAGGACCACAATGTTCCCCTACCTGTGCCCTCTGGCGACTCAACAATGGCCACTTTGGCACCTTTATTTGAGGCATTGATGCGTCGCCAGAGGTTAGGTAGGAGCCGCCAGGCAGACTACGAGGATCTCACAAGGATCGTTTACGAGTCCTTGATGGGATTCACAAATAGAGTTGCCTCTTTAGAGGAGAAATTGCGTCGTCTTCAGGAGGGGGCGGTGTTGACAACGCAAATTTCTCCCGTGCATCACTATTTGTTATCGTTGCTCCCCGTGATGGAACGACTTGAGCCCGACCAGCTGTATGAGACCAGAAGACAGATGGACGACGTCTTGTGGAAAGTACAACACCACCCCAGCCCTATCCCCAACCACTGTCCTATCCCCCATCCTACACCTATCCCCCACCCCACACCTATCCCTCTTTCCAGCCTCCCCATCCCCCTTCCCAACCACCCCATCCCCCTTCCCATCCTCCCCGTCCCCCTTCCCAAACACCATCCCAGTCTCAATCTGCCGAGCTCTTTTATCAACACTTTTCTCCCTCTCCTCCTCATTATTATCCTCCAACCTCTTTCACCACTCCATCTACTCTTGCTCGGCAAACTCTATCCCCTGCCCAAACATCCCAATTAAATACTCCCTCTGTTGCCCTTCCCCCAACACGTACTGATTTGTCCACTGTGGCAGATGAACAACAGGACCGAGGGTACACACACCGTGCCCAGCCCTCCACCCCCCAACCTTCAAATTCTCATCGGTCCTCCTTCCGTCATTTGTAATTTTTTTTTTAGTTTTTTATGTAAAATTTATATTTATTGAAAAATGTATATGTTGTTTAAATAAAAAAATATTTGTTTAAAATTTGTTGCTGTTTATTGCATTTTAAATAATGGGTTAATGATGTTTAGAACCATTAAATTCTAAGCACAGCTTGAATAGCAAGAAAAGTATTTTTTGCTGATCCAGCTTTGCTGACAAGTAGTGGGTATTATAAAGGCCTGACATAATCTCAAAGCTCTGGCGGAGCGACAGAAGTATTGGTCGCTCCTCCAGGGTTGTGAGAGTATGCTGTCAAGTAGTGGGTATTATAAAGGCCTGACATAATCTCACAGCTCTGGTGGAGCGACACAAGTATTGGTCGCTCCTCCAGGGTTGTGAGAGTATGCTTTCAAGTAGTGGTTATTATAAAGGCCTGACATAATCTCACAGCTCTGGCGTAGCAACACAGGTAATTTTCGCTACTCAGTTAAAAATATGCAAAAAGACTCAAAGTATATTAAATAGTGTTTATTAAACAAAATTTAACAAATATAGTTAGAAACATCAATATGGTAACCTTCAATGAACATAACCATGGAACATTATTGTATCAAGAATATTATAAAATAAATTTTTTAAGAACAATTAAATCATTTGGTCCTGCCAGGTCACTCTTCCTGCATCGGAGCAGAAATATTCTGTGAAGGAGTCTCTCATCCGGGAAACAGCCACATTGGTCCGCATGCCAAAGTTTTCCAAACTTGCCAACTCACTGTCTTCAGGAATGTCCTGGAAATTCTTTGATTAGGAGGTAGTTGTGTAACACAACACATGCCTTGACTACCTCGTCAACAGTTTCTATTTTCAATTGTATTGGTTTGGTGAATATACGCCATTTTGCAACCAAAATTCCAAAGGTGCATTCCACCATTCTACGAGCCCTAGTCAGGCGGAATAAGGTTTTATTAGATTTCCGCACATCTGAAAAGCCTCATCACCAACCAACACAAAGGGCATTGGGGGAGCGTCAGTACCTGGTAGTGGTTGAGGCGGTGGGAAATCGAATTGTCTGTTGTACATCATTCGCCCCATGTCAGAATTTTTAAATACCATGGAATCATTGCTCCTGCCGTAAGCTACAACATCAATTGCCACAAACCTGTACTGGGCATCAGATATTGCCATTAAAATTATAGAAAAATATTTTTTACAATTAAAGAACTCCGATTCAGTGCCTTGGGGCTTTATAATGCGAATGTGTTTCCCGTCTACTGCCCCCAGACAGTTTGGAAACTGGCACACCTCAACAAATTTTTCGGAAATTTCAATCCACTGTTGCCGATTTGGAAGTGGGATAAATTCCTCATGCAGCTGCTCCCACAAAGCATGGCACGTGTCCTTAATAATACCAGAAACTGTGGATATTCCAAGCCTAAACTGATAATGTAGGGACGTCAAACTTTCACCGGTTGCAAGAAATCTAAACAGAAACAAAATTTGGAAATAAAAATGAACAAATCAGAAGAAAACATATAAATTAGGCATTCTCAAAATGCGGCACTACAGATGTTGTAAAACTAAAACTCACAGAATGCCCTGGTGTAGGCTGATACCTGTAGGCTGTTCTGACATGCTGGGAGTTTTGCAAAAGTTGGAGGGCCGCAGTTTGAGGATGCCTGCTATAAATACTAGATATATTTGGCGGACCTTGTCAACGTACTAGACCTTTTAAACGCAAATTCTAAAATGCTATCCTTTTGTTCTCTAGTCATTTACACATGCCAAAGGACATTATTTTGCAAATGCAGTGAGATAGCGGGCTCTCCATGGAGAAGAATAGGCGTATGCTTATACTTGGCTTGTGCAATCAATAGGTAGGTAGATAACAGTATACATTTTAACAACATGGTTTATGTAAAGTTAAAAGATTTAAAAAAAGTAATTTTCCTTAGGGTAATCATTAATCTTTCTGCGGGTGAAACACTTCGGCGGAAAGTGGTGTCCTGTCTTTCGATGCGATGTGACACTCTTTGTAGTAGATTGTCAAAACTGTCGACACTCATCCGTAAGTAGTTGTGAAACTTGTCAGGATAATTGCGCAGTTCCGGAAATAAAACTCCAAAAGCTCCCCTTCGTATTCTGGCTGAAGTAATTGGATGCACCCAATAGCGACGGCGACGTCTGGCTCGGAGTCGTCTTCTCCATCGCGAAACAAGGATAAGAGCCTGAAATCCAAAGCGAAGGTGGTCGGGCATCATCTTTCCTCTCTCTTTTAGGCAGCATCTGAGTGGTATGTGACCCTCGGTTGGCTTTATAGCCACTGTGTAATTTGCATCTCCAAAAGATTTTTATCTTCTTTTCTGAATATTATTAACGGATCCGCTATTCCGTTTAAAAACGGTTGAAAACGGATCAAACGGATCCGTTATTTTAGCGGATCAGTTAGGCGGATCCGTTAAAAAATGGATCTGTTTGCATACGTTTAGGCGGATCCGTTATTTTAATCCGTTAACTGAATAAAGGATCCGTGAGAGTTATTCTTTCAGTTTTCAAGAGTTTTAACGGATCCAGCAAGCAATTCCGTCAATGGAAATGCTTGACGGATTTGAAAAATGCTAGTGTGAAAGTACCCTAAGTGTATAAATGCAAAAGCATTTTACAATTATGAGCTGTAGAGATGAGCAAATGTCCCAAAATTCCTTCCAGTTCTGATTGCATCAAATCAGCCATCAGATTTGATTTGGTCTGAATAAATTCGGTCCAAATCAAAGTGCTCTAATTGCCCTGAAAAGCCATGTATGGGCTTGAGAACCAGACAGCTCACCACACCAGGTATCACTCCACTTACTCGATGACACATTTGGCACATTTACTGAGGTGAACACAGAAAGGCTGTTTATTACAAACAGTAGGTGGCACTATGCTAATATGATTCCTGGGATATCTGAGAGTATCAGTAGAGACGAGCGAATTTCAGTTTAGGAAATTCGTTCCTGCTTCGTTTACTGGGAAAAGGTGAATTACGTTATGGATTCCGTTACCACGGACCATAACGCAATTCCGCCATAATAGAAGTCAATGGGCTGCATAACAGATCCATCCCGTTTCTGTTATGCAGGAGAGGACTTATCTCATCTCTAAATATGAGCTTTCTTTTTAATAAGTGTAAATGCAAAAAATTTTACAGTTATAGGCTGTAGAGATGAGCAAATTTATCAAAATTTGTTTAGTGGATTCTATCAAATCATCTTTCAGATTTAATCTGCTCTAAATAAATTTGGTCGAAATCTAGGTCCCGTAATTCCCCTGAAAAGTCATGTATAACACTCTGAGGTCTTTTAAGCTCTTTAAGAACGTGGTCGCATTTTCAAATTGACAGTGACATATATGGTTATGGTAAACAGATGGTAGCAAACAAGCTGTTCAAAAACTCGCTACACTTTTGGATTTTTTAATTTACAAAAATGGTCAAAGAATTCTCTATTTTTGGTAGCAGATGCCTTCTCATCTGTCTTTTGATCTGTAAAATGGTCTCCACCATTTTCAGCAATTTGTGTTGTGTGAATCACAAAAGTTTGGTATTTGCCGGAAAAAAATTGAATCTTTTGGGAAATTTGCTACAAATTTGATTTGTGTAGAACTGACTCACTCCTCACTAATTGACTGGATTTAACTATATGTTTTGTGGAACAATCTTTTTAATGAAACCAAATGTTCTCGTGTGCATATTCAAGATTTCTGACTTTGCAGAGCTCAGCATGATGGTTTGTTTAGTTAAAGCTACATATACTACCTATATAATTTGTCAGTAGACTATAAAAGGTTGCAAAAGATTCAGGGAGTACCCAAACTTGTGCTCTGTAGCTATATTTGAGAACCAATTCATTGTGTAAGCAAGACAGGGAATTAAAAAAAAGTGCTTGCTCCTGCAGAAAGAACAAGCTGATTAGAAGAATCCAGCTGTTACAGTGAAGTACTCTTCCAAAAATATTCATATGATGTCTACAGTTAGCTCAAGGCTGTATTTGTAACTGCTGAAGGTGTCTGAAGATACGTTTGATGCAATTACTATGGTTTTATAGACACAGTGTGGATTATGGAAAAACAAGGCTGCTTGTGAAAGAAAAGATATTACTGGTGTGGGACAATTAGTGAAGAAACACAATACATGCAATGCAGAGGAAATATTCAGGTAGGTTAGAGAAGCTGAAAGAATATGAAACAGGAATACAGAGTTGATAAGCAAAAAAGAAGTTACCATTTAGGTTTTGGTTTCTAATAGAGATGAGTGGGTATCAAAGATTTGGATCTCTGAATTTCCCAAAGAAATTCAGTTCATTACGAATTACTTAATCACAAAGCCCATTACACCGTATGTAGTGGGTGCATTTACGGGGAATGGTGATCACGTCGCTCCCGTCATTTAAGCCCTCAGATGCCTAGCTCATTGCTGAATGCGGCATCTGACATTAACATTGAGGCTTTTCAGGGGTTAATTGGTGGTAAAAAAAATATACATACCTCATCCATTTTCTCACGGAGAGGCCATCGCGGCCATCTTGATTGAAGAAATCGCATGCGTTGACGTGATGATGTCATCATGCTGGCCAGGTATGATGACATCATCACTGACGTCATCGTGCCCGGCCAGCACGCTGATGTCACACTTCATTAGAGATGGCCCGAACTATTCGTCGGCGAACAGTTCCCAGCGAACATAGCTTGTTCGCGTCCGCCGCGGCGGGCGAACATATTCGATGTTCGCGTTCGCCCCTATACTTTATCATTGAGCAAACTTTGACCCTGTACCTCACAGTCAGCAGACACATTCCAGCCAATCAGCATACCCTCCCTCCCAGACCCTCCCACCTCCTATCTAAATGCAAGGATCCATCTTACATTCATTCTGAAGCTGCAGTGTTAGTAATTGTAAATCGCAATGCGATTAATATAACCTGTATTATTCGCATTGCGATTACAACTTAGATCTGAGTTCCAAATGGTTGTATTGCTAGAATATATTAACGAAGATAACAAATATAGCACTATATTCTCAATCTTCATTATATTCTAGCAATAAAACCATTAGGAACTTAGATCTAAGTTGAATTTGCAATGCGATTAATATAACCTGCATTAATCGCATTGCGAATTCAACTTAGAGATGAGTTCCTAATGGTTGTTGTATTGCTAGAATATACGTTATATTCTAGCAATACAACCATTAGGAACTCAGCTCTAAGTTGTAATCGCAATGCGAATAATACTTTCAATTATTAATCGCTTTGCGAATCCATTTGATGCCTCTGTTTGATTGTATATGACGGTTGACTGTGACTACCACCAATGTTCTGCTGCCTCCAAAGCAAGATATCTGAACCCCCCAGGGGCCATTTGGGCATTTTTAATAGAAAACGCATAAAAAACGCATCTGCGTTTTTATAATTTTTTCATTTTTTAGTTTATTTTTTTGTGTATTTTGCCACATTTGGTTGCATATTTACATTTGGTATAGGCAAATATGGTAGTCTAGATCATGTGTCTATACCAAAACCTAGGATCATTGTTTGACAGCATATTTTCTAAGCCATGTAGCTGAATATAGATTTGGGCAGAGTAATGATCTAGACTACCATATTTGCCTATACCAAATGTAAATATGCAACCAAATGTGGCAAAATACACAAAAATGAAACTAAAAATGAAAAATTATAAAAACGCAGATGCGTTTTAATGCGTTTTCTATCAAAAACGCCCAAATGGCCCCTGAGGGTTCAGATATCTTGCCTCGGAGGCAGCAGAACATTGGTGGTAGTCATAGTCAACCGTCATATACAATCAAATAGAGGCATCAAATGGATTCGCAAAGCGATTAATAATTGTAAGTATTATTCGCATTGCTATTACAACTTAGAGCTGAGTTCCTAATGGTTGTATTGCTAGAATATAACGTATATTCTAGCAATACAACAACCATTAGGAACTCAGCTCTAAGTTGAATTCGCAATGCGATTAATGCAGGTTATATTAATCGCATTGCAAATTCAACTTGGATCTGGGTTTCCTAATGGTTGTATTGCTAGAATTATATAACGAAGATTGAGAATATAGAGCTAAATTCCCAATCTTAGTTATATTCTAGCAATACAACCATTTAGGAACCCATCTCTAAGTTAAATTCGCAAATATGATGTCCCAACTCCCAAACTATTCACCGGCGAGTAGTTCCCGGCGAACATAGCTTGTGCGCGTTCGTCGCGGCGGGCGAACATATGTGATGTTAGGTCCACCCCCTATCATTGAGTAAACTTTGACCCTGTACCTCACAGTCAGCAGACACATTCCAGCCAATTAGCATACCCTCCCTCCCAGACCCTCCCATCTCCTGGACACAGCATCTATTTTAGATTCATTCGGAAGCTGCAGTCTTAGTGAGAGGAGGGACAGTGTAACTGCTGCTGAGATTTAATAGGGAAATCGATAGCTAGGCTAGTGT
This sequence comes from Bufotes viridis, assembly GCA_033119425.1. NCBI lineage: Eukaryota > Metazoa > Chordata > Amphibia > Anura > Bufonidae > Bufotes > Bufotes viridis. The sequence goes on along the minus strand of CM065593.1, from coordinate 155,982,238 downwards.
ATTCAGTGTCCACTCCAGTCCTGAAAGACTCATCAGATCTCTGCTGTAAGGACTGCGTCCTGACAGCACCCCAAAAATCCCTTTTTAGGGCTAGTACATCAGTCTCCCTCCGAGACCCTCCCACCTCCCATCACAAAGCAAGGATGGCATCCATCTTAGTAGTTGTAATCGCAATGCGATTAATACAGGTTATATTAATCGCATTGCGAATTCAACTTAGAGCTGGGTTCCTATTCTCAATCTTCGTTATATTCTAGCAATACAACCATTAGGAACTCAGCTTTAAGTTGAATTCGCAATGCGATTAATATAACCTGTATAAATCGCATTGCGATTACAACTTACCACACTCTGCGTCAACTAGAAATTTTTTAATGGGAGATTTGCCATGGATCCCCCTCCGGCATGCCACAGTCCAGGTGTTAGTCCCCTTGAAACAACTTTTCCATCACTATTGTGGCCAGAAGGAGTCCCTTTGTTTTTTAAAATTCGCCTGTCTATTGAAGTCTATGGCAGTTCGCACTGTTCGCATGTTCGCGAACATTTGCGAAAGTTTGCGTTCGCCGTTCGCGAACGGAAAATTTTATGTTCGCGACATCACTACACTTCATGGCACACAAGATTTTGTGCAGTTTCTTTAATCAAGATGGCTGAAAAATTGATTTGTTAAATCATACCTTAATAAAAAGTCACATCTAAATAATGATGCTTTATTAAAAAATATTATAAGCTAAAATAGGTAAACTGCCCAAAGAATCACTGAATCAGGCTGAGGGGGTGTATAGCAGTGTTACTAGGGCATGTAATAATTTGTATGTCCCATCGTGTATTCACTGCTGGTGTGCTTAAGAGATTCTCGGCGCACACCTGAGGTTTCTACAATTGGTGGGGGAACTCAATCAGGTAATATCCTCCACTGTAGTATGGTACCACTGCTACCCTCACATAATAACTAGGCACTCTGTCTATAACTAGATGTATGCCCCAACCACTCTTGACAGACGTGCCTCATATTAAAGACATACAGGAAAGACAGCCCCACAATGGAAGGAATTCAGTGAGGGTTAACTGTTTCGAAAAATCCACCAAAAGCACAGCAGGAGAGACCTGCCTGTAGAGCTGACTCCCAGGTATAAATTGTCTCCCCGCAAGGATGTCAATATACCCATATGTAGTAAGATCTCTTGGCCCTGACGGGTGAAAGTATACAGGAAAGCTGACAGAACAATGCAGGAAAAACCTCTCTGTAGCCATTGTAAACCTGGTTGGATATTAATAATAATTTTCCTCGCAGGTCTACTTAAGACATTTACTTTTTAATTAAAAATTGATTTGTTACCGCAAAGTGTGAGGAAATTTGGCTTTTAGCGACTTAAATTTTTCCTGAAATTCAGATCAAGTCAATTTCTTAGCTTCAAACATTTAATTTTATTAAACAGTATAAAGAAAGTTGATGACTTCTATACTTGAAATCAGGACATTTGTAATATGCATACTAGAGATGATGAGCAAACTTCTTGAAATTTGTTTCAAGTCTGATTTGTCGAATTAATAATTTGATTTGTCTAAATCAGACATGCTCAACCTGCGGCCCTCCAGCTGTTGCAAAACTACAACTCCCAGCATGCCTGAACAGCCTACAGCTATCAGCCTACAGCGGGGCATTGTGGGAGTTGTAGTTTTACTACATCTGGAGGGCCGCAGGTTGAGCATGCCTGGTCTAAATCAATTCTACACAAATCAATATGCTCCAATTGGCCTAAAAATTTGTATATGACTTTCTGAGGTTTCCTAGGAATTATTTTATTTTATTATCTCTTCGTTTTTTGCTCTTCCCCTCAACCTTTTGAAGCTCTTTAAATTAAGGACAGCAATAGTAAATACAGCCACTAACATAAAGCTACTGGTAAAAGTATGGTTGACGGCAGATGGTGTTTAAACACATTGGGAAAAAACAGTGGCTTGTTGGGACCAAGCGTTCAAAAATGATACTTTTAAAGGGGGCAGATCTATGCCCCTGTTGATACACACAAATGTTAAGGTCAGAAAAAAACAGTGGCTTGTTCTGCACAAGGTCCAAAAATTATTCATTAATAGGAAGCAAATTGTCTGCCTGTATTCATACACACACACACATAGGTGTTAATTGTCAGAAGAAACATTGGCTTATTCTGAAGTTGAACAAGCCTGAAAAAAATATTCCTTTTATTTGGGAGAAACAGCAGTAACGTGTGGAGGGGTAAGGGTATGGCTACAGGGCACAGTAATGATCCGTCAGCTGTGGTCAAGGCATCAGCCGTCTGATACTTAACTAATGAAGACGCACTATAGATTGTCTGAACTCTTAATGGTTGTGCTGTATTTAAGGTGTACATTATGTACAAATCAACAACAAGAGCCAAGACTGATAAGTGCCCGCACTACAGATTACAAAAGATCAAAACATATTATTCAAAGAGTAATCCTAAAACATAACATTTATTAATCCAATTAAAATAAGTTGTGTCCACTAATTATGTGCAAAGTCAATTAAATAGTAGGGATTTAGGGTATGTGAACCTCCGCTATACAGTGATAGGCAGCATAAAAAATACCAAACAAAAAAAAATTTGGGTGCACGGCGGCACCTGAAACCAGCACATCCTACCAGTACCGAGGGACGATCAGCAAATCCTTGTCCTGTCACATAAGCAGTATCCTGCCGTTCCCATGATGATGTCAAATCAGATGTGCGGGGTGGCAGTAATAACACACGGTGTAGAGTCCCTATTTATGCCCTGTGGCTAACTGAACGCTGTACCCTGATGCTAAAAAAGGTAGCAGCCTCACCACAGGGCACTCGTCCTAATAAGGGCGACCCCGCACAGGACCTGTCCCTCAGCAGGTAATACTATGTGTCCCTAAATACAAACAAAACTCCTGTGGTAAGGTGCAGGGTGCCGTCCTAGATGGCAGGTACGTGTCACCGAGGTTGCTGGCCTCGGTGAGGTGAGAGCCGGGTTTTTGTCTGCAGCAGCTAGTGCTGTTTGACTTTGTTAAATAGCATGGCTGCAAAGCCGATCCGGGCCGGCTCTTACTGGGAGCAGCTAAAGAGTAGGGTGGGTGGCTGCTCCCCACGGTCCAGTCCGAGTTTTGGGCTGGGTTTATAAACTCAGCCAGCACCACCAGCTGAGAGTGTGATTATCCTGGAGCTGCTAACAGGGCTGGGAGTTCTCTGTCCTGGAGGAAAGCGCTCAGCAAGGAGGTGTTGTGTTCCTGGCTACCTGAAGCTGGATTCTCCTGCGGCTGGGCCGACAGCGTGGTGCGAACCTGCACCTACACCTCCCAGGTGACTGAACCTGTGTTGGACTGTTTTTGTTTGGCTACGTTATTTCCGTTGTGTGTGAACTGTCACCAAGAGACTGTTTTTCATTTTGTGTGCAAGTGTGAATAAAACACTGTTTGTTGCACAATCTGGACTCCTGGTTTTGCCTCTAAACTGCACCCGCACCGCTGACTACCAGAGCGACTCCCCACATTTGGTGGAGGATGCGGGCATGCGCAGTGAGGCTGGCGTGAACGCCGAAGTTTTGTTTTTCTAAAGTGTATGGAATATATTAAGCCAGCAAAGCTGCAAGCAGGAGTTTCTGACAACATGGAGGCTGCTGTGAAGGCTCTCATAGAGGCTAACGTGCAGCAGCGGGAGACCAACCAACTATTGCTACAACATGTGATGGCGTTACAGGCGGCAGGAGCGTCCCACCACGTCCATGATGCCCGGAAGCGGTCCGTGCGGCGATCCCAAAAATGACCCCCGCAGACGACGTTGAGACGTACCTGGCGGTTTTTGAGAAGGTCGCCGTGAGGAAAAAGTTACCCGTGACCAGTGGGCTGAGGTGGTCGCTCCGTTCCTGGCTTCCGGACCCCAGCAGGTGTTTTTGACTTGTCGGACGACCAAGCGGCAGATTATGACACTGTGAAAGGAGAGGTCCTAGCCAGACTGGGCGTGAACGTGCTGGTCCGCGCTCAAAGAGTCCACCAGTGGGACTTTAAAGCGACTGAACCCGCTAGGCCGCAGTTCTACGATCTGCTGCACAGGCTGCAAAAGTGGCTGCAGCCCGATCTACTAAGTCCCACTGCCATGCTGGATCGACTGTTGGCGGACATCTTTTGGAGGGCCCTGCCTTATCCCCTCCAGCACTGGATCGGCCAGGTATCGCCCACCAATGCCCTGGAGATGGTCGACCTGGTAGAGCGCTACGAGGCCACCAGAAACCTGCAGGGGACTCTTGCGGGGAAGGGGTCAGTCAAACCCGGAGGCCTCTGCCCCAGTTCCGGCGTCCGGCGACAGAGCGGCCTGCCCGGAATATACCCCCTGCGAGTCCGCCTCCGTGGTATGCTGGAGGTGTCAGGAGCCAGGCCACATCAGGGCCGACTGTCCGCATCGGGATGAGCCGATGGATATGACCTACGAGGGTCGTCACTCCCTGTATGCACGGAAGCTGTGCGCAACTGGCACCCGTGAGGTGCAGGACCATAACCACCTGTGTCAGGTAGAGGTGGGAGACTCTCTGGCGGTGGCTCTGCTGGACTCCGGGAGTTTAGTCTCCCTGGTAAGGGCTGCACTTGTACGTCCTGCGGAGTATACTGGCCGTAAAGTCGGGGTCCTGTGCATCCACGGAGACCTGAAAGACTACCCCACTGCACTAGTGACTTTGTCCACCGCGGCTGGTAGGTGGACCCACGAGGTGGCTGTCGCTACTAAACTCCCACACGAACTGATACTTGGGAGGGACTTCCCGGTTTTCCGGCGCTGTGGCCGGTAATAAAGGTATCTGAGGGACCCGAGACAGGGGTGACCCTAGTGGAGTGGCCTGATACCACTGGAAGGCCAGAACCCTGGGAGCCCGAGTCTGACGGGCCAGCGGTAGGGGTGACCACTGCTCCAGCGGTAGAGGGAGACAACCCCACTGAGTGTAATGGTGGGAGACACGGAGGACTTGCCACCGGGACCTGAGTTGGCAGACCTCAATGTCTCCGGGGAAAATTTTGGGACCGCACAACACCGGGACCAAACCTAACCAGGGCCTGGGAGAATGTGCTGGAAATTGATGGTAAACCCCAGAAACCAGGGGCTGAATTAATGTTCCCACGATTTATTGTTCTGCAGGATATGTTGTATCGGGTGAACCAAATCCGAGGCGAACCTGTTGAACAGTTGGTGGTGCCCACAGCGTATCGCAAGCTTGTCATGGAGCTTGCCCACCAACATGTTCTTGGGGACACCTGGGGTGGCAGAAAACCCAGGACCGCATACTGCAGCGATTTTATTGGCCCAGTGTGTTCAAGGAGGTAGAGAATTATTGTAAGTCCTGTCCGACTTGTCAGATAACTAGCCCCCAGCCACATTTCCGTAGTCCTCTGGTACCTCTGCCAATTATTGAAGTACCGTTTGAGCGAATCGCGATGGATTTAGTGGGCCTGTACCAAAGTCTGCCAGGGGCCACCAACACATTCTGGTAGTTCTCGACTATGCCACTCGGTATCCGGAGGCGGTGCCTCTGCGACATACCTCAGCTAAGCTCATTGCCAAAGAGTTAATGGAGATGTTTTCCCGTGTGGGCCTGCCAAAGAGGTTCTGACAGACCAAGGGACCCCTTTTATGTCTAAAGTAATGAGGGAACTGTGTAAATTGTTGCGTATAAAGCAGTTACGGACGTCCGTTTACCATCCGCAAACAGACGGTCTTGTGGAGAGGTTTAACCAAACTCTAAAAAATATGTTAAAGAGGGTGGTGTCTAGAGATGGGAAGGACTGGGATCTGCTTCTGCCCTATCTCATGTTCGCAGTGCGAGAGGTGCCCCAGGCCTCTACTGGGTTCTCGCCCTTCGAACTGCTTTATGGCAGACACCCTCGGGGCCTGTTGGATATCGCCAAGGAAGCATGGGAACAACAGCCTGTCCCCCACAAAAGTGTCATTGAGTATGTCGCCCAAATGCAGGAACGGATGGAAAGGGTGTTGCCCTTGGTCCGGGAGCATATGGAGGCAGCGCAACAAGCCCAGAGTAGGGTGTACAATCGTCAGGCTCGGGTGCGGGACTTCAATCCGGGAGATCGGGTTTTGGTTCTGGTACCCACCCTTGACAGCAAATTCCTAGCTAGGTGGCAGGGCCCCTATGAGGTGATCGAGAAGGTAGGGAAGTAAATTACAAAGTACACCAGCCAGGGCGGCGCAAGCCGAGCAGGTGTACCACGTGAATTTACTTAAGCCGTGGAAAGATAGGGACGCGGCCGACGACCACAGCCCCGGCCAGGGCTTCTAGGTGAAAAGGGTCCAGCCCCACAGTTCGAGGCCTGTGAAGCCGTAACCACGGTAAAAATTGCAGACAGCCTATCTTCCAAACAAGTTCAGGAAGTCAGGGAGTTCCTCAGTCGGAACACGGATGTGTTCTCGGACCTCCCTGGCCGCACGTCTCTCATCCGACATGACATCGTCACTGAGCCTCAGGCCAAGGTCGGTTAAAACCATACCGGGTACCCGAGGCTCGGCGACGGGCCATCGCGGAGGAAGTGCAATTAATGTTGAAGCTCGATGTCATTGAGGAGTCGAAAAGTGAGTGGGCCAGTCCCATAGTCCTAATACCCAAGCCGGATGGGACGTTGCGGTTCTGCAACGACTTTCGCAAGTTAAATGAAGTATCCAAGTTTGACGCGTATCCCATGCCCCGAGTAGACGAGCTTGTTGAAAGTTTAGGACAAGCCCGTTATTTTTCTGTGCTGGACCTCACTAAAGGGTACTGGCAGGTACCCTTAACGGAGTCGGCTAAGGAAAAACCGCATTTGTTACCCCGCAGGGCCTGTATCACTACAAGGTGTTACCCTTTGGCCTGCATGGCGCCCCGCCACTTTCCAAAGGTTAATGGACATAGTGCTGCGACCACATCGTCGGTGCGCCTCGGCCTACTTAGATGATGTAGTCATCCACAGCACCGACTGGGAAAGCCATTTACCCAAGGTGCAGGCGGTAGTGGATGCCCTGAGGAAAGCCGGTCTGACCGCTAACCCAAAGAAGTGCTCCATAGGGTTAGAGGAGACAAAATATCTGGGATATGTAATTGGGCGGGGAGTCATCAAGCCTCAGGTAAATAAGGTAGAGGCAATACGGAGTTGGCCCCGACCGGTCACCACCAGGCAGGTAAAGTCGTTCCTGGGGATTGTGGGGTATTACATGAGGTTTGTGCCCCACTTTGCTACTATTGCTTCGCCATTGACAGAGTTGTTAAAGGGGCGTAAGACAGGGATGGTCCGCTGGAATGAGCAGGCGGAAAAGGCTTTCTCCGCCTTGAAATCGGCCCTGTGTGGGTCCCCGGTTTTGGTGACACCCGATTTCAGGAAGGATTTCGTAGTCCAGACCGACGCCTCTGAAGTTGGCCTTGGTGCGGTACTGTCGCAGGAAGTCAACGGGGAGGAGCATCCCGTTGTCTTCCTCAGCCGCAAGCTCACCCCAGCAGAGACTAGGTACAGTATAGTCGAGAGAGAGTGCCTGGCCATCAAGTGGGCACTCGAGGCCCTCCGTTATTACCTGTTGGGCAGAAGCTTTCGCCTGGTGACCGACCACTCCCCACTCAAGTGGATGAGCCAAGCCAAAGAGAGGAATGCCCGGGTCACCAGGTGGTTTCTGTCTCTACAGAATTTTAAATTCACGGTGGAGCACAGAGCGGGCCGGTTGTTAAAAAATGCAGACAGCGCTCTCCCGGGTACACTGTTTGTCCTGTGTCCACCCCCTCAGGGTTGAACAAAGGGGGTATGTGGTAAGGTGCAGGGTGCCGTCCTAGATGGCAGGTACGTGTCACCGAGGTTGCTGGCCTCGGTGAGGTGAGAGCCGGGTTTTTGTCTGCAGCAGCTAGTGCTGTTTGACTTTGTTAAATAGCATGGCTGCAAAGCCGATCCGGGCCGGCTCTTACTGGGAGCAGCTAAAGAGTAGGGTGGGTGGCTGCTCCCCACGGTCCAGTCCGAGTTTTGGGCTGGGTTTATAAACTCAGCCAGCACCACCAGCTGAGAGTGTGATTATCCTGGAGCTGCTAACAGGGCTGGGAGTTCTCTGTCCTGGAGGAAAGCGCTCAGCAAGGAGGTGTTGTGTTCCTGGCTACCTGAAGCTGGATTCTCCTGCGGCTGGGCCGACAGCGTGGTGCGAACCTGCACCTACACCTCCCAGGTGACTGAACCTGTGTTGGACTGTTTTTGTTTGGCTACGTTATTTCCGTTGTGTGTGAACTGTCACCAAGAGACTGTTTTTCATTTTGTGTGCAAGTGTGAATAAAACACTGTTTGTTGCACAATCTGGACTCCTGGTTTTGCCTCTAAACTGCACCCGCACCGCTGACTACCAGAGCGACTCCCCACACTCCCTACACGCATGTTTCACTGCCAGGACAAAAGCAGCTCATCAGGGGAGATAGAAAATGCCAGGAATAAATAGCTGGATATAAACTAAAATTCCCAGACTACAAGTAAAAGATGAAACTACCAGATTAATGGATCTACATCTGCTGGTATAGGGGGGGTACCAAGATAGTGGGACCTCCTGGGGAGAAACCTCACAGATGGGAGGTGGAGGATAGTGCAGAGCACAGATGAAATCCCTGCACATGGGACGTCTTGATTAGTTAAATATCAAGCAGCTGCATTCTAATTGGCTGATTCTTGACCGCAGTCGGACGCAACCGAAATGGATCACGACCATGCCATATGGTTGTGCCCTAATAGTGGCAATAATAGTAGCACCAGCAGTAGCAGCACAGCAGGGAACAGACAAGACAGTAGTAAGTAGATGTGTACGCAGCTGTATTGGGTAGTAGTTATAGTAGTTTTGGTTGTGTAGGGATAATGGAATTGGAAGTAGGGGGATTAGCAGCAGGGAGTAGCAGCTGCATTGGGGGAGGCAGCAGCAAACATATTGTACTGAACATGATGGTAGGCAGGCAGGCAGACAGTGGCAGAGTTGTTATGTAGACAGCAATCAATAGCCACGGTCAGCAATTGCAGATCTATTCATCAGCCTTTGCCAGAGGTGTATTAAAATCCTCACAGATACATACCTCATTCATTTTAATAAAAGCAATGTTTTGTACACTGGCAGAGGACAACTTTGTCTGTTTGGGTGGGACCATTCACCTGCCACCCTGAAAACCCTCTCTAAGATGACACTGAAGGCTGGACAAGACAGTACAGCCAGAGCAAACTGGGCTAGTTCCAGACACTGTTCCTATCTGGCTTCCCAAAAGTCCATAAGGTCAGGGAAGATGGTATCAGCCGGAGAAAGGCCAGAGTCCAGGTAGGATTAAAACTGTTTTTTTCAGTTAGTATGTCTCCACTTGCTGATTTGCGTCAGCTTGGCATAGCACATAAATAAACTGCTCCATCATGTTGATGATACTGAACTGGCTGATGCAGCTTCTGCTGCTTGCAGTAGCAGAGATAGTGAAAGGTAGGTTACTTGGCGGGAGGCAGAGAGGTTCCTTTTGGTCAAACATACAGGTGGTAGGCATCTACCCCACAAAAGCTGCAGAAAGCTGTATACATAGTGTATCCTGGTAATAAAGTAATTTGGCCTACTAGCAGCAACAGTAAAGCATTTCCCCATTCTTCTTGCCCAGAAGTCCATGGGCTCAGGGAACACAGTATGTGCTGGGAAAAAGTCCAAAAAAGTCCCACAACTTGGCCAGATGGGAGTTCAGTTTGCTTACAATCGGATTGCTAAGTGTGCAGAATTTTTTCTGGCCACACTTTCCATTAACGATGTGACAAAAAAGCGAAGAAAGAGAAGTCTAAGCAGGATAACAAGTATCTGGTGTGGACAATGACAAGGACACTGCACTGGTTGTGGTGGATGCAGCCTGGCTGCCACAAGAAAGACCAGGAGAAGGGTGACAGACTTGTTCTGATTGTTGGTCAGTTCTAATTTCCCACTGGATCAGGTGATGCCGCCTAATGTGTGTGGAATTGCACAACATTTTAAAAACGAGACCATTTTTACAGACAGTTGGCCAGAAGTTGTAATACTTCAGAACAAAATTAAATTTGGGTTAAGGTGTGGAACTGTGCCACATTTAACACAACTAGGTAGTACTGCAGCAACTACAAAATCAGCAGCTTGGCCAGGTGAGAGTTCAGCTTGCACACAACCAAATTGTTGGTCGTTATTAGTGAGTCGAAATATATAGCTGCTGCGATAATGTTCTAGAAGATTCGACAGGAGTGTCAGTACCGCCGGGTAATCCGGTCATGGTAGTGAATAGTAGTAGAGCGACCTTCGTTTTCTGTCGTACACGATGATTGTCACGACAGCGCGTCAACAAAGTTAACAATAACCGTTTAACTAACAGTAATAACAGTAAAAATTGGGATATCCAGTAGACCTAGGCAGGAGAGTTAAAGACCTTGATGGATCAGGTATGTAAAAGAGAGAATTGCGAGGGGCGTAAATAATGAGCTCAAGGAACCTCTCACATCTCATTTCTCATATCCCCTGAAGGCTTTACAGTTCCAGATCTTCCTGAATTTGTCTATTGGTCGTCTTTCCCAGGCAGAGATCTCTTCCATTCTATAGATCTGATCTATCTTCAACAGCCATTGTTCGGTAGAGGGCAGGTCAGCTGAGAGCTGATTAATGGGAATAAACAGCCTGGCTGCGACAATCAGGTGTCTAAACAACATCATATCAGAAAACTTGGAGGATTTTGGAAAAAGCCCTAGAAGTGCCAGTTCGGGGGTGACTGGGAAGGAAGTGTCGCAGATTTTGTTACTCAACTTGAAGATCTCAACCCACCATTGAAGAATAATAGGACAGGTCCACCATATATGATAATAGGAGCCCCTGGCTTTTAGACATCTCCAGCATGAGTCCGAGGCCGACGCGGAGAATAGACATGTTTTGTCTGGTGTTTTGTAACATCTAGTGATCATTTTATATCCATTTTTCTAAATCCTCACACATCTGGAGACTGAATGAGGGGCCAAGAATATATTGTCTATTTCTCCACTGTTAAAGGTTTTATCAAGATCTCTCCCCCACAGTCTGAATGCCGGGGTAGTCTTACTAAAGGGGCATCTCAATCTATAATGGAGCTGAGAAATAATCTTGATCGGCTGTTTTGGAGAGCATATCAAGCTTTCAAACCATGAGAGTGGCCTGAGTAAGTGTGTAAGATGGCCCTGGAGGGTCATGTATGAGCGAAGGTAATGGATTGTGCCCACAAAGTAGTAGGGGATGCCTAATAGGTTAAACATCTCATCAGCTTGGATAAGTTTATCTTCTCGGTAAAGGGTAGAAAACTTTTTGGGCCCGATTTTAGAATTGCATGTGGTGAGTTGTCTTTTAAATCTTTCGGGGCCTGGCTGAGCACATCTCCTACTGTTAACACAGGGGATGGGCACGGGAAGTCACAGTTAGAATTTTGGAATTTACCCTAGGCTTGTAAGGTAGCTATAAGAGTAGGGGAGATATTGGGGCTAGGCGAGAGAGTTTTTTTTTTTTAATAGGGAGGCCCTAAAAGTGAAGCCAAGTATCTCTTGTTCCATTGGAACCCATGATTTGTGCGGAGGGGCTCTCAGCCAATCTAATGCCATGGAAATCAGGACAGCTAGACCATATGTCTCCGGGTCTGGAAGGGCTAGTCCACCCTTTTCTTTTGGGTATGAAAGGGATTTATAGGAAATTCGGGCGTTTTTTTTTGTTCCAAATAAAAGCTCTAAATAAGGAACAGAGAGATGTATAGTATGTTGATGGGATCGGGAGAGCCTGCTGCAGGTAGGTTCGTTTGGGGAGAACTATTGATGGCAAGATGTTTTTTCTTCCAAACCAGGATAGGATTGGAACATCTAGCTTGGTTAGATCTGTTTCTATTTTTCTTTCAACAAAGGGGTATAGTTTAAATTAAAAAGTTGACCCGGGTCAGCACTAAATTTTACCCCTAGGTAAGTTAGATGGGGGATGTCCAATTAAAAGGGGAGTTTCTCTGTAGTGGACAGTTTACGGGAGGAGGAAATTCCCATGGACAGGATTAGGGATTTAGTGTGATTAATTTTAAAACTGGAAAGAGAGCCATAGGTTTCTAAATGTTTATAAATTTAAGGGAGTGTTATGTCAGGAATTACTCTAGAAAAATGGTCCTTTGGACCTGTCTACGTCTTTATAACATGTGCTAATTAATATAAAACTTCACTTTTATTTATGTAATTCTTAAAATACTTTTATCAGAATTGCAAAATATGGAACACACTGAAACATTAAAATTCTCAGGAGTGTCACGCTGAGTATTGCTCCATACTCCAGACCCTGATAATCTGCTTGCTTACCGGTGTCTTCAAAATGCCAGTGTTCTTAAATTGAACACCTGCTATTATAGTACACCCTTTGGCATCCAAACACATATATTGTATCACTAACTGTTTGTAGGAGCTTTTGTTTTCCCCTTATATTGGAGTCTTGCTTTAGGTCTGTTTCCTCAGCATGCTCCTAAACATCCATGTGCTGATAAATTCAGGCACTTACTGCATCATGTAAATTCTGTCATTCAGTCAATCACATCCAGTTACCACTGGTTGTTTATAAGAGCTTTGTATTGCTCAATACTGCAGAGCTCTGCCGTAAGACTGCCTGATCTAGCACAGTTCTGGATATCAATGTGTTCATGTGTTTGGAATATTTACAGTGTACTAATGTCCAATTATGTTTTTAGACGGTTGACTCTCCTTTCAAGGAGCTGTCTGCCTGACTACCACTGTATTAAAAACGCTAACACACATACATAGAATCCCTGCATCCCGACATGTTTCGCTGGTAACCCAGCGTCTTCAGGGGATAATTGCAGGTGCATGTGTTGGAGGCGGGGAACACTATTATTGAGGTCTTGTTGATGACCTATCACTAGTGATGTCGCAAACATAAAATTTTCCGTTCGCGAACGCCATAGACTTCAATATGCAGGCGAATTTTAAAACCCACAGGGACACTTTCTGGCCACAGTAGTGATGAAAAAGTTGTTTCAAGGGGACCAACACCTGAACTGTGGCATGCCGGAGGGGGATCCATGGCAAAACTCCCATGGAAAATGACGTAGTTGACGCAGAGTCGGGTTGTAATCCATAAAGGGCAAAAATCACCTAACATTCCTAAATTGTTTGGAATAACGTGCTTTAAAACATCCGGTGTGTGTACAGTATACGATCAGGTATGATGTTGTATCGATCAGGTAGTGTAAGGGTTACGCCCGCTTCACAGTGACAGACCTAACTGTGACAGACCAAACTCCCCGTTTAATGCACCGCAAACAGTCCATTTGCACAACCGCAAACTCCCCATTTGCACAAGGTTGGATACCAAGCTAGCCATGTCCAGTTCCTTGTCCTCACTGAGGTCATTGAAGGTCTCTTCCACGCGCAATGTACTGTGCCACCCTATATGAGTACTGTGTTCAGCAATCAGTAGTACTATTTTTATCAGTTTAATCCCTGTTTATACGTTTATACGTGTATCAAATAGATTTTAGGAAGCGGGAGATGGAAAAAGAAGCTTGGTCGGTCCCCTGACTTACAATTTGGAGCACTGCGCGTACGCCGTGCAATGTACTGTGCAACCCTATATGAGTGGTGTGTTACTTAGTACTATTCTTATCAGTTTAATCCCTGTTACGTCCCCTATCAGCACTGGCAGTGGGCACACTACAGTCAGTGGAAGTCAGCCTGACACACACTGGCAGGCAACTAACCTTAGATTAAAGGGTAAAAATGAAATGCCTTTTTTTGATGCAAAGTCCTGTGCCACACGGTATGAGTGGTGGGCAGTGGGCACACCACAGTCTGTCGGCCTGCAGCTCCTCACACACGGGCAGGCCAGGCAACTGCAATATATATGGAGAAAAAATAAATAAAAATAGAATAATGTAGCAGCCCTAAAAAGGGCTTTTTGGGGTGCTGTGACACTGTCCTTACAGCAGATGAGTCTGTGGACACAGAACACTGGCCTAGCTAACGCTTTCCCTATGAATTCAGAATCATCAGCGCAGCAGCAGCTGCAGTCTCCCTGCACTCACTAACTTGCAGCTTCAGACTGAATCTAAAATGGCTGCCATGCGCACTGGGCTGTAACTTTTCACTACCCGCGGCGCATGCGCAATTGGCCATAAAATTTCCTTACCCTATGCGCGTTCACAGTTAGCGGTGTTCTCCTGTGCTGAATCCTACTCAGCCACTCAGTAAGCGAGTGGTGTGACACACCTCCTCCCTCACCCGCATACGTCACTTCCGACGAAACCGGAAATGACGAGGGTAGAAAAATTTCACGGGTAGGGAAAATTAGGGGAACACCAGGGCTCTCCCTCTCACTGACGTCATGCTTCTGACTGCATGCGCGCCCTCGTAGAGAATTTTTCTCTCCCTTTTAGGAGGTACGGCACATGCCTGCCAACATCATAGACAAGATCCTTGCTCTCACTGGTGTTGGGGCTGTTTCTGTGCTAAAGAATATTCGTGCGTGCACACCCTTCTTGGAACATTATCTCTCTCATAGGATATTTCCATGATAGTTATGCTATACTTATATTGCTTATATCGATTCTGAAAGATGTTCTGTAAGATAGTGTCACAAGGGTGTCAAGAGCCACGTCTGACTCCGTTATACCTGGGGTCAGGAAGTCACAGCGGGTGGCTGCACGCTCTATGTCTAAAGATCATGCTGTTACTTAATGGTAGCTTTCTTTGTTTGCCTTGCAATCCTTTTTGTCTCACTCAGGGATCCTTAGCTTCTTCTCCTCAGCTGTTCCTTGTCCACCACCCCCAAACTCCTTATATTCCCCCTTCCCACTTCTCTGGTTGCCAGATATAGAGCTTCCTGCCCTGACTTCTATACTGACCCACTGGAGCTGTGTAGCTGTTGTCCCTGGTTGTTGTCATACCATAGCATTACCCTCCAGATCCCTGTTGGGCTTTTGTTGTCCGCTGTTTTGGCTTACCTGGGCTTATATGTTTTGTCTGTATTGTCTGTCCTCTCCCTGGTGTTTTCCTTTAGTGTTAGTGGTGAGGACTAGTGCTCCCACCGCCCTATTCATTACTTAGGGCTCAGCTTAAGGAAAGCCAGGGTTTAGGCACGTGATCGGCGTAAGGGTGAAGAACCTGTCTAGGGACGTCAGGGCAGCCAGGTGCCAGCTCCTAGGTGAGTTAGGGGTCACCACCTTTCCCTCTCTCTTAGACAGGGCTTTCCCTTTCCCCTCCCTTTGTGTCACACGTCTGTGATCAGTACGTCGGTCGTGATCGATAGAGAGCATGGAAAACCATTATCCCCATGATCAAGTCATATATGTGTATATATTGTAGGGACCAAAAAGTAAGTGAATTGTATCTCCTTCTATTTATTATAAGATGATGTTATTATAGGATAGAGATTCTTCAGATTTTTTTCCCCTCATTGATGATCTTCATGTATATCTATGAGATCATTTCGAGGGATCATCTTCTCTTATAGATACATGACAGGGATACTGTAATACTATAATAAATACTTCTCTTATTTGGTCACCTTTCATATATATACATTTCTAAGATGTCAATAATGTATCTACTCTCCATTGTTTCCAGGGGGCACATGATACATCAGAAACACATACGTCCAGCATCATTCCAGATAATGTTTAGTATTTTTCCTTTTTATTCCTTATTTTTCCTTATTTTTTTCATACATTACATAGCCACTTCCAGAGGCAACATAAAAGTATCAAAGCATGGTTGACAACAACAGGTTCATATCCCTGCGGAGGGTGTACTTTCTGTAAATATATGTCAATTAAAAAAGAATTCACAAACCCATGTGATGGCAAGACATATAATATTAAAGACTATATCAACTGTAGGACTACAGGGGTGGTGTATGCAATTCAATGCGAATGTGAGAAATTATACAGTTGTGTTAAAATTTATTCAACCCCCACTGCAATTGAGTGTTTTGGCCAGTTTGACATTGCTTTTGATCATTTCAGTCATCTTGTTTACAATTAAATCAAAGAGGCACTTGTAAGTCAGACAAATATAACATAACATTTATAATGAAATAACCACAAATGTCTTTTCTGTGCTCACATCATTATCAGTTTTACTCAACCCCCAAGTGACATTCAATCTTAGTACTTAGTACAACATCCTTTTCCAGTTATAACAGCTTTTAAACGTGAAGCATAGCTTGATACAAGTGTCTTGCAGCGATCCACGGGTATCTTCGCCCATTCTTCATAGGCAAAAGCCTCCAGTTCAGTCACATTCTTAGGCTTGCGCGCTGCAACTGCTTTCTTTAAGTCCCACCAGAGGTTCTGAATCGGATTTAAGTCTGGTGACTGCAATGGCCACTTCAAAATGTTCCAGCCTTTAATCTGCAACCATGCTCTAGTAGACTTGGAAGTATGCTTGGGATCATTGTCCTGTTGAAAGGTCCAACGTCTCCCAAGCATCAGGTTTGTGACGGACTGCATCACATTTTCATCCAATATCTCCTGGTACAGAAGAGAATTCATGGTACCTTGCACACGCTGAAGCTTCTCTGTACCTGTAGAAGCAAAACAGCCCCAAAGCATGATTGACCCCCCTGCCATGCTTCACAGTAGGCAAGGTGTTCTTTTCTTCATAGGCCTTGTTCTTCCTCCTCCAAACATAGCGTTGAACCATGGGCCCAAACAGTTCTAATTTTGTTTCATCAGTCCACAGAACACTATCCCAAAACTTTTGTGGTTTGTCCACATGACTTTTGGCATACTGCAGTCGACTCTTCTTATTCTTTGGAGACAGCAAGGGGGTGCGCCTGGGAGTTCTGGCATGGAGGGCTTCATTACGCAGTGTGCGCCTTATTGTCTGAGCTGAAACTTCAGTACCCGCACCTGACAAATCTTTTTTCAGTTCCTCAGCAGTCACACAGGGACTTTTCTCCACCTTGCGCTTCAGGTAGCGCACAGCAGTCAAAGTCAGCATCTTCTTTCTGCCACGACCAGGTAGCGTTTCAACAGTGCCCTTTGCCTTGAATTTGCGAAAGATGCTTCCTATGGTGTCTCTTGGTATCTTTAACATCTTTGCAATCTTCTTATAGCCATTGCCCTTCCTGTGAAGAGAAATCACCTCTTCTCTTGTCTTCCTGGACCATTCTTTTGACTTCACCATGTTTGTAAACACACCAGTACATGTCTAGAAGGAGCTGAGTATCACAGTCATTTTACATCTGCCTAATTGGTGCATATTATGCTTGATTGCTGCTCCTTGACATCCACAGGTGTTTTCAATACCTGATCGAAAACACTTGAATGAACCTCTGTTCTTAAGAGTGGTCGTCTTTAAGGGGTTGAATAATTGTGTCAATGAAGAAATCACAAAAAAAAAACATTTAATACTGTATTACAAAAACAATTGATGTCATTGTAGTTGCATTTGGTTCTTTAACCTCTTAAGGACGCAGGGCGTACATGTACGCCCTAGCGTCCTGGTACTTAAGGACTCAGGGCGTACATGTACGCCCTGAGAAGATCCGATCACCGCTGCGCACGTGGCGGTGATCGGAACAGGATGCCTGCTGAAATCATTCAGCAGGCATCCTGTGACAATGCCGAGGGGGGTCCTGTGACACCCCCGTGTCGGCGATCGCAACAAACCGCAGGTCAATTCAGACCTGCGGTTTGTTGCGCTATGTGTAGTCTCTGATCCCCGCGGTCTGTGACCGCGGGATCAGAGACTAAAATCTGCCCCTTATTGTAAATTTTAACCCCCCTCCTGCACCCCGCCATCTTAGTGTCCCCCCGGGCGGTGCAGGGGGGGGGAGATTTGCGGGTGGGCGGCGCGGGAAGCCTCCTTTCAATGCATTTCCCTGGTGTCTAGTGGGTATAGCAGGGGGTCAGCACATTGCTGACCCCTGCTATAAACTGCTGACATCTGTGCTGCAGATGTCAGCAGTTTAACCCTTCTATACCGCGGTCCGTACGGACCGCGGTATAGAAGGTGTTAACATAGAGGAGCTCCTTCCCTCTCCCATCGGGGGCTGCCGTACCTTTGCAGCCCCCGATGGGATAGGATGGTAGAGGGAGGGAGCTCACTCTCTTCCATCACCCGCTGCTCTGTAATGGCAGCGGGTGATGGTTACCATGGCAGCAGGACGCTTTCAGAAGCGTCCTGCTTGCCATGGTATAGTAACTCTGGTCAGACTTCTGCTAAAGGCAGAAGTCTGACCAGACTGTGCAAAGTAAAAAAATACAGTGCAGTACACTATATAGTGTACTGTACTGTATTATATAGACACCAGATCCACTGGATCTACAAGAACCAAGTGGGTCTGGGTCAAAAAAATGTCAAAGTGAAAAAAAAGTAAAAATCAGAAAAATACATATCACCGAATAAAAAAAACAAAAAAAACAAATAAACTACACATATTAGGTATTGCCGCGTCCGTAAAAATCTCCTCTATAAAAATATCACGTGACCTTACCCGTCACGCAAATACCGTAAAAAAAATCACAAAAAAATGGTGTAAAAAAGCCATTTTTTGTCACCTTGCATCACAAAAAGTGTAATACCAAGTGATCAAAAAGGCTTATGCCTCCCAAAATAGTACCAATAAAACCGCCATCTCATCCCGCAAAAAATGAGTCCTTATATAGGACAATCGCCCAAAAAAATAAAAAAATATGGCTCTCAGACTATGGAGACACTAAAACATAATTTTTTTTTTCTAAAATGCTATTATTGTGTTAAAGTAAAATAAATAAATAAAAAGTATACATATTATGTATCGCCGCATCCGTAAAAACCTGCTCTATAAAAATATCACATATCTAACCCCTCAGGTAAAAAAAATAAAATGTTAAAAAAATAAAATAAAAACAATGTAAAAAAAAACCATTTGTCACCTCACATCTCAAAAACTGTAATAGCAAGCGATCAAAAAGTTATATGCACCCAAAAATAGTGCCAATCAAACCGTCATCTCATCCCACAAAAAATGATACCCCACATAGGACAATCACCCCCCCCAAAAAAAAAAATAGGGCTCTCAGACTATGGAGACACTAAAACATGATTTGTTTTGTTTTAAAAAATGATAATATTGTGTAAAACTTAAATAAATAAATAAAAAGTATACATATTTGGTATCAGCGCGTCCGTCGCAACCTGCTCTATAAAAATAACACATCACCGAACCCCTCAGGTGAACACAAAAAAAATATATATATACGGTGTCAAGAGCCATTTTTGTCACCTTACATCACAAAAAGTGTAATAGCAGGCGACCAAAATGTCATATGCACCCCAAGATAGTTCAAATCAAACCGCCATCTCATCCCGCAAAAATGAGCCCCTACATAAGACAGTCGCCCAAAAAATAAAAAAAATATATGGCTTTCAGAATGTGAAGACACTAAAAAAATCATTTTTTTCAAAAATGCTGTATTATGTAAGACTGAAACAAAACCCCCCAAAAAGTAGCCATATTTGGTATTGCCGCATCCGTAGCAACCTGCTCTATAGAAATAGCACACAATCTAACCTGTCAGTTCAACGATGTAAATAACAAAAAATTAAAACGGTCCGAAAATAGCTATTTTTTTGCAAATTTTCCATTTTAATCAATTTTTCCAGTAAAAAAGCAAGGGTTAACAGCCAAACAAAACTCAATATATATTGCCCCGATTCTCTAGTTTGCAGAAACACCCCATATGTGGTCGTAAACTGCTGTATGGCCAAACGGCAGGGCACAGAAGGAAGGGAACGCCATATGGTTTTTGGAAGGCAGATTTTTCTGGACTGGTTATTTGACACCATGTCCCATTTGAAGCCCCCCTGATGCACCCCTACAGTAGAAACTCCAAAAAAGTGACCCCATTTTGGAAAGTACGGGATAAGTTGGCAGTTTTGTTTGTATTATTTTAGGGTAAATATGATTTTTGGTTGCTCTATATTACACTTTTTTTGAGGCAAGGTAACAGAAAATAGAAATTCCGAAATTTCATCTCCATTTGCCAATAACTCTTGTGGAACACCTAAAGGGTTAACAAAGTTTGTAAAATCAGTTTTGAATACCTTGAGGGGTGTAGATGCACCCCTACTCTAGGGGTGCATCTGGGGGCTTCAAATGGGACATGGTGTCAAAAATCCAGTCCAGCAAAATCCGCCTTCCAAAAACCATATGGCGTTCCCTTACTTCTGTGCCCTGCCGTTTGGCCATACAGCAGTTTACGCCCAAATATGGGGTGTTTCTGAAAACTACAGAATCGGGGCAATAAAAATTGAGTTTTGTTTGGCTGTTAACCCTTGCTTTGTTACTGGAAAAAATTGATTCAAACGGAAAATTTTCCAAAAAATCTAAATTCTGAAATTTTATCTCTATTTGCCATTAACTCTTGTGGAAAACCTAAAGGGTTAATGACGTTTGTAAAATCAGTTTTGAATACCTTGAGGGGTGTAGTTTCTAGAATGGGGTCATTTTTGGATGGTTTCTATTATGTAAGCCTCACAAAGTGACTTCAGACCTGAACTGGTCCCTAAAAAGTGGGTTTTTGAAAATTTCTGAAAAATTTCAAGATTTGCTTCTAAACTTCTAAGCCTTGTAACGTCCCCAAAAAATAAAATGGCATTCCCAAAATGATCGATACATGAAGTAGACATATGGGGAATGTAAATCAATAACTTTTTTGGGCGGTATTACTATGTATTAAAGAAGTAAAGAAATTGAAACTTGGAAAATTGCTAATTTTTCCAAATTTTTGGTAAATTTGATATTTTTTTATAAATAAAAATAAAATTTTTCGACTTAATTTTACCAGTGTCATGAAGTACAATATGTGACGAAAAAACAATCTCAAAATGGCCTAGATAAGTAAAAGCGTTTTAAAGTTATCACCACATAAAGTGACACTGGTCAGATTTGCAAAAAATGGCCAAGTCCTTTAGGTGAAATAGGGCTGTGTCCTTAAGGGGTTAAAAAGTCTTTGTAAGATTTCATTCTGAACACAATTACAAATGTACACTAAATTCCCTAAAACCCCTTACAGCATTGGGGGTTGAATAATTTTGAACACAACTGTATATTGGAAAAACTATCCAGGAATTGAGGAGAAGAATATCAAAACATCTAAATGCCCTCAATACGAATGAAGATACACCTTTATCGAGACATATTAAAAACTACCATAAGGCCCCTTTCACACGGGCGAGTTTTCCGCGCGGGTGCAATGCGTGAGGAGGACGCATTGCACCCGCACTGAATCCGGACCCATTCATTTCTATGGGGCTGTGCACATGAGCGGTGATTTTCACGCATCACTTCTGCGTTGCGTGAAAATCGCAGCATGTTCTATATTCTGCGTTTTCACGCAACGCAGGCCCCATAGAAGTGAATGGGGATGCGGAAAATCGCAAGCATCCGCAACCAGCGCGGATGCGTTGCGATTTTCCCGCATTGTTGCTTAGCAACGGGACCCAATCTCTATTATTTCCCTTATAACATGGTTATAAGGGAAATAATAGCATTCTTAATAAAGAATGCATTATTAAATGATGAGGAAGGGGTTAAAAATAATAAAGTTAACTTACCTTAGCCACTTGATCGCGTGAGTCGCGATCTGTCCTCTCTTTCCCTGCAGCATCGATGATCTAAAGGACCTGTGATGACGTCACATCACATGGCCCAATCACATGCTCCATCACTATGGTGATGGAGCATGTGATTGGTCCATGTGACCATGTGACATCATCCAAGGTCCTCAATCACTATCCTCAGGCTGTGGATAGTGCTTAGGATCTTGGATGATGTCACGTGGTCACATGGACCAATCACATGCTCCATCACCATAGTGATGGAGCAGGTGATTGGGCCATGTGATGCTGTGACATCATTACAGGTCCTTTACATCTTTCAAGCTAACGGAGAGGAGGCCGGGCTTCGCGATCAAATGGAACAGGTAAGTAATTATTAGTTTATTATTTTTAACCCATTCTGCACCGGGTTCAACATTAGGGAGATGGCCAAGGGTATTATTTTACATTATAACTATGTTATAATGTGAAATAATACCAGCGGGACAATTTCTGACCCAAACATGCACTTCTGTGAAGAAGTGCAGGTTCGGGTCTGGGTACCAAAAGTGCCGATTTTTCTCCCGCGCGTGCAAAACGCATGACAGCGCTTTGCACTCGCAGGGAAAAATCGCGGCAATTCCCGCAACGCACCCGCACTGTTTGACGGAGTGCACCCGCAACGCCCGTCTGAAAGAGGCCTAAAGGTAGTCCATCAGGTATAAAAATATGGGGGATACAGAAAGTAAAAGGAGGCCCCAGACAAGGGGATATAGACAGTAGATTGCAACAGGAAGAGGCGAAGTCGCCTAAAATCTTTCAACAATGGGAATAAATGAGGGATTTACCTTTGCCTCGTTTCTTTGAGAACTATATAGGCAGTCCCTATTTTCGGAGCCAATGCTTGGTGGTGAAGATTTTATAAGCAATAGATCTAAAAAGAAGATATAAAGAAGACTGATAATAGGAATGTTAAACTGTTAGGGGTTCACTTTGATATTGTTATAGAAAAATACGCAATAAATAATGTATGAAAAAAAGAAGGAAAAATAAAGAATAAAATGGAAAAATACTAAACATTATCTGGAATTATGCTGGACGTACTGTATGTGTTTCTGATGTATCGTGTGCCCCCTGGAAACAATGGAGAGTAGATAAGACATTATTGACATCTTAGAAATGTATATATATTTATATATATATATATATATATATATATATATATAGTGACCAAATAAGAAGTATTTATTATAGTATTACAGTATCCCTGTCATGTATCTAAGAGAAGATGATCCCTGGAAATGATCTCAGATATACATGAAGATTATCAGTGAGGAAATAAAATCTGAAGAATCTCTATCCTATGATAACATCATATTATAATAAATAGAGTAAGGAAAAAATATTAATTTCCGTATATGTAGCCTGTCCTTACAGTTCGCAGCAAGTCCTTCTTATGAGGTGGGTGATCTTCTCACGTAATCGTTCAGTTTTAATTACACGGACCGCGCAGACAAATATTCTATCCCCTCCTGGAGATTAATCTGAGAAACAGACTCAGCCGCGGAGCCGCGCGAACCTGCAGGAGAGGAGAGAAGAGAAGTAGTACCTTCTAAAAGGGAGAGAAAAATTCTCTAAGAGGGCATGCATGCGCAGACACTCCCGCAGTATGGAGACAGTCGGAAGCATGTGAGAGGGCGAGCTCGCCGAGCAGGTATGCCTCTAAGAGATGGTGACTGGGCAACATAGTACGCCACAATATCCTGGTAATGATGTGATCAATGATGGTCATCAACAAGACGTCAAGTCATACTGAGGATTTAAATAGTGTTCCCTGCCCCCAACACACGCACCTGCAATCATCCCCTGAAGACGCTGGGTTACGAGCGAAACATGTTGGGATGCAGGGATTCTATGTATGTGTGTTAGCGTTTTTAATAAAGTGGTAGTCAGGCAGACAGCTCCTTGAATATATCAGCACATGGATGTTTAGGAGCATGCTGAGGAAACAGACCTACAGCAATACTCCAATATATGGAGCAAACAAAAGCTCCTACAAACAGTTAGTGATACAATATATGTGTTTGGTTGACAGAGGGTGTACTGTAATAGCAGGTGTTCAATTTATGAACACTGGCATTTTGAAGACACCACTAAGCTAGCAGATTATCAGAGTCTGGAGTATGGAGCAATAATCAGCCATGTTACCGTGTGTTCCATATTTTGCAATTCTGATAAAAGTATTTTAAGAATTACATAAATAAAAGTGAAGTTTAATTAGCACATGTTAAAAAGACGTAGACAGGTCCAAGGGACCATTTTTCTAGAGTAACTATAATAGTACACGTCGTACATGTGCTAAGAGGTTGTTTTTTTTATTAGTTCTATGTCAGTTTGTCACAATAAACAGCAGGTCGATCGCGAATTTGGCTACCTTATGTTCTTGATCTCCTAATGTTACTCTGGGTTCACACCTGAGCGTTTCTGAGACGCGCGTTCTCCGCGCGTTTTTCGCGCGTATTTGTGTGCGTTTTTGGCAATAGTAAACGTGCGTTTTACACGTGTGTGTGTGATTGACTGCAGTGTTGTCCAATGACCAAATATCCCTGTCTATATGAAGTTTGGCCTTTCCAGCATGTTGCAAATTCATAATTTCAGTGTCAAAAACGCGCAAAATACAAGCGTTGCGCGTTCCCATTGAAGTCTA
This sequence comes from Bufotes viridis, assembly GCA_033119425.1. NCBI lineage: Eukaryota > Metazoa > Chordata > Amphibia > Anura > Bufonidae > Bufotes > Bufotes viridis. Next base: position 155,957,958 of record CM065593.1, on the reverse strand, counting down.
TGGGCCAAAACGCGCGACAAACGCCCCAAAAAAAGCTCATGTACTTGTTTATGCGTCGGGCGTTTTTCAGCGCGTTCGAACGTGCTGTAAAACGCGAAAATGTGAACCAGTCCCATAGGGAAGCATTGGTTTGCATCGGTTATGCGTTTTGCAGCGCGTTCGAACGCGCTGTAAAACGCGCAAGTGTGAACTGAGGGTTAATCCTCTATTATCTTGGTCTTCCCTGAGAATGTGTAAAAGGGGTTCTAAGGTTAAAACAAAAAGGAGGGGAGATAGGGGGCACCCTTGCCGGGTACCATTTATTTTAAAAGGGGTGGAGAGGGTGTCATTAACAGAAATAGAGGCTGAGGCATTAGAGTACAGAGCATTTACTGCCTGAAGGAAGAGGTCTGGGAAATTACGTGACTTGAGAGCGGAAAACATGAAGGACCATGAGACTCTGTCAAACGCCTTCTCAGCGTCTGTGCTGAGAAGTACAAGAGTCAGGGATTTGCTTTTAGCTACATGTAGGATATTGATCACTCTCGCTGTTTTATCTTTTCCCTCTCTATTTTTCACAAAGCCGACCTGGTCTCTGTGTATTAACATGGGCAGCAGTTTTGCCAGTCTATTGGCAAGAAGTTTGGTCAGGAGTTTCAAATCTATATTAAGGAGAGAGATGGGCCTAAAGTTAGCACACAGAGAGTGATCTTTTCCCTCCTTAGACATTAGGGTAATGTGGGCGGCCCTCATATCTCTGGAGAAAGGGGTGCCTTGAAGAGTACTGTTGGGAAAATTGGGAGTAGATGTGGGATTAGGATATCATGAAATTGACTATAATATTACATTGGGAGCCCGTCGGGACCTGGGCTTATCCCTTTGGGGAAATTCCGGATAACCTTCAGCAATTCTCCTGGGCTGAATGGAGACGTGAGTTGAGATTTGTCACTTTCTGACAGGCCTGTAAGTTTCTGATTCTTTAGGCAATCGGAACTCAAGACAGATTGGTTTGTATCTTGGGGAGCTGGTTGTGGGGCCTCAAGGTTGAATAGATATTCATAAAAATCTCTAAAAAGGGAAGAGTCAAAGGTGAGTGATCCCTCCGGGGTTTTTAATTTATGGACAAAGTTATTTAACTTCCTTTTCTTTAGTCTTTGGATTACAAATTTAGAGGCTCTGTTGCCATGGCAAAAATCTTTTGTTAAAAATGAAGATAAAATTTAGCAGAAGCTGTATTTAAAAGTTTTTTAAGGGAAGCCCTACAAAGGTTTAGTTCCTGTAAATGAGATTGGAGCGAGGAACGCTTATGTGCACTCTCTAGTCTTTTAATTTTATCGAGTAAATCGTTCATCTGTTTGTGTTTTCTTTTTTTGCATGGGCTCCTATGCTGATACATTGGCCTCTGATCAAGGCCTTGTGGGCATCCCATATGGTTTGTGGGGCGACATCCGGAGTGCAATTAGTGGAGAAATAGGACAACAAAGATTGTTGCAATCGAGTCCTGGTGTCAGAGTTTCCCAGTATTTGCTCATTTAAACGCCATTTCATCAAAGGTTTGTGGGGTTTGAGAGCCGCAAGTTCAACAAATATAGGGGCATTGTCTGATAGGACTATTGAACCCACGTCGGACCTCGAACACAGCTGGAGATGATTTTTGGATATGAACAAATAATCCAGGCATTGGTAAGACCCATGAGCCTGGGAGAAAAAGGTATATTCCCGGGATTCAGGGTGTAGGATGCGCCAAATGTCTAAGGTGGACCTGGGCTAAGTGGAGGAGGAGGGAGCGGAGAGCTTTTTGGGATTGCACTGATTTTTGTGAGGAGGAGTCTAGGAGTGGGTTCCGCACGAGGTTAAAATCACCCCCGAGGACAGCGATTCCTTCCATAAAGGTATCTGCAATTTTCAGGGTGTTCTTTAGCCATCTGGTTTGGTAAGTATTCGGGGCGTAGATGTTGATGATTATTGTGTACAGTTGTTGTCCCATTGTCCCCTTAATCATGATATACCTACCCTCTACGTCACATAGCTGATCCGTCAAAAGAAAAGGGCAGTTCTTATGGAAGCCAATGGTGACTCCTTTTGAATTAGATGAGGGGGCTCCAATGTGAAACCACTGAGAGTAATATTAAAAGGAGAAATGAGGGTAATGGGAGACTCTAAAATGTGTTTCCTGAAGGAATAGAACCGTGGCTTTGTTCCTTTTCAACTCCCCAAATATTTAGCTGCGTTTAGAAGGAGAGTTGAAACCTCTGACGTTGTATGAGGTTATTTTAAGAGCCATCATGGGGGGTATGGAAAGGTGCAAAGATCTGAATTCCCAATGTATTCAGTCCTACCTGTATATAGAACCACAAAAAAGTACTTGGCCTTCAGAGGATTGAGACGAGATGTAAAACGTAGGAGGATGAGGGTTCCAAAAAGCCATTTGGAAAACTGGATTGACCTGATAAACAGAAAATAAACATAACAAATAAGAAAAGTAAAAGTATTGAATACAAAGCAAGCAAACATAAGTTCGCATAAGGGAAGGGGGTTGATGCATAATCATCACGTTCGCTCGGCTCACATATCTTAGCTTTAAGTGTGCCCTGTATATAGCCATTAGGTACGTGACATCTTGTATCATGCTGCAGGATGATGCTAAGAAATAAAGAACAGCAAAAAATATACATCGCAGGCAGCATCCACGGTGAATGTCCTTTATTAAGGATCGCAATCCCAAGCGTTAGTGCACGTACAAAAAGCAGCTACGTTTCGGCTATATACTAGCCTTTGTCAAGCTCAATGTGACTATGAATTAGTGGCTATAAATATCAAAGTCCCCACCCCTTAAGATCAAATACAACCAATGCTATTAAGTCTCAACTTAGCCCTCATTTGCATAATCTATTCAGACATCTGTACAAACTCCTATAGCCCAGAGCACATACCGATCTTCTCAGGTGGTATCCATGTGCGGCTACATTCGGCATCCGGCGCGTCTGTCAGAGTCCACTGCGCATGTCTGCTAGGAGTTCAGAGGTTACTACCCCGCTCACGTGATCGCTGACTCACTCGTCACTGCGATCACGTGATAGCCGGCACTTCCGCCCTCACCACTGCTGCGCTCCAGCCGTCGGAACCGCTACCAAGGTAACCACCACAACAACACATACCCTTATCCCTCTCACGCGATCACAGACGCTCACGTCAATGTGGTCACGTGATGGCAGGCTCTTATGTCCCCAATGCGACTGCGCTCCGGATGTCGAGTCCGTTGTCATGGAACCTACCACAGCCACACACAACTCGATAATAGAAATGCAGAGTAAGCTCCAGTGAGATAAACAATGGGACCCTAAGAGGTCCATTCGTGGATGTGACATCAGTGAACATATAAAAAGTGTTTTACATGTGAGACAGTAATGTGTCCAATAAAAACCACATTAAAAACATAATCATGAGGAACCAGATCATATCCTTCACATAAACTTAGACATTAATAACGTTAAATTCTATATTCATCCCATAAGGTTGGAGCGCTCTTAATTCGAAAATCCATCTGAGCTCTTTCTTGCGCAGTATACGATTTTTATCCCCCTCGTCTCAGTGGTCCCACAGAATCAATGATGCGGAACCTCAATTGGTTCACAGAATGGGCATAGTCTACAAAGTGCTTAGCCACCGGTTTGTCCAATAATCCTCTCCTGATATTACTTTTATGGGAGTTAATCCGTTCACGTGCCTCCATGGTGGTCTCACCTACATAGATGAGGCCACAGGGGCAAGAGATCATGTAGACAATATCACGGGACCGACAGGTGAAGAAATCTCTGATTTTATACTGTTTACCGCTATAGGGATGGGTGAAGGTATCACCTTTCACCATATTTCCACAATTGCAGCACCCGAGACATGGGTAACACCCCATTTTCTCGGGGCCAAGTATCTCTGTCCATCATCGATGGAGTTCTTCAGCTCAGTCTTCACCAGTCTGTCCCGTAGAATCCTACCCCTTTTATATGCCATCATGGGCACCTCTCCAAATTCCTTAACCGTTGGTAAGCCCCTCTGTAGAATATGCCATTCTTTGCGTATGATTCTCGCTATCACCTCACTGTGGGCACCAAAAGTAGAGACAAACGGGATACGTTGACTGTCATTCTCTCTTATGTTAGTACGTAGAGTCTCAGTTCGATTAACCGTCCGTACCTTCTGTGTTAATCGTCCGATTAACTTACGAGGATAACCCCTACTCAGAAATTTGTCACCCATCTCTGCTGTCCTTTGGTCAAACCGTACCTCCTCAGATACCACCCGCCTCACTCTTAGCATCTGGCTCCATGGTAGTGATTGAATCATCCGATGTGGATGGCTACTGTCAAACCTTAACAAATTGTTGCGGTCAGTCGGCTTGTAATACATGTCTGTCGTCACCACCCCATCGTTAAACTGTACTAACACATCTAGGAATTGTAGTTCACATGTCGACATCGTCATTGTAAAATTCAGACCTGGGACAAAGGTATTGAGTTCATGATGGAACAACTCCAATTGGTCATATGTTCCATCCCACACTACAAAAATGTCGTCGATGTAGCGCCACCAGCACCGGGCACCCCCAAAGTGGATAGATCTATAAATAAACCTGTCCTCCACATATGCCATAAACATATTGGCATACGTCGGAGCCACGTTCGACCCCATGGCCACGCCCGCTGTTGTTGGTAAAAGACATCACCAAAGCGAAAATAATTCCGCTTCAGTAGTGTCTCCAGCAAGCGAAGGACAAATTTACAACCACTCGGGGAGCCCGGCGCCGGCCAGGGCCACATCGACGACATTTAATCCAAACGTGTGCTCTATGGCTGTATATAGTGAGACAACATCGAAACTGACCAGGAGAGGACAGCCAGGCCAAGACAGTTCACCAAGTTTCAAGAGAAAATGACTCGTATCCCTAATATAGGAAGGGGCGCTGGTGGCGTGGACACGTAGGATTTTATCCAAAAGATGGCAATATTACTGAATATTGACCCCCTCCCTGAAACAATCGGGCGTCCAGGGGTCAATCAGACTCTTATGAATCTTAGGAAGCACGTAGAACAGAGGAGTGACCGGGTGTTTTATCAACAAAAATTCCCTATATCATCATCAATGACGCCATCATCTCGGGCCTCACTGATGATCATCTCGAGATTACGCATAATCTCCCACTTGGGAGTCGTTCTGTAATATCATATACACCTCACGGTCATCCAACTGTCTAAGTACCTCCCGTTCATAAGCCACCGTGTCCATCACCACCACCGCCCCTCCCTTGTCTGCAGATTTGATAGTGAGTGCCTCATTGTTCTCTAACTGTGTCAGTGCCTGTCTCTCATCCCTGGTCAGATTCGACGCCACCCCATGGCTGCTCTGCTCCCTCAGCTGTGTGATCTGTTTGGATACAATATCCACATATGCCTCGACCACATGATTATTATGGGGAGGAGAAAAGTTACTTTTCAAATGCAGTCCCAATGATTTCAATTTAAACTTTCCATCATCATCTATTTTGCCCACATTGGCATCTCTGGATACGTTAACTGTGGAAAAAAAGCTTTTATCCTCAATGTTCTGAAAAACGCTGTAGTTCTAATTCCAAGTCAAACCAATTCCTCTCCTGTTTTGGACAGAATGACAAGCCCCGTTCCAGCAATTTCAATTGGTCATCGGATAGTTCCATAGAAGAAATGTTCACAACTAGTCTCTTAGTGGAGTCTGTTTTGCGTCTCGTGGTCCGCCCTCTTGTCATCCTGTTGGACGTCTGGAAGGGTGGTAGCATGGTGTTTCTCTGCTCTGTGGTGTCTCCTCCCCCTGCGGCACCGCCCTGTGTCTCCCTGACGGGGATCTAAAAAGTGTGCTTATTGGTATCGTCAGAGGATTCGGAATCTCCAGTAGTAAAGCCAAATCTACCCTGATCAAATTTCCTCCCTTTCTTCTTACGTGATTTATTCTGATGCTGTTGCTGCCAAGTGTAAATCTGGCCTGTTTGGTAATCTTCCAAATCACGGTACCATTTGTCCCGTTTAGTTTTTCGACTTCTGTCTTATGTCTCAGAGTGTATATTTTAATTTTCTCCTTGAAGCCCTCAAAGGTCTCATTATCCACTAGACCCTGGATCTGGGTCTCCAACAGACCAATGGATCGCTTCACACCCTCAATCTCCTGACATAAGAAGTCAATATTCAGTAGCATTAACTCAAATGCATGTCTGTCATTAATGCTTTCACATTTTTTACAGAATTCTTCATTATTAGGGAAGAGGGTCGGCCTCAGATGTGTTCTCAATCCTCGAGGGATTCGTCTCGCCCGATAGTATTCTCTTAGGGTATTAAGATGTAAGTCCAAAGTAATGAGTTTTTTAGACTCGTTCTCAAATTTCCTCTTAAGGAGATCCACGGAGGGGGTGCTTAAGAAAGCTACATCCCCTCCCTCACTCCCAACGAGTCTTAGAATCTGTTCCTCAGTGTACATGCACGTGTTCAAGGGTGCAATATCTTTGACCTTACCGGATCCATGGGTTCCCCTCCATCTTTGAAGAGCAAACCCAGAGCACGCTCTCAGAGTCCAAAGTCAACAATCCAGTATTTCAAGCAGCACTCCTGATCACCCGGTCACACCTGATGCATCAGCCCGCCTTCCGTCCTAGACTCGTTCGGACTCAAATCCAGCAAAAAATATACATCGCAGGCAGCATCCACGGTGAATGTCCTTTATTAAGGATCGCAATCCCAAGCGTTAGTGCACGTACAAAAAGCAGCTACGTTTCGGCTATATACTAGCCTTTGTCAAGCTCAATGTGACTATGAATTAGTGGCTATAAATATCAAAGTCCCCACCCCTTAAGATCAAATACAACCAATGCTATTAAGTCTCAACTTAGCCCTCATTTGCATAATCTATTCAGACATCTGTACAAACTCCTATAGCCCAGAGCACATACCGATCTTCTCAGGTGGTATCCATGTGCGGCTACATTCGGCATCCGGCGCGTCTGTCAGAGTCCACTGCGCATGTCTGCTAGAGTTCAGAGGTTACTACCCCGCTCACGTGATCGCTGACTCACTCGTCACTGCGATCACGTGATAGCCGGCACTTCCGCCCTCACCACTGCTGCGCTCCAGCCGTCGGAACCGCTACCAAGGTAACCACCACAACAACACATACCCTTATCCCTCTCACGCGATCACAGACGCTCACGTCAATGTGGTCACGTGATGGCAGGCTCTTATGTCCCCAATGCGACTGCGCTCCGGATGTCGAGTCCGTTGTCATGGAACCTACCACAGCCACACACAACTCGATAATAGAAATGCAGAGTAAGCTCCAGTGAGATAAACAATGGGACCCTAAGAGGTCCATTCGTGGATGTGACATCAGTGAACATATAAAAAGTGTTTTACATGTGAGACAGTAATGTGTCCAATAAAAACCACATTAAAAACATAATCATGAGGAACCAGATCATATCCTTCACATAAACTTTAGACATTAATAACGTTAAATTCTATATTCATCCCATAAGGTTGGAGCGCTCTTAATTCGAAAATCCATCTGAGCTCTTTCTTGCGCAGTATACGATTTTTATCCCCCTCGTCTCAGTGGTCCCACAGAATCAATGATGCGGAACCTCAATTGGTTCACAGAATGGGCATAGTCTACAAAGTGCTTAGCCACCGGTTTGTCCAATAATCCTCTCCTGATATTACTTTTATGGGAGTTAATCCGTTCACGTGCCTCCATGGTGGTCTCACCTACATAGATGAGGCCACAGGGGCAAGAGATCATGTAGACAATATCACGGGACCGACAGGTGAAGAAATCTCTGATTTTATACTGTTTACCGCTATAGGGATGGGTGAAGGTATCACCTTTCACCATATTTCCACAATTGCAGCACCCGAGACATGGGTAACACCCCATTTTCTCGGGGCCAAGTATCTCTGTCCATCATCGATGGAGTTCTTCAGCTCAGTCTTCACCAGTCTGTCCCGTAGAATCCTACCCCTTTTATATGCCATCATGGGCACCTCTCCAAATTCCTTAACCGTTGGTAAGCCCCTCTGTAGAATATGCCATTCTTTGCGTATGATTCTCGCTATCACCTCACTGTGGGCACCAAAAGTAGAGACAAACGGGATACGTTGACTGTCATTCTCTCTTATGTTAGTACGTAGAGTCTCAGTTCGATTAACCGTCCGTGCCTTCTGTGTTAATCGTCCGATTAACTTACGAGGATAACCCCTACTCAGAAATTTGTCACCCATCTCTGCTGTCCTTTGGTCAAACCGTACCTCCTCAGATACCACCCGCCTCACTCTTAGCATCTGGCTCCATGGTAGTGATTGAATCATCCGATGTGGATGGCTACTGTCAAACCTTAACAAATTGTTGCGGTCAGTCGGCTTGTAATACATGTCTGTCGTCACCACCCCATCGTTAAACTGTACTAACACATCTAGGAATTGTAGTTCACATGTCGACATCGTCATTGTAAAATTCAGACCTGGGACAAAGGTATTGAGTTCATGATGGAACAACTCCAATTGGTCATATGTTCCATCCCACACTACAAAAATGTCGTCGATGTAGCGCCACCAGCACCGGGCACCCCAAAGTGGATAGATCTATAAATAAACCTGTCCTCCACATATGCCATAAACATATTGGCATACGTCGGAGCCACGTTCGACCCCATGGCCACGCCCGCTGTTGTTGGTAAAAGACATCACCAAAGCGAAAATAATTCCGCTTCAGTAGTGTCTCCAGCAAGCGAAGGACAAATTTACAACCACTCGGGGAGCCCGGCGCCGGCCAGGGCCACATCGACGACATTTAATCCAAACGTGTGCTCTATGGCTGTATATAGTGAGACAACATCGAAACTGACCAGGAGAGGACAGCCAGGCCAAGACAGTTCACCAAGTTTCAAGAGAAAATGACTCGTATCCCTAATATAGGAAGGGGCGCTGGTGGCGTGGACACGTAGGATTTTATCCAAAAGATGGCAATATTACTGAATATTGACCCCTCCCTGAAACAATCGGGCGTCCAGGGGTCAATCAGACTCTTATGAATCTTAGGAAGCACGTAGAACAGAGGAGTGACCGGGTGTTTTATCAACAAAAATTCCCTATATCATCATCAATGACGCCATCATCTCGGGCCTCACTGATGATCATCTCGAGATTACGCATAATCTCCCACTTGGGGTCGTTCCGTAATATCATATACACCTCACGGTCATCCAACTGTCTAAGTACCTCCCGTTCATAAGCCACCGTGTCCATCACCACCACCGCCCCTCCCTTGTCTGCAGATTTGATAGTGAGTGCCTCATTGTTCTCTAACTGTGTCAGTGCCTGTCTCTCATCCCTGGTCAGATTCGACGCCACCCCATGGCTGCTCTGCTCCCTCAGCTGTGTGATCTGTTTGGATACAATATCCACATATGCCTCGACCACATGATTATTATGGGGAGGAGAAAAGTTACTTTTCAAATGCAGTCCCAATGATTTCAATTTAAACTTTCCATCATCATCTATTTTGCCCACATTGGCATCTCTGGATACGTTAACTGTGGAAAAAAAGCTTTTATCCTCAATGTTCTGAAAAACGCTGTAGTTCTAATTCCAAGTCAAACCAATTCCTCTCCTGTTTTGGACAGAATGACAAGCCCCGTTCCAGCAATTTCAATTGGTCATCGGATAGTTCCATAGAAGAAATGTTCACAACTAGTCTCTTAGTGGAGTCTGTTTTGCGTCTCGTGGTCCGCCCTCTTGTCATCCTGTTGGACGTCTGGAAGGGTGGTAGCATGGTGTTTCTCTGCTCTGTGGTGTCTCCTCCCCCTGCGGCACCGCCCCTGTGTCTCCCTGACGGGGATCTAAAAAGTGTGCTTATTGGTATCGTCAGAGGATTCGGAATCTCCAGTAGTAAAGCCAAATCTACCCTGATCAAATTTCCTCCCTTTCTTCTTACGTGATTTATTCTGATGCTGTTGCTGCCAAGTGTAAATCTGGCCTGTTTGGTAATCTTCCAAATCACGGTACCATTTGTCCCGTTTAGTTTTTCGACTTCTGTCTTATGTCTCAGAGTGTATATTTTAATTTTCTCCTTGAAGCCCTCAAAGGTCTCATTATCCACTAGACCCTGGATCTGGGTCTCCAACAGACCAATGGATCGCTTCACACCCTCAATCTCCTGACATAAGAAGTCAATATTCAATAGCATTAACTCAAATGCATGTCTGTCATTAATGCTTTCAAATTTTTTACAAAATTCTTCATTATTAGGGAAGAGGGTCGGCCTCAGATGTGTTCTCAATCCTCGAGGGATCCGTCTCGCCCGATAGTATTCTCTTAGGGTATTTAGATGTAAGTCCAAAGTAATGAGTTTTTTAGACTCGTTCTGAAATTTCCTCTTAAGGAGATCCACGGAGGGGGTGCTTAGGAAAGCTACATCCCCTCCCTCACTCCCAACGAGTCTTAGAATCTGTTCCTCAGTGTACATGCACGTGTTCAAGGGTGCGATATCTTTGACCTTACCGGATCCATGGGTTCCCTCCATCTTTGAAGAGCAAACCCGGTGCACGCTCTCAGAGTCCAAAGTCAGCAATCCGTATTTCAAGCAGCACTCCTGATCACCCGGTCACACCTGATGCATCAGCCCGCCTTCCGTCCTAGACTCGTTCGGACTCAAATCCAGCAAAAAATATACATCGCAGGCAGCATCCACGGTGAATGTCCTTAATTAAGGATCGCAATCCCAAGCGTTAGTGCACGTACAAAAAGCAGCTACGTTTCGGCTATATACTAGCCTTTGTCAAGCTCAATGTGACTATGAATTAGTGGCTATAAATATCAAAGTCCCCACCCCTTGAGATCAAATACAACCAATGCTATTAAGTCTCAACTTAGCCCTCATTTGCATAATCTATTCAGACATCTGTACAAACTCCTATAGCCCAGAGCACATACCGATCTTCTCAGGTGGTATCCATGTGCGGCTACATTCGGCATCCGGCGCGTCTGTCAGAGTCCACTGCGCATGTCTGCTAGAGTTCAGAGGTTACTACCCCGCTCACGTGATCGCTGACTCTCTCGTCACTGCGATCACGTGATAGCCGGCACTTCCGCCCTCACCACTGCTGCGCTCCAGCCGTCGGAACCGCTACCAAGGTAACCGCCACAACAACACATACCCTTATCCCTCTCACGCGATCACAGACGCTCACGTCAATGTGGTCACGTGATGGCAGGCTCTTATGTCCCCAATGCGACTGCGCTCCGGATGTCGAGTCCGTTGTCATGGAACCTACCACAGCCACACACAACTCGATAATAGAAATGCAGAGTAAGCTCCAGTGAGATAAACAATGGGACCCTAAGAGGTCCATTCGTGGATGTGACATCAGTGAACATATAAAAAGTGTTTTACATGTGAGACAGTAATGTGTCCAATAAAAACCACATTAAAAACATAATCATGAGGAACCAGATCATATCCTTCACATAAACTTTAGACATTAATAACGTTAAATTCTATATTCATCCCATAAGGTTGGAGCGCTCTTAATTCGAAAATCCATCTGAGCTCTTTCTTGCGCAGTATACGATTTTTATCCCCCCCTCTTCTCAGTGGTCCCACAGAATCAATGATGCGGAACCTCAATTGGTTCACAGAATGGGCATAGTCTACAAAGTGCTTAGCCACCGGTTTGTCCAATAATCCTCTCCTGATATTACTTTTATGGGAGTTAATCCATTCACGTGCCTCCATGGTGGTCTCACCTATATAGATGAGGCCACAGGGGCAAGAGATCATGTAGACAATATCACGGGACCGACAGGTGAAGAAATCTCTGATTTTATACTGTTTACCGCTATAGGGATGGGTGAAGGTATCACCTTTCACCATATTTCCACAATTGCAGAAATAAAGAACAGGAATTGTTTGAGATAAAGAGCAGAAAAAGAGGAGGTAGGAGAGAAGGGGAAAATTTCAGGTTTTGGTATAAGGCAGTTTACATAATATTAAAATTGCAGGGGAGCTGTGGAAAGAGACAGCCTCCAGAGAGAGAATATCTCGGGATAGCCTGAGGAGGTAGCCTTATGAAAGAGAGAAGAGATAATAGGGACAGAGATAGAAATGGCTACAAAACCCAGACATCAATGGAGTACCATGAATGATACTCAGAAGGCATCCAAAGCCATGCGCCTGGGTGTGAGGAGATGGTTCTTTTTCTTTCTCTGGGCTTTTGGAGTGCCTCGGGTTTCGAATGGAACATTTCTGGGTAGTTCTGGCAGCAGTGTAAGGTCCTGGGTAGAGTCCCAATCTTCTATGTCCATTGGCAGAATGTCTAATAGGTCAAACATCGGTCCCAGGTCTGTGTGGTTCCTGATGGTAGCTCGTTTTCCTTTAAAAGGTGAGAGCAAAAGGTAAGTTCCAACTATATAGCATCTTATGGCTTCTGAGCCAATATGTGAGGGGTTTTAGAGCTCTTCTCTTCCTGTGTAATGGGCAACAAATCTTGGAAGATGCTAATATCCCCTTCATTATATTTCACAGCAGGTAATTTGCGTGCTTTGGATAGGACCGCTTCTTTATGACGGAAATCCAGAAAACGACAAATGATGTCTCTAGGTGGATCCGACTCGCTGGGCCTCTGTCTCAAGGCCCGATGAGCCCTTTCGATGTTAATTGTGCTCTGGGAGTCCGTATACAAAATGTCAGCACATATAGATTGGATTACATCCATTACCTCTGTGGCGGCTTCAGTTTCTGGCACCCCTCGGAACCTCAGATTGTTCTTTCTGTTGCGATTCTTGATTTTCAAGAGCTGTGTACAAAGCATTCAGGTGGGCCTGACATTTATGGAGGCTGCTAGCAGTTGCGGCGCCAAAGTCTAGTAAGGAGGTCTGTGTTGTTTCCAGGGCCTCGACTCTGTTACCGACATGACTTGTATCTTGCCTCAATGAGGAAATTTCACCGACCAGAGGATCGAGAGCTTTCATGAGGGCCAAGTCCAGATATTTCCTGGAGATCGGGAGGTGTTGCTTATTCCTAGCACTTCAGATTCGCTGATGTCTTCCCGCTCCTCAGGTTCGCTGTTTCCTTATATGCACCGGACGCCATCTTGGATTCTCTAGCGACGTGTGCTGCTGCCGCTTTTTTAATAAATGTATCCATTTCCCCCCTATTGGGAAGGTTTTTTTGGTGTAGGGAAGAATCTCCGGTCTTTTACTGGACGATTTTGCCCATTAGTAGTACAGGTGCTGAAGTTGGCTTCGCTGGAGCCGAGACTGAGACACGGAGCTCAGACAGACACGTCCATTGCAGGCTGGCGCTGAATAGGCCCCCGTGAATAGTTTTCTCCTGTCCACACATTCGGTTATTATGAATGTCTCACAAGGACAAGTGGTCTGAGCCGGAGAAGAAGCAGCTGATGATGCCAAGGTTACTGACCTGTTTGGGATGGAACCTGGCTGTCACAAAGAAGATCAGTAGGAAGACAGACTCCTTCCTATTTGGAATAATGTCCAGTTCTATTTTCTGACAGGATCTGGTGATGCCGCTTCATGTGCTGCAATAGAGCCCTTGTACCTATGTTTGTGTTCGAATGCCCATGGCTTATGTTAATTCAGCAGATCTTGGTTTTTTTGTGCCAGCTGTGTGGAGAAAAACTGCCAAATGGGAGATACTCACACAGAGCTAGTGGCATGCGAGCTTGGCCTAGGTCTGACACGTTTTCATTCTGTGCTCACAGTATCAGCAGTATTACCAGTTCCTGAGCTGACTGCAGGCAGATCTGGATCTTTTGGAGGTTTTGGCCATACATTACCCCTGGTATTTATTTCTGCTTTGGCCACCGCCCTTCTCCTCCTTCTCAGCACCCCGATCTGGATCCAAGGTCCTGTCAAACACAATCATTATAATATTCTTTAACTTCACTTTTCTTAGACTATGATATGTCATTGTGGAGTCCTTGGCCCTTCTTCCTAATTTCCCCCTCTTTATTTGCCCCAAGTGCCCTATTGCTACCACTTCCCCTACTGCCACCACTATGGCTACAAGTGCCACTGTTACCACCACAAACACCAGTTATGCATGGGATATCCAGCCTCCAACTGAACCTCCTCCTCATGCAGTCCAAACACTCGCTTTTCTCACACAAGTCAAAAACAGGGAGACTATCATAATACTATCTGAGTGAAGACAGTGAGGATGCAACTGAAAGGTTTTCCTGGGGTTTCAAGGACCAAGAAGAATGCTGTGACCCATGAATCCACTGCATATTGTCAGACTCAGAGGTTACATACACATCATCCTGGTGTGACTGAGAGGAGGAGTGAGTAATCCAATCTACAATAAAATCCTCTTTGTCATCAATAATACCCTGGTGCCGATTGCAATCCAGGGGGAACTGTGGCCCACTACTAATATTGGCTGGAGGGTGGGTGCTGTTAGTGCTCTATGCCCTACTACCCACTTTCTGAATCTCTTTACCCCTCTTTCGTTTATCAAACTTTTTATTATGAGGCCTATAAATGAAAAATTACTGGTTTGGTACAGACTACTAAATGGTGCTAGCAAAATTGTGTGTTCGTTCTGTAATTTAAAAACAGAGGTGCAATTAAATGTCCCTTCCCTTCTACAAACACACTGCACACTAGTATTGGCAATTTACATTAGTGATAGTGCCGTTTTTGCAGTAAAATGTGTTTGCTGTAACTGAATGATATCTCACAGTAATACAGCATGTTCACTAAGAGGGACATAATAATGTTATTATTGTAGTAAGATGTGTTTGCTGTAACACTGAATGGTATCTTGCAATGATGTACAAGGCGTTCAATAACACGGGTATAATAATTGTGTTATTGCCGTAAAATGCTTTTGCTATGACATGGAACCTATTTTGAAGTAATATGCAATGCTTTTAAAAACACAGGTATAATAGTGGTGTTATTGTAGTAAAATGTGTTTGCTTCAACACTGAATAGTATCTTTCAGTTGTATAACATGTTTAATAATAAGGGCTTAGTAATTGCGTTATTGCAGTAAAACTATTTTGCTAAAACACTGGACCATATCTTTTAGCAATATACAGCAGTTCAATAATGCTTCTCCAAAGCATTTGCTACCGTGCCACATGAAAGGTTAGTACATAAAATGAGAATGCTTGGACTAGGAGTAAATGTGCATATGTGGGCAACTGGCTCAGTGATAGCAAACACAGAGGGTGGTTATTAATGGCACATACTCAGACTGGGGTACCACAGGGGTCAGTATTGGGCCTTATTCAATTTTTGCAGATGGCACTAAACTGTGTAAAGTAATAAACACAAAAGAGGACAGTTTACTGCTACAGATGGGTCTGGATAGATTGGAAACTTGGGCAGATAAGTGGCAGATGAGGTTTACCACTGACAAATGTAAGGTTATGCACATGGGAAGGAATAAGGCAAGTCACCAGTACATACTAAATGGTAAAACAATGGGTAACTGGGTAGGACTGTGACTGTTACGAGGTGACATCCTCTACGTCTAGAAGAAAGAAGGTTTCTACAAAAACATAGAAGAGGATTATTTACGGTAACAGCAGTTGCAGGATAACAGGCTGAACTGGATGTCTTTTTTTCAGCCTCACAAACTATGTGGGTCATTTATTAAATGGGTGTAAAGTAGAACTAACTTAATTGCCCATAGCAACCAATCAAATTCCACCTTTCATTTTTCACAGCTGCTTTGGAAAATTAAAGGTGGAATCTGGTTGCTCTGGGCAACTAAGCCAGTTCTACTTTACACCAGTTTAATAAATCCCCCCCCCCCCCATGTTACAATGTTAGTCCTATTTCTGAGGACGAAGAGAATCTGTTTCACTGAGACATAAATTGAAAAACAGGCCAGTGACTTACGGGAGTGCTTTGTTGCCAGAGGATGCCGAAACAAACTAAAAGAGATATACTACTAAATCCCCAATGAAAGAGGCCTCAAGAAGATGACAAGGTACGGTTTATTTAGACATATAACTCATGATGGAGGAAAATGAAATAAGCACTAGACACTGGGAGTTCTCATGTTTAGATTTGGTTCTTTCTAGATTTTTACCATCAATACCCTCTATTACTTATAGACCGTCAGAGAACCTCAAAGAATTACTGGTATGAAATGATTATCCAGGGACACAACTCTGTGGCCTGTATCAATGTGAACAAACCTACACATCTTTTTTTATTCTATCGGCACTAGAGAATACAGAATTACATATTCCATTAACTACTGCACTGCTGGAGTAATCTATTATGACAAATGACCATGTAAATTGATCTATGTTGGCTTAACAACATGTGAATTCATGAGACGTTTACATGAGCATATTCTAGGAATTGAGTCAGCAAAGGACACAGATGACATAGTAAGACTTAAGATGATTCCCAAACATTTCCGTGAGTACCATAATTGTGATCGCTCTGGTCTTAGGTTTATTGGATAGATTGTGTTTTGATATCTAAAAGGGGCAGAGAAAGAAACTTACTGGATCCACTTTCTAAAAACCATTACCCCGCTTGGTCTCAATGAAAACACCAGCTTTGCTCATTACTTGTGAGTTTAATCCATCATACCTACATTCTCAATTCATTGATTGACTAGTTTATATGTGGTCTGTTGTAGAATGAGTGTTCTTTAAGTGTTTCAATTATTTTTATTGTCGTGATAGTATTTTGTTGTTTGTCTATACTCTTGGTTGTCCATTTATATATAATGTCCAGGTTGAAGGATGTCTGATATCTTCGTCTTTTCTCCATCTATATATGTTGCCCTGATTGAAGAAGATTGGATGAATGGGCTCTATGTGAACTGATTCACTTTTACATGTGAGTTTACTAGATTATCAGTAGTCACTCTATGCAAATTCATTTGGTTTGATTTTAACAAAGTAGCATCATAATGGAATCATGCATTCACGAATGACATGCCTTTCACTTGTATTTATTGTTTATATTTAACAGATTTGCATTCTTAAGCACTTTTTTCATTTTTGTGTTGCATTGCACTTGGCACTTATTTTATTGCGCATGCACCAATATGTACCATATCTTTAAGTTTCACTTCCACCAGCACGTGCAATGCGCATCATAACACGGCTCATCACGTGCCATTCGCGTTATGATATGCACGTTACGTGATGACGCTGCCATCATGACGCGCTATACTATTTTATGGCGTCACCGGCGTTTAACTCAGCGGGGCTACAATTAATCTTCACATGAATTCATTAAGGTAACTTGATATAACTGTGCAGATACGATTCTGATTGGATCTTGAGTATATTTATGTAGTGCATGGACCCTCATGATGTTGTTAACGAGGAACTAACACAAAACACGTGTTGGGGAATATGTGTGTGCCTTACTTGGGTCTGTATTTGATATCTGTATATTGTGGAGCAGACAGTTGCTTGTTGTTTACATTTGCAGCTTAGTCAAAGGATAGAAAGTCCAAAATTATTGTAGGATCACTGAAGTTGGCGCCGCAAGTCCCAAGTGTAGTAGGCAAAAACACCACAGTAAATACAAAATAGAAAAGGACTGCGCTGCTCAGATGTACTTAAGTGTTCGTTCACACTGAATGCGGTATTCGGGTGCTTCCAGATTTCGCATATATCTCTCCTTGTACAGTGGTGCAACCTGTGAATAAAATCACTGATAGAGTAGCACCATCAACCTCTTGGCAGAAAAAGGTGAAAATCTACTCACAGACGGACTCGTCAAAACAGCATATCACATGTAGCTTCTATCATTTGAATCTTCCACGTGGGACGCCGAGTCTAGACGGACTCGTCAAAACAGCATATCACATGTAGCTTCTAACATTTGAATCTTCCACGTGGGACGCCGAGTCTCTGTAATTATAGACCAAGGACCAGAGATAGTGAAGCACCGCTGGTGTTCTTGTATAAATAAAGGTTTATTATACTCACAATTCAGTGGTATAAAACAGCATAAGACAATTAAAAAGTGACGGTCCAGAAAACGCCCGACCCGGGTTTCGCTCCAATGGCTTCCTCAGGGGCGAACCTACTTAGTCTGCTCTCCCTTTTACCTGATTATGGCACTCACTTTGTGATGTATTAATTTGTATGTATTTTAATCATTTGCTTTTAATGTATTAATTTGTATGGTTTTCTTATTAAATCAAGGCAATGTGTGATTGTATTTGGGATTAGTATGTTACCACAGTATACTACAATAAATTATATCCATGTTATTAATATTACTTTTGCTATAACACTGTATCTTTCAGTAATATACAACACGTTAAATAAAACAGGTATAACAATGGCGTCATTGCAGTAAAATGGTTTTGCTATAACACTGAATGGTATTCTGCATTAAAATGCAAAGTGTTCAATACCATAATGCACTGAAATGGGCAATTACAAATAGTAAATAGAAACTTTAAATCATAGAAACTTTTTTTTTTTTTTTACAAAAAAAAAAGCTGCCTGGCTGTTCATACAAAAAATATGAAATTCTTGCAGGAATCTATAATACAGCACTCTCACTCACTCTATGCTAAATAAAACTCTAAATTCTACCCAATTACATCTCTATATTCTCTCCCTGTAGTGCCCCTATAGTGTCCCTACAGTGTTCTAGTAACTGGTTCGTGTTTGTAACTGTTTTTTGGCAAACCCTGCCACAAATCATCCTTTCACAAGCCAAACTGGGAACGGAATGGCATTTCTTCCTTCTGAACAGAATCGCCTGCTGGCATACTGGTCCTTTATTGGGTGATCATGATGTCTGTCAGTCTCTCAGCCACCCACTTCCTCCCAGTCATGTGATCCTTCATCTTCCTTCCTCCTGTTTTCAACACCAATTTTTATAGCAAAATGGAGGTGGGAGGCGTTTTTGCACGATTCGTCCAAAACTAATAAGAAAAAACTTCGGATTTGTTTAGCAGACTATTTTTTTTCTTAAATTCGTAACAAATCCGATGATTACTTTTGAATCAATCTCTAATACATTTCTGTGAAGTGAAATTCTGCTGATCTTTTTTAGCTGTTTATAAAAGGATAATGCTTTTCTTGTTCTAACATGTTTTACATGGGATAAGTGTTACCGACACACCCCATAAACTATCAAAGGGGAGGTGGGTGCTCTTTTTCCTTTTTTTTTTTGCATTGTACTGTCATGGTGACATGTGGGGCAAGGACACTGGCTCGGCGATTGTTAGTAACTATGGGGAATAGAGTGGCCATGTACAAAGAAACAAAAGAAAGTTTGTGACGGAAATATACCGCATGTTTTCTTTTCTTCGCTTTCCTCTTGCTGTAGCATGCCTCCACGCAGAAGTGCCCTTTATATCTTTTAGAACACAAACATATTCAATAGATTTGCATAAGCTTTTGATTTATTTTCGCTTAGAAAGTGTGTTATTCCACCTTTAAGACCCTCTTCGGCAATGTATTTTCATGTAAAGTGTAACATGCTTGCTACCAGGCAATGTTTCCTACAAACACCTCCTTGAAATACATTGCCACATAGAAAGCAAGTAATGGACTCCATTTATAACACGGGACAATAGTGGTAAGATATTTCCCTTAAATTAGACTGAAAAGTGTTCACTGCATATTTTCCATCTCCTGTTTTTTATTTCATAGACTCCTCTTATAAATGCATGTAATTTAGGCACAGCAGTGCTCCTCAACAACACTTGTGAATACAGTTATTCTTAACCCCTTAAAGATCGGGCTAATTTTCTTCTCCACATTCCAATAGCCATAATTTTTTAAAATTTTCTGTTTATTTGGCCACTCAAGGGCTTATTTTTTGCTACGTTTTTATTTGTGGTCGGATCGGCTATCAGAAAGGTGTACCTAACCTATCTAACCCTATCTACAACAAGCAGTAGAATTAGGCCATAACTGCTGCGGTAGGGCAGCCTAAAGGGGGCCACCCTAATATGAAGTGACTGTAAGATGGTGTGGGTCGGTGGGTGAAATCAGCTGAATCGGCGTCAGCCTGGGCCCACAGGTGCCTATAAATGGCCTAGTAATCAGCCTCCCCTCCCACAAATAAGGCAATTTGCTTAATACTTTTTATTGCATTATTTTATTTACCATGTCTTGTACTGGCAAATGGGAAAACAATTCTTTGTGGGGTGATATTTGTCATTACAGCTGCATGCCTGTTCTATTATACAGCTGGCACCCACCATGTATAGAGCAGGCTCAGCACAGCAGTCTTCTCCATTCATTCCCTCAGCTACAATGATGTACAGGTATGTAAATGGAAGCAGTGGCTGTAGAGATCCAAAAATGAGCTCTATCCTAACCAGTATAGAATTCTAGACCTAAGAACCAAAATAGTGATTAAGGACAGATATTCACATATACTTGTGCATGTTAATATTTTTTCATAGAATTTCATTGACATATTATGTCATAATAATTAAAGGTGTTGTCTCACTTCAGCAAATGGCATTTATCAAGTAGTGAAAGTTAATACAAGGCACTTACTAATGTATTGTGATTGTCCATATTGCCTCCTTGGCTGGCTTGATTCATTTTTCTTATTTCTTTACATTATACACTGCTCGTTTCCATGGTTACAACCACCCCTCAATCCAGCATCGGTGGCCATGCTTGCACACTAAGAAAAAGCGCCGGCCTATGTGTACTCTCATGGTCCCAGCCACCAAAGAGTTCAGTGCTTTTTTTCTATAGTGTGCAAGCACCGTCACCAATGCTGGATTGCAGGGTGGTCGTAACCATGGAAATGGGCAGGGTATAATGTGATGAAAAAATGAATCCAGCCAGCAAAGGAGGCAATATGGATAATAACAATACAAAAGTAAGTGCTTTGTATTAACTTTCTGTACATAATAAATGACACTGAAGCAGGGACGTGCACAGACATTTTGAAGGGCAGGGGCTTAAATAAAAAAAAGGGCACTTGTCACGTGACATAACAGACGTGCATCACGCACGTCCTCTACCCAGGCAGCCCCTGCGCTAGCCTTAAAGGACCCTGTCACCCTAACCCTGCACTGGTGAGCGGGCAGACTGTTGAATCAATTGTATCTGTGAATAAATTGCGCTGCTGCCGGCAGGATGGACCACATACCTCTTACATCCAGTGACATCTCCTGTCATGTAGACCTTCTCTTTCCTCTTCTTCTCCGTTAGACCGCCATGGCAAATTCTTTCAGCCGCATCTCGTCTCTACAGAGTTTATAATACAGACACGTTAGATTTCTCAATGTTTCCATCCCCCTCCCCATCCTGCTGCCACTGCCAATACTGCGCCCGTGGAGCTCCCCAATGTCCCAGGTACTATACTGCTGAAAAATACTGACCCCAATAGACATAATTGGGGTCATTTATCAAAGTGGTGTAAAAGAGAAGTGGATTTCCAAAAGAGCTGTCAAAAATAAAAGGTGGAACCTGATTGGCTGCTATGGGCGACTAAGCCAGTTCTACTTTACACCAGTTTGATAAATTACCCCAAATGTCCCTATAGTGTCCACAGCAACTATAATGTCCCCTAGAGTGCCCCCAGTAATAATAACACCCTATATTGTGCTCCAGACAATAATCCCTGTATATCTAAAAAGGAGAATATGGCACTCAAACTCTGAAGTACTAAACCACAATCAATTTAATATACATATATTAAAACATACTTATATTACGTACATCCCACATAAAATATATTCAATCCAAATCTTCAATTCAATGTACCCAAACCAATATAAAACAATAACAGTAAAAATTAATAAAACATCTAATTCCATATATAGAAGGGCGAATTTGGCATGGACACGTAGTTCTTCACAATCGTTCTTATTATAACCTGAATAGTCCCGTGTCTATTGGACTTAGTATATGACCTCTTGTATTCAGATCATTCCCATCAAAATTTAGCAGCCTTTGCAGCAATTAGTGCGGATATCGATAATGTATCAGAACATTGGTGGCGTCCCACCATTAAAAGCAAATTCTCCTCCTACCTTTATGCGATCACTTGTGTTCGATCGCTTACCGTGCCTTCTAAGCCGTCTCCACCGCACTTTAATTACTTCATATTATTATCACGTCCTATGCAGTCGGGCTCTCCAGCTGGTTTAGCTACGCCCTGGCGTCTCCTCGTGTATACGCCCTGCCGTCTCCTCATGTATCGGAGTAATTTCCACTTTATATCACTCTCCGGATTGGCCAATCTTTCAGTCTTTAGTGCGCACTTAAAATCCTGGTGTCACTGAGGTTAGGATAATGTCCCCAAACGCGTTTCGAGGTCTCTTATGTAACTGACCTCTTCCTCAGTGGTAACCTAACCCGCATTGTGACACCATTTAAATACACCCCCTTTAATCATAGGGCGATTATAGCTAAAACCTGACCTGGATATGCTTAAAGGTCATGAGGAAACTCCGGTCTGGATCACAGATATATATTTTTTATTTATTATTTTTTGTTCTTTTCAAAATAAAATTCGGTGTTTTTATCATTCTGCTTCCATCCATATACTCTGCTTGTTTTATATATATTTTAATGGAGCTTCATCGTTATTTCCATTGTTCCACGGTTGCTGAAGATCCAACGACTATCTTAATTTCCTTTCACTCCTCATTTTAGTTTGTTTTACTCAATCCAAAATATTTATTTTTTTGTTAATCCAAGTTTTCTTCATTTAACCATGTTCTATTCCCCAATTTTGCATAGAATTCATTTATTTCTAATTACAAACTCCGTTGCGTTTTCTTTGCGATTTCTTTGCGTTTTTTTAGAACACATGCGTTTTATCTGAATATAGCTGCTAAAATTGTTCTTCAGCACTCCCAATAAAAAAGAAACTGACTTTTTCAACCTTTAACTTCCGATATTCTCAATTTTACTTAAATACTTTTAAATTACATTCAATCTTTTCTAAGAAGTGAGCAGTCAGATGTACGTACAACTATACCAGCCGACTACTCGTCGAGGAGTGGCACCCACCCCCTATAAAAAACCAAAAATCTCCAGTTCAGTATTAAGACCATGTGGTATTAACGTATTCAAATTAAAGATCCATTTGGACTCTACCCTTGACATTTTATTTATATGGTTTCCACCTCTCCAATCCTTTTCTACCGTTTGTATTGCCGAAAAACTCAATCCACTAACTTGTTGTCCATGATGCTCTTTAACCCCTTCAGTACCGGGCCACTTTTCACCTTAAGGACCAGGCCATTTTTTGCAAATCTGACCAGAGTCACTTTATGTGATGACAACTTTAAAACGCTTTTACTTATCCAAGCCATTCTGAGATTGTTTTTTCGTCACATATTGTACTTCATGACAGTGGTAAAATAAAGTCGAAAAATTTCATTTTTATTTATAAAAAAATATCAAATTTACCAAAAATTTTGAAAAATTTGCAATTTTCCAAGTTTCAATTTCTCTACTTCTAGAATACATAGTAATACTGCCAAAAAAAGTTATTACTTTACATTTCCCATATGTCTACTTCATGTATCGATCATTTTGGGAATGCCATTTTATTTTTTTGGGACATTACAAGGCTTAGAAGTTTAGAAGCAAATCTTGACATTTTTCAGAAATTTTCAAAAACCCACTTTTTAGGGACCAGTTCAGGTCTGAAGTCACTTTGCGAGGCTTACATAATAGAATCCACCCAAAAATTACCCCATTCTAGAAACTACACCCCTAAAGGTACTCAAAACTGATTTTACAAACGTCATTAACCCTTTAGGTGTTCCACAAGAATTAATGGAAAATGGAGATGACATTTCATAATTTCACTTTGTTGGCAAACTTTCCATTTTAATAATTTTTTTACGCTAACAAAACTAGGGTTAACAGCCAAACAAATCTCAATATTCATTGCCCTGATTATGTAGTTTACAGAAACACCCCATATGTGGTCGTAAACTGCTGTACGGGGACACTGCAGGGCGCAGAAGGAAAGGAACGCCATATGGTTTTTGGAGGGTAGTTTTCACTGGGATCATTTTAAGTTGCCATGTCACATTTCAAGACCCCTGATGCACCCCTAGAGTAGAAACTCAAAAAAAAGACCCCATTTTGGAAGGTACAGGATAAGGTGGCAGTTTTGTTGGTACTATTTTAGGGTACATATGATTTTTGGTTGCTCTATATTACAATTCTTTTAGGGTAACAAAAATAGCTGTTTTGGCACCATTTTTATTTTTTGTTATTTACAGTTATTTACTGACAGGTTAGATCATGTGGTAATTTTATAGAACAGTTTCTTACGGACGTGGCAATACATAGTATGTATACTTTTATTTATTTATTTCACTTTAGCACAAAATACTAGTTTTGAAGCAACAAAAATCATATTTTAGTGTCTTCATTGTCTGAGAGTGATAGTTTTTATTTTTTGACCTATTGTCTTAGGTAGGGTATCATTTTTTGCGGGATGAGATGGCGGTTTGATTGGCACTATAATGGGGGCATACACCTTTTTGATCGTTTGATATTATACTTTTGTGATGTAAGGTGACAAAAAATAGCTTTTTTACACCGTTTTTATTTTTAATTTTTACGGTGTTCACCTGAGGGGTTAGGTCATGTGATATTTTTATAGAGCAGGTTCTTACGGACGCGGTGATACCTAATATGTATACTTTTTTTATTTATTTCACTTTAGCACAATATTACTAGTTTTAAAGCAAAAAATCATATTTTAGTGTCTCCATAGTCTGAGAGCCATATTATTTTAATTTTTTGGCGATTGTCTCATGTAGGGGCTCATTTTTTGCGGGATGTGGTGACGGTTTGATTGGTAACATTTTGGCGTACATACGACTTTTTGATCACTTTTATTACCTTTTTGGGAATTGAGGTGGGCAAAATTTCAATTTCGTCAGTTTTTTTTTTTTTTTTACGGCGTTCACCGTGCGGGAAAGCAACATGACCGTTTTATAGATCAGGTCTTTACGGACCCGGTGATATCAAACATGTGTAGTGTATTTTATTTTAATTTTTTTAATCAGTGATAAATGTGTGGCCGTATGAAGAAATTCATTTTATTTTTTTACTTTTTTCACTTTTTTAAACATTTTTGACCCAGACCCACTTGGTTCTTGAAGATCCAGTGGGTCTGATGCTCAGTATAATACACTACAGTACACTATATAGTGTACTGTAGTGTATTAAGAATTTACACTTAGCCTGATCAAGCTGCTGCTGTGTTTAGCAGAAGCCTGATCTGCTATACCATGGCAAGCCGGAAGCCTGTGAAGGCGTCCGGTTGCCATGGTAACCATCAGCCGTTGCTACAACAGAGCCGCGGCTGATGGAGGGAGGGGGCCCCCTCCCTCTGGGTCAAGTATCGGGTGGCTGCAATGGCACAGCAGCCCCGATGGGAGAGGGAGGAGCTCCCTCCCTGTTAACCTCTTCCATGTAGCGGTCCCTAGGGACCGCGGCATGGAAAGGAGTTAAACGGCAGACATCCAGCACAGATGTCTGCCGTTTGAAGCAGAGTGTCAGCAATGTGCTGACACTCTGCCAAACCGCTCTGGCCATCCTGAAAATGAACGGGGGAGGGGGCGGCAATCGCACACGGGATCGCGCGCCCTCCCGCCCGCCTGCTGAATATGAAGGGGGCACATGGAGGGCTGAGGGGGCACATTGAGGGCTGCAAGGGGGAGGGGTGGCATATAATTTTTAAGGTTCTGATACCCGCAGTCACGGACTGCGGGGATCAGAATTGTTCAGCCGGCATTAGCATGCTCTGATTGGCTAGTCTGTACAGACTAGCCAATCAGAGCGATCGCTCGCCCGGGACCGCCCCCATTGGTCCCGGGCTGGTTAGCTGAGATCCCTGGCTGTGTAAAACAGCCGGGGTCTCAGCGTTGTCACCATGTCTGCAGACATGGTGACAGTTTAATGCCATGACGTGTATATTCGTCATGGAGCGCTAAATAGCAGTGCTCCATGACGGGTATACACGTCATAGGTCGGGAAGGGGTTAAAATGCCTAGATTATTTTGAAAAATAATCCCTGTATAGTGTCCCCAAAAATAATAGAATTGCCTCTACAGTGCCCCCCTAATAGAAACGCCCCAATATAGTGATTTCCCCCAGACTGCCCCCCATAGTAATCCCCCCATAGTAATTTGCCCCCACACAGTAATTTACCCCACACTGCCCCCACACAGTGATTGTCCCCACACAGTAATTTACCCCACACTGCCCCCACACAGTGATTGCCCCCACACAGTAATTTGTCCCCACACTGCCCCCACACAGTGATTGTCCCCACACAGTAATTTACCCGACACTGCCCCCACACAGTGATTGTCCCCACAGGGCCCACACAGTAACTTACCCCACACTGCCCCCACACAGTGATTGCCCCCACACATTAATTTGTCCCCACACTGCCCCCACACAGTGATTGCCCCCACACAGTAATTTACCCCACACTGCCCCCACATAGTAATTTGTTCCCACACACATTTCTGGGCCTGGCACTGGCAGCACTGCAGCACATCTTGAACCCCCCCCCCCCCATGGTACATTTCTCCTC
The DNA here is from genome assembly GCA_033119425.1 of Bufotes viridis. Classification (NCBI taxonomy): domain Eukaryota; kingdom Metazoa; phylum Chordata; class Amphibia; order Anura; family Bufonidae; genus Bufotes; species Bufotes viridis. The sequence continues at coordinate 155,931,385 of CM065593.1, read as the reverse complement.
TGACCGGGCGACCCCCCCCCCATGATGGCACAGTGACAGACTGACAGCAGTGGCACTCATTCGAGCACCACACAAGCTCACTCACCAGTGATGAGCACCACTAGTAGTTGCACGCAGTCACAGGCTTTGAACTTGAAATCAGCTCAGCTCCAGACTCCTGCGCGCCACCCCCACGTGACTACTACTCGGGCACTTGACTGCAGCGCTGAATAGTGCTGCGTGCATGCGCCGCACGGGCCCGGCCCCACACACGCAGGATAGGCGGGTGTCCGCCGCCCGGCATTTGCGAAAGTGTAAAAAAAGAAGGCAGCCACTTGTTCCGGCTAGCGCCGCCGACCCCGAAAAAAATTAAAAAGAAGGGCATTAAAGGGGCAGAGGCAGAAAAGGGCAGGGGCTCAAGCCCCCTTTGAGCCCTATGTGTGCACGTCCCTGCACTGAAGTGAGACAACCCCTTTATCCCATATTCAAATGAATGGAACTGATTTTAAGATGCAGAAAGTTTTTGCAACAAAATCTGCTGCCTTGTGAAGACCTCCTTAAGATAGTTTGCAAATTGTTTTGGTCAGTGGTTAGCATCAGTGATTTTGAAACAAAACCAGGATTGGAGCCTCCACAGCCATAAGTTATAATGGAAAGATCTGCACCTGTTCTGTGTTTGAAGCCACTCCTGGTTTTGGCTCACAGTTTCAGGACACTGCATCGTATATTTCCAAAAATAAGATGGAATGCCTCTCCTATGCCCCTCCTATGCCTCTCCTCCTTTCCCTGCAGTCTGTCAGCAGGTCCCCCACCCTCTCCTCCATGTTGGCTGATATCAGAACAAGCTGAAGGGGTCTACTTCAACCTGCGCTATCTCAGGCTGTATACCTGCAGATCTCACTCCTGACCTGGTTTCTAAAGGTTTCATTTCCATCTGTTTCATGGCTAGCATTGCTTTCCCTTAGATTCTCAGCTTTAAAACAAGACCTGGTCACATCCTAGTTGTTGTGTAACCTGAAATACAGCTATTTCTAGCTGTTGGGCCCTCTTGGCTTCAGACTAAGAGATGCAGAAACGTTTAAGAAAGATTCTTCCTTGCTAAAAAGCGATTTTATAGTAAAAAAAATATGGTATTTGGAATACCTACGCGTGAATACATTTTAATACTTCACATGGGTCTTTATTTTCGCATAAAACATTGACCTGGAGACTGGTAAACACAATTGCCTCCAATGATTTTCAGGCACATTATCTTTGAGACACAGAACAATGTAGTGCATGCCCTGAGGGAATGTACACACATAGGAAAAATATGGCCATTTGAATAGGGCCTTATAATACTGAACAGTTATGTCATCGGAGTGGCCACCTTCTGTCTTAGGGCTTCCACACTTTTACAATAACACACTGCTTTGTGAGGCTTTCGCCCAGCAGTGTGTTTGGTGACGTCACAGGCTCAGATGGGCCGGCTTTAGGGCTGCCCTAGCCGTTTTATGTCTGCCCTAGGTATGTCACCGGATTAGTGATGAGCGGGAGGTGCCATATTCGATTTCGTGAATATTCGATTGAATATTCGTCATATATTAACTATTAGGAACTCAGCTCTAAGTTGAATTCGCCATGCGATTAATATAACCTGTATTACTCGCATTGCGAATTCAACTTAGAGCTGGGTTCCTAATGGCCGCATTGCTAGAATATAACGAATATCACGAATATAGCACTATATTCTCAATCTTCGTTATAGTCTAGGAACGACCATTAGGAACTCAGCTCAAAGTTTCATTCGCGGAGCGAACATATACTCTCATTGTGAATTTATCTTAGAGCTAAGTTCCTAATGGTTGTATTCCTAGAATATAACGAAGATGACGAATATCATGAATTCACGAATATAGCAGTATATTTTAAATCTTCGTTATATTCTAGCAATACAACCATTGGGAACTCAGCTCTAAGTTGAATTCGCAATGCGATTAATATAACCTGAATTACTCACATTGCGAATTCAACTTAAAGCTGGGTTCCTAATGGTTGCATTGCTAAAATATAGCGAATATTGCAATGCGAATAATTTAGGTCATATTAATCGCATTGCGATTACAACTTAGTCAAATTTGTGAGATCGGGATTCTCACATTCGACAGTACATTTTAGCATGAAGGCGTTCCCATGCATACAGGAAGTCGGCAGAAGCGGCAACGGGCATTGACTGGAGCGGGCAGGGAGCCAGAAATCCTCTGGACAGGTAAGAACAGCTTTTGGGAAGTGGGAAGACAACCAGAGAGCAACAAGGATTAACATCTAAAAAAAAACAAAAAAAGAATATTCGAAATTGCGAATATATAGCGCTATATTCGCAATATTCGCAAATTATCGAATTTGCGATATTCGCAATAAAAATTCGCTATTTGAATATTCGCGCTCAACACTACACCGGATCTCCTGAAAATGCCTTTGCCCTGTGCAATTCAGCGCAGGGCAAGGGAGAGCATTGGCGCATTAAATGAGGCTGCCTTGGCTGCCAAAGGGGGAGAACAATTATATATGGTGTGAGGCAGTGACAGGCCTCATAGCTGCTGGGGGAGATTTAGGGCAGGAGTTCCCATTTCTTCCCTGTCAATCAGCAGGTCAAAGGATGCACCAGGTGTCACAATCAGTCTGGGATAAGAGCCCAGTCCAGACTGTCAGTCAGAGGAGAGTTTGGAACAGAGGCCTGGGACAGCTCTGTGTTTGTGGTCTCAGCCGGGCCAGGCTGAGGGGCCACGAGGCTAGGGGTTAGCCTGTTCTTGGGGGCACAAAGCGATGCTTGGGAAGGTTGCATGGTCCTAGTCAGGCGGACTAGTGAGCCCGAATCCCCCAAGGGATTTTGTTATTGCCCAGCCTGGGGGCTGGAAGACTGTAAGGCTGGGGAAAGACGCACCGGTTACCAGGTATGAACTGTGTCTAATAGCTGAGATAGGGACACACTATTTATGTTTAGGTAGAGCCCAGGCGGGCAAGGTGTTTATTGTTTTTGTTCATGTTCTGCTGGTACCAAATAAATGCACAGTTTGGACAGTGAAACCAGGTATGGTGAAGAGACTTGACCCCCAAAGTCAAGTGATCCCTTACAATGGGGACATTATACTAGAGGGGGACTACAAGGAGCACAGCATAATATATATGGGGCATTATGCTACAGGGTGAAAGCATTATATGTAAGAATCTTTATATAATCTTAATCTTTATTTATATAGCGCCTAAATATTATGCTGCGTTTTACAATCAGGGGGTTCATGTACAAACAGAGTCATAAATAGCACAACAAACAAATCAAGAATTAAAACAAGAAGAATGAGAGCCTTGCTCGCAAGAGCTTAATATTTATTCTGTAGTGCTACTAAGCACATGGAGTGTGGATATTTGACAATGGATCATATTCAGAAGAATGATGCTGAATGGGTGGGGAGCGGAAATGAAGAAGAATTAGATCAGGGGAAGTGTTAGGCAGACCTAAAACAATTTGTTTTTAGGAAGAGCCTAAAAGTGTAGCTGTTGTGAATAAACCGAATTTCTTGGGTGGACACTGACACAAATTGTTTTGTTTACCTGTTTACTAAAACATATTTAACTTCTAGTCATATAATGGACATAGACATAAAGTCGAGACTTTTAGCTTTTATTTGAGGGTCCTAATTAAAATTGGATGAAGGGTTTAGGAGTTTCAGCTCCTTTACAGTTGGCACCCTGTTTGGGACCAAAAGTAATTGGACATATGACTAAAAGACTGTTTCATGGGCAGGTGTGGGCAGGGCCGGTGGAAGGATTTTTGCCAACACAAGCGAAGCTACATTTTGTGCTTTGTAGCACCCGATGGCGCGTTCCGGCCAACCAATCACTGTACTGCCAGTAACCAACATGGCTACGGCATTACAGTGAGTGGCAGTTCTTTCCCCGCATGTTTATTGGTTGCGTAGCAGCCAACAAATGTACGGGGAGGAGACTTGAGCCTCGCGATCGAGCATACGCTGTGTTCGGCCGAACACTGCGATATGCCGATCATGTAGATGCTCGAGTGAAAAAGGTGTTCGGCCGAGCATGCTCGCCCACCACTAACAATGACCCAAAACATAAAGCCAAAGCAACCCAGGAGTTTATTAAAGCAAAGCAGTGGAATATTCTTGAATAGCCAAGTCAGTCACCTGATCTGAACCCAATAGAGCATGAATTTCACTTGTTAAATACTAAAGTTCAGACAGAAAGGTCCACAAACAGCAACTGAAAACCTCTGCAGTAAAGGCCTGGCAGAGTAATAAAAAGGGGGAAACACAGCGTCTGGTGATGTCCATGAGTTCCATACTTCAGAAAGTCATTGCTAACATTTTACTTACAATAATTTAATTTGTCCAATTAGTTTTGAGCCCCTGAAATGAAGGGATTGAGTTTAGAAAATGCTTTAGTTCCTCACATTTTTATGCAATCATTTTGTTTAACCCAATAAATTAAAGCTTAAAGTCCTAACTTTAACTGCATCTGAATTGTTTTGTTCAAAATTCATTGTGGTAATATACAGAATTTTTTTGAAAAATGTTGTCTCTGTCCAAATATATATGGACCTAAATTGTATATACACAGGAGCATTATACTACAGGGGAGAGCATTATATACTACATTATACTACAGGGGGACTATGGAAGGTGAAAGCATTGTACATACTAGCACTACAAGGGGGGCATTACACTACAAGGAGAACTATGGTGAGCAGAACAGGCCATACCACTACAGGGGTCATTATACTGTACTACAGGGGGATTATAATACACAGGAGAGGGAGGATGGTGGAAAAGTGAGGAACCTAAGATGTCTGTGTGCAAAACTCTGCAGAGACGAGACGTGGCTGAAAATGTCATCATGGTGGTCCACTTCCAATGGAGAAGATGATAAAAGAGAACATTTACATCAGAGGAGACATAACTGGATGTAAGAGGTATGTGGTGCAGTATTCTCCTTTATGTCTGATAGCACTATATGTAATGTACGACACTATGCACTAAATATGTCTTTAACAGAAGAGCTAATGGGGAGGGGTTGGATTGAGAATTTGGCACATAGGGAAGGGGGGTGGGGTTGTGCAATTTTACATTTTTGCCTCAGTGGTAGGCTAGAAACGGCCCTGCTAGGAACCAGTCAGCTTGAAGCAAAGAGCTCAAGAGCAAAGACCCAGACCAGATTGGTCAAAGACTCAGACCACCTGAATGAGAAAACTTGCTGATCTGGACAGAACACTGCAGCAGTACTTAGAACCAGGGAAGAATTTAAACATTGCTTTGCTAGTATAGCAGAATGTAGCTAGGTAATCATGACTGAAAATAGCAGTGCTGGATATTTAGCCTCTGATTTAATTATAGGGCCTGTGCCACTGCCAGACGCATTTATTTTATGATGCGGCACAAGCCTTGTAAAAATAAAATAAAAAGCCTCCTCCGCAAGTCATTCGTAGATTTATTATTTATAGTAGTAAATAATGATAAATGTGCAGGGGTCTATGGCTCCAGCAACACCCTACCCTTCTCATACCCCCTTTTCAGAAACTTGGTGAGCTAGGCATAAATAGCTAATTGTGACAAAAAGTCGTAATAGCATTTAAAACGTTGTAAAGCCCAGTTTTTCAACATTTTAAAGCCAGAAAACTGGCATATGAGTAGGGATAACCCCCCTTCCCACTTAGTGTGCTTTCATCCTGCGACCAAAAATCTGTTCAATTTATTGAAAAAGGGTTGCATTAGCAGAAAGCTCTCAGATGTTTTCAAACCCTATTCAAGGGGATGGAAATGATTTTCTGTTGCAGAAAAGTTTGACAAAATCTGCATGTGAAGGCACCTTTATTCAGAATAGCATAGTAGGAGAAGACTTGAGTAGCCCACCTGGGTCAAATGGCATTCTACCATTGAAGCAGCTACCTGTACCTTTGTTTAAATTTGGTTGAGGACTCCAAATTCTCACAAAAAAAAAAATACAATAGAAACTTTGACATGCTTGACAGACTGCAAGTCGTAACACAACAGGGCGGGCGCACACAGTCTCATCATTTGAACACATTTCCAGAAATTTGTTGTGCATCCAAGGTAGAGAAGGGCAATTCAGTTCATAATTAACTGGGTTCCTTATGAACTTCCCATCGGACAAATGCAGTAAAACGGGGCACAGCACTATTTTACTGTACATGTCAGTAGGAAAAACAATGAAGTAAGAAGGAGGATGCTCACTTGATCCTGAGAGGAAGTGGGGTGGAGCACTTGTCTTGATTAGCTCACAGGGAGAAGGTCTGGATGAGCCAATCAGTGCTGAAGCTGGCAGGGAGGTACTCTTGCAGAACGACGAGAACATCATTCTGTGTTTGGCTATGAATGGGGATGGGTGTAGCAATGTCTGACAGAAAATCATTTTAGGGACAATGTACAGTCACAATAAAGCTTCTATTTTAGTGTCAGACAGTTTAGGGAAATGCTACAAAGATGAATATTTGTGTAGAATAAGGAACGGTAGGAAAAGCTTTCAACCAGGGAATGAGAAGTGAGGATCCGAGGTTGGGTGTGCGTCCTAGTACAGCTGCTGTGGAACCTCAAAATCGGCTACCGGCAAGGACATTTCTATTTTTCCCATCTTAACAATAATACAGATTTTTGTTTTCTCAAGTGCTGGTATCGAGGGAATGAGCTCAACACAACTGTACAACACATGTTTTACCACCCAAAGCATTGATGGCATTTAAAATCTCAGTGAAGGGAGCGGAGCTTGCGAATGGCCGAGTAAGACGCGTCTCCTCTGAGCTCCGGAACGACTCCAGCATTTTCCTACATAACAGGACTTTCTGCACGACTGTGACCTCATGGGCAGCCACAGGAAGGGTGCCTCAATCACTCCGGCTCCCTCTCATAGATCTTCTAGGGCGATAACACGCTTTTTCAACACGCCCAGCCAGCCGGGTGAAAATCGGGAGGCCAGCATGGTGTCCAAGATGGCGCCGGCTCCGAGGCAAAATGCTTCTCCTGCACGCAATACACTGTGCGAACCAGATGAGCGCACCTCTCCAGCCACCAATAGCCCTCCAGGCAACCACTCACCTATTTCATATGTAGCGAGTCCCTCCTTGGTCCCTCCATCGTCTCCAGTTCTGCCCAAGATGGTGGATGCGTCCCTGGGCTCCTCTCCACGTCTCCGCGGCTCTCCAGATGTTTCATCCAGGTCAGTGAGCTCATGCGACCTACAAGGGGATGGAGTTAATTGGGACTGGAAAACTCATCTAAATTCCCTCCCTACAAAGCAGGAGATGAATGCCCTATTTTTGAGACTTGAGTCATCCCACAAACAAGATATGGCGGCTATACAGCATGACATCCAACATGTCGGCCACAGAGTAGAAGATATTGAATCTGCACAAGAGCAGTTCCATGGGGCCCTGGAGGCACATCGGCAGGTCTTCCAAGAGCACACAGACCAAATACAGGAGATCCTCTCTCATCTAGAGGACATGGAGAACCGCAACAGGAGAAACAACCTCCGTATTCGGGGTCTCCCTGAGACTGTTCTCCCACAAGATCTTGAGGCCTGGACCTTGACCTTTTTTGGGTCGTTGTTAGAGAGGTCCCGACCAACCTATTGAACTTGATAGGATCCACAGGGCGTTGGGCCCTAAACCGAGTGATTCCACGCGTCCCCGTGATGTCATCTGCAGGGTGCATATTTATAAGGATAAAGAAGTGATTCTCAAGGCATACAGAACCACAGAACCAACCCGGTTTGCAGACAAAGAGATCCTCATCTTACCAGATCTGGCAAGACGTACATTGCTTTTGAGGAAGGCCCTGAAACCACTTCTATCTGAGCTACAGAAGCGCTCCATAATGTATAGATGGGGCTTCCCGTTCCAACTTATAGCTAAGAAAGATGGGAAAGCGGCGTCCTTTAAATCTCTAGCGGACCTTCCTAAGTTCCTGGCGACCTTTGACCTACTCGGCCTGGATTTGCCGGAGTGGCCCAAGCCTCGGGAAGTTTTCTCGCAACGAGAGAAGTGGCAGAATGTGGCTGCTAAACAGAAGAGACCTCCCAGGCGTCCCCCTGTGATGGACGAGTAGCTTGTATTATCTCAGTTTATCATCTAATGCTTATGTAGCTTGCTATCCATATTAGTATTAGTGGTTAAGCCACGATTGTTGCACTTTTTTTTTTTCCGTCATGTATTACGGGTCTTATTGAATGTTTTATATGTCCTGTATTATTAAGAGTTACACTCCTTCTGTTGCTGGAGTTTAGTATGGAGACCGCTCGGCACTGGTCTTCTCCTTCTCCCATCTAGGGATTGCGGTACAAAGTACTGCCTGTGACTGTAGTCACGGTCTCAGACCTTTTTGTCTTTCACTTATTCTTTCTCTTTTCTCTTCTACTTTTTCTGGCTGACTTAGTCGGTCTTTCTTGTGTATCCCGTCTAGTCTTGTCCTTCGTGTCCTAGTCCTTGGTCTCATTTGTCAAGTGCCCCTCCCTAGTGTTCTTTCCTACCCATTTACCCATATAGGTTCACTCACCACGAATCTGTGATGGCTCCTCTTTCGTTTTGCACCTATAATGTTATAGGTTTCAATGTGCTGGAGAAGCGGAGTCAGATTCTGTACCATTTACATAGAAAGAGGGTACTGATTGCTATGCTACAAGAAACGCATTTTAAAGCTACTGCTATCCCAAAATGTGAAAATAAATATTTTCCAGCCTGGTTTCATACTCCCAACCCCGACTGGAATGTGGCTGGTGTCTCCATAGCTCTTCATAAGCATTTCTGCCACACAATATTGTCCTCTGAAGTGGACCCCAGAGGCAGATACCTTTCCGTTATTTCTATTGCTAATGTTTACTTTCCCAACCAGGGTCAATCCACATTTGGAACCAAAGTCCTGAGGAAATTGTCTAAATTCGCTGATGGCTCTCCGAATATATTGGGTGGCGACTTCAACCTAGTGTTGGACCCAATCCTGGACTCCTCATCTGGTAAGTCCTCTATCTCCTCGGTGTCCTTACATCAATTTAAGAGGGACCTAGTTAATCTTGGGTTAGTCGACATGTGGCGGGTTCTGCACCCAGGTGTCAGGGATTACAGTCACTATTCCCACAGCCACAATAGTTATGGTAGACTAGATCACCTTTTTATTTCTCAGAAGCTCCTAGACCTAAGCCCTAAATCCTCCATAGATTTTATTGTGTGGTCAGATCATGCCCCAGTATATGGTCTTCTTACAGATCACACATCCACCTCTCGGGCGTCCTCGTGGCGGCTGAATGACAATCTGCTGAATGATGTGGGATGCATAGCTGACATCAGGAAGGCCATTGAGGACTTCTCTATTAATCACTGGTCTGATCTAACCGCCCAGCCAGGGAAATGGGAGGCCCTTAAATGTTTGTTGAGAGGACTATTCATTTCTCATGAGTCTAGGTTGAAAAAGGAGCGCTCCCAGTACCTTTCAAATCTTTTTTCTGAGCTTCATCAGAAAGAGGAACGAAACAAATCTCCAATGGATACCTTTAGAGCAGACATCTCTTCACTTCGTCAGCAGATTTTAAAAATCCTAGATCAGAAATCCTTATGTTTAAGGGATAGAATTAAACAGGGCTTTTATGAATATGGCGACAAATGTGGGAGGTGGTTGGCGCGGGCTCTTCATCCCTGCTCCCCTGTGACACACGTAACTTCAATTAATACGAGCGCAGGCGGATTGGCCCCCGCCCCATCGGCGATATCCTCGGAATTTAAAAACTATTACTCTGCCCTTTATGACCTACAAGCTTCCCAGGATGCATCCTCAGAACCCTCCAGGGAAGACGTAAGTCATTATCTCTCTTCCAATGGCCCCAAACCGTTGGATGCTGTAACATCCTCTCATTTGGAAGGTGATTTTTCCCTTTCTGAGATCAAGGCGGTTATCCAAGAGCTAAAAATTGGGAAGTTCCCCGGGCCAGATAGGTTGACTCCCGGTTTCTATAAAATCTTGTATGAGGACGTCGCCCCAACTTTAACCGAGACGTTTAACTCTATCTCTAGAGATTGCCCCTTTCCGTATCAGGCCTTGCTGGCGCATGTAGTGGTAATACCGAAACCAGGCAGGGACCCTACTTCCTGTGGTAACTATAGACCCATCTCGATTCTTAATATCGATTTGAAGCTGTACGCTAAGATCCTTGCCCTGAGATTACACCCGCACATCCCCGGTAGTATTCATAGGGAACAAGTGGGATTTGTCCCCGTGAGGCCCGTGATAACACTTTAAAGCCTTTGGGATTAATAGCTAGAGCGAGACTACATAAAACACCTTTGTGTCTCCTCTCGGTCGATGCAGAAAAGGCATTCGACCGAGTGAACTGGCGGTTTCTGACGGAAACCTTGGTTCACCTAGGTCTGAGAGACAGGATGCTGCAAAGGATTATGGCTCTTTATGCATCCCCTTCTGCATGTGTGCGCGTCAATGGCACTCTTTCAGCCCCGTTTCATATACGTAATGGAACTCGCCAGGGCTGCCCCCTTTCTCCGTTTTCTATAGGTCATGGAATCCCTCGCCAATGCCCTTAGGGCAAATACCCTGTAAAATGTAGCACCTTCGAGAGTCCTTCTACTTTCAATGGACAGAATGCTCTATTAAACGCCTAGGAGTACACATGCCAGCCAACCCTTCCCACCTTTTTAAACTCAATTACGCTCCTATTCTCAAATCCATTACATCGAGCCTACAGAAATGGTCACCACTACACATTTCCTGGTTCGGTAAAATTAATACCCTTAAAATGGATATATTGCTGCGCCTGCTCAATTTATTTCAAACCATACCCTGTAGAATTCCTCAAGTATTCTTTACTCGCCTTAGACGTTTAACCTCCCAATTAGTGTGGAACCAATCTAGAGCGAGGATTAGCCATAGCCTGTTGACTCGTCCCAAGTTAGGGGGGGGGACCGGTTTGCCTAACTTCCAGATGCATTACAGAGCGGCGATTATGAATTACATCCTAGACCTTTTCCATAATCTGTCTACTAAGTTATGGGTGGACATCGAACACGAGACAAGGCCACATCTGGCTACGGGCATATTTTGGCTGCCCTCTAAATCCTTACATAATCTCCCTTATGCCCATTCCGACATGCTCCTCCCTACCCTAGCTTCGTCTTGGATTAGGTTCGCGCCTAAATTAAACATAGCCAAGATTCCAGGCCCCCTCACAGTCCTAACAGACCATCCTGATTTGCCTGTGGGCCTTAAACAGATACCAGCTCTCCAGGCCCAATACGCAGATAATGTTAGGCTACAAGAAGTCTGTTCTCAGACAGGTGTGCGTCCGTTAGAGGACCTAGTACATATCCTTCCCTCGTCGCCTGGGCGATGGTTTCTTTATTTTCAGCTTAGGGGGTTCATAAATTCCCTGACGCCTGGTTTGCAGTCCTGCACATCTTTGACGGATTTTGAAAAACTTTGCGTTGCTCAGTTGGCCCCTGGCCACGCTATTTCACTTATCTATGCCATGCTGAACACAGAGGCGACTAGAGAACAGCCCTCTAACGATTCCCATTCAAAGCTTAAGTTTATGCTGGATTGGGAGACGGAATTGGGCAAAAATTATACGTGGGAACAATGGCAGCGATCTATGCTCCTTTCCCATAAGATCTCTGTATCGTGTAACTTACAAGAACTTAACTATAAAATACTTACCAGATGGTATCGGACTCCGGAGAAATTACACCGATTCTATCCCTCGGTTTCGGAGTCGTGCTGGAGATGCCTGGAGGCGAAGGAGTGCATGACCCATATTTGGTGGGATTGTCCTAAAATCAATCCTTTATGGATGGATGCATTCAACCTATATAATTTCCTATTTAGAGCCTCGGCACCTCCCTCTCCTTCCATTGCCCTCTTATCTATTTTTCCGGGACGGACATCCCACATCAAGAAAGGGTCACTCAGGCTCTTCGTATTGGCCATGCGACAAATTATTCCCCGCAATTGGAGGTCGACCGAGGGTTTGAGAAGGGTTACTTGGGCCTCCGCACTAAACGTTCTGGTCCACATGGAGGAATTGAGCGCTTCTGATCGTAATACGCTTCCGGCGTTCCTTCGGGGTTTGGAGCCATGGTTCCGGTTTCGTGCTTCTCCCTCATTCCCAGTTTGGGTGACTTATGGGGCTCTGCCTGATTCCCCTCCAGGATAGATCTATACTGTTCACTTACCGTGTCCTCAGCTACTTTCCTTCCCTCTTCCCCCTGTGTTTTGTCTTGTCGTCGTCCCCTCTTGTTGTTGGTTTGGTGTTGAATGATGCTTTATTTCAAGCTGGAGTTCTTCCAGGACTCTTTAGGGTCTTGTTACCCTTCCATATATTCCAGTTTATGGTTTATAATCCTGCTTTACACCTGTGTTATGCCCATTGCATAGTTTTGTAAAATTTTATATTATACTGCGGTTTCGCAGTCGCGCTGATCGCTGTATTCGTATGTGATGACTGTAATTTGCAATGTGTACTGTTTAAATTCTACACATACTGTTTAATAAGATCTTATTGAACCATAAAATCTCAGTGAAAACACCTGAAATAGCATGAAATGTGGGATACAGCATATCCAGACAGTTAAATCTTTTGTTTCTTTGAAAAAATAGCAATATTTAGTACATGTACCATTTACAATATAAAGGTATAATTTTGAATCTGTGAGTGAAAACATGTAAAATGCAATACTGAAATCTGTGTGAAGGTATATCCAGACAGTTGAATATTTTTTTTTTTATTTTTTTTTTTACAAAAAATAGCAATACAAGTGTGCAAAAGGTTTACAATAGCATTTGAAATCTCTTAATGAAAACACGTGAAACATTGGTTCAAAATCTGTTTCAGGGCATCTCCATACAGTTTGAATTTTTTTTCTGTTTTACAAAATATAGCAATACAAGTGAGCAAAGTGTGTTTTACAATTTTACAATCCAGAGGGTAGCGTTTTAAATCCCTGAGTGAAAATACATGAAATACTAGACCAAAATATGTGTTAAAGGCCTCTCCACACAGTTCAAGTTGTTTTTTTTTTTTTTTTGAAAATATAGCAATACAGGTGTGCAACTTGTGATTTACAATACAGAGGGTAGCGTTTTAAATCTGAGTGAAAACACATGAAATACTAGTCCGAAATCTGTTTCAGGGCATCTCCAGACAGTTGAAGTTTTGGTGAGGAGGGGTGGGGGAATAATCTCATAGTAGTTTGACAACTTGTGTTTTACACTAGAGAGGGCTTTTTTTCTTAAAGGGGTTGTCCAAGTTTTTTTTTTGTTCTTTATGTGTCTAACTAAGCAACTGTAAGGGGTTTTCAGTTCACTTACTTCATCTACAGTGGCCCTGTTCTCCTAGTTAGCTGAGTGTCAGATGACCTCTGATGTCAGATTCTTCCCCTGCTCTGATGAAGTTCCTTGCACAAGCCTGATGTAGCAGGAGGTAACAGGTCTGCCTCTGTGCATGGAACATCACTGTGAAGGCTGTGCTGGTTAGAGTAACAAGCCACACCCCCTTCACTGCCAGATCTGTCTCCCCTCCTACTGGATTCATTAGGAAAGTTTAACCCCTTCTACCATAAGCAGCAAAGACTCAGGGTTGGAAACTCTGCCTCGGATACTAAGCAACTGCAGGGTTTCCTCTTCTCCAGGTACTGAAGAGACAAATACAATGCACAGACTCTTTCCTCCTCACTCTGAAAACACACAGTTGACAAAGACTGGAGGAGTTCTCTGCTCTGTACTCCAGTCCTTAACAGCAGCAGGGCACAGACTCACTCCCACTCTCCCTCCGGTCTGCTGCTACATCGCTTAATCCGTGACCTTCCAACTTGCTGGAACTCAACAGTGCACATTCTAGAGCATCTGTACACGCAGAGGAAAGCCGTGAATGATTTTATCATGCACCAGAATGCCTTAGCAGGAAGCATGTGTTTTGAGGTCAGTGTAAGGATACGGTGGTTTGCGCTCCAGCCTGGATCCATGCCCTGTGTAACCATGACAACGATAGCTGTTTGCCTCCCAGGCTGGAAGCAGTGGCCGCTGGGCCGTCTAAGGTGGCTCCGCCCATCCACACTTGGTCAATAAATAGGAGCCAGGTGCTGCACAGGGTGTTCCACTAATGGAGTGCGCACCCTGCCTGCTCCATTCACCACGAGGACGCAAGCTTCTAACTACCTGCAACTCTGAACCTCCAGGAGAAACCCTCACCTACCTTATCCAGCTCCACCACAGCAGGATCCCTGCATGACTTCTAACAGCAAGTATCAGCCTGTCATTTTGTTCACTGACATTGCTCACTGAAAGGAAGGGACACGCGCTGGTGACTATTAGTACTGCAGGCCTGGGATTTCTGAACATTGCCTAGAGCTGTTATTCATGAACTTTAATCTGTACTCTGATTCCTAAAACAAACTCTCCTCACTATTAGTTTTACACTCTATCTTTAGTACGCGGTACATGATTTTGTTACCCCATACTCTCCGCTTAAGACTGAGAGAGCCGCCTGGGGTACACACTGAGCAGCCGCAAAGACTCCATCAACACTCAAGTAGTGTGATAGGAGTGGATGTCAAAGGACTCCGCAGTTGAGATCCTAACTGATCAATTTGGTGCGTTACATATTAGTGGAACCCTCATGGATCCAGCGGAGCTCGCGCGGCACATGGTCGCCCTCACTGAGAGGGTGGAAACCCTTAACGTGACCGTACAGAATCTCCAATTGGAAAATCAGGCGTTGCGAGATCTCGTCTCGTCGCGCACAGGACACCACCATGATGGACCGGAACCCAAGGTCAGTCCACCTGAACTTTTCTCAGGAGACCGGAAGCAGTTCCGCGAATTCCTGAATGCGTGCAAGCTGATGTTTCAGTTACGCCCCGGACCTATCCTACCGATAGAACCAAAGTACTCACCATGATCTCTTACCTCAGGGGAGGCCAGAGCATGGGCTAACACCTATTTAGAAAAGGAAGACCCGGTCTTGAATTCCTTTCCGCAATTTCTTGAAACAATGGCCCTCCTTTACGAGGACCACAACAAGCAGCTGACTGCGGAGACCGCCATTCGCACCCTAAAGCAAGGGAGACGACCCGTTGAGGACTTTATTGCGGAATACACTCGTTGGGCCCGTGAGACTGAATGGAATGATCTCACTCTTAGAAATCAGTTCCGTCTCGGTCTATCTGAGGCCCTGAAGGATGAGTTAGCCCGCGGAGAGCTGCCACATACACTCGACGCCTTGATGCAGAAGGTCACCACCATTGACAGACGCTTAAGGGAACGTAGGGCCGAGAGAGTCTCAGGGTTTACAACCACCCCGAGACAGACCAGCCCGGATCCTGTAGCAGAGATGATGGAGATTGGGGCAATTCGTGGTCCTCTGACTGAGAGAGAGAAGACCCGGAGACGGAACCTCAACCTCTGCTTATACTGTGCGTCGGCTGATCATTCGGTCGATGGATGTCCTGCCATAAGAAAGAAACATGAAGGTAAAATGATGACGTTCTGTAACTTAGGCAGAAAAGATAACAACACAAGTGGTTACATTTATACGTCTCTTACCTTACAGTGGGACCAAAACCGAACTATCGTTGATGCAATGGTGGACACGGGAGCTTCAGGGAATTTTATCGATAAGCATCTAGTAGAGAGAAATAAAATTCCCCATACAAGGAAAGATGTATCGATATCCGTGAGTTTTATTGATGGTACAACCTCTAGACCTATCCATAGCCAGACTCAACCCCTTTTGGTGACAAGCGAAAATAACCACACAGAATTTTTATCCTTTGATGTCATACACTCCCCTTCGTTCCCCATCATTTTAGGCTTGCCATGGCTCGGTTACATCAACCAGTTCTCCTATGGGAACAGGGGAGAATTGGGTTTACCTCACGTTATTGCAGGGAGACCTGTTTCCCTATTAAAACTCTCATGCATGTAGGGGTGAACCAGGTCCCTACCCAATACTCAGAGTTTTCGGAGGTATTTAGTGCAAAGATGGCGGAAACCCTACCGCCCCATAGACCCTACGATTGCCCCATAGACCTGCTGCCGGGCAGTGAAATACCCACAGGAAGAATCTACCCATTGGCACAACCAGAACTTGACCACCTCAAACAGTATCTCGAAGAGAACTTAAGGAAGGGATTCATTCGGCCTTCAACCTCCCCTGCAGCCGCAGGTATGTTCTTCGTAAGGAACAAAGACTTGAGCCTCAGACCCATCATTGATTACAGAGCATTAAATAAAATAACAATCAAAAACCGGTACCCCCTGCCGCTAATATCCGAGCTTATTGAAAGACTTCAAACATCAACTATCTACACTAAACTGGACTTGAGAGGCGCATACAACTTGATTAGGATTAGAACCGGGATGAATGGAAAACTGCTTTCCGCACCCGGTACGGACTCTTTGAGTATATGGTAATGCCTTTCGGCTTGTGCAATGCCCCTGCCACATTCCAAAACTTTATCAACGACATATTTAGGGATCTACTAGATGTATGTGTTGTCATCTATCTAGATGACATATTGGTCTACTCCGATAACCTACAAGATCACAGGAAACACGTCCGTTGGGTACTTGCGCGATTAAGCGTCCATCACTTATATGTCAAACCGGAAAAGTGTATATTCGAGACTACTACCCTTCCGTTCCTTGGTTATATAATCTCACCCAAGGGAATTCAGATGGATCAGTCAAAGATCACCTGCATCCAAAACTGGCCGATTCCGGACTCTAGGAAAGCCCTCCAGCGTTTCATAGGGTTCTCGAACTTCTACAGGAAATTCATCAAAGACTTCTCCGCTACCATCAAACCCCTAACCAGATTAACTAGTGTCAATACGAAATTTGTTTGGTCCATGGAGGCCCAATCAGCTTTTGAGTTACTTAAAGACAAATTCACTTCAGCACCAATTCTGACCATTCCGAATCCAAACTATCACTTTGTGCTGGAAGTAGATGCATCACAGGCAGCCATAGGAGCTGTTCTGTCCCAGCGGAGCTCCTTCTCATCCCCACTACATCCTGTCGGGTTTTACTCCCAGACTCTAAACACAGCTGAAATCAACTACCCCATAGGGGAAAAGGAACTTCTTGCCATAAAATGTTCCCTAGAGAACTGGAGGCACCTACTTGAAGGTTCAACACACCCCATCACAATATACACGGATCACCGTAATTTACAATACCTGAAAACCAGTAAAACACTGTCAGCACGTCAGGTACGGTGGAGTTTTTTTTTGACAGATTCGACTTTCAAATTACTTATCGACCAGGCTCAAAAATGGGAAGGCTGACGCCTTATCACGTCTGGCTGAATGCCGCGCCGCAGTTACAACCCCCACATGCATTATACCACCTAACAAAATTATCCTCGCCACCATCGAATTGGAAACCCAGCTTAAGGATGCTCTGAAAATTGACTGTGCTAACATCCCCCGGAACTCGGAAAGACCAACGGGGTTTCCTCTACAAAAACAACCTACTGTACATACCAACTCCTCTCACCACCCAGGTAATCAAACTCTGCCATGACACACCCCTCGCGGGACACCCTGGCATTGCCAAAACCATAAACCTGATACGCAGGAACTTCTGGTGGCCAAAAATGACCAAAGAAATTAAGCAATATGTTTCCACATGTGAGACATGTGCCTCATGCAAAAGTGATAGAAATCGACCATATGGCCTTCTTATGAGTCTTCCTATCCCCAACAGACCCTGGGAATGGGTTTCAATGGACTTCATTGTAGAACTCCCCCGCTCCAGAGGAAACAACACCATCATGGTTGTAGTAGACCTACTAACTAAGATGGCACACTTCATCGCCCTCAAAAAATTACCTTCCTCCAGTGAAACTGCCGAGGCCTTTCTGTCCAATGTCATAAAACTACATGGAATCCCTACCCAAGTTATATCAGACAGGGGTTCACAATTTATATCCAAATTTTGGAGAGCACTTTGTCTTAGACTCCAAATCGACCATAGAATGTCTACCGCCTACCACCCCCAAACTAACGGGCAGACGGAAAGGGTGAACCAATGTCTGGAACAATTTCTCAGATGTCACTGCTCATTCCTTCAAGATGACTGGGAAAGCCTACTCCCTCTTGCCGAATTCGCTTACAACAATTCTGTAAATTCCTCCACTCTACATAGTCCATTCTTTGCTAATTATGGATTCCACCCTAGGTCTCTCCCTGAAATCAGCCTTCCTACAAACGTTCCTGCCACAGATGATTATGTAACTACCTTGCAAACAACCCTCATGATGCTGAAAGACAACCTCCAACGGGCAAAGGAAAGGCAGAAGATCTACTACGACCGTCACAGAAGAGAAAATCCTCCTTATCAGGTTGGAGACTCGGTATGGCTGTCAACGAGAAACCTTCGGTTGGGGGTACCTGCTAAGAAACTGGGTAGGCAATTTTGGGTCCGTTTCTGATAGAAAGAATTATCAACCCCAACACGGTGAGACTTACCCTTCCTCCTCGACTACAGGTACATCCCACATTCCATGTATCGTTGCTAAAACCGTTTAGACCTAGCCCGTTCCCCTCACGGGTTCCTCAACCCTCCCCCGATAGATGTCCGTGGTGAGGAGGAATTTGAGGTTGAGCAGCTTCTCGACTCCAGAAGAAGACGGGGAGGATCCAGTACCTCGTTAGATGGAAGGGTTACGGGTCTCAGGATGACTCTTGGGAAGATGTGCGAGACGTCCATGCACCCAGACTCCAAAGGTTGTTCCACAGGAGATTTCCCGACCGACCCTCCCCTACTGGGGTACCCGGAGAGGGTCCCCTTAAGGGGGGTACTGTAAGGATACGGTGGTTTGCGCTCCAGCCTGGATCCATGCCCTGTGTAACCATGACAACGATAGCTGTTTGCCTCCCAGGCTGGAAGCAGTGGCCGCTGGGCCGTCTAAGGTGGCTCCGCCCATCCACACTTGGTCAATAAATAGGAGCCAGGTGCTGCACAGGGTGTTCCACTAATGGAGTGCGCACCCTGCCTGCTCCATTCACCACGAGGACGCAAGCTTCTAACTACCTGCAACTCTGAACCTCCAGGAGAAACCCTCACCTACCTTATCCAGCTCCACCACAGCAGGATCCCTGCATGACTTCTAACAGCAAGTATCAGCCTGTCATTTTGTTCACTGACATTGCTCACTGAAAGGAAGGGACACGCGCTGGTGACTATTAGTACTGCAGGCCTGGGATTTCTGAACATTGCCTAGAGCTGTTATTCATGAACTTTAATCTGTACTCTGATTCCTAAAACAAACTCTCCTCACTATTAGTTTTACACTCTATCTTTAGTACGCGGTACATGATTTTGTTACCCCATACTCTCCGCTTAAGACTGAGAGAGCCACCTGGGGTACACACTGAGCAGCCGCAAAAGACTCCATCAACACTCAAGTAGTGTGATAGGAGTGGATGTCAAAGGACTCCGCAGTTGAGATCCTAACTGATCAATTTGGTGCGTTACAGTCAGGCAGTGGCAGCTCATCAGAGAGGCCTGTTCGGCGCCAAAGCCCTTTGAAGAGGCAACAAAGTTGTGGACCCATAAGGAGTAGCTCCCATGAAGGATGAGGACTGTCCATTGGAGCAGGAGTATAATGATGGAACCAGCCACGACACCCAATCATCTCAGTGGGTTGGGTAGAGCCAAAAAAAACTAGTTCCTCTGGTGCGCTGCCCAGAATGGTGAGCTTATTTTCGCTTGCTTACCCACTGACTGGTGTATCATTGACATCAAGCAGTCTGATGATTACTGGATAGCCATGCTTTTAGACCCTTGCTATCAAAGCAAAATGGGAATGTTTTGTTCCCCCAAAAGGGAGGTCAATTATGTCATTACTAGGAAACGCTATGTACGCAGCTTGCCACAACTTTCAGCAAGGATGTCTGAAAGGAAGGCCCTTCTCCGCCCTGCAGAGTAACTCACTTCCTGCTACTGCAAGCAGTAAAAGTCACAGCAGCAGCCACATAAGCCAGTTTATTCTCCAACATGATGGAATAGTTTTTTCATGTGCTGCTTCAGGCTGAGGCAAATCAGCAAGCCGAGACCTTCCGCCTCAATGCCCAGGTTCAGGCCTACCTACACTCAAACTGGCACAGTATACTCTCTTCTGTCTTGCCCAGACTTCAGTGTTATCTCAGACATGGTTTTTAGTGCTGCAGGGGCGTGTTGACTAGTCATGGCCTTGCGGTTCGCCAGACAGTTGTTTCGCGGCGAATTTTGTGCATTCACCATTCGCCGAACATGCAAACATATGGCGATGTCTGCCGGCAGCATATTCTTTTGCATTGCGCCAAACTTTGATCCATGACACATCCATCAGGTGGGACAGGACAGCCAATTGAGATGCTTCAGCTCATGGACACACACCCACCCTATAACAGAACCCAATCTGGCAGCCATTTTATATTCTGTGTTTTGCCAGTGTAGGGAGAGGTTGCTTTGTGGAGCAGGGACAGGCTGTTAGGGACACCAAACACTAGCTAATAGGGCCAAAAAAGTCCTTTTAACGACTGGTATAGGTGTGCTATTGATAGGTGTGATATACTGAGGGGGTGTGATATACTTAGAATATACTTTCTAACATAGAAAGTATATTATAGTGCATTTGTATTGTGCAGCAGTTATGTGTGGTTCTCCTGCGATACCGCAGCTATATAGAGGGACAAACGCTATTGGAACAACTAATTGCAACTGGTGTGATATACTTGTTGCCCCCCAAAAACTAATTCAGGGGTGTGATATACCTATAATACACTTTCTAACATAGAAAGTATATAGTGCATTTGTATTGTGCAGCGCTATTTGCAACATGTGTGATATACCTGTTGCCCCAAAAAAAACTGATTGAGGGGTGTGATATACCTTCTTCTACAAAATACTGATTGAGGGCTGCGATATACCTGTTGCCCTAAATAAACAGTGTGGTGTGATATAGCTGTTGTGGCAAAAAAAAAAAAATTGAGGGGTGTGATATACCTGTTTCCATCAAATATTGATTAAGGGGTGCGATATACCTACTTCCAGAAAATACTGATTTGAGGGATGTGACATACCTGCTTCCACCAAATATTGATTAAGGGGTTCTAAATGTAGCATCCCCACTGAGGGGACAGCAGGAGATGCTAGTGATGGAGAGGCAGACACGTGGGTCCTCTGGGGCACACTCTTGTTGTAGGGACACAGGCTAGATGTTGGGTGAGGTGCCCTTGGTGTTGTGATTTAACGTGCCTATAGCTAGGTCCCTTAAGGTTCATGATGGCAGTGCCGGCAACAGTGGCACACCGATTGGCAGTGGGAATAATGGAGGTGCAGACACTTGAGGTGAAACAGAACTCTTCTTTACTGAACAATTGAAGCAGCATACACGCTCCTTGTAGTTCCACAGAAGACAATTGGTACACAGCAGGCTATACAGTACATAGGCAGGTATCTCTTGGCAAGGTATACAGAGGGTTAATCAGAACTCACAGTACAGGCTGAACTCCACAGACTGGTAAAACATCCAAGGCCCGTATGCCCTATTGCTGGCTTTATCCTTTGGAAATATTAAAGTACCTCCTCTGGTTTTCTATAATACCTCTTGCACTGACTTTTGCTTCCTCTGCCTCTCAGCTTTGCTTCTAGCTGGTTTCTGGTGATGGCACTGCTGGTTCTCCCTCTGCTACCAGAGCAGGGTCCTCCTCAGACTCCCAGGTCTAGACTGACTTTTACAGGCTAGTGGCCTGGACTCCACTTCACAGGTTCATGGCCTGGCCTGGACTAGAATTCACAGGTTCATGGCCTGGACTAGACTTCACAGGCCTATGGCCTGGACTAGACTTCACAGGCTCATGGCCTGGACTAGACTTCACCGGCTCATGGCCTGGACTAAACTGTCTTTCCCTGACTGGGCCTGAATATATAAACTAGGGCTCCCTAGCTCCCTCTATTGACCTAGAGGAGGAATGACATCCCTAGCAGGCCTGTACATAACAATACATTCACAGTAACAGGGTTTCACAGTGTACAGGACATACCAATCTCCCCACAGGTGGGGGGACAATGTGACCCTTGTGACCCTTTTGTAGTGCCCACCATCACGGAGTGGGACACTACATATATACATGCTTCCGCAAAATACTGATTGAGGGGTGCGATATACCTGCTTCCACCAAATATTGATGAAGGGGTTCTATATAGCCATTTTAGAAGATTTTACATGGCCATGGCTCGCCTTGCTGACGTTCAGTGGTGACACCATATGCCTGTCAGACGTCTGATTTGTGACAGCCGACGCGCTTGAACTCCACCTTGTATATGCTTGATAGGCTGCTTCAGCAGCAACGTGCCTTTAACGACTACCTGTACAAACTCTGTGGCAGGACAGGTTCTGGGGAGCTTGGTTTCTTTTCACCACACCAGTGGCTGCTCATGCGCGACGCATGCAGACTTCTGTGGCCATTTGATGAGATCACCAAACTGGTCTGTGACGCCATCAGTGACATCGTACCTTACGCCTTCTTTCTGGATCGTGCATTGCGTTGTGTCATTGATTAAGCTAGGAGCTGGAAGATGAGGAAGTCGGAATGCTGAATGAATTCCCAGGGGGGACTTCTCCTTCCGAGACAAGTCAGCAGGAGTCTGAAGAGGAGTCAGAGAAGGATGGTGGCTGGGGGCAAGAAGAGGAGCAAGAAGAGCAGGCTTTGAGGGGGACTTTAAACTTTTAAGGGGTGCCTGGTGTTGTACGTGGCTGGGGGGAAGAGACCGAGGATGACATTCTCCTGGGCGATGAGCAGGAGCCAGGGCACTCCACTGCTTCCAATTTAGTGCAAATGGGGGCCTTTATGCTCCAGTGTTTGAAGAGGGACCCCGTATAAAAAGCATAAAGGGCAAGGACCAGTACTGGATGGCAACGTACTTGGACCCCTGGTACAAACACAAGATAACGGACAGGTTACCAGCATCACAGGGGGCTGGCAGAATGCAGCATTGCCAGCCCTTGCTGTGTGAGATGCTGCATTCTGCTTTTGCAGGCACTAGCAGAGGAATTTCCACCCACAGAAAAACAGGTACCAATCCTACTGCAAGAAGAGGGCGGTTTGAAGATGTGTTGGTCACTTCGTATATGAGATCATTCTTGCAGCCAACTCATCGACAGCCGCCATCCGGATCCAGCCTCAGGGAATGCCTAGACCGACAGGCGTCCGACTACATCAGGTTAACGGCCGATGTGGATGCTCTGAGAAACGAGGAACCCCTGGACTACTGGGTGTGCAGGCTTGACCTGTGGCCAGAGCTGGCACAATTTGCCATGGAACTCTTGGCTTGCCCCTCGTCGAGTGTCCTGTCCGAAAGGACGTTCAGCGCAGCAGGGGGGATCGTGACCGATAAGCGCACTCACCTATCCCACGATAGTCTGGATCTCGGAGGAATTCAACACCTGCGACAACCATGTGTAATTGAATTTCCTCATGCCAGCCCACGCATATCCACCACCACCCAGAACAAAGAATGGTCCTTGTCTTATGCAAATACAGCAGCATAAAAGCATAAAAGGCCTTTTCTGTCAGGTGAATGCCTAATGTTTGGGGCCTGTATTCCAGTGGCCTAGAGTAAAATTTTTAGCCGGTGACTGCCTAATGTACCTTCAGCCACATAATCACAAGTTCTTTTGTGTCAGGTGAATGCCTGTTTTTCCTTACATTATATAATGTTTCACACTGTTCCCATATATGTTTTGTTCATGTTATACTTGCCTTTATACTGCATCAGCACAGTAACCTTGTGATATGTTATGTTGTGCATATGTTTGGAAAATGCAATAAAAAGTTTGTGAAAAAAGAAAAGAAAACCTCCCTGAAATGAGAAGTGCACCTCCCTGAAATGAGTTTTCGCAGGTTGGGATGTCTGTGAATGCCTAATTTTTGGGGTCTGTACTGGCCTACAGTAAAATTGTTATCTAGTGACTACCTAATGATCCTCCAGCCACATAATCACAAGTTCTTTTCTGTCAGATGAATGCAGGGATCTCAAGTCTCCCGGACGTTCAGGGAGTCTCCCACTATTAGATAGCGGCTCCCTGATGCCCGCATGTGAAACAATATATCCCGGAAAGGTTTACTCGCAGTAAACCTTTCCGGCAACCTGTAGCAGTGTCCCCTTCTCGGCTGGTCCTCTGACTCTTTGAGAACTCCGACTGGTAACATCATGTCCTATGACTTGCCAGTCTGAGCTTTAACCCACCTGCAGCTACTGCGCGTGTGCCATACTTACTCAAACTACCGCCACTGCGGCTGCAGTTGCGGTATGGACGCCACATTGCCCGACCATACTATGAGCAGGTCGTCGATGTAGTGTCCATACCATATTTTGTGGTATGGACGCTACATCGACGACCTGCTCATAGTATGGTCGGGCGATGTGGCGTCCATACCGCAACTTGATTCTTATTTAAACTCCACTCTAGAATCCTTATCTTTCACATTACACTACAATGTGGAAGAGATTCACTTTTTGGATCTGTGCCTCAGGGGGGATCCCTCCACATGTGAAATTGTCACTTCCACATACCGCAAAGAACTAGCAGGTAACACTATTCTCCATGCTGGTTCGTGTCACCCTGCCCATGTAATACAAAACATCCCGTTTGGTGAATTAATACGAGCTTGCCGCAACTGTTCTAACATGGTGTCCTATAACAAAGAATACCATGATATTAGAGGCAGATTGCACCACAAAGCCTATCATCATGCCATTATTGATCGGGCACATAAAAAAGTATTACCTCTGGACAGAAGACCTCTAATTTTTCCACATACCAGCAAGATGTCTGACCCCCGCTCTCACGGCCAACAAGCTACTGCTTTTGTCACACAATATAGCCAAGAATATCCTTCTATCTGCAAAATCATAAAAAAAATGTTTCCTACTCTGGCTAGTGATGAGCAGTAGTCTGACATTGTGTCTGGAGGCATTAGGTGTGCAGCTAAAAAAGCTACTACTGTGGGCAATCTAATTAGCTCGAGTTTGTTTCTTTCATCCAGTTCCAATAATTTGCAGCCTATTTGGTTAAACTGTAAAGGCTGCTATAAATGTGGACACCGAAGATGTATCTGTTGCTCTCACATTATGGTGAACAAAACCTACGCATCTACCACCAACAACAATTAATTTGTTATACAATCATATATAACTTGCAACACCAAATATGTCATATATTTGATTACCTGTAATGTATGCCAAATTCAATATGTGGGATGCACAACGGGCCCTTTAAAAAACAGAATTCACAGACCTCTTTCTGATGTTCCATTTTTTGATAAACGCAATGTTTCAGCCGTGAGTTCGCATTTTGCAATAGTCAATGCAGGGACATGTCGCACTTGCAGGCCCAAGGCATAGAAAGAGTCTCCTTACCGTTGAGAGGGGGAGATCATAGGAGGAAGTTTCTCAATAGAGAAGCTTTCTGGATTTTCAAATTGGGAACCAGACAGCCGCATGGTCTGAACAAGCGCCTAGATCTCATATTACAATATTGAGAGGACTCTCCTTCTATGCCTTTTCCTGGTTTGTAGTGAAGCAGATGTGCATATATATATATATATATATATATATATATAGATATATATATATATATATATATATATCTATATCTATATATATATATATATATATATATTTCCACCCACCATGATATTGCTTACATCATGCATTATTCAGGGTTTCTCTTTCCTTTTTGTTTTTGGATTTGCTGCTGCTGTTTTTCACTATAATGATATCTTACATATGCAACTGTTTGTGTGTTTTTTAGACTTGCCTTTGTGTAATGGTGAGAGACTAATGAGAGGGCTGTGGTCTGCTGTGCCCTCCCCCCTTGCACAAGTGTCACCTGATGGGGCAGGGTATATCAGACTGATGTCCTCTCATTCTCACCATGTCTGTCATGAGGAAGGACCTCACATACTACTTGGTCCGAAACATGTTGGCAATATTGGCATGAATCTTGTCTTACTGACTTGGAGATTTTAATCGATGAAATAAAGACGGAAATTATTTTTACCTCACCCACTACTGGAGCTGGATTTTTCCTCTTTCTACATGTTCAGCTGTTATCAGGTGCACCGTCCGTGCTCGTCTGTGGGATGACTACAAGCTTCAGCAGGTGAGAGCTGCCACCCTCCTGTTTTTCCTTACATTATATAATGTTTCACTATGTTCCCATATATGTTTTGTTCATGTTATACTTGCCTTTATACTGCATCAGCACAGTAACCTTGTGATATGTTATGTTGTGCATATGTTTGGAAAATGCAATAAAAAGTTTGTGAAAAAAGAAAAGAAAACCTCCCTGAAATGAGAAGTGCACCTCCCTGAAATGAGTTTTCGCAGGTTGGGATGTCTGTGAATGCCTAATTTTTGGGGCCTGTACTGGCCTACAGTAAATTTGTTATCCAGTGACCGCCTGATGTAGCTCCAGCCACATAATCACAAGTTCTTTTCTGTCAGGTGAATGCCTAATTTTTTGGGTCTGTGCTGGCCTACAGTAAAATTTTTAGCCGGTGACCGCATATTTGTGTGGGAATTCTTGCCATTGATTCCCTTCTGGTATGTCACTGTCCATGTTGTGGGACTATTTGTGCACTTCTAGTAAGTATTTGGTGGCTGCAAATATGACCTGAAGGTTTTTCAGGTTCGCCTGCCATTAAAGTCAATGGGCCATGCGACGAAACGTCCTGTCCAATGTTCGTTCATCACTAGTGGTGACACCCAAACAGACCAAGTTGTCCTCTGCCAGTTTCCAAAAGATAACATTTGTCACAATGAACCAAGCATGGATTCGGGAGGATTTTCACACTCCTCAGGCTGATGCAATTGAATAGATCTGGCCTTGCTAACGGTGCCCTATCTTGCAAGTGTTGTTGTCTGCCTGCCTGATACCATCATGTTGTAAGCCTAAAATCATGTTCTTTATGGCTGCTGATGCCTCCATCATGCCACTGCTGATAATATGTACCATATGGCTGCTGCTGCCGCCACTACCTCAGCTGCTACTGCTCGTTGCTAATTCCCTACAGTTACCACGATTACCGCTACACATCCTCTACTACTACCATTCCCACTACTACTACGGCCACTTGTAGTATGCCCGACCAGCAAGGGAAAAGTCTGAGGTCACGGTGTAAGTGTAAATAGGCTGAGGGTGAAAACACAGTTTTTGGTTTACTCATAGTTTAGTTGTCCCTGGGCAGGGCTGCATAGAGTGAAGAGGAGAATAGCACAGGAATTCTTTGGGGCACACACTGATGTAAGGGACACAGGCCAGATGGTGGCTGAGGTGCCCTTGGTGGTAACTTGGCTTTACGTGCTTATGGCTAGGTCCCTTTAGTCGTGACACCAGTACCGTTGTGGCACAACAATGGTAGGAATAGTAGTGGTAATTGAGGAGCAGAACACAAGTTGAATCCAACTCACAACTTTTACTGAACGTTGGTTCCTGGTAACAGTTACATCCAAAAGTAATAGTCTCTCATATAAATGGAGGCAGAATATAGTAAGTCCACAGTTCACAGGCTTTTTATGTGTACAGCTGCGTATCAGGCATATAGTAAATAAGTCAGTATTTCGGGTCTGCAGCTCTTGCCAGGCACTAATCCCAATCAAGGTGATTTGCAGATTCCTTAACTTCTACTTCAGTGCTTTCTAGCAGATGGTCTTTCTCCTCTACAAAGATGCCTGGAAAGACCTATAAAACGGCTCCTATAGTCTTTTGTCTCTGTTGTATAAAATAATCCTTCCTCTTGTTACTTGTAAAACTTATCACTGGTCACTCTGGAGGAATGAACTGTAGAAGTGGATCTCACCTTTCCTTGCTTTGCCTGCTTCTTTGGCTTTTATGATTTGGATGCCTCCTTGGTTTCTATGGACCATGGTGTCCAAGAAAGCTGAGTGAGAGGGGCTCTCTCCTGCCCCCTCTCCTCTGCCCAGCTACAACATGGCTGAACTTGTTGACTCTAGACTAAAGGCTCAAAGACTCCCCTGACTAGGCCTGAGCTGGTCTATATATAAACTATGGCACTATTCCCCCATCTAGTGGTAAAACTAGTGTAGTGCAGCTAATCAGCCTGTGAATGAGGATCTTACAGGATAAATCACATAAATGTATGACATGAGATAAAAGATGTCATAAAAATACAATAAAACACTTTTGCAGTGCCCACGTATGCTAGTGGGATGATGCACACCCATAGACAGACGATCTACTGCTTGTATGTTCCATGCTATGACGCTTCTGCTGCCACTACTATTGTGGCCATGTCTCTCCAATACCCTACCCTTCCCATAATCCCACTGTACTGCTGCTGCCAGTCCCAATTAAAAGGGACAATTTTTCTAGGTGCTTTCAGAACATGCAACTTTTTCTCGGGACAATTAACTTTTTTGCGATTCATATGGGCAGGCATTCTGGTCCTGTCAAGGCATAACTTTTGGACGTTTGTTCCCCCAACAAGCCACAGTTTTTTTTTACCATATTACTATATGTGTTTAAAAAACATCTGCCCCCAATAAGGGACCAATTTTGGAAGGTTGGAACATGAAAAAGCATAACACATGCTACGGCGTGGTGTGTTTTTAAATACTCTGTTCGTTAACGGTGTCAGACATGCTTATAACCATAGCTATGTATGTCAATGTCACTCAGACATTATTTAATACATTGAGTTCAAGAGCTTAGGGAGGGGGAGGGAAGAGAGGATTTTTAAAATTATTCAACGAATCAGAACTGAACCGAATCTCGGCAGGTTCTCTCATCTCTAGTCTTGTCTCTGTACTAGCAGAGAACAGCCTGCCATAATGTTACCGTAATGCCCACCACTTCCATTGACTATAATGGGGTCTGGGGGAGATCCAGCAACTATCCGGCAAATATGTGGATTCAGACAGAAAAAAAACAGCAGTCATTGCTGCAGCAGTGCCAGATCCAGAGAATTCTGGCAGGCTGTTATTTGCCGAAACAGCCAGCTGAAACTAATAACTCTAGTATTAAACTAGCCTAATTTGGTTTAATTGGCTATGAGATTTGGTCGGAATAAAATCGGTCCAAAATGAAGCTGCCCCGATGGCCCGTAAAAGTCACGCATGACACTGACATAAATGTAAATTTAATGGTTAAAAAATGCAATGATTATATGCAAATAATACAACCAATATTATACAACTAAAAACAAATAACTAAGATCTCAGACTAAAAGGTCCATCTTGTAGAATCATATATCCACCAATGGTCCATATATAGATAAATCACACAATGGTGTGGACAGGAGCCAAATGTTCAGGTGACTATACTGTCCTAATAGTAAATATTAGCAGCAGAAGCGATCTTCACCCTGTTTGGGTTTAGCGCCCTTTGGAGTGACAGTCAATGTGTACACTACGCGCGATGCAATATGAGCACACACATAGATGGTTACTTTACTGCTCCTCCTGTAGTGCCGGCAATCTCCCTTGTTCTTGCTATCAGCGGTAATGCGGGTGCGTGCCTTTCCCCTGCCAGGACCTGCGGCGTCCCACGTGGTCCTTCCGTCACTAAGTGACGTCACTCAAGATATTCTGTCCCTTTAAGAATAGGAAGATATCCTGTCCCTTTTAAGAATAGGTAAATATCTGATGTTATGGTACATATGACGTAATATATATATACTCCTTAATATCATCTGTAAAGGACTATTGGCTTCATAGTTTATATATATGGGACCACAAACATGTTTATATTAACTTGTTTTGGTATGAAGTATTTTTTATTGTGTATCAGACTTGAAGTATGGACGGAGCTATTTTGATCCAATAGAACTCATATCCATGTTTTGCAACTTGCCCGGTTTTATGCCAGAATTCCCTATGATGAGGGAACCTATAAAAAGGAACTGTGGACAGCTTGCCAATTAACCACTGAAGAAGGGGCCAGCTAATATACGCCCTGAAAAGTGTTTGAATACCGGGCAAGCTACTTTATGAATATATATTGGGAGAAGCTTTACATTATATCCCTTTGAATTGAGAACAAGGGAATCGCTCTTCCGATATTACCACTTTGAAAGATATCCCTTCAGAGGTAGCGGGCTCGATTTTAGCGTCCAGGAGACGAGCAACCAATTGGACGCGCCCACCACCGTCACGTGGGATGCCACTTAGTGACGGAAGGGACGCCGCAGGTCCTAGCAGGGGAAAGGCACGCACCCGCATTACCACTGATAGCAAGAACAAGGGAGATTGCCGGCACTACAGGAGGAGCAGTAAAGTAACCATCTATGTATGTGCTCATATTGCATCCCGCATAGTGTACACATTGACTGTCACTCCAAAGGGTGCTAAACCCAAACAGGGTGAAGATCGCTTCTGCTGCTAATATTTACTATTGGGACAGTATAGTCACCTGAACATTTGGCTCCTGTCCACACCATTGTGTGATTTATCTATATATGGACCATTGGTGGATATATGATTCTACAAGATGGACCTTTTAGTCTGAGATCTTAGTTATTTGTTTTTAGTTGCATAATATTAGTTGTATTATTTGCATATAAACCATTGCATTTTTTAACCATTAAATTTACATTTATGTATATAATGCGTGTACCACGTATTTGAGTGCCCCCGCACACATACCACTATTACTTATTTTCGACGGTTTAGGGAGAACCGGCGGGTGTGCACCGATTCACGTTGGTGAAGTGGGTGGAGCCACTGTCCTCCTCCTTGTATATTGTTATATTACTTATTACATTCACCCAATTGCCATCTTGTGTAGGATGTCTATTGTGGAACTTGTGGTCAGCTGCGGGCATCCTCCACCGTATGCATTTTTGCTGGGGATCGCCATTAGCAACGGGCCACAAGTGCAGGATCTGCTCCCCTGTATATATATGTACAACTGCATTTTTGGGTTGAGCACATCCTGCTTCATGCCACCTTTCAGTTGGTTTGTGATTTTAGTCCTTACATGCAATTATAAGATAGACTCTTCAAGTATCACCATTGATGATCTTTTAATCTAGCATTAGAATCATACAAGGGACAGGACTATTTGTGAACTATCTCTATACAAATTGTCTGTGGGCCAATACTTCCCCCGCAGCAGATACTTGATTGATACACGCGAACCAGCACAAATTGAGTGTTTTGTATTGTATTATTGTATTGCACGTTTTTGGTGGATTTGGTGCTATACTTGTGGATTTGCTGCTATACTTGTTTTATTCAAATGGTAATAAATTATTGATTTCCAGATATAGGAGAGTGCCCAGTTGTTCCTGGAATTAAGTTTTTGTGTGGAGTGGGTGGATCTGCCAACTGAGAGCACCTCTAATTTGTTTACTCGCTATCCTGGTGCGACACTTTATCTCCATGTTTTATTTAATGGTCACTTTCTGGGTGTGACCTTAGAGGATCTCTGTGAGGCCCTGGTCCATGTGTTTTATATGTCCCTATTTGAACAGCAGGGACTTACTCATCTATATGGATCTGGATGTAGTACCCCTGGTAAATGGGACGTAATAGCATCAATATTAACTTCTAATGTGCACAGTGATATTAAGCTGCTTGGGTACACCATCTTTTAAACATGTCCCATGTCATTGGCCTTATATGTGTCATATTTGACCATCACTGACATAGGGACATCATAATTACTGTAATTTAAGACCTCTACCATCGGTGCTTGAACAAATGTCACTGATTTTATTTTATTTTTTTCCTTTTGTTGTATTCACCCTCTCTGAGCCTGCCCTCAATTTGCATACCAATGTGTAATTGCAGATTATTTGGATACGGCCGCCTTTTAATTGTCCCTTGCTTACCTGCGAGCGTTTCCTACTCGAGTGCTTCCCCCGGCTGTTATCACATACAGTGAATAGCCGGCCTCTGGGGGCTGAGTGATTAACCCGCCCACACTCCGGATTGGCCAGCAGCCACAAGCTCACACCCAGGGGCTGGGGCATTGGGTATTTAAGCCCGCAATTGAAGCAGGAGCGTATGGCCATTCCAGTGCCGGATACATGCTGTCCGCACACCGTCAGCGGCTTTCTGTCTTTGCAGCCATTATTAATATCTGCTCCTGATGACACAGGGGAATTACCCCCTCTGTAGAAACACATTGAGCAGCTATAAGTTTCACATGCTGAGTAGACATGGTGAACCATCATCTAGTACAGGGATGGGCAATCTACAGCTCTCCAGCTGTTGTAAAACTACAATTCCCACCATGCCCTGCTGTAGGCTAATGGCTGTAAGCAGTCTTTGCATGCTGGGAGTTGTAGGTTTGCAACAGCTGGAGAGCCGCAGTTTTCCCATCCATGATTTAGTAGATAGTATTCCACAGGCAGGGTGATAGTGTGTAGGGCAGATTTCGGCTCCTAACGTCAGTAACACTATTACTAAGTGAGCGCTGCTGTAAAACACAATACAGAGTGCTGACTTACTGCCTAAAACCTCACTGGTATAGACTGGGCTGTTTACTAGCATGGCTGGTTGTGATTGCTGCTCTTTGTAGCCGCTGATACTTGGCTTAGGTGTATACCAGTGTGGAAAACTACCTGGCTGACACACTGGTAGTGTATCCTAACACCTTATGGGGAGCAATAGGATTGAGGGGAATATTTATAGACATAATTCTGATTAGCTATTGCACACTATCCTGCATTTGTACGCTTTAGGTGGGCTGTACTGCCCCAGATTTTAGTATTGAATCCGCAATAAAGTTAGTTTTTGTTTTATTTTAATGTTAGTTACCAGGCTGAGAATTAATGACAATATATAACACAAGAGAGTGAATCTGGATCGCACATCATCAGTACTATGCTTTTGATATAACGACTGTCCTTCAGCATAATTACATGGCATCTCAGCCCAATTTGTAATACATTATATGCTGTGCATAAATGAGGCATTAGTATACAGTTTGATCAAAGGGCATAGGCCCACTTACCGCGACAAGATTTCCTCTACAAGTGGGGCCCCAGCACCGCACCAGCAGCAGACAGCAGGACACAGAAACCACACAGCACCCCCACTGTGCAACAAAGCCTCTGAGGCAGCAATGTTAGACACACAGTACTGCACCATGTGAACGAGTGCAAAGAGTTCACCCAGTCACAACCCTCAGGAAATCTATCTGAGAGGTAGAAGGAATTTATAGACCCTTTGCAGACTCAGGCCAATTATAAACACCTATTCCAAATGGGGAGGAGTGCTGACACCAGAGGGGGGGGGGGGGAGAAACAATACAATTCAAATATCTAGCATATAAGAGTGAATCTATCCTTCAGCATAATTACATGGCATCTCAGCCCAATTTGTAATAATTCCGACTACCTCTCAGATGGATTACCTGAGGGTTGTGAGGCCTGCAATTAATGCCTCGGTGCTGTGCTGGTGGGGCGGTGGGGCCTAGAGCCTAGTACATAGTACTGAGGATGTGCGATCCAGATTCACTCTTATATGCTAGATATTGAGAATTAATGACAATTGTGAATATTTACTTTTCACATGGATTTATCCTGTTAGATAAATAAGAAAAGCTCCAAAAATTATTTCCTTTTGGTATTAGAATCCTTCTTTGTTGTCTTTTAATCAGTAAAAAAGTGACTGCTATTTTGTGTAATGTGTTGCGATTCATGAAAGTTTTGGATTAGCTGAAATTAGAATATTTTAAGAAATTTAAAACAAATTCAATTTCTGTTGAATTTTTTCCCTCATCTATTCTATTCTTATATTGGATAGACATCTTACAATATTGTAAAATTGTGTTTTTGTTTTTAAATAAAAAGGTGGTCTTATTAGATCAGAAAAGTTCTTCAATACTCTTAGAAATGTGGGTTGTCATAATTTACTAATCTAGTGAACCCAGGGGCATAGCTGAAGGCTCATGGAGCAAAAGTATAGCTTGGTCTCCCTTCTCCATGCAAAATTCAATTTTGCACCATTATTATCATCACCACATCATAGTGGCATAATTGATGTCCTTCTTGTCTTAGTTTCTCATTGTATTCCTACTACTTTAAAATGCTGTTTACATTTAAACCAACCATCAATGTCAGCTAATATGAATAAATATTCTTGTAAGTTGAGTGTCATTAATCATTATTAATTTTCATTAAAAGGCAAAAGAGAAGTTTTGACATTTTAGAGCATGTAAGTCCTCATTTGACATCAAGTAAATGGGTGAGGTCATGACATCTTGGAAGACATGTGACTTCTTCTAGTAGAAAACAATAAATCAGTGAGACAAACTGTAATTAGCTGTCATTTAGTAAACACTAAATATAATTATATTATAATTGGTCATAACTGACTGACACTACACTAATTACTCTCATTAAATAGCTTAAGTAACTATAGAAAAATGACAGATATGATGAAATGACTAATATCTTGCAAAAGCTGCAAAAGAATGTAATCCTGAAGTTTTGAAGGAATAGTGTCAGCGCAGTAGGCAGGAAACACGCACACAGTGAGCCCTGACTGGAACCCAACCCGCTTTCCCTGCCTACTTGCAGAGTAAGACCTAAGCAGCAAGTCCTCAAATAGTTGACATTCCCTGTCCTGCTAAATGCAAGACAGACAGACACAGAAACGCAACTACACAGAGAAGGGTTGTACAGAAACAGGTCAAAACTGGGAGGACAATCCAGTACCAAATCAGAGGATAAAGGGTAGTCAAAATAGCCAAGCCAAAGTAAGCACCAGCTGGATCACGGTACAAAATCACAAGAGAGAGGAAGGTTAGAAGCAAGCAAAGGTCAATATACTAAACAATCCGAAACATTCACAGACAGAGCCAGGAGCACAGCAAGGAAGCAACCAATAACTGGCAAGGGTGAATTGCCAGCAAGAGATTTAAATAGAGCACCGTGTCCCAGGATCACAACCAGATAGCTCCATTAATCCATTAGTCAGACACAACACACAGGAACAGAAGAACAGCTGAATAATCAAGCAATGCTAGTTGTCCTCCAACACATGTCTGCTGTGGAGAGAAATAAAGCATTGCATCCTGTTGCTAGAGATGCTTTTGCGTCACCAGGGGCGTAGCTTCACAGCGTGTCTCTCTTGGCGCGGTTATGCCGACACTGGGGATCTTGTCACTAGAGCCTGGACAGGTAAGTTAGTGAGAG
The DNA here is from genome assembly GCA_033119425.1 of Bufotes viridis. Taxonomy (NCBI): domain Eukaryota; kingdom Metazoa; phylum Chordata; class Amphibia; order Anura; family Bufonidae; genus Bufotes; species Bufotes viridis. The sequence goes on along the minus strand of CM065593.1, from coordinate 155,896,176 downwards.
TTAGTGCTGGGTCTCTGTTTTAACATGAATTAAATGATTTGAGAATAAAAAGTTTTACACAGGCTAAGTGATAAAAAAAACATTTACTAACTGGCCTGCAATACAATGGGGGGACTCCTGTCACCATATCTTAGCACAATACCATGTCACCATAATAGCACAAGGCCAACACCCCATGGTGATACAAGAGACAGACCTACCTACCTGGATGATGTTCTTAGTGGAGTTCCAGTTATTTGTCCTTGTGCACAAAGGTTTATACCTTTTAGACCCCTTCTTCTAAGGATGTCCAGTGTTTAGTACCCCTCTCTCTGAGAAATTAAGCCTTCTCAGCACAGTTGGGGTCTAAAATGCCAGTCTTAATAAATGTACCCCTTAGTGTCCATCAGGCTCATTACCAACAGGCAGTCTAATATATAGGAGTGTTTAGCTAGTTCATCTGCTGTGCCATTAATACTTAATCTGTTCTGTTATACATAGACTCACTGTGCATCAGACTTTTTGCCAACAGGCGGTCTAATATATAGGTGTGTTTACGTAGTTCATCTGCTACCCCATTAATACTTAATCTGTTACATTATGATTTAGTTACTGTACACTCTGACCAACAGACAGTTTCCTGGGCCCTAAAAAGAAATGGGCAGTGGCAAAAATGTTGCTAAAGCTGGCACAAGAAGCAGCAGAAGAATGGGTGCTGGTAGCAGCAGCTGAAGCAACGGGTCAAAGCTGCAACTGTCATCCAGCAGTCATGTTTTGACCAATAATTCATATGTAGTGGAATGGTTGACTTGCTATTCAACATCATCTCAGGTGACAACAGATACACACAGCTAGGAATTGGTTGGCTCCTCTGACACCACACTTAGTTGGAATGGCCTGCAACTGCCTCTTTTTCTTTTGCTGCTCCTTCTGCTCAGGAAGTTATGCATGATACCAGTTCTGCTACGCTTTTCAGCAAGGATGTGCTTAGTGAGGACAGTCAGCAGCTACAGACAAGCACAGACTTGAAGATGAGGTCCACTGTGTCCTCTCTTAGGTATGCAACTAGCGATTATAACAGTTGGGTGGGAGCATGTGTTGCAAACGATCAGGGACGTGGCCCTGAGACTGATGAGGGCGACATAAGTGACGAACAGACAGTAGTGGATGATGTAGCTGATCACACGTGGAAGCCGGGTAAAGAGGGGGCATTATCATCATTATTAGGGGTTGAGGGTGACAGCAGTCCTGAGAGACAGCAGCAGGGTGGGAGCGTGCCGATGAGCCAGCAAGGAGGAAGCAGTGGGAGATCTGGAGCCATATGCTCCCTGGGTAGACCATCTGCTACTCAGGAGCCTACCCATCAGGAAAATACTAGCAGTGCTCAGGGTCATAAAGGCTGCAGCAGGCAGTCACCATGGAGTGGTGGGAGTAAAATGCAATACTCGGCAATGTGGGAATTTTTTATCAAGTCGCTGGAGGAAGTTAGCGTGACAGTATGCAGGATATGTTGGCAGAAGGTGAAGCGCAGTTAGAGTACTAATTTTGGCATCATGGCCCTGTGTGAAAACATGGAGCACCACCATAAAGTGAACTGAGAAAACTGTGGCACTAATGTAGTGGTACAGCCTAACGCAGCAACCGCTTCATCTCCCAGTAGCCCACATGTCTTCTCCAGCAGTCAGGGCTCCTCAATATCAGCATAAGGACTCTGTCGTTCCTTCCTTTTGTATATTGCTCCTGATGCTCCTCCTCTTCCTACTTATCATGTTTTTCACCAGCAATCGATCCCTGATGGGAAGGCAAAGAGACAACAATATGCGTGCACTCATCTAACAGCACAGAAGCTGAATGTGCACCTGGCCAAGTTGCTTGTACTACAGTCCCTCCCTTTCCATACCATGGGCACTGAACATTTCAGAGAACTGATGGCTTGTGTCCACCCGGGTAAAGAGTCCCAAGCCATCATTACTTCTCTAAAAAACTGTACCAGCCCTGTACACGTATGTTGAGCAGAAGATGGGCTAGTCATTGAGCCTGTCAGTGTCTGGTACAGTTCATGCCAGCGTTGATGAGTAAAGTGATAAATATGGTTAAGGACAATATATATCCTTTACAGCCCACTGGGTAAATGTGGTTCCGGTCCAGGCACAATAGAAACTTGGCCAGGTGATGGCAATGCTGCCTCTGCTTTGAAATCATGAAATTTCTGTGCCAATGTCCTCCTCTGTCTCCTTGTCCTCAGCCATGTCCTCAGCCTCCACTGTAGGTACAGTTTGTAGTGGTCCTTCAGCAGACCACCTATGGAAAGCACAACGTTGTCACACAGTTCTGCACCTGGTCAGCCTGGGCAAGCATAGTCACACCGGGGAGGAACTGCTTCACGTCATCAACCAAGAAATTGAATCCTGGCTGTCTCGTCGGCAACTGGAGATAGAAACCATGGTTACCGATAACGGGAAGAACACTCTGTCTGTGCTGTGTCAGGGAGGGCTGACCCATGTGCCCTTCATAGTGCACGTCTTCAATCTGGTTTTGACCCAGTTCCTGAAGTCTTCTAGACATCTTGAAAATAAGGATAACGTGTACTTTAGCCACTCTTACCATGCAAAAGACCCTTTATATGCAAAGTCAGAATAGTTTTCCCCTACATCATGTGTGACTTTTCCACATGTTGGAACTCCACGCTCCACATGTTGGACCGACTGTATGAGCAGACAAAAACAGAGACCAATTTCTTGATGATGCAGACAGACAGGGTTGCTCCCCAGTGTAACTTTGACATTAGAGAGTCGAAGCTCATGCATGACATCTGCAGTTTGCTCATGCCCTTTGAGGAGGCCACTAGGGATGAGTGAACCCGAACTGTATAGTTCGAGTTTGTACCGAATTTTGGGGTGTTCGTGACACGGACCCGAACCCGAACATTTACGTAAAAGTTCGGGTCCGTTGTTCGGCGATTTCTATGGTGCATTTTGAAAGCCTGCAAAGCAGCCAATAAACAAGCGTCATACTACTTGCCCCAAGAGGCCATCACAGCCATGCCTACTATTGGCATGGCTGTGATTGGCCAAGTGCAGCATGTGACCCAGCCTCTATTTAAGCTGGAGTCACGTCGCGCCGCACGTCACTCTGCTCTGATTAGTGTAGGGATAGGATGCAGCTGCTGTTAGGGTGAGATTAAGCAGGGATTAACTCAGCAGAAACTCTTAATAAAGTGATCGATCTACAGCAGTGAATTATTCAACTTCTGCTAGTTAATTGCTCACTGTTTTCAGGCTGCCCAGAGCATTTTTCTGTCACTTTTTTCTGGGGCGATCGTCGGCCATTTTGTGTCTTGTGGTGCGCCAGCACAATCTGCCACCAAGTCCATTAATCCATCAATAGTAGGGTTTTTTTTTTTTTTTGCTATATCCTACATTAGGGGCTTGGCTATGCTTATTGTCACCCCTAGAAACTCAGAATAGAATTTTCTATATTTTATTGAGAAGTGAAAATCACTTCAAAAAATAGCAATCCCCTTAATCTGGTGTTCCAGCTGTGGCTAGCCAAGTGTAATACTGTCTGGCAAAGAATATATTTTTTTTTCTGGGGTGAAATTCAATTTCCAAAATGGCAATACCCCAAATCAGTGGTTTCTGCTGTGGCAGGACAAGTTTTATAGTGTCCGTCAAAGGATAGCTTTTGTTCTGGGGTGAAATTCAATTGCCAACATGGACAAGCTGACGTTCATAAAAATGAACCAGGCATGGATCCCACAGGACTTGTCCATCCCTTGTGCAGAATAGACATTTATAACTACCTCCCCTTAACCATATATTCTTTTACTCCAGGACACTTCTTTATTGAATCCTCTTTTTTTAATTTTACCATTATTTTGCGGGGCAAACCAAAGTTGAATGAACCTCTCCTCCGTCTGGGTGCCAGGGGCCTTAATATCTGAAAGTGGCCTTCTCCATTGGTGGGTGACATAATGCCTCTTTTGCTGCTATGAGACCTCTCTCCTCTGTCTGGGTATCAGGGGCCTAACTTTCACGTACTTGCTTGCTGTCTTGGTGGGAGACATTTAACTCTTTTTACTGTCTAATGACCGCCTCATTGTCTGGGTGTCAGGGGCCAAAATTTCGTTTAATTGCTTGCTGTCTTGGTGGCAGACATTTAACTCTTTTTACTTTATAATGAGCACCCCATTGTCTCAGTGTCAGTGGCCTATATTTCGTTAATTGCTTGCTGTCTGGGTGAGAGACATTAAACTCTTTTTACTGTCAAATTACCTCTCCTCTGTCTGGGTGTCAGAGGCCTACATAAATGATAATGGCCTGTTCCATTGCAGGTTGACCTGAGGCCTATGTTGCTGTTACAGGACCGCTCTCCTCTCTGCGAGTGCCATGGCCCTGAGTCTGTGAATGAGGCCTGTGGCACTGCAGGCAGACATGAGAACTTCAACTCCTAACCTCCTATTTCACCTTCTCCTCCTCCAAGTTGCCAATTGATATTGGTTAATTTTTATTTATTTTATTTTGTCATTTCCCTATCAACGTTTGTTTGCAGGGGATTTACCTAAATTACGCTGCCTTTTGCAGCCCTCTAGCCTTTTCCTGGGCTATTTTACAGCCTTTTTAGTGCCCAAAAGTTCGGGTCCCCATTGACTACAATAGGGTTCGGGTTCGGATCGAGTTCGGATCCCGAACCCGAACATTTTCGGGAAGTTCGGCTAAACTTCTCAAACCCGAACATCCAGGTGTTCGCTCAACTCTAGGGGCCACTTCATTTGTTAGTCACCAGGACTACAGGTTGAATGATGTAATTTCCCTCCTTCATGTCCTGGAGCGGATGCTGATAAATGACTGGCAAGGGGACAGGAGACATGGCGTCTACTTATAACTGCCACCTGAGCCCTGTAAAGGCTGAACTGGTACATGAGGATGAGGAAGACATAAACGCTGAGGAATTATTTATGGAACAAGGTGGTTTATCTGCCAAAGCGACAGGAGAGGAGCAGGAGGAGCTAGAGGGCGACAATGAAAATGACACAGATGACCCTGACAGTATGCAGTGGAGATGGAGGCAGGGAGTCTCTCCAAGTCCCTTGCGCAAGTGGCCAGATGCATGCTGGTTGTGTAGTGACAGCCACATCACCATAGAGGGATGACTACCGGCTCTACACAATGTTAGACCCTCGCTTCCGGTCCAAATGGAGGTCTTTTTTTACACCTTCTGAGAGAGGGATGAAAAACTTAACTACTATCCAGACATCTTTTGTAGTCCATTGATTGCTGTCTACATGTGCCATCGCTCATCTTCACGAATGTCTAACCAGGGGGACCCTTTGAGCTCGCTCTTCACTGCCATGACTGCTGGAGGGAGGTGGGGGAGCAGCACAAGCTCCATCAGCAGCAACTTAAGTCTTGAGTCTCTAATGAGCACTTTTCTACATCAGGCTATTGAAGAAATCACCCAACAGCAAGACATGGAGCAGTACTTGAACCATTAGGTGTTGGCATACTTGGACTCCACCCTGTCACCTCACATACAAGGTCCCCTGGACAACTGGGCAGCCAAACTTGAATTATTGCTGCAACTGGCCAAGTTTGCCCTGGACAAGCTTTCCTGCGACTCCAGTAGTGTGGCATCAGAGAGAGTCTTTAGTGTGGCTTGTAGCATAATTACCCCAAAGAGAACTCGCCTTTCAACACAACATTTTGAAAGACTAACCTTTATAAATATGATCAACCAGGATTTTCAGACCCCAGTGCCTGATACAACAGTCTAGATCATTTTGGCAGTAATGATCTAACATTTAGTGTGCTGCCACACTGGAAGATTATGACAAATGGCCCATTACTTCAGCCTGCGCACTATTGCCAATATTCTGATGCTGTCACCCGCCTGATGCTACACTCCTGCTGCCTCTACTGCCATCTGCTCCTACTATTATCTACCACCATCTTGTGCTGTTACTGCCACTGATGTTACCCCCCCACACCCAATTTGTTCCAGGGCCACTATTGTGACTCTAAATGCTGTTGCCACCCTCACAACTTTGCCACTATTGTGACTCTTCATGCTGTTTCCACCCTCACCAGTCTGTTCTAGGGCCACTATTGTGACTCTTTATGTTGTGGGCACCAACACCAGTCTGTTTCAGGGCCACTAGTTTCCTGTTTGGCCATGTTGACATTATTGTTTATCGATCCGTTCTTCTGATCAGTCAGAAGAACAGAAAAATCACAAAAAAGGGTCCTGTTGTTTCAGTGTCCATAAGACCTCTATTACAAAGTCAGTATTTTGCATCATTATTTGATCATGATTTGGAAGCCAAAAGCAGAAGTGCTCCAAAACATAAAAGACATGCAAATATTTCCATCACATTATCTTTGTTTTGCACCTAATCCGGTTTTTATCTTACCAATACTGATTAAAAAAACTGACCAAATACAGATTGTGGATCCGCAAAAAAAAAAAAAAAACGCATCACTAGTGTTGATCACGAATTTTCGAATTGCGAATTTTAATAATGTCATTATTTTCTTGATTGTGAAAATTCGCATTAAAAAATCGCATAAATGTGGATAAAAATTTGCATAAATTTGCATAAAAATTCGCATAAACTTGCATTTAAAAGACACCTTTTAAATTCCAGTTTATGCAAATTTTTATGTAAGTTTATGCGAATTTTTATACAAATTTTCGCAATCAAGAAAATAATGACTGGAGATTACGAATTTTTGAAATATATGGCGAATATTCGCCCAAATATTCACAAAATATTGCAAATTCAAATACTGCCCATGCCGCTCATCACTACGCATGACATCTGTATGCCATCTGTCATTTTGCGGATCCATTGTAACAATGCCTAAAACAGACAAGAATAGGAGATGTTCTATTTTTTTTGTAGGGCTTTGGAATGGACATACTGATGCGGACAGCACACGGTGTGCTGTCCTCATTTTTTGCGGACCCATTGAAATGAATGGGTCCGCATCCTATCCGCAAAAAAAAAACGTAACGGACCCAGAAACAAACAATGTTTGTGTACATGTAGCCTAATAGGGAAGCACAGTCATTCTACAGCTAACAGAAGGGATTCTAACACTTGCGTAGCTATAGGGGTCGCAGAGGTCGCAGTTGCGACCGGGCCGCTAAGCCAGAAGTGCCATATTAGAAGTGCTCACTAGCCTGTAGGAGGAGGGGGAGAGAAGCACTGCCAGCACTGTACTCACCCCTCCTCTTTGGTCTCCTCCAGGCCGTGCTCAGAGCTTTCTGTTTGTGCAGTTCCTTCTCCTGCACGGGATGCCTCTCATCCACAGCCAGCAGCAAGCCCCTCCTCCCAGAAATCCAGCAGTGAGCTGAGGAATGGAGAGTGGGCAGTGCTACCAGCTGTACACAACGTTTACAGAAGAAACCAGTAGGATCTTTGGTGATGTCACAGACACCTGATCAAGGTCCTGCAGCCAAGCAGGGCACAGGAGGAGGATTGAACTTTGTATGAAGATGGTAAGTGTCATCTATGTGATGTGTGTGTACAGGGGTCATCTATACAGTGTGTGAAATTTGTATAGGGGTCCTCCATAGAGTGTGTGATGTGTGCATATGGGTCATCCATAGAGTGTGTGATGTGTGCATATGGGTCATCCATACAGTGTGTGATGTGTGAATAGGGGTAATCTATACAGTGTGTGATGTGTGTATAGGGGTCATCTATACAGTGTGTGATGTGTGTATAGGGGTCATCTATACAGTGTGTGATGTGTGTATAGGGGCTATCTATTAAAACCTACATAACCTCAAAATACAACGGAATGTCTAGTGCAACTGGTAACAATAATGCATTTGCCTATACCAAAAGACAAAAAACAGTGCTTTCCTAAAGAGTCACCAAAATGCAAGATAAAATATCACCATAAACTTTATTAAACATGTACAAAATATACAATTAAAGAGTTGGTCAACCACTAAATGGTCCGACAGCCGGACCAATCCCCAGAGACTCCTACCAGAGAAACACATCCAGGAAATGGGGAAAATATGTTAAAGGTAACTACTACAATTACCTAGCTCAAATTGTAATGTAAAGAGGGCATCCCAAATAACCACAATACAAAAGGAGAGTAAAAAAAAACCTAAAACTTCTATGTCAAAAACAAAGACATGCCCAGTATACTCCAAAATACATATATACCTAAAGTAGGCTAAAGAGAAACCTAACAGATACGAGCAGAAAGTAACAAAATAATAAAATAACGATATTACCCATTTTCCAGCTTATGTGTTTCTCAGGTACAGCAACACCTGACGAAGCCCTCAGTATGTTGAAACGCGCGTCGAGGTGTTGCTGTACCTGAGAAACACATAAGCTGGATAATGGGTAATATCGTTATTCTATTATTTTGTTACTTTCTGCTCGTATCTGTTAGGTTTCTCCTTAGCCTACTTTAGGTACTGTTTATATGTATTTTGGAGTATACTGGGCATGTCTTTGTTTTTGACATAGAAGTTAGAGTTTTTTTCTCTCCTTTTGTATTGTGGTTATTTGTGATGCCCTCTTTACATTACAATTTGAGCTAGGTAATTGTAGTAGTTACCTTTAACATATTTTCCCAATTTCCTGGATGTGTTTCTCTGGTAGGAGTCTCTGGGGATTGATCTGGCTATTCGGACCATTTAGTGGTTGACCTACTCTTTAATTGTATATTTTGTACATGTTTAATAAAGTTTATGGTGATATTTTATCTTACATTTTGGTGAATATTTTGGAAAGCACTGCTTTTTGTCTTTTGGTATAGGGGTTATCTATACAGTGTGTGATGTGTGTATAGGGGTCAACTATACAGTGTGTGGTGTGTGTATATTCACATTCCTGCTGCAAAATTGCAGCCTGCTGTGGTCTGAGGTGTATTCTTTTATATTTGGCTTTTCCCCGGTTTGTTGGCTGGGGCCATTCCGGTGAGCATGTTCCTGCTGCACATGTAGCTGCTGCTGCTACTGCTGCCTGTGATGAACATGTTGAGTTACATTTGAGCCTTTTAACACAACATGTTTTGCTGCTGCTGCCTGTGCTACTGAAGTGGGCCAAGCTGCATGTGGCCCTGATAATAGACCATTTCTGAAATCCTGCTGTTGATGCTGCTGCCTGCCATGATCATGTTGAGTTACATTTGGGCCTTTTTAACAAAACATGTGCTGCTACTGCTGCCTGAGCCGCTGAATTGGGCCAAGCTACATGTGGCCCTGATCATAGACCACTTCTGAAATCCTGCTGTTGATGCTGCTGCCTGCCATGATCATGTTGAGTTACATTTGGGCCTTTTAACATAACATCTGCTGCTACTGCTGCCTGAGCCGCTGAATTGGGCCAAGCTACATGTGGCCCTGATCATAGACCACTTCTGAATCCTGCTGTTGATGATGCTGCTTGTTATTAACATGTTGAGTTACATTTGGGCCTTTTAACACATGTGCTGCTACTACTGCTGCCTGTGCTGCTGAATTTGGCAAAGTTACATGTGTCCCTGATCATAGACCACTTTTGAAATCCTGCTGCTGTTGCCTTCCTTGATCATGTTGAGTTACATTTGGGCCTTTTAACAAAACATTTGCTGCTGCTGCCTGTGCTGCTGAATTGGGTCAAGCTACATGTGGCTTTGATCACAGACCACTTCTGAAATCCTGCTGTTGATGCTGCTGCCTGTCATGAACATGCTGAGTTATCTATGAGTTATTTTCAGGCCTTACACTACATAGTTGACATAACAATGCTGTTGTCTTACATGATACTAGGATGTTAGGGCGGTAGTGTTTTACGCCTTAAACAGTTGCGTTACTGCACAGGCTTTCACCCCACTTTCAAAAATCAGTATGTGATTTGATTATGATAATAGGTATGAGGATCCGATTGGATAGTTACTGCATGGGCAAATATGTTTCTGGTCCGTATTCATTTTATTTTAATTTCTTAAACAACCATGTTGAAAGACATATCTTCTGCTCTTTTACAAAATTGGTTAGTCAGTTTAAGAAGGGTCAAATCATTGTCAAGCACCGAGCATAGACAAAACACCTAAATAGATGGCCGAGAATCCTAATATTCATGTAAGAACTGTCCAAAACATTATTAAAAACTGTAAGAATAAAGGGGACACAAAAACAAAGCGGAATAGTAAAGAGGGCTGGAAATATTTACTTGAATGTAAGGCGTGTCGATAAATGCAAGGTTTTTTGAAAATACAATCTTAGAAAAACTCAGGGCTATGTTTATTAGTTTAAATAAGTTATTTTTCTAAAAACGCAATGCAAATGGAACTCAAGGCATTGGGACTGAACAGTGGGGTAGCCGTCAGAAAAACACAAACTTGTGATGTAAAGCCCCCAAAAAATCCTCAATTTTCTAGGGAGCATAAGATCAGACTCTGGAGCAATGGAAGAATGTTATGTGGTCAGATGAGTCCAGATTTACCCTGATTTATTAAAAAATCTGTTTATTATTTACGAAAATAAGAAATTTTATGTTAGTACCTAAAATAATTTAGTTATTTGGAAAATTAACAAAATTGTTTATTTTGAATGTTACTTTGCACTATTAAAATGGTTCGCTTTGTACTTATTTAATAAACACACCATTTGTGTTTGAACTTACGGGCCATTTGGCAATTGTGATATGCTAATTGTCAATATTTTAAATTGGCCTTTACAATTCAAAATATATCAGCTCACCAAATAAAATGATTGTTAACCAAATTTTTTTTTTCTGGGGTGGGATATAATTACGGATGTAACCAAATAACTACTAACGTGCTTATTTTTCGGTAGTGTACTTTTTTGGTAGTTATTTAACACGTATGTCAGGGGCACATTACAGGGAATACAATACAGTGACAAACTACATGCTGCTATTTGTTCCTGCAGAGTTAGGGTTATGTGTAGACCTTAAACGACAATGTTAAATAACCATCTGCCTGCTGCTTTGTCAAAATGATTTAGAGGCCTTCTAATCCACTGTTATTAATAACTGCTGCTATTATCCTGATCCTTACGAATGATGTGTAGCCCATATACACAACCGTTACCAATGACTACTGCTATTATCAAGATCCTTGGGAGTTTTGTGTAGGCCTTATACTACTTCATTTCTATATACTTGCGGATGCTGTATGTCAGGATACGGATGAGTTTGGGAATGGTCTCTAGGGGCCTTTACTGTAACCAAATGTTTAACAATTATAAAGAAACCTTCAATTTCTTTTATTTTATTTTTAAATAAAACATGAAACAATATAATTTCACAATAAAAGCTTTGGAAATATAAAAATAAAATAAACTTTTTAAATGAACAATTCCCATTAGGGCAAGGCTTTCATTTTGTCGTGAAGGTTCAAAAGCACCTCCACAGCCTTAGTGTGCTTCTCCTCCATTTTGCACAATCTGTGTGCGAACTGGAGCTTCAACTCTGGCATGGTGCTCCCAGAGCGCTTGCACATCTTTTGCGGTGCTCCCGCTCAAGGTCCAAAGTTTTTTTGTGCATTTCTTTCAGTGCTGTAAAAAAAAATAATTATTAATTTGTCATAATTTTAAAAGCTATTTAGTGATTATTGTATGAAGCTTTTGACTAATGGCGATTGTAGGAGCCACACAGACTGTTAAGAAGCACTTCTTCTGAGGTTCTGTCTACATAAAATCACATTGTTGGATGTATAATCTGCCATTGTGGCCAGAATAGTCTTTGGCATACAGGTTATAATTTACCTCTGCTATGTCAGCTGTAACAAAGTTTAACCTATTGGTATGAATGAGAGGGCTCTTGTGATTTTTGCACTTTTAAAATTAGATGTCACTAATAGAAAAATAATTAATTTATCTACAACATAACCATAAACTTTATAACACTAGACTGTAATCAATTATTCCTAAATAAACATTTAGGTATAAATAGTATTTAGCAATAGTAAATGCCAACTGTGCTCACAGTGGATTCGCCTCCAAAAGTCTATACTCTCTAGTGAACGAGCCATGTATGGCAATGGTGGCATAGTATGACGGGATTGTCACAGTAGTGTTCCTGTTTTCAATTACTGGTGAGCTTGTAATACCTTCATAGTTGCCATAATTATTTAGATGTTTTTGTTACATCTATAACAAATTTTAAAATAAGAATTGATATTGCTGTATGCATTGTAGTAGCACAAAGGGAAGAATCATGGATGCTCGGTATGTCTCAATGGGAATGTATGCCTCAGTGAGATAATTTACGTGAATCATTACACCTGTAACTATAGGTTTCTGTGAGGTTTTCTTTAAAAATGATTTTGGGTCTGAGTTTTAATAGTGCACAGAGAGATTGGGTGGGACAGGTCACACCTATACTACATCTTGGGGTTTTTTATAACGGTGTGGTTGAAAAGGCTGTTAAAATACAGTGTGGATAGGCGATTGGAAGGCAGAACAATCATAGAGGGGAACCAGACCTCTGAAAGACTGTAAAGAGTGTTGAGATAGTACTTTTTTGTTACCCCGCTTGTACGGAACTGTAAGTGTGGGACTATAGATTCTCCAATATGTGTGGGCTGAAGAAAGATTATTTGTAAAGCTTTAACATACTTATTATTGCTTGCTCCAAAAAAGTATGTCTGTGGTGAAGACTAAACTTACGTGTGTGCGTGTTAACAGTGAACGAGTGAAAACAGCCACAGCACATATTTACCCTCCTTGTGGGAGATGGTCACCAGTTCCTCCTCCTCGTTGTCCTCCTTCTGAGACACTTGGGGGGGTGAAGCGAGTTGAGGTGAAGGTCTTCCCTAATGTTCCTCCATCGACTCATCCTTCTTTGGAGGGCTAGGGGCATGTTGCTGCCCTGAGGGTCCGGCCTGCTCCTCCTCCTCCTCTGACGCAGAGACCTCCCACACCTCCATTCTGGAAGGCCTGCGCCTGACTGAGGGAATGGGAACACCTGTAATAAATTTTACTACTTTTTTCAAAAAATCTCAAACCATAAATGTACATATGCTTAACATTACTTTTGTATCTTTCCTCCAACACTCAATAATCATTATACCTGGACATTTTTGGTCCCGGATGTCACGGATTCTTTCTGCATGCCTCATCTTGAGGTCAGACCATTTTTTTTTAGAATGGCCAGCCGCTTATGTTGGCCATCAAAATCCTGCCAGAATTCGATCCTGCGGACTATTCTCTTTTTTTCAGTATGGGATGGTGGTCTGGTCATATCCTTGCTACATGCGCTGCAGTATAAAAAAACAAGCATATGATCAGATTTTATACCGTTAACCTTTAAATCTAATATTTCACTTTCAAACACTAATAATTTTTGGTTTGGTGGTTGAAGTGATGAATAAATGTTGAATGTTTTTGAAGGCCAACAATACTTGTTTCCACAAATCATTTATATGTAAGCAGTAAGCAAACTATGTGAAATGCGATTTTATATGTATTTTGAAAAATATTTTGCATAGTGTTTGCAATCGCATTATTACTACCTATTTTTTCAATAACTAGAATACTGAGTCATCATTTTTCAATTTATTGCAAAAAATAAGCAAAGTAATATTTCCGCATTGCGCATCCAACTTAGAGCTGGGTACAGTAAAGTTTCCTATTGGTTGGCTTGCTGGAATTAAGCAATATAGAGAATATAGCACTATATTCGTTCTATTCTTTAATTCTAGATAGACAACCAATAGGAAAGTTGCCTTTATACCCCATTCAAAGTTCAATTCCCAATACCCGAATAATTAAATCGCATATTAATCGCAAAAAATAGAACAATGAAGAATAAATGACGAATATTCAATCGAACATTCGAGAGATATCGTGAAATCGAATATGGCACCTCCCGCTCATTGCTAGTCTAATCTTCTTTGCACCATACTGCATGATCCTTTTGTGCTGCAACACATATGTGGTTTCCAGTGGATCTCTTTGCAGCTTAGTCTATCATAGTCTCTTATCTCAGTCTCTTACCCTTCCTTTCTCTGTCTTGATATGTGAGGGGACTGCAGATGTAATCACAATCCTCTGTGCAGGTTTTAGAGCCTCTTTTTAGTGTTTATAGGCCAGTACATAACCTTCTCTGTGGGAGCAGCTTGGACACTGGGTTCTCCTCCCCTTACTGGTCTGCAGGTCATTGTACACAGTCTGTATAATATCAAGCAATTCAGTCACCTGTACCAATTACAGCAACTTCCTGGAGCTCTGCTTAAACCAGCACTGACAGTCTTTTAAATTTGCAGACTTGTGTGTTCTTTTTACCTTATTGTGCCAATATTGTATGTAAGTGAGAAATAGAAGTCATACTCACAAGTCGCTGGTACAAAACCTTTTGTTTCTTTTATTTCTTTACTTCATTGCAATATAAAATGGTACATCATGAGGGATGCTGAGACAGACATCGTTCACACATCCTCCCCTCCACATGAGGTTTCAGGAGATCATGCCCCCCCTACTCATTACATTACAGTTATCTGCTTAGAAGGTATAGTTTATATTTGGATAAAAAAAATAGATGAAGGACTGTGTCCAGAGATTTATGGTCAATGATGCCTATTTAGAATGGTCCCGGGTTATAAGTTGTGTACCCCAAGGTATATCGAAAATGGAATTAATAGCACAATGTATATTTTTGCAGATGACACCAAGTTAGGTAGTACCATACAGCAGTGATGGGCAACGTGCGGCTCTCCAGATGTTGCAGAACTACAACTCCCAGCATGCAAAGCCTGTCTATAGCTATCAGCCTACTGCAGGGCATGGTGGGAGTTGTAGTTTAGCAACAGCTGGAGAGCCGCACGTTGCCCATCACTGCCATACAGTATATCGAAGATGTCCAAAAACTATAAACTGACTTGGACCCTCTGAATGATTGTACATCAATTTGGAAAATAATTTTCAATAGAGATGAGCGAAGTTTTTTAAAAATTCGGTTCGCCATTTTTTTTCGGGAAAAATTTGGTTTGATCCTAATATATTCGCGGTTAATTACATTTAAAAAAAACTGCTATTTTCTGGCTGTTGAGAGATTTTATACTGGTTTAGAACACTGTGCCCTGCAGTAACATGCAGAGGGAGACTGCTTTAGTAGTGAAATAATACTGTGAGTTTGTATGGAATCACTGCACACTTAACTTATTTGGGCAGTCACGGGCCCAAAACAGACCAAATAACTCAAGTATGAACTCAGCCTTACCGGTCAATGTTAGTGTCAAGAAGAAGAGCACTTCTTTTACACCGTCAACAGCTGATTCCACATAGATGTAAACAGAACCTGTTCTATTAAACGCTTATAAAAGTAGAGCCCCCCCCCTGACAGAGTGGAGAGGGTGTCAGCAGTAAGTTTGTGTTTACATCACTAATTAGTTTGCCCTTATTTTGCCCTTCCTCTGATCCGTCAGAACAATAACCCCCCAAAAAACGGATCCTGTCTGTTGAGCATTTGCCTTCACTCGGTCAGAATTTGGTCAGTAATCCATCGTATTGCTAATCCTAAAAAAAACAGGAGTGGATCCAAAACAGAGATGACACATGAACTGAATATTTGCATGTCTACTGTGTTTTGTACCCACTCCTGCTTTTGGCTACCAAATCGAAAGCCAATTCTGATGGGACCATAAAAGCCTTACAGCTGCAACACAGAGAGGATCCGTTGTGTGTTTCAATTTTCCTTCCTTCTGACAGATCAGAAATAGAGACAGAGACAAATAAAAGATGATGTCCGCCAAGCCAAAAAGGCAAAAGAGTGGCCCAGTCATGAAGTGGGTGGGAACAGAAAGAGAAGTCCACAGAGTTGCCCTATGACATAGTGGTGAGGTGGAAGCAGCATAAGGAGGCCACAGAGTGGCACAATGACAGTCTGGAGGGGGCAGCAGCATGAGGAGGCCACAGAGTGGCACAATGACAGTGTGGAGGTGGCAGCAGAATCATCAGGAGGTCACAGAGTTGCACAAGGACAATGAGTGTGGAGGTGGGTGGCAATAACAGTAACCGCTGATGATGGTGGGTGTAAGAAGGAGCATTTGGCATCAGACGTGTGGCATCAGGCAGTTGGCAGCATCAGAATAGTAGCTGAGGCAGGTAGCCAAAAGAAACCGGTCTTTTTTGTCAAGGTTTGGGTGAGGCAGCATGGATGCTCTAATCTGATGCATCAGGCATTGGTGGGTGGAAATCCTGGCTGGTCCACGCCTGATTCATCTTGACAAAGGTCAGTCTCTACACATTTTTGGTGGACAGGCAAGTTCTTCTTGGGGTAACTATGGCCCCTGCCAAAACCCGCTCTGATGCCACACTAATGGCCGGGCAGGACAGCTTTTCCAAGGCAAACTCTGCTAGTTGCGGCCACAAATCCAGTTTGGCTGCCCAGTAGTCCAGAAGATCTTCAATGTGGGGTAGCAGGGTGCTGTCCAAGTATGCACCACCTTCTGGTTCAGGTCCTGCTCCAGGTCTAGCTGATGCTGCTGGTGAGTACTTTTTTCACTATGTGGGTGAAGAAAGCTGCTCATCAGCAACTCTAGACTTAGGATGCTGCTGATGGAGCTGGTACTGCTCCTGCTACCCCACCCCTCCCCAGCACCTATGGCAGTAAACGTGAGCTCAGAGGGCTCCCCCCCCCCTGGTCGGACCTTCGAGAGGATGAACGATCACGTAGATAGGCAGTGGCCAACTGACTACATAGGATGTCTCTATAGTAGTTCGGTTTGTCCTCCCTCTCAGCGGGTGTAAAAAAAAGCCCCCATTTTGGAAGTCACCCCTCTGCTGAATGGTGACAATTCGGCTGTCACTACGCAAGCAAGTGAGCATGCATCGGGCCATTTGTGCAAGTAATTGCTGCGGCAGGCTGGACCACCACATCTGAGCCTCAGTTCTCCCAGCCCACTTTATAGTGACAGTGCATATATTAATGCAGGGCCATGGTGCCAACATTGGCACCCTGGCCACGCTTTACCTTCTGCCCACAGATTCTACAAATGGCCATGTTCACCTCCTCTAGTGGCTTAACAAAAAGCAGCCACTCCGCCAAGAAGGAGGTTTTACCCCCAACACTCCGCACTGACTGACCGCTACCGCTGCTGCTTCTGTGAACCCCTGAACCACTACTTTCTGGGCAGGTAGGCCCCTGCGAAGCGGGTGGTCTACCCCTGGCACGTTTGGCTCCCGACCTCCCACTGCTGCCACCCTGCTGACTCCTGGCCACGCTATTGACTTGCTGGCTCCGCTGCTGCCTAACGGGCAAGCTGTCACACTCTTCTCCCAATGATGATGAATAGAGATGAGCGAATCGAAGCTGATGGCGTGGAATTCGATCCGAATTTCAGGAAAAATTAAATTTGCATCGAAGCCGAATTTCCTTATGCTTCGTGGTAACAAAACACATTTCTTCCTAAAAGGTTGCTGTACATGTGGGGACAAGGAGAAAGGAATTCTGGGAAGGCGGGATCACCCATATTGACATGCATGCAGCCAATCAGCAGCCAGCCCTGTGATGTCACAGCCCTATAAATAGCGGCAGCCATCTTAAATTCTGCCATTTACCAGCGTACTTAGTGCAGGGAGAGATGTGTCTGCAGGCCCTAGGGACAGTGATAGGAAAGACTTGATTGTGGTGAAAAAATGATTCATAAGTGCAGTGAAAGGATAGGGAGGAATCGTTCCACAGCATTTATGTAGAACATGGTTTAGTAGGGGAGGTTACAAACTGGGTAATCCTAGTTACAATCCTAGGAACAATCCTATTACACCTTTTGTGCACTGACTGGTGATCAAAATTGCCATTATACAGCTGTCATTCCAGCAAATCGTTCTTGTAATTGGGGTGCAAGTGTTATTTGATACAGCCATTAACAGGGTTTATTACAAGGAAATATTTCTACATTATATCTTTTTTGCCCTTGTGCGGTGCAGTTATATATTGTAAAGCCCTTTTTGCTGTGTATTAGTGGCAAAAGAAAAATATATTTGCAGTTGTGTGATATATTCAAAAGCTCAGTTTGTCGTGTATTAGTGCCGAAATAAAAAATATATTCGCCATTCATCGTTGCACTTATCTGTTGAAAAGCCTTTTGTGTTGTGGAAAAGTGGAAAAGAATTAGGGCCTAATCGCCGCTCTACGTTGCAGTGATATATTCTGAAGCCCAGTTTGATGTGTATTAGTGGCAGTGCGCAGTGTTGGGTGTAAAATCACCTATGCGGTGAATATGGCCATATGCGTCAACAATACAGCATTACCATAAAGTGGCCTGGGAGAACCGTTGGTCCGATGTGGTGGTCCAGCCTGCCGCAGCAACCGCTGCATCCCCCAGTGGCATGCAGCCTATTTCAGGCCGGTAAGACTCCACCACCTCAGCCCAAGGGAGCTGTCTGTCCTTCCCTTCTGTACCTCGTTTGCTCCACAGACAGGATCTGTTTTTTTTTGGGTATTATTGTTCTGAAGGATCAGAGGAAGGGCAAAATAATCAGTGACATAAACACAAACTTACTGCTGACACCCTCTCCAATGTGTCAGGGGGCTCTACTTGTATAAGCATTTAATAGAACAGGTTCTGTTCACATCTATGTGGAATCAGCTGACGATGGTATAAAAGGAGTGCACATCTTCTTGACATGTAAGGCTGAGTTCATACTTGAGTTATTTGGTCAGTTTTGGCCCCATGACTGCCCAAATAAGTGAAGTGTACAGTGATTCTAAGAGCGACGCCTGTCATTTGCATATCATATGGACTTACAGTATTATTTTAGTACCAGAGAAGGATCCCTATGCATTTTACTGCAAGGCACATTGTTCTACATCATTATAAAGGCTCTCAACAGCCAGGAAATAGCTGTTTTGTAACTAAATTTGCCGCAAATAAATTCGGATTGAACCTAATTTTTTCCCAAAAATTCAGCGAACTGGCGAATTGAATTTTTGAAAAATGTGCTTATCTCTAATGATGAAGCCCCTAATTCACCCGGCTCCCAGGTGCAATCAGCTGCATTGTCATCATCATCATCGAGTACTGTCTGCACGTCACTGTTGTCCTCCTCAACAGTCTCTGGGTCAGGAGCCTGACCCCTCACAACAACAGCTCCCATGCCACTCTCTTCATCACTACTTGCCCGCCTACTGGAGGAAGCATTGGATGTCTCCTCCACATCATGGCTGGCCAGTAGCTGCTAACTGTCCTCTAGTAGCTCTAGTAGCTCCTCCTCACTGTATAGTGGAGCTGAGCCCACAGTATATAATACTTGTCTGGCTGAGGAAACAGAAAAGGAAAGAGGTAGGTTCAGGACAGGTGAGGGCACAGGGACTGCTCCCGGGACATGCCAACTAAGGGTTGTGTCTGACGAACCCACCGACTCATGGCTGGTGGTGTCTGATGTCACTTGGGAAAAAGTGGATGACCGAGTCAGCCATTCAAGAACTGCTGGGTTGCTGGTCAAGATACAACCGCTAGATGACACCGGGAGCTCATGTTATTCGCTGCGACTCCTGCTGCCACGCCCCCTTACTCTGCTGCGACCTGTGCCTGCGTCAGAAACATTTAGGTCTATGCCATTCCTCTGTGCAGGGCCTGGCGCTACTCTATCTGATATACTGTTAGATAGAATAAATAAATAAAAAGGAAATTAAAACACCCCAAAAAAGTCTGTAATTTTCTCACTTCACCACAAAACCGCTAATAAGCCCATTTTCCCACTAATACATGCCAAAGATAGCTTTAGAATATATAATTGCACCGCTGTGGGGAAATAGGCCCTTATTTTTTTCCACTTATACACGCAACAAAAGGCTTTAGAACATATAACTGCACCGCTGAACGGCAAATAGTATATATATTTTTTGCCACTAATACACGCCAAAATGGCCTTTAGAACATATAACTGCACCACTGAATGGCAAATAGGCCCTTTGCACCACCAACAAAGCAGCAGTCTTTGTAATAAGAAAAACAAAGTGTAATACAACTTAACACTGCTAGATGGTGCTATAACCACACTAATCAATACAGAAATACCAAAACTGAGGCAGACGTGATCTGTAATGATTCTCAAACTCTGCTGGGCAGAACATCCTTATTTTTTTTTTTACTTATAAACGCCACAAAAGGCTTTAGAACATATATCTGCACCACTGAACGGCAAATAATATTTATTTTTGTGCCACTAATACATGCCAAAAAGCACTTTAGAATATATAACTGCACCCCTGAGCGGAAAATATATATTTTTCGCCACTAATAAATGCCAAAAAGGATTGTAATTTTCTCACTTCGCCACACAATGGCAAATACTTTTTGTGTGTGTCACTAATACACTCCAAAAAGGTCTTTAGAAAATGTACCTGCACCACTGAACGGCAAATAATGTATATTTTTTTGCCACTAATACATGCAAAAAAGGGCTTTAGAACATATAACCACCACTGAACAGCAAATAGACCCTTACTTTTTTCCACTTATACACTCTACAAAAGGCTTTAGAATATATGACTGCACCGCTGAACAGCAAATAATATATGATTTTTTGCCACTAATGCACGCCAAAAAAGGCTTTAGAACATATGACTGCACTGCTGAACGGTAAATAATATATCTTTTTTTGCCATTAATACATGCCAAAAAGCTCTTTAGAACATATAACTGCACCGCTGAATGGCAAATAATATGTATATTTTTTGCCACTAATACACGCCTAAAAGGGCTATTATTTTCTCTCTTCACCACACAACGGCAAATACTTTTTTCATGCCACTAATACATGCCAAAAAGGGCTTTAGAACATATATCTGCATCACTGAACAGCAAATAATATATATGTTTGTGCCACTAATATACGCCAAAAAGGGCTTTAGAACATATAACTGCACCGCTGAATGGCAAATAATATATATATTTTTGTGCCACTAATTTATGCAAAAATGGGCTTTAGAACATATAACTGCACCACTGAATGGCAAATAGGCCCTTTGCACCACCCACAAAGCAGCAGTCTTTGTAATAGGAAAAACAAAGTGTAATACAACTTAACACTGCTAGATGGTGCTATAACCACACTAATCAATACAGAAATACCAAAACTGAGGCAGACGTGATCTGTAATGATTCTCAAACTCTGCTGGGCAGAACACCCTTACTTTTTTTACTTATACACGCCACAAAAGGCTTTAGAACATATATCTGCACCACTGAACGGCAAATAATATATATTTTTGTGCCACTAATACACGCTAAAAAGAGCTGGAATTTTCTCACCACACAACGGCTAATAAGCCCTTTCTTCCCCACTAATACAGGCCAAAAAATGCTTTAGAACATATAACTGCACCACACAAGAGCAAATAAGACATATAAATATTTACTTATAATAAACCCTGTTAATGGCTGTATCAAACAGCATTTGCACCCCAATATCAAGAACAGTTTGCTGGAATTACAGAGTTGTATAATGGCAATTTACATAGTAACATAGTAACATAGTATATAAGGCCGAAAAAAGACATTTGTCCATCCAGTTCGACCTGTTTCCTGCAAGTTGATCCAGAGGAAGGCAAAAAACCCCTGTGAGGTAGAGCCAATTTTCCCCACTTAAGGGGAAAAAATTCCTTCCCGACTCCAATCAGGCAGTCAGAATAACTCCCTGGATCAACGACCCCTCTCTAGTAGATATAGCCTGAAATATTATTACGCTCCAGAAATACATCCAGGCCCCTCTTGAATTCCTTTATTGTACTCACCATCACCACCTCCTCAGGCAGAGAGTTCCATAGTCTTACTGCTCCTACCGTGAAGAACCCTTTTCTATGTTTGTGTACAAACCTTCTTTCCTCCAGACGCAGAGGATGTCCCCTCGTCACAGTCAGAGTCCTGGGGATAAATAGATGATGGGAGAGATCTTTGTACTGACCCCTGATATATTTATACATAGTTATTAGATCTCCCCTCAGTCGTCTTTTTTCTAGAGTGAATAACCCTAATTTTGATACCCTTTCGGGGTACTGTAGTTGCCCCATTCCAGCTATTACTTTAGTTGCCCTCCTCTGAACCCTCTCTAGCTCTGCTATGTCTGCCTTGTTCACGGGAGCCCAGAACTGTACACAGTACTCTGGACTTCTCCAAAGCATTTGACGCTGTACCACATAAAAGGTTAGTATATAAAATGAGAACACTTGGACTAGGAGAAAATATCTGTATGTGGGTAAGTAACTGGCTCAGTAATAGAAAACAGAGGGTGGTTATTAACGGTACACACTGAGATTGGGTCACGGTCACTAGTGGGGTACCTCAGGGTTCATTTTTATTGGGCCCTATTCTCTTCAATATATTTATTAATGATCTTGTAGAAGGCTTGCACAGTAATATATCAATTTTTGCAGATGACACTAAACTGTGTAAAGTAATTAACACTAAAGAGGACAGTTTTCTGCTACAGAGGGATCTGGAAAGATTGGGGGCTTGGGCAGAGAATTGGCAGATGAGGTTTAACACTGACAAATGTAAAGTTATGCACATGGGAAGGAATAATGCAAGTCACCCGTTCATACTAAATGGTAAAACACTCAGTAACACTGACATGGAAAAGGATCTAGGAATTTTAATAAATAACAAACTAAGTTGTAAAAACCAGTGTCAGGCAGCTGCTGCTAAGGCCAATAAGATAATGGGTTGCATCAAAAGGGGCATAGATGCCCATGATGAAAATATAGTCTTACCACTTTATAAATCACTAGTCAGACCACACATGGAGTACTGTGTACAGTTCTGGGCTCCCGTGAACAAGGCAGACATAGCAGAGCTAGAGAGGGTTCAGAGGAGGGCAACTAAAGTAATAACTGGAATGGGGCAACTACAGTACCCTGAAAGGGTATCAAAATTAGGGTTATTCACTCTAGAAAAAAGACGACTGAGGGGAGATCTAATAACTATGTATAAATATATCAGGGGGCAGTACAAAGATCTCTCCCATCATCTATTTATCCCCAGGACTGTGACTGTGACGAGGGGACATCCTCTGCGTCTGGAGGAAAGAAGGTTTGTACACAAACATAGAAAAGGGTTCTTCACGGTAGGAGCAGTAAGACTATGGAACTCTCTGCCTGAGGAGCTGGTGATGGTGAGTACAATAAAGGAATTCAAGAGGGGCCTGGATGTATTTCTGGAGCGTAATAATATTTCAGGCTATAGCTACTAAAGATGGGTCGTTGATCCAGGGAGTTATTCTGACTGCCTGATTGGAGTCGGGAAGGAATTTTTTCCCCTTAAGTGGGGAAAATTGGCTCTACCTCACAGGGGTTTTTTGCCTTCCTCTGGATCAACTTGCAGGAAATAGGTCGAACTGGATGGACAAATGTCTTTTTTCGTCCTTATATACTATGTTACTATGTTATGTTACCCAAGCTTTAAATTCACCTACTGAACCCTGTTCAATACTGTGGAATGATTCCTCCCTATTAGAGTTGAGCGAACACCTGGATGTTCTGGTTCGAGAAGTTCGGCCAAACTTCACGAAAATGACCCAACTTCATCCCGAACCCCATTGAAGTCCAATAGGGACCCGAACTTTTGGGCACTAAAAAGGCTGTAAAATAGTCCAGGAAAGGGCTAGAGGGCTGCAAAAGGCAGCAAAATGTAGGTAATGTCCTGCAAACAAATGTGGATAGGGAAATGAATTAAAATAAAATAAATAAAAATTAACCAATATCAATTGGAGAGATGTCCCATAGCAGAGAATCAGGCTTCAAGTCACCACCCAATGGAGAAAGTCACTTTCTGTTATTTCGGCCCCAGCACAGAGGAGAGAGGTCCCATAGCATAAAATCAGGCTTCATATCACCAACCACTGGAGAAGGCCACTTTCAGTTATTTAGGCCCCAGCACCCAGACAGAGGAGAGAGGTCACACAGCAAAGAATAAGGCGCCATATCACGCACCACTGGAGAAGGCCAATTTCAGTTATTTAGGCCTCAGCACCCAGACAGAGGAGAGAGGTCCCACAGCAAGGAATAAGGCGTCATATCACCCACCACTGGAGAAGGCCATTTTCAGTTATTTAGGCCCCAGCACCCAGACAGAGGAGAGAGGTCCCACAGCAATGATTAAGGCGTCATATCACCCACCACTGGAGAAGGCCACTTTCAGTTATTTAGGCCCCAGCACCCAGACAGAGGAGAGAGGTCCCACAGCAACGAATAAGGCGTCATATTACCCACCACTGGAGAAGGCCACTTTCAGTTATTTAGGCCCTAGCACCCAGACAGAGGAGAGAGTCCCACAGCAAGGAATAAGGCGTCATATCACCCACCACTGGAGAAGGCCACTTTCAGTTATTTAGACCCCAGCGCCCAGACAAAGGAGAGAGGTCCCACAGCAAGGAATAAGGCGTCATATCACCCACCACTGAAGAAGGCCACTTCCAAATATTTAGCCCACGGCACCCAGACAGAGGAGAGAGGTCGCATGGCAGGGGTTCAGGCTTCATGTCACCCACCATTGTAACAGGCCAATTAAAGTTATTTAGGCCCCGGCACCCAGATTGAGGAGAGGTTCAATCAACTTTGGGTTGCACCGCAAGATCATGGTAAAGTTAAAAAAATGAGGATTTAATAAAGAAGTGCCCCTGAGTAGAAGAATACATGGTTGAGGAGGAGGCAGTTATAAATGTCTATTCTGCACAAGGGAGGGACAGGTCCTGAGGGATCCATGCCTGGTTCATTTTTATGAAGATCAGCTTGTCCACGTTGGCTGTGGACAGGTGGCTGCGTTTGTCAGTAATGACGCCCCCTGCCGTGCTGAATACACGTTTAGACAAAACGCTGGCCACCGGGCAGGCCAGCACCTCCAAGGCATAAAATGCTAACTCTGGCCACGTGGACAATTTGGAGACCCAGAAGTTAAATGGGGCCGAACCATCAGTCAGTACGTGGAGGGGTTTGCAGACGTACTGTTCAACCATGTTAGTGAAATGCTGCCTCCTGCTAACACGTTCCGTATCAGGTGGTGGTGCAGTTAGCTGTGGCGTGGAGACAAAACTTTTCCACATTTCTGCCATGCTAACCCTGCCCTCAGAGGAGCTGGCCGTGACACAGCTGCATTGGCGACCTCTTGCTCCTCCTCTGCCTTCGCCTTGGGCTTCCACCTGTCCCTCTGTGACATTTGGGAATGCTCTCAGGAGTGCGTCTACCAGCGTGCGCTTGTACTCGCGCATCTTCCTATCACGCTCCAGTGCAGGAAGTAAGGTGGGCACATTGTCTTTGTACCGGGCATCCAGCAGGGTGGCAACCCAGTAGTCCGCACACGTTAAAATGAGGGCAACTCTGATGTCGTTGCGCAGGCACTGCAGCATGTAGTCGCTCATGTGTGCCAGGCTCCCCAGAGGTAAGGACAAGCTGTCCTCTGTGGGAGGCGTATCGTCATCGTCCTCCGTATCCCCCCAGCCACGCACCAGTGATGGGCCTGAGCTGTGTCGGGTGCCACCCCGGTTCATCCTTATCCTCCTCCACCTCATCCTCCAGTAGTGGGCCCTGGCTGGCCACATTTGTACCTGGCCTCTGCTGTTGCAAAAAAACCTCCCTCTGAGCCACTTCTAACAGACTGGCCTGAAAGTGGTAAAAATGACCCCTCCTCCTCCTCCTCCTCCTTCTCCTGGGCCACCTCCTCTTCCATCATCACCCTAAGCGTTTTCTCAAGGAGACATAGAAGTGGTATTGTAACACTGATAACGGTGTCATCGCCACTGGCCATGTGGGTGGAGTACTCGAAACAGCGCAACAGGGCACACCGGTCTCGCATGGAGGCCCAATCATTGGTGGTGAAGTGGTGCTGTTCCGCAGTGCGACTGGCATGTGCGTGCTGCAGCTAAAACTCCACTATGGCCTGCTGCTGCTCGCACAGTCTCTCCAGCATGTGCAAGGTGGAGTTCCACCTGGTGGGCTCGTCGCATATGAGGCGGTGAGCGGGAAGGCCGAAGTTACGCTGTAGCGCAGACAGGCGAGCAGCAGCAAGATGTGAACGCCGGAAGTGCGCTCAGACGGCCCGCACTTTATGCAGCAGCTCAGACATGTCGGGGTAGTTGTGAATGAACTTCTGCACCACCAAATTCAGCACATGCGCCAGGCAAGGGATGTGCGTCAAACCGGCTAGTCCCAGAGCTGCGACGATATTTTGCCCATTATCGCACGCCACCAGGCCGGGCTTGAGGCCCACCGGCAGAAACCACTCGTCGGTCTGTTGTTCAATACCCCGCCACAACTCCTGCGCGGTGTGGGGCCTGTCCCCCAAACACATGAGTTTCAGAATGGCCTGCTGACGTTTACCCCGCGCTGTGCTGAAGTTAGTGGTGAAGGTGTGTGGCTGACTGGATGAGCTGGTGGAAGCAGAGGAGGAGGAAGCCGAGTAGGAGGAGGAAGCTACAGGAGGCAAAAAATGATGCCCTGTGATCCTTGGTGGCGGAAGGACGTGTGCCAAGGAACTCCTCGCCTGGGGCCCAGCCGCCACTACATTTACCCAGTGTGCTGTTAGGGATATATAGCGTCCCTGGCCGTGCTTACTGGTCCACGTATCTGTGGTTAGGTGGACCTTGACACAGATGGCGTTGCGCAGTGCACACTTGATTTTATCGGATACTTGGTTGTGCAGGGAAGGCACGACTGTCTTGGAGAAGTAGTGGCGGCTGGGACCAACATACTGTCGGACAGCCATGGCCATCAGCTGTTTGAAGCTGTCTGTGTACACTAGCCTGAATGACAGCATTTCAAAGGCCAGTAGTTTAGAAATGCTGGCATTCAGGCCCAGGGCTCGAGGGTGGCTAGGTGGGAATTTACACTTTTTCTCCAAGGTTTGTGAGATGGAGAGCTGATCACTGCCATGTGACATGGTGGAGATGCTTGGTGACGCAGGTGGTGGTGTCGGTGGCACAGCAGTAACCACTGAACTAGGGGAATATCAATTGTAGGCCTAGTATTTAGGCCCTGGATGAAAGGTATTCTTTTATGGAAAGATTTACACTTGGAGATGCACAGTAACTTGTGAAAAAATATGTAGGATTATGCCTTCAGCAATTGCATTTTAACACTTTGTGTAACATACCCTTTAATGGACAGAAATACAATGGGAGATGCACGGTAGCGTGTGAAGTTATTGTGGATGACCGCCTCAGCACTTGTATATACACCTTGAGTGTAATATACCATTTTATGGACAGATTAACACTTGGCCTGCAACAGCGGGAACACCAGATTCAGGGTATTGCTATATTGGCAAGTGAATTCCAGCTCAGAACAAAAGTATTTTTGCTACTGACTTTCACCCCAGAAAATAATGTACCCTTTTATGGACAGATTTAAACGAAGCCTGCAACAGCTGGAACAACAGTTTTACTGTATTTCTATTTTTGCAACTGAATTTCTCCGCAGAAAATAATATATCCTTTGCCGTACACTATTAAACTTGGCCAGCCACAGCTGAAACCACTGATTTATGGTATTGCTATTTTGGCAATTTAATTTCACCCCAGAACAAAATATATCCTTTGCCGGACACTATTATACTTTGCCAGCCACTGCTGGGACACCAGATTTAGGGGATTGCTATTTTGGCAATTGAATTTCACCACAGAAAATAATCTATCCTTTGCCAGACAGCAGACAGTATTACACTTGGCTAGCCACAGCTGGAATACCAGATTTAGGGGATTTGTGTTTTGGCAATTGAATTTAACCCCTTAATAAAATATAGAAATTTCTATCCTGAGTTTCTAGGGGTGACAATAAGCACAGCCAAGCCCCTGATGTAGGATATAGCAAAAAAAAAAAACTAGTATTAGTGGATTGATGGACTTGGTCGCAGCTTGTGCTGTTGCACCACAAGTCACAAAATGGCCGCCCATCACCCCAGAAAAAAGTGACAAAAAAACGCTCTGTGCAGCCTAAAAACCAGTGAGCAAGTAACTAGCAGAAGTTGAATCATTCACAGCTGTAGATCGATCACTTCATTAGGTGCTTTTGCTGACTTTTCTCTGCCTAATCTCACCCTCACAGCAGCTGCATCCTATCCTTACACTAATCAGATCAGAGTGACGTGCGGCGCTACGTGACTCCAGCTTAAATAGAGGCTGGGTCACATGCTGCACTTGACCAATCACTGCCATGCCATTAGTAGGCATGGCTGTGATGGCTTCTTAGGGCAAGAAGTAAAACACTAGCTGATTGGCTGCTGTGCAGCCCTTCAGAAAGCGGGAAGAAATCGCCGAACAATGGACCCGAACCCGAACTTTTTTGAAAATGTTCAGGTCCGGGTCCCGAACACCCGAAAATTCGGTACAAACCAGAACTATGCTCGCACTGTTTGCTCAACACTACTCCCTATCCTTTCCTTGAACTTCTATACAGCAAAATAAAAGTTTTAAAGTCTTTTCTACCACTGTCCCTAGCGCTTGCTGACGTCTGTCTCTGACTGGAAAATGGCTGAATCCAAGATGGCCAAGTCTATTTATAGGGCTGGGACATCACAGGGCTGGCTGGCTGCTGATTGGTTGCATGCATGGCATTGAGGGTGATCTCTTGTACCCAGAGTTCCTTGCTCCATGTCCTTTAGTAAAAAATGCGATTAATTACCATGAAGGTGTGAATTAAATTTTTCCTGAAATTCGGATCAAATTCTACTTTGTCTCTCATCTCTAGCCAATATGATTAAAATCCCTAATGCATACTATAAAAAATAAATGTTGTACTGCACCTTCTTATTCTCAAGCACAATCACATTTTCATTCTTTGCTGCAGAATCATATATTCATATATTCTCACACAGCTCATGGCCACACCTTATTCTTGGAGTACAAACGTCATACACAACTCTGCTGAACATTAAATTTCTTTTGGCTACAACCTCACATATTCACAAACAGCTACTCAAAGCCATACCCATTTCCTAATTCTCTTGTCCTATCAATGAATAATTTATGGCTGCAGCACTGCACTCAGCTACACAGCCCCCTCTGTGTGGTATCCCTAAAACTATCCAGCCAGCCAGCTTTCCTGAAAACACATATACACACCACACCCAGAATTTATGATGATCTCTATTGCCTGTTTCTGTCATTAATTGCCAACACTTTCTGATCTTCATTCTATAAACAATAAAAAGTATATAACAACAAGACAACATACTCTTACAATAATAAAAATTCTTTGTTAAAACGGAAAAATGTTCAAAGTATCAAAAATCCCTTAACCATTTTAAATGCCACATGGACATCAACTATCATATAAATACAATGGTGCTATAGACATAATAGTTATTCTCTAAGAACACATCAAACATAATTAACAATAATTCCTTAGATAATTCTGAGAAAGAAGAATCCTTAATCTTTACTTTTTTCCACACCTCTTTCTCAGTAATTAACAGGACAAACAATTAATATCTCTTTATTTCAATTCACTTACTAATTATATGAACAAACTTTCCAACAACTTTGCATTAATCAATAGCTATTCATTTTCTTTGTCTCATCTGTCTGCTACTTTTCCTCTCCCTCCCTTCTTCATAGCCTTTATTCTTAGGCCTTTTTCACACAAGCGTGACAGATTAGGTCCGGATGCATTTAGGGTGCGTTCAGGGAAACTCGCACCATTTTGCATGCAAGTTCAGTCAGTTTTGTCTGCGATTGTGTTCAGTTGTTCAGTTTTTTTCCATGCGGGTGAAAAAATTATGGTTTACAAACAACATCTCTTAGCAACCATCAGTGAAAAACACATTGCATCCTCACTTGCTTGCGGATGCAATGCGTTTTTCACTGAAGCCCCATACACTTCTATGGGGCCAGGGCTGAGTGAAAAACGCAGAATATACTGTAGAACATGCTGCATTTTTCACGCATTGCAGAAATGATACGTGAAAAAAAATGCTCATGTACACAGACCCATTAAAATGAATGGGTCAGGATTCAGTGCGGGTGCTATGTGTTCACATCATGCATTGCACCCTCGCTCGTGTGAAAGAGGCCTTAAAGCTGCAAGGCTTCTCACATGCATAAGTCAGCCCCTCATTTGTGCCAGTTATAACATAAGCATTCATCCACCCAGCTTTCCTGAGATATATACACACTTTAGCAAAGGGGAGAACAAAAATATACAAAATCTGGCACTGGAGGGGGATGGGGGCCATAAAATAACCTTATCTATATGTGTGTTTATGTCCCTTAGGCCCAGTGCCGTAGATAATTTTTTTCCTGGGGGGGGTTCAGCTTTCTCAAATTACTCAGTAATATATTTGGACAGCCTATCCTTATGTATTACTGAGTCAGTGAGTGCCAATGCTGCGTCTGTCTGCCACAGCTAGTGGGAGTAGTGGCGGGAAAAAACGTACCATGGGCGGGGAGGGGGAGATGTTCTGTTGTCAGCCTATGTTAGGCATATAGGCATCAAGCAGGGGCACATTTTCCACCTCTGTGGGGCTGGGCTGGCAGCACAACATCTCACCCCCCCCCCCACCCCCATGGTACGATTTTACCGCCACTACCCCTCCATGATGGCAGTCATTACTACTATGCCAATACCAGCCTCCATGATGGCAATGACAGCAAGTAGCCAACAAGCAGGGTGCTGGGCCATAAAGGCATGATTCTGAAGCAGGGGTGCTGGGCACATTTTTCCCCTCATGGGCCTGGGTTTGCAGGCAGCACATCTCCTCCCCGTCCCTCTACTATCTGTGGTGCATTTTTCCCGCCAGTATACCGGCCTCCATGATGGCAGCAGGGCAGGCACAGGCAGGCAGTGTGTGGAAGAAGTAGCACAGACACACAAGAAGATGTGCTGCAGCCGCAGGGCAGGCTGCGCTGTAGCTAGCAGCCTAGCCTGGAATTGTGGCAGACAGAGGAGCAATATAGCAGCACTGACATGCATTAATTTGCAGATGAGCTGAAATCATCCATTCCATCAATGCATCCCAATAAAATAAATCACAGATCAGTCTTGAATTGATCTCTAAGTTCCAAATGGCCCTCATATGGTTATGGTATGGCCTGGAGCGCCGGTGCATGATTCAGATCAGTCAGTCTCACCTACACAGCACTGTCACACACACATAGACTCTGTGTGTGAATGTCCTCTGACTCACTGAGCACTTACTAAGATCCGGGCAGGCGGGCAATGTGGGTGGTGCAGTGTCAGCCGGCTCTGACACACTCAGCACTGGCCTGGAGCGTGGGGCAGGCGCACGCACTGCAGGTGGCAGCTCTTCTTCTCTGCTCGTCTGGAAAGACTGCCTGTGCGCGCCGCCCGCACCAGGTGACTGCTCACTCACTGCTGGATTACTGCGCCGCACGGGCCCGGCCTGAGCCGCCTGACACAGAGCGGCAGCAGCAGCTGAGCCTGGGCGGCACTGCGGCAGGGCGCCGGCGCGTTGCGTACACGCCGCATTAGGAAAAAAAAAAAAAGTACCAACGACTCTGGGGGGGTTTGAACCCCCCTATCCCCCCCCTTATCTACGCCCCTGCTTAGGCCTCTTTCACACGAGCGTGTCCGGATTAGGTCCGGATGCGTTGCGGATGCGTTCAGTGAAAACTGTGCGATTTCACAGACAAAGCCATTCAGTTTCGTCTGTGATTGCGTTCAGTTGTTCAGTTTTTTCCACGCGGGTGCAATGCATTTTGATGCGTTTTTCACGCGCATGATAAAAAACTGAAGGTTTACAAACAACATCTCCTAGCAACCATCAGTGAAAAACGCAACGCACCCGCACTTGCTTGCGTGAAAAACGCAGAATATAGAACATGCTGCGATTTTAACGCAACGCACAAGTGATGCGTGAAAAAAAACGCTCATGTACACAGACTCATTGAAATAAATCGGTCAGGATTCAGTGCGGGTGCAATGCGTTCACATCACGCATTGCACCCGCGCGGAAAACTTGCCCGTGTGAAAGGGGCCTTAGGCTACGTTCACACAACGACATTTGTCGCGCGACAAATAGGGCACAACTTCACTGCAACATTTGTCGCGTGACATTTTGTCGCACTATTGTCACGCGACAAATTTTATAATGGAAGTCTATGGTGTCGCATTGCGACATGCGACATACTGCGACGCTACAGTCGCAGAAAAACCCATCTTGAATGGATTGCATGTTGCATATCACAATGCGACACCATAGACTCCCATTATAAAAATTGTAGCGCGACAATAGTGCGACTTTTTGTCGCGCTACAAATGTCGTCGTGTGAACGTAGCCTTAAGCAAAGAACAGTCCAGACATATGTTTAAAGGGAAAAGGGCATTCTTCAAGGGAACCATCCTATAGACCAGGCATCCTCAAACTGCGGCCCTCCATCTGTTGCAAAACTACAACTCCCAGCATGCCTGAACAGCCTAAAGATATCAGCCTACAGCAGGACATTGTGGGAGTTGTAGTTTTACAACAGCTGGAGGGCCGCAGTTTGAGGATGCCTGCTATAGACATTTCCCCTAATCTTATACCATCATACATACACCACATAATACTAATCCTTCTCAACAATCGATCTTCCCATAGCTAGGGTCAGCAGTTTCTAATGGTTCTTGAAACCAGATTGGTTTTAACAGAGATATATATTTCCATCATATTTTTACTGGTAACCACACATCTATTGGCACACATTAGGTACAATGCTTATTCATTATTAATTGACAAACCGTCCCTGACGTATCACACTTATTGTCATTTTACTACATATATTTATTACTACATATATTAGCAGAATCTGCCTTGTTTTTCAGCTGAAACACTATTTGCATGTCTTTCCCATATTTACATTTATGCAAATAAGTTTACATGACAAAACAGTATAGAAAGGTTATTGAATATAATATTAGGACAATTAGAAAACAGAAAATTGTTATGCAGCCCTTCTAAGCAGTAAGAAAAGAGTTAGCTGGCATAAAAATGTTTTTTACAATTTTTGTCACCCTAATGATAATGATCTAGGTGTGCAGGTAGGTCCTCCCAAGCCATCCAACTTAAATCAAGGAACTTACTGGCTGTTGGTCAGATGAGAGCTGGTCCTGTCATATCATAGTCCACAATCCTTGGCTATGGATTTAGAAAACTCTGACTGAGGCACCTTATGTACTAAAGTTTATGGGTTAATTACCATCTGATTTTGTTGTCTTCCACACAGTAGTTTCACTGCCATCTGACCCTTGGTGTTAGGGATTGTGCTCTTTATTCCCCGTCTCATTCCGGCCGCTTGGGGGGAGACTTATTGTGGCGCTCTGTGTGTTTTTTCAATTTTGCATAACTGGCGTTTACCTCCGTGCCCCCCTCGGTTTTTCTCTACCCCTGGCGCCTCCCTACCTTCGGCCCTTGTCTTCCGGCAGACGCCATCTTAGCGTTTGGCTTCCTCTCTTT
Source organism: Bufotes viridis (assembly GCA_033119425.1). NCBI lineage: Eukaryota > Metazoa > Chordata > Amphibia > Anura > Bufonidae > Bufotes > Bufotes viridis. The sequence continues at coordinate 155,862,835 of CM065593.1, read as the reverse complement.
GCCGCTGTCCTTCCCGCGCCCGAGATCTCACGGGATCGCGGGAGGAGGATTTCTTCGTTCAGGAAAGCGCATTTTTTCTCCTAGTGTCGTGTAGCCATGCCCCTGGTCCTCCCGCGTCTCTCCCTCTCGTGTTAAGGCGCTCATACCCCTTCCGGCCCTGCAGGTTAGCGGTGACACCAATACCTCGTGCTCATTTTCAGTGTTTTTTTGTCCTTCTGCACAGTAGTATATCCTGTGCGGTCTCTTGGTGCCATATTTATCACCCCATTCTCTGTTAAGGTTCTTTTCTTGTCTGTGAGGTGACTTACCTCTAGAGATGTCCCGAACTATTCGCCGGCGAACAGTTCCCGGCGAATATCCCATGTTCGCATTTGCCGCGGCGGGTGAACACATGCGATGTTCGGTCCGCCCCCAATACGTCATCATTGAGAAAACTTTGACCCTGTACCTCACAGTCAGCAGACACATTCCAGCCAATCAGCATACCCTCCCTCCCAGAACCTCCCACCTCCTATCAAAAAGCAAGGACAGCATCCATCTTAGATTCATTCTGAAGCTGCAGTGTTAGGCCCCATTTAAATTTGCGGAACGGGTGCAGACCTATTCATTTTGAATAGGGACGCTGCCGATCTTCCGGCCGGCGGCTCCGCAATAATATAGAGCATGTACTATTCTTGCCCGCAATTACGGACAAGTATAGGCATCTCTATGGGGCTGGCGGCAAGGTGTGTTGCGGATCCGTAACACACTATGGACGTGTGAATGGGGCATTAGTTAGAGCAGGGATAGTGCTGCTGCATTAATAGGTAAAGCATTAGCTAGGCCAATGTTCTGTGTCCACTCCAGTCCTCAAAGACTCATCTGCTGTAAGGACAGCGTCCTGACAGCACCCCAAAAAGCACTTTTTAGGGGTGGTACATCAGTCTGCTTCTGTTTATTTTTTCTATATATATATTGCAGTTGCCTGCCCGTGTGTGAGAGGCCGCAGGCCCACAGACTGTACTGTGTGTGCACCACTCATATAGGGTGGCACAGTACCTTGCAGATAAAAAAGTAATTTAATTTATACCCTTTAATATAATTGCAGTTGCCTGCTAGTGTGTGTCAGGCCCAAAGACTGTACTGTGCCCACTGCCCACCACTCATACAGAGTGTCACAGTACATCGCATGGCGCAAACGAAGTGGACCAAGCATGGGTCTTTTTCCATCTCCCGGTTCCAAAAATCTATTCACTTCACCGGCCCTGGCCCTGATAAGGGACAAAACAGAGATTAAACTAATAGGAATAGTACTTAGTTAACACTAGTTGCATTGATGGCAAATTCCTTTGCAAGTGCCCAAAATTAGAAGGAAGCGGACAGAGCAAGCTTTTTTCTCTATCTCCTCATGCAAGGATTCAATTCAATACACGTCCCCAGATAGGGGACTTAACAAAGATTAAAATGGTAAGAATAGTAGTTCACACTATTTGTATTGGTGGCACAGTACATTTCGCAGCGCACGCGCAGTGCCCCAAATTGAAAGTAAGAAGACCAACCAATCATTTTTTTCCATCTCCAGGTTCCTAAAAACTATTCGATACACATCCCCTGATAGGGGACATAACAGGGATTAAACTGATAGGAATAGTACTACTTAACACACCACTCATATAGGGTGGCACAGTACATTGTACGGCGCACGTGCAATGCCCCAGATTGGAAGGAAGAGGACCGACCAACCATCTTTTTCCATCTCCCGGTTCCTAAAATCTATTCTATACACCGGCCCCTAATAGGGGACAAAACAGAGATTAAACTGGTAAGAACAGATTTTTTTAATTAAAAAAAAAGAGGAAAGCCTCTGCGGAGCTGGGTATTTTTTGGCCGCATTACTGAACGCTCATGCACAATGGCTGTAGGCTCATGCGTCCTTTAGCAGGGGTGACAAACCTGGTCAGTCAAACCCAAGGCAACATCATCGACCTCATCCCATATGCGTTTTTTCTGGAGCGTGGCCTGCAAATAGTGCTGGATCAGGCCGTAGATGAGCATGAAGAGGAAGAGTTGTGGTCACCATCACCACCAGAAGCAGCCTTGTCGTCGTCAATTGCTGGACCTGCAGCAACGCAGAGAGAGGAGTCTGAAGAAGAGGAGTCAAAGGAGGAAGGTGGCTTTGAGGAGGTGGAAGACCAACCACAGCAGGTGTCCTAGGGGGCTTGTTCTCACCTTTCGGGGACCCTTGGTGTTGTACGTGGCTCGATGGAGGAAGAGACCTTCAATGACGTCAGTGAGGACAAGGAACGAGACATGGCTAGCTTGGTATCCAACCTTGTGCAAATGGGGAGTTTGCAGTTGTGCAAATGGACTGTTTGTGGTTGTTTGCGGTGCGTTAAACGGGGAGTTTGGTCTGTCAGAGTTTGTCTGTCATTGTGAAGCGGGCGTAACCCTTACACTACCTGATCGATACAACATCCTAACTGATCGTATATACACACTGGATGTTTTAAAGCACGTTATTCCAAACAATTTAGGAATGTTAGGTGATTTATGCCCTTTATGGATTAAAACCCAACTCTGCTTCAACTAAGTAATTTTCCATGGGAGTTTTGAATCCCCCTCCGGCATGCCACAGTCCAGGTGTTAGTCCCCTTGAAAAAACTTTTCCATCACTATTTTGGCCAGAAAGAGTCCCTGTGGGTTTTAAAATTCGCCTTCCTATTGAAGTCTATGGCGGTTCGCCCGTTCGCGAACATTTGCTGAGATTCGTGTTCGCCGTTCACGAACAGAACATTTTATGTTCGCAACATCTCTCCTTACCTCCAGCACCCGATCCACCATTTCTAATCAGCCATCTACCTCTCCTACCCTACCCTTACCAGCACCTGTGCCCAGAAGTCAGGTTTCTCCATCCTTCAGTAGAGCTATGGAGCCATCTGCTTCAGAAGCACAAGCACTAGCCTTACAGCAATCTATTACTAATGCTATAATGACAGCCATGGGCTCAATGTCCTCTGTCCTCACACTCTCCATCTCCCAGGTCCTGGTAGCTCAGCCTCATATTGCACACCAGAGTTTGCCACCTCCTTCTGCCTCCAGAACACTCATGACTGATGGCCCTGCTCCATCAATTGAAAACGCGTTCAGTTCGCGTAAAAGAGCTTCCCCGCGTCAGGCAGAACATTTGCGGTTGTGGAAGTTGGCGTGGTCACAGCCCAACCTTCAGTCCAACTCCGATAGGGAGTCCGTGGAGGAGGCACGATTGCAGTCCTGCGGATATTGAGGTGGATCTGACTACTCAGGGTGACCCCGCTCCGAACCGGCTGCCTACTGGCGTCTACCCGGAGGTGGCGTTGGGATCTGCCGTTTCCCTTATGGATCCGGCAGGAGAGCCGCTGTTTGACCCGGATTCACTACACCACCCCCGATCCTCCGAATGGCTCCAGGCCACACATGTCTCACAATACATGGAGGCCATGATCCGCAAGCCTCTCAATAAAGAGGCCGTTAGTAAACTGCGGGCTGAATGCCTACGGCCATTGATCCCGCATAAGATATGCGAAACGCCAGTAGTAGACCCCAAAATGGTAACATTTTTGGCCAAGACTGGCTTTAACTCTTGCAAGGGTTTAGATTCAGCTCTTAGAGCATGCCAGGATAAGCTCCTCGATATAAACGGGCCCCTCACAAAAATTTTCGATTATGGCTGCTAAAGCAGTCTGAAAACAGGTTGACCCTGAGAAGCTCAGGGGATGGATCCAGAGAGCTATCTGTATAGCATGAAACGTCAACACATCGCTCGCCATAGAAAGGCGGAAAGCGATTTTAATGAAAATCAAACCCAAACTAGCCAATCTGGCGTTATCTGAGGCTGGCAAGGATGCTCTAGAGCTCCTATTTGGAGAATCCTTCATCAAGGAGCTGGGCAAGTATGTCGGTGTCTTTACGGCTCTCGACAAGGCGCAGACATCTATGCGCAAGGTGTTTCCGAACCGTTTTTCCGCTATTGTCGGCAGTTCCCGGGGGCGCCTGTCCGGCCGGTCCACTGTCCACACCCGAGGTTCAGGTAGAGGCTCCTATGCATACCGGTCGATCCAGAGCTTTCCGAGGAAATCCAGGCTCCAGACGTCCATACAGTGAGTCCCCACTCCTCTACTTTCTTCTGTTGTTTGTATCGGGGGCAGACTTTTCACATGCGTGGTAAAAAAATCACCTCCGACCCAGAGGTTTCGAGATAGATCTCGTGGCCAACCTGGTGAACCTGCCTTCCCCACATCCTATGGTATTGTACGGCCCAGCACACTCGCTTGTCCACAAGGAGCTAACAGACCTATCCCAAAAAAGGGCCATAGAACTGGCCCCTACGGGCCATGCAGGGATTGTCAGCAATATTTTCTTATTGCAAAAGAAAGTAGGCCAAATGCGCCCCGTTATCAATCTCAAATACCTAAACGCGTTTGTCCAGTATTGCCACTTCAAAATGGAAGGGATCTACCTCTGAAGGAACATGCTTCTCCCAGGAGATTGGATGGTCAAACTGGACCTCAAGGATGCTTACCTAAAGGTCCCAGTAGCTCCCCGTTCCAGAGACCTTCTGCGCTTTCTCTGGAACAATCAGGTTTGGCGCTTCACGTGCCTTCCTTTGGGCCTATCCTCTGCTCCCTGGTGTTTTACCAAGTTGATGAGATCAGTAGTGACATGGCTTCGCAGCTGGGGAGTGAGACTAATTATCTACCTGGACGATATTCTGTTCATGGCCCACAGTCCCGCGCTCCTCCTGGAACACTTAGCTATGTCCATGAGACTCATCTCAAACCTGGGTTTCATAATCAATCTGGAAAAATCGTGTCTAATTCCTTCCACCTCCATGGAGTTTCTGGGTTTCACCGTAGACTCTGTAGTTCAGACACTCAGTCTGCCCCAATCGAAGGTACGGGCGATTCGCAAGGAGTTGAGACACTCCCTTAAGCTTCCTCAGATGTCCCTCCACCTGGCGCGGATAATTGGTCTCTTGGCTTCTTCCATCCAAGCGTTTTTTTTGGCCTCACTCCATTACCAGGCATTAAAACGCCTCAAAATTTCACACCTTCGAGCAGGAGCGTCTTACGCCAACATTCTTTCACTGGACGAGGAGACCAAGCAGGAATTGATGTGGTGGATCCACAACCTCTCGGTGTGGAATGGCTGGGCAATCTTCGGCCCTCAGCCGGACCTCATCATAGAGTCAGATGCCAGCCTTCATGGCTGGGGAGCACATTGCAACGGTGTTTCCACCGGAGGTCCATGGTCTCTAGACGAATCATGACTCCACATCAACGCCCTGGAACTCCTGGCGGGATCTTTCGTGATTCGCAGTTTCGTCAATGGCACAGTCAGAGCCTGTATCAGGCTTTGTGTGGGCAGTCCGATACGTCAACTGCATGGGTGGCACTTTATCCTCAGTACTGATACACTTAGCGAGGGATTTCTGGGACCAGTGTTTAGCCAGGAATTTTATGGGGGTCGCGGAATACCTTCCGGGCCTCCACAATATTCGGGCAGATTGGAGTTCGCGTTTCATGTCCGATTTCAGCGACTGGAGATTAAATGTGACATTGTTCTCTGCCGTTTCATCTCGATGGGGCCCCTTTTCCATCGACCTTTTCGCATCACGATTGAACGCACAACTACCCAGGTTTTTCAGCGCTCATTCCGAGGATTCCATCAAATAGCCGAACTGGTTCTCATCCTACCTCCTTTTGGAGGACTGAGTCTTAGTTCCCCCATCTGTTAGAGCTGCTCATCGACGATCTGGTCCTCCTGCCCACCCACCCTCATCTTCTGAAAGGACCTGTGGGTTAGTTCTGTCGGGATATTAAGTAAGTTATTACAAATTAATTTATTAAAAAAACAAATCAATATAAACTACGGCACAATTGTTAATAATCGATTAATCTATAACAATGTCTGATACAACGTAAATATCTCAAAATACACTCAATTAAAATCTGATTTCTCTCAGTCGATATAGGTGTTATAAATCCAAATCTGGTCTATTACGGATATATCTCTATATGATTAACCATAAAAGGCTAGACCCAATTTTAGTTTCTAGGAGATATTATATTATTAATAATATCTCTGGATCTCCAGAATTTTGTATATATTTTAAGAATCATGCTGCAGGTACATTCCCCAAATTTACACCAAATAATCTACTATATATAAAATATGGTTAAATCTATATAGAGGTATAATAATTTAATCAACCTATAAATTATAGGAAAAATTATACTATACCAAATTTCGAATAGTAGAAATCAATGCCCTTGGTTTCAAGATGGCCGTCTCCAATGCTGGATAAATTGGCTAAAATGGCTGATCAAAGATGTCCTGTAGGGTATTGGATCTCATCTGCTCTCCTATGTCCTCCTCTGACCTCCTGTGTTCTCTTTTTCTTTTTCCCTTTTTTTCTCTCCCCACCTTTTTATCTAACTTTAAAAGGGGCTTGGTTTGGTCTGATCATTGACTAGTGACATCATCAGAGGGGTTTGTTTTCTATCCCAAGACCTCCCCTCTGATTACGTAATCAAGACCCTAACCTTGTTTTTACATTAGGTGGCACTACTGCTCCATGTAAAAGTTTTGGACCAAAACTGATTCTTTCCTATGCATCCCTTCGCTAATTAAATAGGGGTATTTTTTTTAACTCACAGTTCATCCAAACAAACATTGAGAAATCTCCCAAACAATGGATCTATTATCTGGTCAAACACTCACTATTTTCTTAGTCTCTTGACCATACCTCAGTAATCCAGAAGACACATTGTAACACTTGACCACCTATGTAAAGAAATCCATGAATAGCTATTACCCAGCATTGGTTCAACCATACAATGTATCATTAACAGAAATACTATTTCTACACATTCACTACAATTGTCTATATGAGTAAATATATTTTATTGAATCTGTCTAAATCTTCTTCTTCCAAGACCAGACTGTGTAAATATTTTGCACAGACTGATAACTTTTCATTTACAGATTTTAAGTCCAAGGATACTGAACTCCCCTGCCCTTCTGAATAAGACATGATCAGACCAAAAATGGCTTCTCTTAATGTTCCTGTTCATATACTTATATAGGCCTTATATAATGGACTCTTTTTATCCATAAAAGTTCTGACAAATCCCCCCCCCCCTTTTTTTCCGTTATTCCAGTCGTTACCGGGAAAACGGTTTGAAGAAATTTTATGTCCATCAAGATATATATTTCACTTTTGGAATAGATTTCCTTCTTTATCAAATGTAAAATGCTAAGAATATATATTTATACTCTCATTTTCTTTAATAGAAAAATGATGGTCTGGAACCAGACGTAAGTCCTGGAGATGATGATGACAACCGAGGCTACAGATATCAGGGGGTTGGTGTTGATCCAAGAGGTCCATTCAAGACGGAAACGATCATTGACCCGAATCCATCATTAGGAGTTATTTTCCCAGATGTCCCAGGATTATGAATGGAAGCAAAGAAGATTTTACTTTAAGAATCTTTGTGAAGTTGGATCCGAAGACATCTTATCTTATCAGTTTATTTGGAAAAGTGAGGCAATATGTAGTCTTCTCTTCACCCCCAAGATTTTCCACATTTTGGTCATTACCTCACTTACAAAGTGCGATCCACGGTCTGGATCAATTCTTAATGGTAACCCAAATCTGGAAAATACATGATTTATTAACAAAGTGGCACATGTTTTGGCTGTGTTATTACGAGCTGGTAAACACTCTACCCATTTGGTAAACACAGAAGTGACTTTTAACATGTACCTATTTCCTCGGGATGACCTGGTGACAGGACAAATAAAATCGATCTGTATATCGGACCATGGTAATGAAAACCCTTTCTTCTGGAGTGGAGCACGATGTTTAGGACCTTGGGGTTGAAATTGCGCACATACTAAACAACCTTGACAATAACTCTGGACATCCTTCAACATATGAGGCCAGTAAGCATAATCACGTAGTGACTCATATATGATCTTTTCTCCATGATGACCAGCTGTTGGTGCATCATAGTCATGCTGTAACATTAAACCTCTAAATGAAGTAGGGACTACCCATTGTTGAATACCATTTTTAGATAGTTCTCATCAATAACCCATCTTGAATACTAAATTGGGATTTGGTATTCATAAGTAATCGGAGATCCTCCTTTTGGGCATACTCATCTTCCGATATGGGATTACTATTAGGATCCTCAATATGTTTATAAAAGATTCCTAGTATAGGATCTTCCTTCTGACTTTTGATCAGATCTTCACTTACAGATTCCTGACTCCATTGAGCTACCCTATGATCATTCTGGGCCTTAGCCTGTTGTCTAGTGATAGCTTCAATAGGGATCATCTCTAATAAATGATCTATTTCAATTTGATCACCATTAATAGCTCCTTGTTTAGCTAATTTATTGGCTAAGTCATTACCCTCTTTGTCTATATCCTGGGTTTTGGAATGACCCTTGGTCTTCTTCAACTACATGGTTAATCCATTATCTTGGACTAATTCATCTATGACACAAAACTATTTAGCATTGCTCACTGGTTTGTTATTAGACCGTAACATATTATTCCTTTAATACATTGGGTATGTATTCTACAAAACTGTTCCGGACATAATTTGAATTAGTAACTATAACAAATTCCCTGAGATTATGCTCTATGGAAATTTGAACTGTTTGGTATACAGCAGCTAATTCCGACTACCTGGCTACTCTTTGCACCAATGCTGTATCCTACAGAAATATTAGGGCATTCATTTATCCAAGTAATACCAATTCCTGCCACTAATTTCCTTTCATCTCCTATCATGGTGTGGTAAGCACAACCATCTATATATACACAGGGAGGTAGAGAACAATAGTCTTCTTCATATACCTTGTAAGGGGAAGATTTTTGTTCTCTAGAAAATCATCTACCAGCTCTTCTTTATGAGAATGAGCGGGACAGTCATGAAGTTCAGCCAGCCCTTGGGCTACGGGACACTTTTTATTTTGCTTATACCGAACTTCTAACGGCCATCCTTGTAAAGACAAGGTCCAAGCAGTGATTCTGCTATTGGATAAGTTACCATCCCTAATTTTGTCACTCTGCAAATATTGTAGGGCTGATGTGCCGTTTCAATAATGATTTTCTCACCTTGTATAAAACTTCTAAAGTTTTGAAGTGCCCAGACTGTGGCTAATAAAGCTTTTTCACAGTCATCAAACTTTACTTCTACCGGTGATAGGGACTTACTGGCATAGGCTATAACCTTATTCAATTTATCTCGATTTTGGTATAACACAGCACTGATACTAAGATCTGTGAAACCAGTTTCCAGATAAAAGGGTTTACCTTTTTCTGCATATGCCAGACATGGTGCTTGGATCAGTTTTCTTTTAAGTTCATTCATGGCTTGTTCCTGATCCTCCCCCATGTCCATGGTACACCTTTCTTTAACAATGTTAACAACGGTTTACTATTTTCAGCATAGTTATCAATGAATTTGCGTGAGTAATTCATCATACCCAAAAATGACCTTAATTCGCTGACATTGGTAGGTGTTTTAGATTTCATTACAGCCACCACCTTTTTCTTCTGAGGATTCAGGCCTTCAGAAGTTACCTCATGCCCAAGGAAATTGACCTTGGTCCGACACCACTGGGCTTTCTGTAAATACATTTTTACACCTGCTTCCCTTAATTGATTAAGCACATACCTAATCTCCTGGATATGCTTATCAAATTAGGTACTTTTCATTAAAATGTCATCCACGTACGTCAAGTTTCCTCTTTCTGTGACATCAGGCATAGCTTTATGTAAAAACACCGCAAATTCATGACCTGAGTTTATGTACCAAAATGATAATCTGGTCCAGGTAAACTGTTCTTTACCAAAGGTAAAGGCCAATTTGTATTGGTCTTCAGGACTCACCCATCAAGGTGAGTCCTGAGACCAATATCCCTGAGCGCAGTCTAAGGTGGTAAAGATCCTGGCTCTTTTCATTTGTACCAAGCATTGGTCTATATATGGCACGGGCCAGCCGGACATATATACACGTTTATTGAGCTGTCGAAGAGTGAGATAGGTAACCTATCTCACATAGTATTATAGTCTTGTGATGGCATAGGGAGAGTGTGGTGGTACCTAGTTATGAGATAAGTTCGGGACTAGTAAATAAGGTGCAATGGATAGAAAACACCAAAAATAAAGACTAAATAGGGTACTTCACGTACCCGGCCGGTTCCTATATTTAAAGGGCCAAATGAGGTAACAAGAGAAACCAGAGAGACATCCTGTCAGTTATAAAAAAAACAAGTGTATGTCATGCTTTCATTTAATCCCTGTGGAGCCCGGGACTTAAATCTATGAATCCACTGGCATTCCTTTTGTAGAATTTTCTGGTCCCAGTTACCTCCTCTGGGGGAGGGGGCAATTGTTTCCAGAATGGAAAATTTTAAAGATCTTGGGTTCTCCTCCATGTATTTCATTGACATGCGATGCTACCAGAGAATCTTTTTTCTTGAGCACATCGTTGACGTGCTCAAGAAACCTCCTCCATGCCTCCCTGGTAGTTTTGCCTATGTAGTCTAGGGGCATGAGCACTGACAAAAATAGATGACTCCCTTACTTTTACAATGGTGGAAATCCCTAATTTCGAAGACTTGTCTTGTAGCGGAGCAGGTGATAGTCTTGGTAGGGAATACAAATCGACAGGCCTTACAACCTCCACATTTAAACATACCCCTGGGCTTACGATCGAGCTAGGTCTTGTTGCCTGAGGGGAAGATGGTGTAATGGCTGTGGACTAGTCTATCCCCAAGGCTTTTTCCCGTCTATGTGTAACAGTAGGGTAACGGGGAAAAGTGTCCTCCAAATCAGGGTACATCTGTAGGATGGGCCAATAACGTCTTAAGACCCTTAGGACCTCCATGTTAGCTGAATCGAACATCGAGATTATCCTTGTTGGTTGCATTTTATCAGTCTCCTTTACTCTTGGTGTCAATAACTGGTCCCTGTCTTTATGGAGGGCATTCTTAAAAGCATCTCTCAAAGTCTGTTGAGAATATCCCCTATCAGTGAATCTACGTTGGAGTTCCTTAGCCTCAGTAATACATACTGCGCCTGCTCCGCCTTCTTCATTCATAAAGTGGACAGAACAAGCGCGGGACATAGTGAGTAACGTTGTCAGCGCTCGCCCACCGGCCCAGCCTCCTGCCTTCTGCCTGCCAGAAAGTTACAGTAGTACAGTAAGTATAGCCTGGATAAAAGACTACTGTTAACTTAATCAGCCTACACCATTCCCTACAGTTAGGTTTCCTACAGTGAGCGGGCCCAGTGTATCAGGATACAGTGACTGGGCCCGCTGTAATTACAGAGCTGGATGCCTGCCTGGATGCCTGCTCCTTCTCCCTCCTCCCTGCCCGCTGATACACCCACCGACCACACTGCGCAGCATGCGGTCGGTGGTATACTAACTGCAGCATTCGCCCCATAAGACGCACTGCCTTTTCCCCACACTTTTGGGGGAAAAAGTGCATCTTATAGGGCGAAAAATACGGTACTCATCTCTGTTGGTTGTTTAAATTGAACAGGGGTGGAATCTCTGCTATCTAACTCATTTTGCAACCTCTTATTGTCCTGATACAACTTTTGACACTCTTGTTCTAAATCAGCCTGAGAAAATTGACATTTAGACAATTCACCTGATGTTTGACTTAATTTATATTCAAGAGCTTGTATCACCTTTTGCTGTTCATCGTATTGTATTCTGATAATTTAGCAGACAATTGTGCTAATTCACCAGAAACTGTAGCAGCTTTAATTTCCATCACTCTCATTTCTTTTTGATACATATCTAATTCTGTAGCCTGTTCACTATTTTTCAATTTTGCTTTTTCCAATTGATCTGCTAATTTACAAATTAAATATACAAATTCAGGCCACGATTGAGCAATTAATGCATCCTTCTCTTTCTTATGTTTCGCATTATGAATGTGACAGAGATAATCAGCAAATCTAGATTTATCAGACCAGATATCCTCTGCATATGATACAGCTCTCTTTCCTAATTCAAATATCCAATCCCTTATTGGCCTCTCAATATCCAACCTGGTATGACTATGGGACATTACATGATATTTAACTAGTTCTTGATTGTCCCTATCATGCATATCAGTCTTTACTGCCTCAACTTGCACAACTTGGCTAACCTCGCTATTGTTTTTAGACATTTTTACACTTTTCGCACCACAAGCACCACAATGACCTCTCAAATATATATTTTGCACAACAAAATTTTGTTTCAATTACCGGCAGATCTCGGTGTGACCTCCAATTTTGTCAGGATATTTATACTGTTTCCAATTAACAGTTTTTATGATTTATCAATAAATTAGAATCTATGAAGAAGGAAATCCTAATTTATTATCATAAACTATGTAGCTACTATGAGCTTGTGATCTGCGCTGAATTGAAGACGAAAACTCAGTTGTAAACCAATATATATATATAATTTATTACTTAAAATCTGATTTCTCTAAGTCGATATAGGTGTTATAAATCCAAATCTGGTCTATTACGGATATATCTCTATATGATTAACCATATAAGGCTAGAACCAATTTTAGTTCCTAGGAGATGATATTATATTATTAATAATATCTCTGGATCTCCAGAATTTTGTATCAATTTTAAGAATGATGCTGCAGGTACATTCCCCAAATTTACACCAAATAATCTACTATATATAAAATATGGTTAAATCTATATAGAGGTATAATAATTTAATCAACCTATAAATTATAGAAAAATTATACTATACCAAATTTCGACTAGTAGAAATCAGTGCCCTTGGTTTTAAGATGGTCGTCTCCAATGCTGGATAAATTGGCTGAAATGGCTGATCAAAGATGTCCTGTAGGGTATTGGATCTTATCTTTTCTCCTATGTCCTCCTATGACCTCCTGTGTCTTTTCTTTTCTCTCCCTCTTTTTTTCTTTCCACACCTTTTTATCTAACTTTAAATGGGGCTTGGTTTGGTCTGATCATTGACTAGTGACATCATCAGAAGGGTTTGTTTTCTATTCCAGGACCTCCCCTATGATTAAGTAATCAAGACCTTACCCTTGTTTTTACATTAAGTGGCACTAATGCTTCATGTAAAAATTTTGCACCAAAACTGGTTCTTTCCCATGCATCCCTTCGCTAATTAAATAGGGGTATTCTTTAACTCACAGTCCATCCAAACAAACATTGAGAAATCTCCCAAATAATGGATCTATTATCTGGTCAAACACTCACTATTTTCTTAATCTCTTGACCAGACCTCAGTAATCCAGAATACACATTGTGACACTAGAACCATTTTTCGGAGAAGACCCAATGTATACACTTGACCACCTATGTAAAGAAATCCATGAATAGCTATTATCCAGCATTAGTTCAACCATACAAAGTGACATTAAACAGAAATACATTTTCTACACATTCACTGAAATTGTCTATATGAGTAAATATATTTTATTGAATCTGTCTAAATCTTCTTCTTCCAAGACCAGACTGTGTAAATATTTTGCACAGACTGCTAACTTTTCAGTTACAGATTTTAAGTCCAAGGATACTGAACTCCCTGCCCTTCTGAATAGGACAGGATCAGACAAAAATGGCTTCTCTTAATGTTCCTGATCATATACCTATATAGGCCTTATATAATGGACTCTTTTTATCCGTAAAAGTTCTGACAAGGCTGCCCATCAGTGTAGATCACCAAATTGTCTTCTTTATTGTCTAATATAACCATTGCTACCGCTTGTAGTTCTGCATATTGACTTGATCCTCCACGATCCTGTCTCGGTTGTTGGTTTGAAAGTTGCTGCAATCCAAATTCTTTCATTTCTTTGGACTGTAGATAAGCTGTCTCTAAACAACAATTTGGTCTGTAGATCTTTTGGTAGTTGATCAAATAATGGTGCTTCAATGAATGGAGAAGGCTGTAGAACTTCTAGCTTCACAGGCTCTGGCAGGTCTAGAAAAGTCACTCCTGCTGCCATTCCTTCTTGTAGTTTTTACAATGGAAAGCTCGTCTGGATTGGATCCGTGTGATTAGCCGGTGGACACAAGGCGCATATCACAACCCGGATTGTTGGAATGAAGAATTTATTGAGAGACAACGCATTTTGGGTCTGCAGGACCCCTTTATCAAGTCTACAAAAACATGGTTGGTAAAAGATCCATAAAAACATGAAGGGAAGTAGCTGCATCTAAAAACATTTTAAATTGACAGAAATAGAAAGTAATAGTAATAATAAATAAAACCGTTAGTGATAAAAAAAAAACCTTGGGGATATACTTACGTCAGACGGTAAGTATATATGTGTAAAAATGTGCATAGATATATAAAATGTACATAGATAATGAATAAAAAACAGTTCATGGTGTCACATACCCCAGAATTGGAGTTAGTTCATTCTATACATATTGATAAATTGCTGTTACTCCATTACTGGATAAATAGCTCGATTAATGCATAAATCCATGATTGAATGGGTAAATGAATCTATGCATCAAAGATTATGTATTGGTGAGAGAAGGTCGCATCAAAAATATATAATAGGCGTTATACAGGTGTTATGCCCTAGATCCTACAGATCTTATGTAGGGAGTATGTCCCACTGTGAAGCAGGTACCTTGTAATGTAGCTGAAAGGATTCCCTGGTGCAGCAACGCTTCTGGCTGGCTGCACATGTAGCGTGCGGTGTAGGAGAAGCGCGCTGGCCAGAGAGTTTAAGGCGGGGACAAGGGGAATGGTGGAGGCGTGTGTGGAGGCTGGCTGCTGTTGGTGGGGCTGGACAGCCCGTCAGAGGCGAGTGGTGTGTAGCGCTGTTCGTTAGAAGTGTCGGGGTGGGGAGGATCGGAGGGAGTGGTGAACATGTAGCTGGTGTTGCTGCGGTGAGAGCAAGAGCCGCTGCAGAAATAGCGCAGGTGGTGAAGTAGCTGGGAGAAAATGCTGGGAGAGATGGGTTGGCACGATCTAGTAGTAAGATCCACCCAGGAGCGTATATGGATATGTGAGTACCATTGTAATGATATATGGGGAAGAAATATAAATTGCTGGGGAAGAAGGAAATGACAATTATATCCACATAATCCACTCAGATGTATAAATCGCTATAATGCATAGTAATTCTGAGACGCTGAACTGATTGCTACCCCATTATGGATCGAGAGGCATATATAACAGCGGCAATGAAGAAATTGAATGATAATCTATACTAATAAAAGTCCTGTGTGCGTGCTCAGGGCTGGTGTCCGATGCACGTGTGCCAATAACTGAATTGCGCATGCATGTCGCGCCGTCCAATCACAGGTGCACCACACGCAACCGCGCCACACACACCTCCTCTCGCTACTTTGCCCCAAGTCACCCCTTGCTCTCATTTCCTACAGACTCCGCAGTCACATGACCCCGCACTTACCCCTCAGCAGGCAGCTCAGGCTGCAGACCAGCAGTCTTCTTAGCACGGCGCCCATGTCTGTGTGTGGCCCCTATACATCGCAAGCATGCTCCTCAATGCTCAGCGCTCTCCCGGCCCCGGAAGATGCTTCCCCTCTCAGGACCCTCCATGCTGCGTGTGAAGCCACCGCTGATACTCTCCTGCTGAAATGTCATTAAAAATCTAAATATCTGAGCTGAGTTTATGCTGTATACTACAGGCCCTAAGATGTACACACAACATGAGCCTCCCAACTCAAGCCCCTGTGGTCATGCAATGTGAAGGAGTTTGAATGGAGAGGTTGTCACCAGTCGAGCATGCCAGGGGTGTGGAAATTTTAAAAAACTACTAGTCGAAGGACTAAAGTGGGGGCTCGATCTACTTGTCCATCATGACAATCTACTTGTCCTGATACAAAAAATAATTTTAAATCAAAACCATATTTAGATAAGGTCTTTATAGATAGCAACTTAGAAGACAGGCCCAAACAAGGAGACATTACACTGTATGGGGGCAGCCACAAGGAGACGTTATACTGTATGCAGGCCACAAGGAGGCGTTATACTGTATGGGGGCCACAAGGAGACGTTATACTGTATGGAGGAAGCCACAAAGAGGCGTTATACTGTATGGAGGCAGCCACAAGGAGACGTTATACTGTATGGGGTCACAAGGAGACGTTATACTGTATGGAGGAAGCCACAAGAAGGCGTTATACTGTATGGGGGCAGCCACAAGGAGGCGTTATACTGTATGGGGGCCACAAGGAGACGTTATACTGTATGGAGGAAGCCACAAGGAGAAATTATACTGTATGGGGGCCACAAGGAGACCTTATACTGTATGGGGGCAGCCACAAGGGGTGGTGTGTGGTAGTGTAGGGACACCTCTTACGATCCATGTAACTGGGGTAAGACCCTATTAGGGTAATTAGTGCAGGAAGTCTTCTTTGGGAGATTTTAAAAGAAGAGGACAGGGCTCCACATGGGCTAGAAGTGACAGCTGGTATGCGGGGGGTCATTCTGTGGTGCTGTCACTCTCCACCCCCAAGTACATGAGGAAGCTGACTTCAAATAGGAAGTTCTCCTGCCCCTATAAATCCCCCCATGGACAGTTGGATAACCTGA